>CM073772.1:104163894-104905199 GCA_037158775.1 Hetaerina titia | reverse complement strand
TTAGGTTAAGATATGTAAAAGTGTAATACATTTTTTTCCTGAGCTCAGTACACTTATTTTCTGGACGAACCATGTATATTCCTTGACCGGGACTTGAAACACAGAATTCGACTTACCAGGTTGATACTCTGATAATTAAGCCATCGATGAAACTTAATACTACACTTTCAATGCACAGGGTGCGGATAAGTCTCCTATTCCTCCAGTCTCATTTATTTCCGGCAAATCATACATTAAGTTTAACCAATTTACTCTATTAACTCGTCTCCGACCCCACAAAACAAGGAAATATATTATGATTGTATTCTTTGTTCCTCTCTGATAGTATCCTCCTCACCGTAATGGCATCACGCTTGCCTCTCCCCTTCCTGAACGCCAATTGATCATCCCCTAATTGATGATTTGTCCTCCCCCAAATTATCTTGTTGTTGATCGTGAAAAACACTTTAGCGGCGTGTGAAGTCGAACTTATTGTTCTATAATCCTCACAAATATAAGCCTTTCCTTTTTCTGGAATGGGAACTGACTCCCTGGAACTGAGATGGGAATGGGAACTGACACATATATGAAATGACACCTGACGAAAACTTCCGGCCAAATTCTTTCCTCATAAATACTATGAATTAGCAAAAAGAACCCTTCCTTCTATATTTTTCTAAACCCTTAAGTAGTTCCGCCGAGCTATTACCTATACGTATTTGCTGCCTCGTTGCTATACTCATTTGCTGCCGTACTGCCTCATTTGATTTCAATTCCCTTAAAGCCTTTTCTCTAACTTAATCAAAAGTATGCATGAAACTAAGATATCCACGCATGCATGTCATATTCTCTTTCTATGCCGAAACTTGCTGGCCTAATATCTTTACCATATCAATCCTTATGTATTTTTGTATATTTTCTTTTTTGAAATTAATAATTTTTCTGCCTTATGTTTGATAGAAGGTACTGATTTTCCGTTCTTTCTTCCTGAGAGCGCCATCATCTTCCTGTACTGTCGATTAATTGGAAAGTACGAGATAGGGTAAACTCCCTCGTACTTTCCACGTTCTCACTCGGCGTCTTTCACCACCATTCTTTCGCTCTATTTGTTCCCGCCTCAGTTTATTAATTAACTCTATAATTCTTTCTACCAAACTCAGTATGACATTTCCCAAATATGCTGGTTTTCCGTCAAAAATTAGAAATGTTTTCGCCGTTAATTGAATTTGTGTTAAATTCAGTGTCTAATCAACATAATTACTTTCTTAAACATTCTGTACGCATTCCTGGAACATGCAGTCTTCTCGCTGCACCTCCAGCCAGGCAATTCAATAAGGATGTTTCTCGTGCTGATAGATTGATGCATGCGGAGATGAGAAAGGTCAGACGGCTCCTAATATTCAACGGTTGCAATGATTTCCATTGGGTTCTTTTCCGTAGAGACAAGACCGTGAATGTAGATTGAATGCCCAAAGGAACGATGATTTAAAGTGCTTAAATCTTCGAACTACGGAGCTATAAACAAGGAATATTCATCGTGGTGCCTAATTTTACTCGAAATTTCATCGGCAGTGCATAACACCTATTTCAAAAGGATTTATCCGCACCACTCATGATTTCTGTTGTTGGGGTGTGAAAACGAACAGCAAAAATATTTCAGTCGAAGAGAAAAAAATAACCGTGCAGATGGATATTTAACTGTCCATTGCAGGAAGGCCACTGAATCCATGCAGAAAGAGGAATTAATTGAATAAATTCGTATTTTTATGATTGAAGGTGACAATGTGATGCAACAGCAGTCATTACTTGATTTTTAATAACAAAGATATTTTAAAGCTATTTATTTTCAATTTTTGCAAGTTACAACATGAACTATGAAATACTGTACGAAAACAGTTTTTATAATTAATATTTCACATTTTAAAATGTATATTAAGCGTATACACATGTACCAATTCATGTACTATGCGCATATTTTTTCCATGCTGGTGCCAGAAAGGGATGTGGCATAACGTGACCAATAGTTATTATCGCGACAAGATAAGGAGTTGGCTCATTGTGCATTCGCACTCGGATGCTCGGCTTTGAAAAGCGCTTTTCTCGGCGTCCAACGAAAGTCCGACATTCTCTGACTCATACACATTCCATTCCGTAAATGCATCACGTGACGCGTGGTTCAGCTAACCGTGTTATCTCGGCTGAAATTAAACATTAAATTTTAAATGACGCTTTTCACGGAACCTTGCACTGGGGCGATTCGTGTCTTGATGTGAAAGGGGATTTTAATTTTACGGGGAACCTTTCGGATGGAGGGCCGGAGCATGAGGGCCGCCTGGTTGTGACATGGGGCGGGCGGAGGGGGGGCGGCGGGGGCGGAATCCGGGCTCGCGGTTGCACTGCCGCCGACAGCGCGGGTGGTAGGGGAGGGAGAGGGAGGGTGGGTGCGGGTGGACATCTCGGACAGACGGACAATGGGACACCGTGCAGTAAGTAATTCAGACTCGCCTTAAGTCACCCACCCCCTTTTCAATGCCCTCATAACCAAATACCGGAGTGCAAAAAATAAAAAATGTCGACATAATTACCAATCACTCCATGATTTACACATTTTCGTAGGATGCAGACTGCTCCATTTGAATGCGTCACCAAACATTAATACTTAGTACTATTAACGGGAGTCCATCGTTTTAGGTGGGTTCTCTAATGTACACAAGAGCAGCCAACAACTACAACACTTCTAGTACACTCCCGACTCGGAACTTAATACCGTAATATCCTGCTCCAGCATAAACCACTCTTCAAACGATTCGCTTCGACTTGGTGAAACATCACACAAGAAAATGTAAAAAAATCCTAACTTCTAGTATTTTTACTCTTAATTTGTACATTATTTATTTTAACAGTTTATGATTGTGACAAAGTGGCCGAAAGGTGATGCTACTGTAATATAAACTTATGTTTATTGATGCAACCCACTAACAAGGGCACATTCGGTCATATCAAGCCTGGCACAGAATGCATAATATCAAGAACTTCTTACAACGTCTGTTTGGCTTACCTCTATTAAATGCATGAGTTAGAAACTTTCCTCATGCATTTCAAATAAAAACTGACACAATAAAAAAAACCTTGGTAGTCCATGAAAAAAGTAATATCATCATTAAAGATTATGGCGGATAGGAACGCGAGCTTGACAGTTAGAAAGAAATAATGTCGAAGGACATACGATAAATGTGGGAAAAAGTTGTAAAAGAATGTGCATATCCACATCTTTAGAAAATGAATAAAATATTTCACCGATCACAGCGTACGTACGTAGGCCATCAGCACTGACGTTCTTCCGTGTAGCTGCAGGCTTTATAGTGTGCCAAAAATAATCTGCTTATACCTACTAAAATTTACCTCTTTTTATGTACGCACATATTACATTCAATGCGGAAGACTCGAACTAATGACGCGTAGTGTGACGCGCGCTCGATCTACGTAGCCAATTGGAAATAAAACTTTTACTATACATACACATCATCTCTTCCATTTTTATGTACCTATGCGCTTGCGCGTTCACTGCAATTTGACTCGTACTTTGCATCAACTACGAGAGCGTCCCTCGAATGGATTTTCATATACAAAAACAATACAATATAGTAAACTAGAACACACAATAAAGAACTCGGCAACTATATTAATGTAAATATGCCGTACGAATTGATGAGAAACCTTTCTCAGAGCAGTGAGCATTCATAGATGGCTCGCTAAGGCTTCAACGCATGGACCGAGGCAACGATGAAGATGCAGGGAGAGGGTGATATGAATTTGACGATAATCATGAGAGTTGTAGGGCGAGCACCTAGCAAAGGCAGGCCGGCTCTTCTAATGCCGTGGACGATCCTACGAGATAAACCGGAAGTGAATCTCTTAGTTCTTTCACTTATTCCAAAAGGAGGAAAGGCTTCTTGGGGAGGAATTGGAGAATGGGTAAGTTCTCGAGGAGGAAAGGACATAATGTACTGCGGAAGGACGAAGCACAATACCGGCCGGGGTCGATGATTATCATGCTAAGAAAGAGGGAGGAGATATCCGCTTTCGTTGCGTCCCTTTTCCGTCTTATCGGCACGGGTGGAGCGAAAGGAGATCCATCCCTTTGCTGAAACCACGGGTGGCCTGGGAGGGGGGGTGTATCTCGTTCCATCCCTCCACATTAGAGGAAAGGCATAAATAATAATATTCTGGTGCCTTTTCATCCAGTCCCCCTCTTTCTGCGGTTGGGTACGCTGACGGCAGAGGGAGGTGCGGTGAAGTGGAAGGGGAGCCCTCAATGGTGGGAGTAAACTGGACGACGGGTGATGATTCCCCTACACATTTGTTCTCAGGTCCGCTAATCAAGACCTTGACATGATAGGGTTTTGTTGTAGGAGTAACAAAAAAGTTGGCGGATATAACTCTGAATAGAAGAGCAGGAACAAAGTAATAACGGATACACAAATGAGGCAGAACGCTTCACGGGAATGTTAACGAATCGCTAGTGAAAAAACAAAACGATCCAATTATACGAAGACAACATGAAAAATTTACTCACGGAGCCGAAAGACACTCAGAAAAGTTGGAAAAAACACGTGCAAGAACTTTACGGAAAATAAGAATGGGTCATTAAACTAATGAATAAATGAAAATACCCAATAATGGCTATTGGACTGCTAACCGTAAGAGCTCAATTCAATCAATATTAAGCTAATATATTGAAATAGAGTAAAATAAAGTAGAGCATGGGTCATGGAGTGGTCATCATAGAAAATGATAGAAAAAGTAATTTTGGAAATAATGGAAAATGGCATATGGAGTAGAATTTTAAGAGAAGATTCTCTTCAACTTTTTGGGGAAAATGAAGAGTTCTTTGGAGTGACCGTAGGAATTGAGAACTTTGGCAGGAAGATTTCGTTCGGTAAATTTAAAATCTCATTCCGAGAAATAAATTGATTCAGCAGTCAATTAGAATCATAGTAACGTATATAAAATTTTTGTGTGGTAGAGGGAATACTAAAAATCATAAATAAGTCTGGAAATATAAAAATAAAATAATAGTTAGATGAAAAATAACTTGCGCTAAGTAAAGACGCTAAAAGGAGTGACGCCATACCAATAATGAGCACATTCATATTAAGAAATATAGAATGTAGACGGGATATCTTTATTTCGATTCTGTGAATTTCAGAAAAACATTCGACAGTGTGAAGTGGACGAAGATTTCGTTCGGTATCGATGATTTTAGGAAGGTGCTACGTCGTCGAATAAAGTTTGCGCCCCAGCTTTCGCGTCCATTGCATGCCCCATCATTGGGAGAAATGAGTTGTGATCTCCTTGAGCACGCCATTGTCCCTGATCGTTCCATTGAACTCGCCATTGCTCCCAATGATGCAGCTTTCAATTTGACGCCAAATCATGGGTGCAAACATCCCTGACGAAGCAGCACCTTCCGCAAGTTAAACACGATTACAACCAAACCTCACAAGGAAACAAAATTAATGATATCTGAAAGCGTAACATGGTAATTTAACATCAACGTGGGATGACATTAATTTTGGTACTATTTGAGAAGAAAACGGATACACTAATAATGAAGGTGAAGGCTGTGTTAACTAAAGAAGAATTAATAAAAGAATGAGCTACTAAAAGAAGTTTGCAATGGAGATGTAAAGTAGAGAATATTGGAGACTTGGGGCGTAGGCTAGTATGGACCGGAAAATTAATCCTTATTGAGGAGTTTAGCCAATTCTAAGATTCAGTCAGAAAGATGGATGAAAAAAAAGAAACGGATTATGTGACTTAGTGAAGGGGAGTTGTTGGAAGTATTCGAAAAGTCTGAAATATTGTATAGAGGGAATATGGAGAGATTGTGATATGTTTGATCTCCCGATAGGAAGGAATATATTAGCTAAGCTGAGAAGAGGGAGGAAAGAAAAAGGCTATTTCGGCAGCATAAAGTGGCTAGAAAATAGGATGAAAAGAAGAATGCGAAAGTAGTGGCATAAGGGGAAATACGCCAAGTCGTGAGGGAGTGTTCCATAAATCAAAGACGAAACGTAACACGTATTCTTCAGGGACCTCCGGAATCCCACCTCTAAATTGGAGACGATCTGTTGCTGTGGAAGATCTGTATAGCCAGAACAACTAGCGGATTCTCTTCAGCGGAATTTCTTTGCATCATCACTGATTTCACTGTAAATAAGGTTCGCTACCGGAACCTTTGGATTAAATCGTTTTTGAGCAGTGTATTATCACAAATCAAGTAAAATAAATTAAAGATATTGAGGAGAAGGTACGTACACCCAATTCCATCTTAACGGAAAACATCTAAGGGTAACATTGTGCTTTGACATTATAAACCAATTGAGAATAAAAGCATCGAAGGAAGTAACTGAGAGCACAGTGAACGCAAATCCTACACTAAGGTACGTGGTCCCTTTGGTTTGTACAAACCAGACAAACTCCTGTGGACCCCAGCACTATGGGGTCTCACTCTGATATTTCTAATACTGACGAATCCCCTTCGTCTTCCATGTGGGGCCTTCGTATTTGCTCGTAACTCCCACAATTCTTCACCTAGTAATTTTTCTTTACTGCTCAAGATTAAAATTAGGTTTTTGCTACGAATCTGTATCCTTTGGTAAAAAAAGGGTCTACAAATGTGAGCACCCAGCAAAAAAGCGCATCCCTTTCGGATATGGCCCGAATCGTACGGCCCGATGACACCACCACCTGGCGCCGGGCCCGGGGCTCCCATCCGGGCGATCACCCTGGATGCCCCGAGCTAACCACAGGCTCCAAGAATCTCTAATTACGGGTTATAACGGTTAGGAGCAATAATATGTAGGAAGGGTCGCTTCGACCAGAAGACGCCAGCTGTAGCGTTAGTGAAACTGTCAGCCGAAAGCAACAAACGCGGTGAAATCCGGAGGTAAGCAGCCTTCACAATCTTCACACCGCAAGAGCCTTCGCACCGTTTTGATGCAATAGGATCTAGGTAGAATTAAATCGTACGAGTGTTTGAACCAACGGATAATCACTCCTAACCTCACTCACAGACGGCAGAGGCCGGGCGAAGGTCAATCGGGTAAATAGAATCAAGAGTTGGTTTCTTTTTTTTTAGAAAAAAATGCAATGAGCGATAGATTGGAAAAGTAGTTAATATACATCCCTCCTCCAAACACCTTATACAGGTCTGTGAAGGCAAGTATAAGAAAAATGAGACCAGGCAACAGACAAGCTAAGAAGATTTAGTTTCATTCAATGAAGATGCCGCTCATTTTAACACTCTCAGATGCATTTCACTTGATCAGGACATTTTGTCTGTATCAAATATTCAACTGCCGCTTATTCATAGTTATCCATTTAATGGAGTTCAAATGAAAGGAGCTATCCCACTGGTTATTACATTCCATCAAGCGGAATTGGCCACCTGACAGAAATATCAGCCTAATATATCAATTGTAATTATTATTCAATGTAAAAATATGTTATTTATTACACATTATTATTTGCTAAAAAATTACTTTTGGGACTACAGTTTTTATCAATAACAAATGTTGGAACAAACCCTTATTTTAAAGGCATTGTGTTTTCTTTATTTACTTCTATCAAACAAAAGGAAATTAAAAATGTTCAAGACAATGAAATCTAATTCCCGTGAACCTCATTCTGCTCCGTTTGCGACATAGTTAACTGATTAAAAAATATTTCAGAGTATTCCGCTAATTGCAGCTTTATAATTTTTCTTTGAATATTTACTCATTCTAACACAATTGTGACTTGATGTTTTTTGACAACGTGATATAGTTGAGTATGCATATTTTGTCTAGTGCTGCGTTGTTATGAGATATAATTGCATATTATATGCGTAAGTGGGATAGAAACTCTCCGCCTCTTACATTAGCCGAAACCTGAGATGATGCTTCTCTTATTTACCGCATGAAGTGAAGCCGTTGTTATTTCCTCGCGAAATTAAAAACGAAACGGATTAGCAGAAAATAAAGCTCCCCTTATTTCATCTTGAAATTCCAACTGCAGATATACATAATGCGGAGTGATGACTTTTTCTCTCTCTCTTAATAACTTGAAAAGGGCTGAAAAATGTTTCAATTAGGGCTCACACAATGAACGCAATTAAGAGCGATAAACACCTGCCGAAAGTGGGATTTCATTCAACTGCGAAACTCCAATGGTGAAGAATGGGGTCAGTCAGAGGTAGAACCCTGGAGGAAGCTACTGAAAGCACCCAAGTGTAGCGTGCTTTTTGGGAATATCAGCGCTACCCTACACTTCACAATAACCTAATTTTGTTTAACACTCCGCCAAAAATCGATTACGAAAATAATATATACTCTTTAATTTAGCAGTAAAAAAATATCTTGGGAAAAAGTCAGGCGAATTTTTTAGAACGCCTCCAGTTTTATCATCAAATCACAAGTTTTCAGAAACGGCTGGCATACACTCAATGGCGGTTTGCAGCAAAACAATCAGATAATTACGAGCAGCAGGTAGCAATTGAGCAGGTATGAAATTCTTTTTTTTGGCCATATTTACTTATCACTGTTTTTGGGCTTCAAATAACATGCAATGTTGCAACAAGTGTCATAAGCAATATATAAATAACAAGAAAATTAATCAAGAACCACATTTTACCATAAACAATGATTTTTTTAATAAATTAATTAATTTTTCAGACTGAAGAAGTATGGAAATTGGACGAAATCATTACAGATTATCTTGGGATCAGGTATGAAAACGTAGTTCAGAGAATTTTATTATTATTCACCCCGCTCACACTCATACTATTGGTCATGAAAGTAGAATGGGACTTAATGTAACTTCGGCAATTACGGTACGGATGGAAAATTATGCCCTGAAAACAATAAACGACATTCCAAACACCGAAAGGAATTATTCTGATCGTTAAGACAGGAATTCTTGCAATTTTAAGCGGAATATCCATTCCATTCGCAGAGCCCTTTTGCCAAATGTCAACTGGATTTTGATTTAAAACACCGAATCAAAATTCTTTCCGTTAAGAAACAGACCCTGCAAATACGTGTACACACATCCTTTGTTTTAAGAACCGAATCCGCAACTAAAAATGTGATTTTAAGAGAAATCTGATCTAAATATAAATCAATCGAAATAAACATTTTGTCCGACAATTCTTAACTAACTTCGTGAGAAGGGAAAAATACCCCGTCGAATGGAATACTAGAGCGTCAAATTTATTTTTTGCAAGTGGTAACTCGTACAGCGACTGCTCACACGCCATTGGATTAGTTTACTTCATTCGGAACATATTTGGGCGTATTTATATTATGATATAATGATAGGAGACATGCATCAAAGTATCCTCCCGCCACCCGTAGTTAGGTGAAATAGTAATATATTTTTTGGGCGGGGGGATTAGATGAAGAAGACTGAAAGGCACTCGCGAACGAGTAAGTAACGAAGTGCAGTGACTCGTGAAATCCGTAGCCCTCCCTCCCATCGCTCCAGACTTTATTCCGGTATTTTGGTGCCAGCGTGATGAGCAAATCAACCCCAGCGAGTGGAGGTCAAGCGAATTGATAGGCAAGGAAATGACTGGATATACTGCGGGGCAGAAAGGAAAGGAACTGACGCCAGGCGACCTTAGAAAAGAATCGAAAGACGCGACGTCGTCGGGCACCACCGTCATAAATATTTCGCCGCAGTCAGGGCGTGATGCAGTCCTCTCTCTGAGGTCACTCTCCTGCCCTGTCGCTTCCTGCCTCCACGCCTTTAGTGCAGCAGGCGACGTGACGTGGCAGCGCGCTCTACTCCCCCGCGTTGAGTCCAAAGCGGGGGAGGGGGGGGAACGGATCTGGAGGTTACCGATTGTACCCATTGGAGAACAGCCCTAAATAATGATGATTAAATAGGAATGCCCAAACCGTCACGATGGGTTCGTTGGAAACTTTTCATGAACAAATAGTATGAAAAATGCTGTGGCAACTGTTACATTTTATACACATGCAGATGAAATAAAAAGCTGATGAAATTTGATTAACATCATGGTACGTAAACAATATCATAGCTTGTGCACACTGTCATCCGGAATTCATTAAAAGATGGAACAAACTTCACTTAAGGGATCTATCAGACAATGCAGCAAAAAAAAAATTACCCATCTAAAAGATGAAGAGCCAATTGAAAGTAGTTATAAATCGGAATTTTGAGGTAAATTTGCACATTTTAGCGTTTTGCTTAGTTTTTACTTTGAAAAAAATTTTTAAAGAAAAATGTTGTAAAAAGTTAACCAAAAAATGCAAATGTGCTTAATTATTTTACGAATTGAATAAAAAATGATAAAAATCGGGCACTCATTTGAAAATCAGAGAATTTCCCAGATCCAGGAAAAAAGTTTCAATGATTATAAGCTGAGAATCATCGTGAATGCATCAATCATTCAAAAAAATCCCCCTCCTGTCCATATCCAATCAATCTCATTTGGTCCTAGATATTTATCTTCAGCAATAAATCCGCAGGCACACAAATTACATTGAACGGTAATTGTTTTGCAAGGGGATTTGGTGAACCCAAAAAACACAAAAATAATCCGTACTACATTTTTGTAAAATTGCATGGCTAAACTATTTGGTTTTCAAGCATGTCACCGTCTATCACGAACGTTTTGATAGCCTTTGATTGGAGAGCGATCGAGGTCGGGTGGCGAAGGGTGAGTGAGAGGAAGATGAATCTGAAATTGAGATTCTCCATCCTCCATGTACCCGAGGATATTTCTAACGATCTGCGTTTCGTCCATTTGCTAGAAAATAAATACAACGGCACCAATAGCCAGCATCATTGCTTGTTACCTCCCCGAGAATCATGCAACAAGCATTTGGAGAAAAATAATCAAAAATAACGAAGCTATATTTTTGCAAAATATTTCAGAATGACAGTGATCCCAAGTTATTTTTCCAATAAGAAACGAGTCATAGAAATACTCATCGATTATCCATTTCGGTGTTACGTTACGTGGAAATTTTCAAAATATATGTGTGATTAAAATATGATGATTGATTATGCAATTTCAGAAAAAAATTGTTGTTAGATAAATGTTTAGTCGGATGACTGAGTTTATCGAGCTTCCAACTTCTTAGAAGAACGAAACAAAAAAAAATGTTAGCGGATCCGACCGCTACATTCTCAACAGTCCACTGTACCCATATGCACGACATAAGATGTTATATCGAAGCATTTTTTCAAGTGAGTCCTGGAAGGGGAAAACTTATTGAAACATTTCTTTTGTGTCATCGGACTATAAGTGATGTACATACCGACTCTACGTAAAATTTACCAGGATTTGAAGGAGAATGGGGAACCATTGAGGGCTAACTAATTTAGTGGTTGCCATTATACAATGACAAAGTAATTATGGTAAAAACTGTTTTATATTAATTAATGTGTCAGAGGATGCATTGAATTTAAAAATTAACTGAAATTAATTGTTTTCCGAAAACCTATTAGGAATTAAATTTTTTAGTACATAGG
Organism: Hetaerina titia; assembly: GCA_037158775.1. NCBI lineage: Eukaryota > Metazoa > Arthropoda > Insecta > Odonata > Calopterygidae > Hetaerina > Hetaerina titia. The sequence goes on along the minus strand of CM073772.1, from coordinate 104,893,673 downwards.
ATTCTAGTATCCAATCTAGTTCACCGACAAACATGACACGCTCACACATTTTAATGAAAAGAATATCGCATGAGAATAGGCAGCGGTCATTAGTTTTTCACCGAGGAAAAAAGAAAGTTGCTGCACGAAATTGAATATAACAAATAAATCACTTCCTGAAAACGATTAAAAAAGTTTTCTATTTCGTTATTTCTTATTACCATCTATTACAAAATGCGGAGGTAGGTACACTCCGAGTCAAATTAGATTGAGAATTTAAATTAACGTACCTTAATCATAATATTCTAAAGGTAATGGTGAAGTAAACGGACACCATATAAAATTCATTATTAATTAGCCATTATTCGGAAAACTGCGACGAAGTGGGCGAAATTCTGTAGTTCGATTACTGGACGAGTGAAATGATTCAGTAAGGGGGTGATAAGAGGCTGTGGTTTAGAAATATAAAATTATATATGCAGGTTGAAAATACTGGGAAACTTATCTAGAGAAGTACTTACATTTGTAGATAGGCACCTTGGCTGTTCTGCTCATTCTTCAGCATCGACACACTTCCAGACATAGGAGCAGGCGAGAATACAAAATCCAAGCCTGACGGAAGGACTCGAATCAGCAGCTTATGAATCCGGCATCGTCGCTGATGTCCAGTTTGACCTGAGGAGAGGCAGCAGTGGCTGCTGTTAGTCATTTTAGTACAAAAGAGCGAGATAGAAAGTCACTTTTTCCTTTCTTCAAACCGATGCAACCCGAATGGTAGTCTTTCCGCGAAGGCGTCACATTACAAATGGGGATAACAAGTAAAAGTGGACTTTCTTCTCCAAATGCGCTATATCCGGCTAAAGGAGGGCTGGTTATGGTCCAGAAAAATTATTCGAGTGTTTTTAAAATTGGTTTTCAACAGTTGTCGATTCAACTAAAATTATCGTTAATTGTTTTATCATGATTTAATTATAATTAATTATTATTTTTTAACGTCAAATTTTCGTTTGAAGTGAGGAATAAAATAGACCAATTAAACAAAAACTGACGTGGTCGGCGCATTACCTTCACCATTTCCAGTTTAAAATTACCTAATAATAATATATTGGATGATATGTAGTATGTACTCGTATGACGTAAACCGAATCTTTGTGTGATAGTAAAAGAGCGGTTGATAATCTAAAAGTGACATTGTATATAACAGCATTTTGTGTCATATCTGTTCTTTCTGTGTATGTGCTTTTTATGAGTGATCAGACTGGGCCATTGCCACCAGGACAAATGCCTAATTGCAACGTGGTTTATATAATAATAAAAACAAATAATAAAACTTGCCCATCAGAAGAAACATTTTAGTTTTAGGCACTTAAATACGGACGAGCTCCATGAATCAATAACGTTTTCACCAAATGATCAGATAATGTCAAGAAGAAATAGTATCATTCATTCCAAACAGTCAATACAATCGTTATTCCTCCCCAAAGGCTTTTTTTCCTAATAATATAAAAAGTAAATGATTGTCCTTGGATTTATTTTAATTTCACTAGATAACTTAAATTGTAAAATTATTATTCAAAAAGACTAGAGTTATTGAAATAGCCATTTACTTGGCTTACTTGTAAACATTCAAGTTTCAGTTGAAAAGGTCGTTTAAGGAAACGTACGAGTATTTCTCCACGTTTTCATCGTAAATGTTGCCCCAGCCACCCGGTGATTAATGATGACATTCTGCTGAGATTTTTCCGGTGCTAGATCTCCCTGAGAAATCACCGGTGGCAGAGAGAAAGGATCTGACCTCACCAACCTGCCATGTAAACTTCTTCATGTGTCAGCGCGAGGTGAGTCTACCCTCGCTCATCGAAACGTACTTTAAGTCTGTTACTGTGGCTATTGAGCTTATGGTGCTGCAGGGATTATGCTGTCCGACGGAATTACATAACTAGTACACATAATTTCTATCAATATTAAGTACTTCAACATTTCCTACGGATCTACACATACATAGTACCCCTCAATCCGCCGTAAAGGCATGTGGCAGGGGATGTTAGGTTAACACCCGTAAAAGATAATGAAATCGCATGTCAAAACCACAAACCCATGCCAAACTACATCTGCAAAGGCGTATATACTCACGCAAAAACCTTTGTAATTTACACGCATGCAAATACAAATACTATCAACTAACATACACATGCACCTACGATACGTACACCTACGATCCTACTAAAGTGTAAAATGAATCACACTCCCCAGTCGGGGTTCTCGGAAGATCGTCCCGCCGAACTATTCTCTTATTTTCCCTGTGGGCCCAGGGAGCAGGCGCACCAGGTTTACAAGAGGAAACTCGACTCAGATACTAGGACTGGGCCACGGACACAAGCCATTATGGCGAGTGCTGGCTGTAGCCCCGACACCTCAAGCGTCTGCCTCCGGCTGGTGTGGGGACAGGCAACCCTCCCCCGTGAGGGAGCCTCCCCTAATCCAGGACTCGTGCTTCAACATGAGCAACTACGAGATACTACCTACCTATTGGTTGCGACACAGCCCTTACGAGGCCAATCCCAACGAGAGGGGTAGCCGAACCGCCGGGTTCCCAGCTCCCCATACCGAATGTCTACGCAACGTTAAATCTTGGCCTTACTTGTCTGTAATATTTCTATAGTGACTTTGGTTTCTTACTATTATGATTCCTGATTGTCCGGGGAAAGGACGAGTATTTGTATCCACCTGTACAGGAATCTATCTCCCTTATCTTATCTTTCTGGCCTGATCTACTAAAATAGTTTAGGGCTATACTAGTTCCATTTGTGCCATTGCTAAACTCGTTTGTTCTGAACCCATCTAAAAGACTAAGTCTCACTTGTTCTCTTAGTATCTCAAGGGGCTCCCAGCCTAATTCCCCTAAAAGCCCTGTCACAATCGTCTTCTTATTGTGAGAATTTTTCACGAATTTGGTGGATTTTTTCTACACTTTATCTAATTCTTTTTGCCAAATTTTCTCCAAAGGATGGCAAATAATTGCAGCATATTCCAATTGATGCCAAATTAGAACAAAATAACACCTCTCTTTTACTTTCTCATTAGATTTCCCCACCACCCGTTTAATGAAGCCGAGTTTCTTTAAAGTGGATACGCATATTGTCCTGATATGTGTTCCTCATGAAAGGCGTGGTGTTAGAACTACCCCCAAATAATTAACTTGACCGGCCATAGTTAGCAATGAATTTCCACAATTTTAAAACCGTGAATTTGTCAAAACTAAGTATCCTTGCACCAATCCAATATTGTCTAAGTCTCTAAGGAATGGCTCGCAATCTGATTAGCCACTTATTTCCCTATATACACACCATTTCCATATATACACCGTGTCATCAGCAAATAATCTGAGGTTTCTACTCTTCCTAAATCCGCGCAGACTGTGGCTTAGTATTTCCCTACTCTCGAGAAATCTCATAATGTTAATGACAATAACGTGTTTTAATATTTTACAAGAGATCGATGTTAAAGAAATGGGTCGGTAATTGGTCGATGTTTCTCAATCGCCGCCTTTATAGATGGGAATTATATGGGGTAGCTTCCAGTCGCGAGGACGAATGATTCGAAGCGTTGATTTACGCCGTTTATACATGTATTAACCGAACTTGCGCGTCTCATAATGTATTATTATATAACATCAAGTAAAATATATGTTGCAATATCGCATCTATATGGGGCGTAAAAGTTCAGTTGGTAGAAAGCTGGGCTACTGACCGGGTTTCGATTCCCGTGACGCATCCGGGCACCCTCAGCTTCACCTACCACGAGTGAATATTTAACAGGAATGATAAGAGTCCTTGCAATTTGCACACACGGAGTCGGCTAATGATAAAAAATGGTGCAGTGCTTGTTTCTTGCCTGCTTTACCCATTCTAAGAATTTGAACGCTTAGTACTACAATTGACACTGATTTCAGAGGATTTGTAACTCCACGCTTAGCTTGCAGAGTTGGCTCCAAGATCGACCGAGGAAACTGCTGGCGCCTTGCGAAAATATACTGGCATGTTATTACACTGAAGCATGAATTTCACACGTCAGTTTAGGGTTCAGTGTTGGGAGAGCTCTACCCTCGCCTATCGAAACAGTCTTCAGGTTGATTGCTGTGGTTGGTGGTGTTGGGATTTACTCAACATCACGGCCGTATTTTTGTACGGAGGAAACCTGTGCCATCGCGGTTTTTGAATCGAATACACGAATGATTGATACTTTTATTCCCAGCTATTATTCGACTCGGTTCCACAACCCTAGGGCAGCTATTGATCATCGATTCGGTTCCCCCTGCCCGCCGTTCCCTCCAACGAGCGAGTGATCTCTAGGTGCGAGAAGGATGGATTCTTTCAAACGGCGGAGCGCGATGCATTTGCAGTATGGACGCACTACGGAAGGCGTCCTCGGATTCCTCAGCGGGGAGAACCGATACATTCGGACGAACACGGACATGGTGTTTATACTTGCCCGTTCGGGCAGTCAATGAACATTTCGGGAGGAGGGAGTTTCACACCTTACGCTGCGAGCCACCATAAGGGCATGTGGCAAGACTTTTAAGGGTTCATAGGGAATAACCTACATGCATATTTTTACAACAATTTTGATCAAACCGACTACGGTTTCGACAAGCTTATTTCTTCATCACCTTGATTATGGCACTAGTGTTTCGAAATTGCAGCCGGAATCATTATTCTTCTGGTGCTAAATGTGCGTAATGAATGCCTGCTTTCATTTTGAATTTTTTTTTAATTCCCCAGAACCGCAGCCGTGAGTGTTCGTCAATTGCCGGCGGTTGGCCCTAAGGCTTTTCCAATTACCAAGGATTAGATGATTCCCCTCAGTTTTGTGATCGGTGATGTGCGATGGAATAAATACATTTGATAATAGTAATCATAATAATTTTTATTCATCGTTTTAAATTGCATATACAAGTAATGAATTTCTACGCGAGGAATATAGAATTTCGTTGGGAAAATTTTTAATTTTGGGTTAAAGGCTTGTTTAACTAAATTTTAAAAAAATTGCTATGTTTTGCTGGTACATTTACGTGTAAATATGGGTTTCATAATTATTTGGTAAATGTCAAAAAGTAGACAATACAAATCATTCCTAAAAAACAACAGTGTCAACAAAGTAAACAAAAGATAATTTACATAAACTTGCCTCTACTACTGTGCAACGAATCTACTCTGTGACTCTACCCCACCTATCTTGACACTAAATATAAGGCGAGCATTGCACATGGGCCAGAGGTTATTGAGTGATCATTAACTTTTTTCGAATATTTCACTGTAAAAACATTGAATTTGTCGTTATATTGTTTTCTTTAACGTGCATGTAGTTTCAAATTTCATTGATTTGACTCTAATATTGAGTCAGCAGCAGCAGTTGCAGGCTGAACCATGTTCAGTTTGCCTACGGCAACAATGGAGGTTAAAGCGACGAGCACTGAAGTTTTGCTCTCCCCTGAACAAATCGTCATCTGAAGGCTCTGTGATAGGACAGGGGGCTTATGTTCTTCCCTAGAGCAGAACCAGAAGATGAATGAAAATTCTTATAGAGGGAGACAATCAATTTCCATGGAAGGTGGACCCGAAGCTCCGGCCTCTGGTCTTACAGGAGAAAGCATTAACATTGCTGTAGCCGTTTTGAGGGAATATCGTCGAATAACGTTAAGATTAATACAAAAAATGTTGAAAATAACGTTGCGTGCCGCTTACATGATACTAACGGAAATATTTTACGTGAGACTTGTTTTTTGCGCGGTGGATTTCGAGGTTGTCCATAGCCGAACCACTGGATTTTCGAGTGTTTGCACTTGGGGTAGTTGTCACAGAAGTCTCTTTCGAAGGTTATCACTGCAGATGAAACTTCGTTACATTATTTCAATTGCGACAGCAAGCAGCACAGCTCTGCGTGGGAATCTTCCCCATCACCATGGTGTTTCAACATTCCGCACCAGCACACAAAAGTCTAAGATGATCATACTCTAGGGATGCACAGAAAGTTCTCCAAGGCTATAATAATTGGGAAATTTCACATTTAAAATTAGCAGACACAAATTAATATATAGTGTGTTATTTATCACTTTTATAGTCCAAATTTAACCCCATGTGATGTTTTCATGCTCCCTAATGTGAAGCGGCACCTTCGTGGAGAGCGTTTTTGATTATCGGAAGTAGGCTCATGTAAACTGAATATGTTTCAAATTGCAACGACTGCCGCTGTCTCAAATCTGGAGTACACGATGGGCTAGTAATATAACATAAAATCAAAATTTTGCACAATAAATAATGCGAATAAAAATTGATGCTCACCCATCATTGAACAGCCCTCGTATTGAAAATAATTATTTATCGTAACTTTAAAAATACATGTAAAACTAAATAACTTGTTTATTGATCTCTGAGTCCTGAAGATCATTTTCCCTATGCTTTTCTTCACATCATTTTTGTTTTCTTCCCATCATTCCCTATGTTTTTCTTCTCATCATCAGTTCTTTGATTTGTCTCGGAACCAGGAGTGAAATGGGGATCCCCGCATCGATCTGTCCACCTAAAATTTCATCTATATGTACGCATTACCTCCCAATCCACCGTAAGGACATGAGGCGAGGAGTGTTAGATCACCAGCCATAGATGAACAATCACATTTCGAGGGAAGTCACTTCAACTGAAGCAATCATGGTGACAAAATCACTTCACAAATTGTCCATTCGACGAGATATGAGTTCTCTGGACGTCAGTGACCACGAGTCGTGTATCGATGTTTCAAAGGAGTAAACGCAAATCATAATGGATACTCTCCAAAAAAATATAATAGTATTAGCGTTCAATAAGAGTACGTACAATGCTTTGGTGAAGTCATTATTTAAGACAAAATTAATTCGCCGTATGTCATGCCTAAGACACATTGGAATTCAATTCGCACGACTCACTTAACCAAGTTCCAAGCACTGTTAATCGTTGCTAGAGGATATATATACATGTATATATATATATATATATATATATATGTATGTATGTATATAATATATTTACTCACTCGAAAAAATACTTTGTTGCAGGTCTAATTAGTTTTAACCTACAAAGAGCATATTTCGCCAAATCATAATTCTAATGCACTGGTAAAAATAAGAGAAAATTTTTTAACATAGAAATAATACTTTTACATAAGTATGACGATTCAGGTAAGTATTAAATAAATGTGATGAATAACCTAACAAGTAAAAAGAAATTACTGAAATTCCATTATTTTTCAAATTTTACTTTCATTAATTCACTTGCCATTGAATTTGTTAGGAGGGTTAAAAGGAGTCAGGAGCAGAGGAGGAAGTCAGTCAGTTCTCATTTCACGGAATTACCGAAAGAAAAGATACAGAGAACGAAAGTACCCAGTATTAAAATAATTCGATAAGAGGAGACTATCAATATTTTTATTGCACTTGCTGGGTTTTCTTGATGCAGTGCGTGCGGGGTCCTGTCCTGTGCTCCCCAACTACGCAGGCACAGTCGAAGAAGGCTGAGGGCGTCGGAGGGGCGAGATGGTAAGGCCGACAAATGAAATACCGCGAGACCTGATTGAGGATGTCCAAACAGTCGGATGGTCTCTGTCGCGCAAGGGTGCGCGCGCTCCCGTGTGGGAGTCAACTTCAATTTCTCTCACGGGAGATTGAGATCATCCCTTGGGAACCTCATTCCTTTTTCCCGAATTCCTTTCCGTTCGTTGATTCCCTGCTCTGCAGATTACTTTCGGTACTACGCCTCTCCAGGTGCCTTCAAAGATTACAAATTCAGGAGGAAATTCCGCGGCTCTGTACATCAGTTAATCGAAAGCGACTTCGTATAGTGGAAGAAAATGGAATGGAATGAAAGACGACAGGAGAGGATGGAGGAGGCAAAATATTAGATAACAGGGAAGTGGCAGGGTTTGTGATATTTTTATTACATCCTATTCATCATTCCTTGACAGTTACTTCCATTAAATGATTGCCTATCAAGAGACATCCCGAATTCACTCTTCACTGGCATTTCTGCGTGTTTTCATGCCGTGAACAATTCGATGAAAAATATACCTGCCTGGTACAGTCTTTAATATGAAGAGTTGATTTCATGACGATCGATAATACCAGCTCATAACCAGCTAGGCATATTTATCTGCACGTCTAGCTTGATTTTCCACGCACTTATCAAATATTTAGTTTTCAAATATGTTTGTTTCAATGTCTTTGAATTTACTGAAAAAATCATTCGCCTAAATTGGGATTCCGGCCAAGGTGAATGCTTTCTACACTTTGAAATTCTTGAATTATAATCAACATTAGCGGATGACTCCGTTAAAAGTTACTGTCGAGGCCTCTCCGGCAGCTTCTTTGGATTTTTAAACAGGTTGTCTTTCAACATAAATTTGTGACAATTGTGGCGCTTTGGTCACCACTAGAGTCTACATCTACGTGGCACACTACAAGCAGGTGTTATGGCGTGTAGCAGTGTCCAATTGGACGCTCACAGAGAGGGCGATCGGCAATCGAACGCAAGACTGTTTTTAGCGAAGATGGATGCCTCTCGGGCCACCTGTCTGGGTCACCGGAGTATTGTTTGGCCGCCAATTGAGTGATTGGACGCCTTGTGTGTGAGAGGGAGTGGGGAATCGGAAAAGGTAAGAATCGAGGGTGATGCCCGTCACAAAGAAGAAATAACCGAGGGCAATAGTTAGACAGGAAACTTATTTTTAGGGACGAAACGCGTGCTCCGATTAATTCCTTCGATTGAACGATCCCAGGCGATGAACACACTCGGGCGGAGAGGGAGCCCCAAGGAGGACTTCGAAACCACGAGGGGAAGGCGGTCCAAGGCGTGTGGGCCGCGCAGGGTGAGCTAGGGAGGGGACGGGGTCGAGCGCGCATTTATGGTCGGGATGGAGGGAGGGGGAGGCGCATGGGCACTCGCGGCGGAACTCGGGGGCGGAGTGCGTGTGTGAGCGGTGCGTACGACGGGAGGGGGGACGCGGTTGGGCGGCGGGGGAGGGAGGTCGGGGGCGAGGGGGAGGAGGTCGCCCTGGGGAAACTCCCGAAGAGTGGAGGGCAAAACCGATTCAAGGTCAGTCCGCGACGCCTGCGCGGTGCCGGCATCGGGGTCACACACCACTCCCCCGCCCACGGGCCTCGCCTCCCACGCCGGTGACCCCACCCGTCTCTCCAGGGGAAGTGGCCACCGCATGCCTCCCCCACCTTCATCCACGCCCTCCCTCCCACCACGAGGGCACCACAGGTAGGGCCGTCCGATGTGACGATATTGGGTGCGGTATCGTGGTGATATTTTTTTCCTATCCACCAAGTCGATATGGAATCGATATACTGAAATTCGATATACCATACATACGATATTGTCGAGACAGGATTTTGAAAATAAATTATAGATGTACCGACACGTAAGATAGAATGTTTCGATGGGAAGTGACGCCAACATTCCTTTGGGCGACAGTACAAATTTCGATAATAATCGATTTGGGCGGCAATACAGAATCTTCGATAGACGATACAGACGCTTTTGCCAATATGTGCAGTTTACGACATATTCGATACGAGATATGGTCAATATCGTAGATATGCTAAATGAACGATGTTGCCAAAGTATCTCGATATTCGCGACATGATCAGCATTGATCCTTGTGCACGGCGTAGCTCGATACACTCGACTATTGTCGCTACATACGAAGACATGTTGTCGCCACCTTAATGTTTATTTCATATCGACGGTCGATATGCGAAAACGACTATCACATAGCCTCCAACCCGGGCGCAGTTTCACCACAACTTTGTTCCCTGTACTTTCCCTGTGCCTCTACCCATTTTCTCCCTCCCTCTTTCTTTCCCTCCCCCTCCTTCTTCCCCGTTGCCCTCTCCTCTCTTGGCACGCCATTCTTAAAAAGGCAAACTGTGAGGGGGGGGGGGGGGGAGAGACTGTTTTTCTTGATTTTTATCCTCAATGGATTTGGTGTCCATGCTCGTCCCTCTCTCTCTCTCTGACCACGAATCCACGTCGGGGCGGCAAGGCCAGCCCCATTTTCGACGTGGCAGCGGTCAGAGGGGAAAAAAATAAAACGTTTACGCCCCACCGACTCCTTTCTCCCCTGCGGGGTTAAGATAGGTTTTACTGACACTTCATGAGTGCAGGCATTAATTATTTAATTATTCTATATCACCAAGTGATGACAAAAGCAGACGTGCCATGATGAAAGACAAATATTTTGTGGAAAATACACATTTTCGCTCTCATTTATCCCAGTGGAGAAGTTCGGGGAATTTGACAGTAATGCTTATTACAATTTTTACATTGAATTTCTACGGTTTTAGCTTCTTGCAGCTACTTCTGAAGTAACTGAACCATATAACTGGCTTATATTGGTACAAAATAAAACGTTTTTTTTTCACATTGTTAATAAAAAACTAATTCCCAGAAAATAAACACAATCTAAGCGTCATTTCATCCGTCATGAATGTAAATTTGGGTTTATTAAGCATATCGAAATAAACTTTCGAAACTTTGAACACCTGAATCATGTAGTCAATGGAGGTCTTTTGCGAAATCCTTTGAAGTTTTTCTGCACCGCCTCATGAACCACCTTGAGCCCTTTCCACAAGGACTTATGTTACTGTTTGCAATTTCAGGTGAGAAAGAGGAAGACGTATTAAACCGAAGAGTATTCTTTTTTCAATCATTAAATCCATTCCAAATTTATGGCAGTAAATCCAAATAATCCACACGCCTCTTCCCACACCACGTGCAAACTCAAGATTGGCACCAGAACAATAAATATTAGAGAAGCCAATGAATAAAATAACGATGAGAATACAAAATGTTAGCTTAAGTTTTTAAATATTTTTTTACAGTCTAGAATTATGTTTACGATTGTCTCTGAGCACCCCAAAACTCTCAAGCGCAATTCACGTAAACTCCGAGAGACGGCTGAAGAAGTTAAAAATGTCTACAAGCCCTAAGACGAATGCAATTTGCCGAAAGCAGTTTTTAAAGATTGATCATACGGTTCAATGCTCATTAAATGAAACTTTACATAAAAAAATAAAGGCAGTAATTTTGGAATAACGCGAAACAAAATGTAAACTAGAGCCTCCGCTACACTATGTAGTTAAATGTTCTTTATATCCGCCATCTATCCTTTACATGTATTGCGCCAGAATTAAATTTTGAACACATTTATTTATTTTTACTAACTATAAATCGATAATTGACGCTGTATGTGCAGCACTTTCCCCAAATGAAATTACGTAGAGTACTTGGTTTCTTTTGGTAGGAAAATATTTTTGCAATACTGTGATTTTCGGAGTTCAGCAAGTAACCAGTTGGTTACTCCAGGGTATCAAAAATAAATAAAAATATGCTGAGCAATTCATAAAAAGGTCTTAATGATGATTCTGATAATTAAAATGATAAAAAAATAATTAAAATGCCAACTTGCAAGTTTCCAACAAATAATCTGCAATTTTAGCGATTAATCGTTTTTGTATTATCGTTAGCCGTCACCATCAACAGGTATTAATCGGAGTAATGATCTGCAGCAGCCATCCATTACGGTTTTCGATAGTCGCTTCGTTCCGTCATAATTCTCTTTGTCTCTCATGGTGGAGGTATTACCATTCTTGAGCTCCCTCTTTAGCACTTCCCATTTCCCAACTCTCCTGAATTTGGATTCCGTCAGGATGACTCTCATGCCTCCAAAGCATTGGTCTCTCCACTTTGCAGCGTTGCTTAGTACCTTCTGGCGATTCCCTCCAATCATTCTCCACCATTCACTCTTCTGTTACACTATTTCTCAATGATTCCAGGTTCAACTTTGAAGTCCTCCTAGGCTTACATACTTAATGGCATGAAATAGTATTATAACAGTGTAATGTTGCGTAGATATAATCAATAAGTAAGTATTAAAAGATAAATTTACTCGTATAGAGGATTTCATTCTTCCAACACATTCTGCACTTGCATTTTAAAAAGAGTTGGGGGCATTTCAGAGCCTTGTCTAAGACCTTTAGATGTTCCGAACAAAGCAGAGAGCTTCCATTCTATCTTAAATGCAGTTTGAGACTATTGGTAAAGAATACACGTAATATGTGATGTTCCATTATATTCGATAGTAGACCAATCGGTACAGAATCATGGACCTTTTCAGGATCCACAAATATTGAATCAATTCTCTGGACACTTTCTCCCTTATTAGGCTGGGGCTAAAAATATGATACATATGCGATCGTCCCACACTAAACCCTGCCTGATCCCTCATCATCCCCTAGATCTCATATTTCAAGCTATATTTTTAGAATTCCGCTCAAAAACTACTGATGGTTGCCCTTACACTAATCCCCATATAATTGCTTGGATCTTTCTTGTTTCCCTTTCTTTTTACATCGGATATAATGATTCCTTATCCAATAATAAATTCTTATATCTAAATTCATTTACATGGATATAGGTAGAAGGAAAATGGATAGAAAAACACATAAAAGACGAACACAGGAATGGTGGGGAAGGTGGAATCTAGCAATTCATAAGTGCAAAATACAGTAGTTTACTCGACTGTGACATGAGCATCGAGCCGGCAAGTCGGTTAGTCGGTTTCCACTACTCTGTCTTTGTCTTTTACATGTGTACTTATATATATATATATATATATATATATATATATATATATATATATATATATATAGATGATGCGGAAGTACTCACGAGAGCAATTCAAGAGCGAGTCTGACCTGAAGAAGGCCTCGGAGTAGGCCGAAAGCTTAAATCATCTACAGTGTGAGTGTCCTTTTACGTGTTATCTGTTTTATTCTATGTTCTATTGTGCCGTCCAAAAGTTATATATATATATATACATACTACATAAACATAATTATACATATACCTGTACATAATTATGTTATGTTGTTATATTTTTATATTATTATATATATTGTACATTCAAACACGAAATTCCGCCATACGGCGAACAAATATTCATTCACATAGAAATAGGTATAAGGAAAGGGGATAGAAGCACACTTAAAAGGGAAAAACAAACATATTCTTCTGTGTTCGTCCTTTATGTGTGTTTCTATCCCCTTTCCTTATATCTATTTCTATGTTAATGTATGTTGTGTATATATCTTTATCTTCGAAATAGAACGCTCTTGGGCGACGTACAAATGTATAAAAACATAGATACAGAATTTGAAAAGAAAGGAAGGACACTCTCATAGTTTTCACGGTCGTGCCGTCGAAACGTCAAACTACACATGTAAGAGTCCTTTCTTTGTGTTTCTGTTTGCGTGTGTGTGTGTATGTGTTTACATTTTCTATTTTCTGTATGTATGGGGGATTTCGCGTTTGAATGTATGTATATATATATATACTCGTATATATATATATATATATCATACATCGGATATAATGTGTGTGTATATATATATATATATATCATACATCGGATATAATGTGTATATATATATATATATATATATATATATATAAACCATAAACACAGTAATCAACCCGAAGGTCGGTTTAGTAGGTGATGTTAGAGCTCACCCATGTACCAAGCCCGACGGCGTGTGAAAATTCACACATCAGGGTAGGGGGGCCAGTTCCTGTCCCTGTGCCGGTTATGGTTTCCCAGGAAGACCTGGTACCCGAAAAATCAACTAGCTTGGGTGGAGCTGCAGGTGCCCAAAGTGCCTTGCCCGGGAATCGAACCCGGGACCCTCCGGTCAGTAGTCCAACGCTCTAATATATATATATATATATATATATATATATATATATATATATATACATATATTTTCACATTCAAACACGAAATCCCGCATACGGCGAACAAAATATTATTTCACACACAGAAATAGGGAAAGGAAAGGGGATAGGAAAACACATAAAAGACGAACACAGGACATGTGGGGAAGGCGGATTTGAGCAGATCACAAATGTAAAAATATTATATACATGTATATGTGTGTGTGTGGTAGTATTTTTTCAGTTTTTTTTGTGAGACTGACTTATTTCATCTGATATTCAGTTGCTTTAGTGTGGCAGTTTAGCGCAAAAATAATATATATTACATTACTCCCAGATAATGGTACTTTCGATAGCACCGATTTTAAATATTGGCAGGTAGTACTGGATGGAAATAAAAATAGCACGCCGTAGTACCGAATGCCCGAAATGCTTGCCCATCCCATCCGTTTCCGCGCCCCACTTCCCCGTTCCTCTCCGCGGTAATGCGTTTCCCGCAGCCCATCATCCGTCACTCCGCCCGCTAGCTCCCCACATCCCCCACCTTCCCGTCAATGACCATCTTCCCCTCCCCTCCTCCCGCCCTCCTCACCATCCCTCTCCTGCACCCCTCACCATCCCTCTCCTGCACCCCTCACCTGGCATACGTCCCACGCACACTCCCTAACCCGATAACCCCTCTCCTGAAGCTGGGTCCACTAATGCCGAGGGTGGTTGCGGCTTTTTCCGCCGCCGTTGCGAGGGAATTGCCTTATACTACTACCGTCCACGTCCCCTCGAATGCCCGTGATATCGCTCGCTTAAAAAAAAATTATCGAAATATCTGCGCTCATTCTGGTAGTTACTTTTGAAAAATGAACCGGTTTTATTCTCGGACACCGGACGTATTAAAGAAAGATACAAGTTTGACATTGGTTCGGAAACTTGAATAGGCAGCTATCGAAGATTATCGATCGTATCTGCCTTCAGGATTTTCCTGGAGCTTGGTCTCTAATCAATAATTTGGAATTTTTTCTGGACTAATTGCGAATGTTAAATCCACAACGTAAAATATAGAAGGGAAAAAAGATAATATTGGATTTTGGCCAAACTTTATAATGGATTTGTTTCTCTCGCGTCATTTCCAGCCCATATAGAGTTTGTATATGTGTGTGTATGTATATATATATATATATATATATATATACACATATATATATACATTGTATATGCACTGTATTATTGGAAGGAGCGAGATGGGATTTGCCAACACAAATATAGATAGAAATATAAAAAAAACTCGTGTTTTCCAAAAAATTCGTGGGAAAAAATATGTGTGTGTGTATATATATATATGTGTGTGTGTGTGTTTGTGGGTATATATATATATATATATATATATACTGTTGTATTGTATTGCATATACTCGCATATTCTACGAAAATCTCACGGATGTTAATAATAAATCATACGAAGGAGCGAGATGTCGTCTACCAACACAAATAAACAGATAGATGGAAACATAAAAAAGGACAATGGCATTCCGAAATTTTCGGGATTTTTCCAATGTACGTATTTTTTTACTCGTATATATATATATATATATATATATATATATATATATATATATATATATATATATATATATATATATATATATATATATATATATATATATATATATATATATATATATATATATATATATATATACATATATAAATTTATATATTCTAAAATCACCCTATTACACAATATATTTACATAATGTAATGTCATTATCTTGCCCTTTAATCCAGAATTTGGTGGACTGCAAGTATCCATTCTTCCTTCACTCATGCCAAGACTTACTCTGGTACCTCAGGTAACTCTTTTTCCTATTGTGTCTCTCTTTATTTGTCAGATGCATTTGCCCTGCTCTTCGTCATGGGACCTTCCCATTTACCTACATAATATACAAATACTACAAAGCAAAGTCATCATCAGCATTTCAATCCTGATTGGTTTACTGCAGCCCTCCATTCTTGTCTATTCAATGTTAATGCCCTCAGCTCCTGCTACCTTTCCTGCTTTAGGTATTTTTTAATTCGCCTTTTCGCCATGTACTTGCCTCTTGATCTTCCTCGCAGGAACTTTCCTCCTGTTTTCCCTTCTACAGGTATGTTCCTCACTAATCCATAGTAACTCTAGGTGTGTTCAACTCATCTAATTCATCCTTGCCGTAGAATTCTCCATATGGTCCTTTCCTCTTCTGCTGTTATATTTACTTTCTCGTTGTTTTTCCATTTAATCTTCAGCATTCTCCTTCCACACCATGCTTCTAAGATTCCGTTCTTCGTTGATTTAATTTTCCAATGCTACATGTCTCTGACCCGTAGATTACCATGCTCCACACGACGCCGGTTTGACGAATGGCTTCCTTGATAGAAACCTAAGATTCATTAAGATTCATTAAATATAGAAATGAACTCTTTTTCATGGAGGCCTTCTTAACCTGAGGTATTCTTCGTTTGATATCGGTCGAACTTCTTCCATCCCAAGTTTTACTGCTGCTCAGTTAGATTAAGGATTCCACTCTGTCTAGTTGCAAACCCAATATGTGCCTTCAGCTTCTCTCTATTCCACAAAGAAGGATTTCAGTTTACTTCTGATGCTCGTATTATAGTACTTGGTCTAAAGCATTCAGAGTTGCTTGGAGGTCCTTTCGTGTGACTGTAACAGCTGCGATATCATCTGCGAATCGGAGTATGATAATTTCGTCGCCATTCACCTAAAGTCCTTTGATACCTAATATTTGCGCTTCTTTTATTACCTATTCTAAATATACGTTGACTGGTGCTGGCGAGAGTCTGAATCCTTGCCTAACTCTTTCGTTTATTTGGTTTCCATTTTACATTTGCATGGCTGTAACCTGAGTCGTGTGGAAGTGATGGGTTATTCTTTCTCGGTTGTAATTCCTCAGCCGTTCAAACACTTCGAGAATCTCTAATATTTTGTTCCATTCGATGTCACTGTCAAATTATTTTCTCAGTCCACGAATGTTACATAAAACGGCTGGTTTATGCGTATCATTTTTCATTTTTTCAGTCGGTACCCTCAAGTTGAGTATTGCCTCTCTTGCTCCTCGGCTTTTCCTCAATCCGTCCTAGATTTTCATAAGCATTCTTCTATCTTTCATTTCATCAGTCAGCTACTTATCCGAGTAAGTATTTCAAGCGTGAGGCATCTGGCACAATGTTCGTGTCCTTCGCATATATCTGTTCTTAATTTCTTCGGCATATGAAGGAAAATGAGATGCCATAAAACACGTTATGTACGACAAAGAAAAAAAATTAAAATCCCCTCCTGAACAGAATAAAATGCGGCTAAACTGCCGATGGGGGATCAATATTCGCAGATAGGACAGGGTGGCAGACACAAACATGCGCTCAAATGTAAATCTTCGTCCGGGTGCAGCACAGACCTGGTGGGAAATCCGGTTTTGAGATAGCTCCATGCATCCACGCATATCATAATCTGGTGGTTGCATAGAATTCTTGATTCACCTCCTTTGCTCTTTCTCTATTTTGCTTTCTATGTCTGGTTTACGACGGCTCTCACGCCAAGGAGTAAGTATTAACCTTGGGATATCTCTATTTCAAAACTTCAGCCTTTTCATAAGACACCTGCTTTAATAACAATAAATGTTTTAATCAATAATGCTCTGCAATGAATTTACATCTTTTTCTAATTTCTCAGGTAAGCAGTCTGAAATTATTTCTGTTGATTTCGCTGAGCAATATAAGTTATAAAAGAAAACCGCATTGCGTATTAACGAATTAGAAGTTGAATTAAATTAGTGAATTTTTCTCATGTGAACTCTCTCCGCATAATGGACGGCAATCGGATCGTGACGACTGTGATGGAAGGAATGATACCTCCCCTCTTATTTTACGCAGTAACTTGGTGACTTTTTTGTCTTGTCTCAGCAGTTTTTCACGAAGTGAATTTTTCCCGTAAATTGTTTAATTCTTGAATTCTTGAGTCCAATGTGGATGTCCTACATCAAATCAACTCGACTTATGCCTGATTAAATCAGAGCTGTATTTGTCGTCCGAAGCCAGAAATATAAATGAAGACATCTAAGTTATACACAAAGTAAATATCTCTAATTATTTTAATCCCTTTTAACTATACAATTCAATTATATCATTAATGGCTTGTCAAACTCAACCTCTCCATCGCTTCTCCTTTGCATTGATGATTGCAAAACTCTTAGACGAATCGACTACATCAATCACGCTCTCGCTCTGCAGGAAGTTCTGAGCAATTCTTTCCCATGGTGACAAAGATGGTAATAAAATCCCAACATTTCCAAATGCCCAACTTTCCAAATTACCAAAAGGTGATTTCTCTTACCCTCGAAAATTCAATACTTTCAAACCTCTACAGTGTTAGGTATTCAAACTCAATTTTTTGGATTCACTGAAGCTCAAGGGCTGCTATTATACCATCTATTCATAAATTAATGCATATTTGCTATCTAAATTATGAGTTATGATTTGTTTATGGTGAAAATAATATCTAGTCCGCTAGCTACGTATCTCTACCACTGATGAATTATTTAGCAATATATTAGCTTGAACAATTTATGTCAGAAAAGTCACAACTATATTTATCTCTAAGATATTGACATTTTCAATTAGTTCACCACGTTATATGGTCAATGCATCTGTATTATTTCTATTAAGTAGGCCGCTGATATTTGTATAGGGCCCGGTGTTTGAATGTGACACATTTGTAACGTTATTCTGTAGCTCATGTAACAGTAAGCGGAACGGAAATAATTCAGATATAAGTTTTGAATGACACAGTTTATTTATAAAAATTAAGTTTAATAATAACATCAATCAAATACTACTCCAAGTGCTGCCTCACTGCTTGTTCCAAATTTCCTCGAAAATTGTTAATAACTAGCTGCAATTATCCTCGATTTCCGTGTCTTTCCACGACCTCATGACTTATTCGTAATTGCAGAAAGGAAATGAGACCTGTTTTTTAAAACTCTTTCGATCACCAATCTCCAGAGAAAAAAGTTGGGATCTAAAATATCTGGAGACCAAGGGGGAAACTGTACCATAATTGGTTGTTTGAGGCATGAATTTATGGAATCGATTCAGTTATAATGAAAAATTATAAGTTTGTAAATTCACAGCATTTTATTTATATACAACCCGGGCCGTATATAAATTAAACACTGTGGAATCGCAAAGTTTTTCATTATAAGAGAGAAAAACCTGTACAACTGAATATCTAAAGGAAAAAATTAAGCGTCCGTGAGGAACATTGCTCAAATCAAGTTTCATTGATGTTTATATTGAACTTTTTCAGTTACTCTATAAAAAATGCTGAAATTCTCGATAGCGTTCACCACTCACCACCACAGCTCTTATATTTTCATTAAAAAAAAAGGAAAAATACATCGCTGGGAATTCAATTTCGTATAAGGGATGAATTCACATCCACACACACACACTTTCCCACACATGCCGACGAAGAGCAACTTTAAAGGTTAACGAAATGAGCTTCGGAAACAATGACCAACTGAGCAAAATACTCTGAAGTTAGAGATGTGCCAAAATGATGAATAAACATGAAAGGTTGGGGGAAACTTGAATTGCGACATGAGTATACATATTTTGGTCAAAAAGTAACCCTCTTAAGCGCACTCGAGTTGAAGTTACTCTTGGCACTAAACTTATTGGAGAACTCAAAATTGTGCTTCGCGAAGGAATACGACCGT
Organism: Hetaerina titia; assembly: GCA_037158775.1. NCBI lineage: Eukaryota > Metazoa > Arthropoda > Insecta > Odonata > Calopterygidae > Hetaerina > Hetaerina titia. Next base: position 104,874,128 of record CM073772.1, on the reverse strand, counting down.
GTTCACAAATATTAATCATAGGAAAATCGTCTCTGTGCAACGATAACTGATTTCGCTTCAACACACGCAGTTACTATATACGCTCGCAATGATTAAAAAATACTCCGTAAGTTCTCACATTTATTGGAATACTCAATCCGTTTCGTGATTTTCACATCATTATTCAAATCCCTTATCGGGAAGTAAGAAGGCAAGATCTGTGCTAACAGTTAAAGATAAATGGGGTAAGATAATAGTTGAACCAGAAAAAATCCAAGAGAGATGGAAGGAATATATAAAAACACTGTATGGTAGAGAACTTAGGCCGACAAGTTTAGACATAGAAAAGGAACATGACGTAGAAGAAGATAGCTTAGGTCCAGGCATACTCGGCGATGAAATAGAAAGGGCATTAAAGGAGATGAAAGCAAATAAGACTGTGAAGGTGTACAACATTCCTGTAGAAATGTTGAAATGATTAGGAAAAGGTGGGAAGAAGGCCATATATAGACTGATTCGTAGTATCTATGAGGAAGGAATCTGGCCGGAAGATTATGTGAGATCAGTGTTAGTTCCTATTCCGAAAAAGGTAAAGGCTACGTCATGTGAGGACTACAGAACAATAAGTTTGATATCCCACGCAGCTAAAGTTATTCTCAGGATCATCAACAAAAGGATAGAGAGTAAGGCAAATGATTACTTAGGGGATGACCAGTTTGGGTTTAGGAAAGGAAGAGATACTTGTGATGCCATTGCATTAATGAGATCACTAAATGAGAGAAATATAGAATACAATCAGGACGTTTTTGCCTGTTTTGTAGATTTCGAAAAAGCGTTTGATAGAGTGAATTGGGAAAAATTAATGCGTGTATTGCAGAAAATAGGAATGGATTGGAGGGACAGGAGACTGATCCGCAACCTGTACATGTCTCAAACTGCTCAGGTGCGAGTGGGGAACGGAGAGTCCGATGACCAAGCATCAGTTGCTCAGTCAGCCAAGGGGTTGCAAGCATTTCTGAGTGAATTGGAGGTGCAGTGCAATAGATATGGGATGAGGATCAATATTAATAAAACAAAGGTTATGCGATTTTCCAGAAAGAAAAAGGCTAAGCTAAATATTAAAATAGGAGGGGAAAAAATAGAGCAGGCAGAACAGTTTACATATCTCGGAAGTGTTTTGGACCAATACGGTCAAAGTAGTAGGGACGTGAGGAGAAGATGATGGGAAGGAGACAAACTATGCAAATTTCACTTGAATAGAGATTTATTCACGACCCGGGTTTCAAACACTTAATGGTAGTAAGGCTTAACGGTAGTGGAATGTTGAAGAAAGTAATAGAGGGGAAAATGTTGGGCAAGCGAGGAAAGGGCAGGAACAGGGTAGGGATGTTGGACGGGATGAAGGGAGGAAAGAAGTACACAGAGATGAAGAGGGACCTGATGTAGATCAGGTTGCTAAATTAGGTTTTTTTTGGAGTTACAAAATGTTTATTTGATAGTTTTGTCCATCCAAAAACCTACCTTAACCGGTAGATTACCTAAATAAAATAAATTCAAATTGCAAAAAAAGGTTTTCAAAAGATCCATGCCTTCGACAAAAAATTATACGCACTTTTGACAATTATGTGAAAATGTCGAAACCGATTAATTATTCCAATTAATAAGAGTGGTCAATTACTAAATATATTTCAATTATCATGAGTAAATTCTGGTACATAGTCACAGAGCCTCAAATTGTGTGTTTACAGGCTAGCAGGTTTCATGGGTGACGAAATTGCACGCGCTCAGGTTCAGAGGGGGTAGAATCATCGGTCCTGTACCCTAATTTTTACTCATCTAACCAGGGTACTTTAAAACATTCAGCTCCACGTACTCTTTATCTCCCTACGGGCAGTCAAACACACCGATTCTTTTCTTCTTCTTCCTCGCTCACCAAAATTATTTTCCGCAGTCCGATCCTTCGATGGGGGTGAGGTGCCATTCCGGAAAACGGAAGATTAGAAGGTTATCTCGCGCGGTAGCGAGGGAAGGCTAACATTGTGAAGAGGGAGAAGATATTCGAAGGCAAACCTCATCTCCGTCTCCAAAAGGTATCATGTCTTATCGGAGAATAACCCAGCGGTATCTGCAGACTCTACCTCCGCCCCTGTGAGAGCACCACCCAGAAGGAACCGCCAGATTGGCAAGGTGGGGATTCTAGCGATAGACAACAGTAACATCAGATATGTGATGCTCCCATTGCGTGAGAGGGCAGACCGTGATGGTGTGAGGTATGGTGCATTCCCCAGCTAACGAAGGCGTTTGGGACGGCGGCTGCGGGCACGAAGTGTTCCAGGCTGCGGGTCGTGGCTCATGTTGGCGTCAAAGATGCCATCGACCGTGGATCTGAAGACATTTTTAATTCCTTCAGGGAATTGAACTCGGAAGTGAAGCGGGTGGGTTGTGTTAAGGAGGTCGATTTGATGCTCTCGAAGTGCAGCCTTGTCCCGAGGATTGAACGTGGGCCTCTGGTTTGAAGCCGAGTGGAAAGCATCAAAGCTGGAGCCAAGTGGAAAGCTGCGCGCTTTCTGCAGAGACAGAGACAGGGCGTCCTTCGTCGACCTACAGCCGGAGATCCAATCGTGTAGGAATCCCCTGAACCGTTCTGGTGTTCACTACACGTCTGAGGCCACCAGGTGGGTAGCGGGTAGGATATTCAAGCACTGCAAGGCTTTTTTAGATTAAAGTGTAGGTCAGCGTGTAGGTCAAATATTGGATCTCTAAAGTCTTCTTTGCCAAATTATGTAACTTTAAATGAAGTTAGGTATAGTGCCAGCAATAGTTCATTTAACACCAATCATTTTGCACTGGACGGAAAGCTTTATAAGGGATTATATATTAATAAAAAGACGATCCTCGCTAAAAATTCAAAAAACCGTAATGTCAAGGAAACATTGTCTTTATCGGGATTATATTTCCAAAGTTGCAGAATCAATCTTCAACCTTCAATCAAAGCACAGGCGCAGATATAATTATTGGGTCAGAAACCCATTTATTTACTGATATTGCCGACGGTGAAATTTTCCCAAAATCCTTTTCCATTTAGAGAAATGACCGAGCAAATACAATTGGGGGTGGGGTCTTTATTGCGGCTAAATATTATTGCGTCAGCAGGGCTGAGGTGATTCCGGGTAATGGTTTGGAAAGCGTTTGGTTCTCAATTAAAAGTCTTCAATCCAAAAGAATCTATGTAGCCCATTTTACAGACCACCAGTCGACAGAGATAATTCAATACTAGAAATAGATCAGCAAATCAATGGTTTCTTATCCCAACACAATGATCGCGACGTTATAATCGGTGGAGATTTCAATATCACATCTATTGACTGGAGGACATATAGTTTTAAAACGGGCGGTAAAGACAAAGATATCTACGAATAGCTATTGAATTCTTTTACGTTGGGATCAAGGAATCAACTTGTCACTTCACCAACTAGAGGCGATAATATTCTTGATTTATTAGCAACGAATATGCCCGAAAAAGTTTTAACTATTTCAACTATAAGAATGATTAGTAACCACAGGGCAGTAAATGCTAAGTTTTCGGTACATGGGGCCCGAAATAAGAAGTCTTATTTACTTGTTTAAAGAATGGGACTATAATGGCCTAAAGTGCGTGTAACGGAATCAATTCGTAAGTTTTAAGAAATATAGTATTCTCCGAAATACTGAGGATGCGTGGAATCACTTCCTTAAGATCAAGCGCTTAGCAGTCAACAAGTTCACTCCCAGTAAATTTATGAAACATAACACGGAACCTAGATAGTACAACACGATTGATAGAAAAGCATTGCGACGTCAAAGGCTATGTCACGCAAAGATGAAAAATATTAGGGATGAATTCTCTGGCGACAAAAAGAATGAGATCTCTAACGATAATAAGATATCCAGGGAGAATGGCAAGAATGAATTTCGGAAAGCATTAAGTGAATTTAAAAGGAAAGGTTTAGTGGAAAATTTGAAAGAGAACCAAAAAGCATTTTGGTCGTAAGTCAGGGAGATTCAGGAAAATACTAAGTAGTAATAGTAAATACTAAGAAAGTACTAGAAAGTACTAAGTAGTAATAAATAGTAAGTCAACAGTTAATTCACTCAAAAATGATAAAGGCGAAAGAGTAACCAACAGTTTGGAAAATGCTAACTTATTAAATTCCTTCTTTCAAAGCGTCTTCACCAATGTCTCACCAAATGCCTCTGATAGCTGACCACATCGTGTCAGTCAACCGATGACCATGCCCATTTCGTGTAAGATTATGGAACATATAGTTCCTAGCTGGATAGTGAGACATCTCGATAATCAGAATTTATTAATGAAAAATCAGCACGGAATCCGAATAGATAGATCCTGCGAGAAACATCTTGCACTTTTCGTTCATGGTATTCTTATTTCGGGAGAGAGCAATGTTCCTGTGGACGTGATTTTTCTAGATTTTAAGAAAGCCTTCGACAAAGTACCTAATAGTAATATACTTGGAAAGCTAGAAGCATATGACATATATAAAAGTACCCTGGGTTGTAGAAAAGACTTTTTGAATAGTCGGGCGCAAAAAGTAGTGATAGATGAAGTTAGCTCAAATGCAGCAGAAGTTACCTTTACGTTAACGACATTGGCTCCGTGGTCACTAGTAAGATACGTTTATTTTCCGACGATGCAATGCTTTACCGTGATATCCATTATCCTGATGACACAGCAGCTTTGTCAGATGATCTTAATGCTGAACAACGCTGGTGTGACACTTGGCAATTAGAATTAAACTTCCAAATAGTGCATAGTCGTAAATTTTTAGAAAAAGAGCAATTCCCAACCGAAACCCTACTGCATTGGGAACACCGAAATGGAATGTGTAGACTCGATTAAATAACTAGGCGTTACCTTCACTCACGATTTCTCCTGGGTGAAATACATGCGGGAAATATGTGAACAAGCCAACAAAAAAAATAGGATCTATCAGGAGAGTACAAGGTAAATGTGATGAAAAGGTCAGAGAGAAATGTTATCTGTCGTTGGTTAGACCTAACTTAGAATATGCTGCGAGTATATGTAATCCTCACGAAGTTGGATAAATTCCCGAATTGAATTGCGCGCAGCGAAGAGGAGCTAGATTTGTAAAACGATGTTATGATAAACTTAGTAGCGCATCCAAAATATTAGAGCAGCTAGGCTGGAATCACTCACGGAGCGTAGGTTGGGATGCTCACGAAGTTGGATCATTTGCCGAATTGGATCGCTTGCAGCGTAGTGGAGCTAATATCTGTAAAACGTTGTTATGATAAACTTAGTAGCGCATCCAAAATATTAGAGCGGCTAGGCTGGGAAACACTCGCGGAGCGAAGGTTAAATTACAGATTGAAGCTCTTGCATAAATTGGAAGGAGGTCTCTTTAGCAGTGAGGTTGAAAATGTCATTTTATCCCCATCGTACTACGGTAGGCGATATTATGATAATAAAATTAGAGGAATTAAGTGTAGAACAGATAGATTTAAGATGTCATTTTTTCACGAACGATAGGGGATCAAAATAACATTGTTCGACCGCGGCAGGGTCATGTTCAAGTAAAATTATTCTGGTGTGTATTCATCCCCTGCCACACCCCTAGGGATGGCTTGCAGGGTATATAAATGAATAAAATTATTCAACATTCCATTACCTCTGGATATATTCTTCATTCTTTGAATTTCTTCCACAATATCCTCCTTTCCCCTACAATGCCTAGCACATCTTCGTTTTGTTTAACTTTCTGTCCTTTTAAATTGTCCATCATTTCCCCTACTTCTATCTCAAAATCTCCAAAATACCCTTATCCCTTTGCCTCCACGATTAAGTTCCGGATAGACGCAGCACTTTATTTCATTTAAAATGTTCGCTAATCTTTTCTTTGCGTTTTAACTTACGAGTAGTGTCCCAGCTATCAGCCCCCTCAATTTAAAAATTCTTCTTTACCAAGAAATTCCTCTCTTTCTCGTCCTTACTACTGTCCTCACTTTTTTGTTAATTACTTTCACGATAAGTGAAGTATTAATATGTACTTAAAAACTACTCAACGGCATCTCATCAAAAGCATTCTTCCCATGCGAGTCATAGACTATTTCGGTAATTATGTACTTAAAGTAGACAATTTTTTCAATGGGCTACAAATTTTTTAGAGGAGTTTTTGAGTGTCGGTGAGACTCAAACTACTATTACTAATGAGACCGTTTGTCTAGTCAAATCTGTAAAAGTTCAGGGGCATGGGTAAGGCAGGCGGAGAAGGTAGATATCTCGCAAAAGGTCCAGTGAAAACACCAGTCCACCCAATCTTACAAATAATAGTACGATAAAAAATGACTGCAACATTGATAACACCGACTTTTTAATGTTCTTTCTCTTTACACTACCACAAAACGGTAGGAGATACTTATCATATCCCGTACATACGGTACACTACCTCCTAAATTAGACTTGCTCAACTCTATCCTTTCGTGCACCCCACTAAAGTACAAGTTCCAAGTGTGACACAATTAGAGAGATAACTTATAAAAAATATTTTTTTGAAGACCGATGAAAATATGTGTTTGAGTGCTGACGCGAAAAGATTGCCTTTTAAATAAAAAAAGCGTGAGCAATGGCACATGATGACGCAACAAAATTGAGCCTGAAATAATCCATGCCTGCTTATCAGATATTGTCCAAGAAAACCTCTAGACTATCCTCTTAAATGAATTCTAGGGATGATTAAATATTAAGCAATATAAGGCTATAAAACAGTTGGCAAACTTTCAATGAAATTAAAATATTGGAAAGACGAGAAAAACTACTGGGTAGGGAGAGAATCTGATGGTCGTTACTGGAAGGTAAAATGCCAATCAGAACTCCTTAGAGGAGTAAAAGAAGAAGCTGAGGGAGGGATCAGTATTCGATGGGAAACAAAAACAAGTCACGTAATCTTTAATGCGTCTCGTCTTGGATAGACACATTAAGACGAACGCCATAAAGAAAATGAACAAGGCCATGGCGGGAAGAACGTCTTTATAGCCAGCTCACACATAAAGTTGGCAAGAAATTTTTTCCAACAAGGCACTAGGGAGAATCTTCGCTCTTTTTAAAAGGTAGTGTGCATATATTTCGCAATTAATTATTTCAAGACACCACGTAAGGGAAAAAAGGGTACTTCGTGCTGGAGACATAGAACTTAGTAGTATTTCCTTACGAGCGTAGTTAAAACTTGATATCACGAAGTAGCAAGTGGAGCTTCTCCTTCTAAATGCCTTTCTCGGGTCTCTCGAAGTGTTTTCGTTTGCATTTTTTTTATTTTCCGTTTGGTTAATAGTTTAAATCAATTTTTTTCAAAATGATTAAGTTTGAGGAAACGTTTTTAGGCCTTTCGGTATTCTGCGCTCAAAAGTTAATTTTTATCCATTTAATAGTTAATCACCAAATGCATTAGATACCAAGTATCCACTCCTCGTCGATTGAGTGTCAAATATTTTCCCGAACGTGCTTTTTTCACACTATTTTAAGGTACCTCTCACTCCCTCACGCCCCTTTTGCCCTCAATAGCCTTCTGTTCCGGATACCTCCTGAATTCCTCATTCGGTAATTCATCGAATTTTTATCGGTGAAAAATAACTTTTAGCTTCTTATTGCTATCCATTTATTCTGCCTAACATTCAATAGCGGAGAGTGCGCCGTGGTTTCTCGTATCGGTTAAACTATTTCTTGTCTGATATCAGCCATATTTTGATCACTCAAAGTTGATTCGAATACTTCAGTACACAGGGAATCACAAGATAACTAGATGAAGTTCAAGGAATGCAAAACCACAGAATAATCGAGATCCTAAGACAATGTGCTTATGGCAAACGGCTTGGATGGAACATCGTTCTTACATATAGAACTAAGACAAGGCAAGAGGATCGGTGAAATGATTGAAATTGTTTTGCTAAGTTTGCCCCTATTCATTCATTTTACATCGAATGAGTTCCAATAAGTCCTAAGCTGTCAGCTGTGAACGCAACACAATAATATTCGTTTCGGCTGATAGACATACTTCACTCTTTCCAAGAATCACAACGTGAACGACCCATGCGTGCAAAAATCCGCGAGTACATTGTTTCGCTTTGGCTGATACGATTTAATTTCTACCTTAAGCCACGAAAGCCAAGCCGGCAGGGTGTGCGGCAGGGGGTGATTTCACACCAGACAGACAAAAGCTAATATTGCTTAACTAATACTAGCTAACAGAAACGTAAAATAATTAAAATTATGAAAAATACATTTTACGAAAGCTACTACGGTATCCAAGTTAAAAATCCTTCTCTCAATGGATAACAGGCTGCTAGTAAGGAGGACGATAAATAAAGGAGAGAAAAATTAATAGGGCTGAAAATACGACGGCCATAAGAAGCTCAAACTTACCAAATAAAAAGCAATTTGGGCATTGTAACTCATAGTGTACGTTTTTCATCATTAAAAATTATTTGGACAATTAGATTTATCCATGGAAATAAAAAAAAACAATCGAGTGAAGTTGTATAAACTATTAGAAAGTTCTTATGAGAGCGTTCGTACGAATTTCCTCCTGAGGGACAACCACCAAGAATTGTGAAGACCAACTAACTCAATGAGCAAAGTATTATTGAAAAAAAAAGAACAAAATTTAATTTCCTCCATTTTCGACGTAGTTGAAAGGATCCCTTAAAAACAGTCTCCATTATGCAAAGAAACCTCCCCCCCCCCTCCCGCCGCCGATCTCCCCATTCACCCCGAGAAGAAGGGGAGGCCGGGGTGCGCGAAAGCACCCGACTGGCTTTCGTGTTAACTCCCGCTGCGTTCGGATAATTAAATTACAATCGCGGGCGTTTTGGTCCGGCTTCGGCAACCGTGGGAGGAGAGAGGGGGGGAGGCGGGATGAGTCATACCGGGGCCGATCCACCGCAGCCCGCATTCGCGCCTTCTTCTCCCTCGGCGAAGGGGAAGAGGAATGGGGGTTGGAGCTGGAAACTGCGGCGGTGAAGGGAGAGGAAAGAGGGGAGATAGGGTCGCTCCGAATAGGGGGACAAATAAGTAACCTTGCGAACTACCTGCCGTGGCCGACGGGCTCATCGTGAAATGAATGCCTGCGGAGCATAAAGCTTAGTTTAAGATTGGGAGTCAACGCGAACTTCCAACTTCAAACCCTTGTTCGGTGTACACATATCTGGTGGGGTTTACGATGTCTGGAAGGCGTCAACCGTTAACTTCAAAGTTCTACCAACTTTCACGGTCTCGGTTGTCGCTGGCGAATGCTAAATACGTTTCTCGATTAACGTGCAAGAGGCAGTGCGGGCGCACATCGACGAAGATGGGCGATGATTGCCTACGTTGTCGACCCGCGTCCTGATTGAAAAATCAATCATGATCCATAACTGTGAGCGTGAATCTAAGTTACCGCTGATGAACCTAAGTTCAATGCTGATGGCAACGTCCAAGCAAACTAGACTAATATTTAAGTATAACTCGAAACTCTTTTAATGAAAGGCACTTCGGAATGAATAAACGATTCATTATCATGATGTCAGATCTGGACATACCGATATTGAAATGGTAAAATCCAAATAGCGGAAAAATTACAAACCATCTATTTGGATACCTTAAAATATGTACGTATGTACTTAATGAACTGGGGTAACCATGAAAACTATCAACCAAACTATATTGAAAAGAATGTTTAACGACAACTTGTTCAGCTACATAATTATTGTATTGCAAACTAGGCACTGGGAAAATCCTTGAAGATGCCTGTCCGATCATTAAAAAGAACATTAGGGCTGTTTTTGCATGGCTACTATAGATGTTTTTCGGTAATGGATGGTTAAGTAAGTATTAGAGTGGTGTAATCCTGAAGTATACCTTTCAAATCCACATGGAAACTGTAGAACTAGCTCTTTTGAAGGCACTCAATCAACAACAAATTTTACTCTTTATAGGTGTCGTTTTTGGGCGTTTTTTTCCACGTAATAGGTTATCTGTCTCTTATTGCCCTGTCATTCAGTTTTTTGTTTATGTATTAATCGAACTAAGGAAGTATTGAAGCGACCCACGTCGGCCCCACATCGGCCATGGCAGAGGTGGCTCCAAAAGCCACCTCTACCTTCATGCGCTAATGAGGAGGGTGCGTGATGGCAGAGGGTCACAGGGGACGGGAAACCCTACGTGGGGTCGCCCTGCGCGGAATAGAATATCAAGCACAAAAGCAAGAAACAATAGCTGGGATTTCGGAAGTCATCAATGGGGATTTCGAGTTTAACGTTGGTGGGCGCTCAAACTACCGAGGTCGTTTCACCTGGTCTATCAGAGCGATGGGTATTCGGGGAACGTGCATGGACCAGCTAGGCGCGCAGGCTTGTTTCCAGCGCCAAAGGTCCGCCTTTGATTCCTGGCGTCGGCTGAATTTTGTCAAAAAAGAGAGCCTTTGCCATAAGTGCTATTCTACTGCTGTTGGCCCACAATACAAATGCCACCAAATGTTGGGCACCACCAAAACCACAAGTTACAAACTAAACAATTAATCTTTTCTTTTAACATTACATTACAGTAATGTAATTCTCTTCAATTATGGGCACACGTTTCATAAAGTACGTATTACAATAAAAACGTTCTTATTAATTCGAGGAAAACCAAAAATTTTGGTTACACGTGAGAGAAATTCAAGTGGAACGCTCCACTGTAAAATCTTGGAAGAGTTATCACGCCGAATCTGGCATAGTGTGTTTAATAAATATCACCAAGACACTTCAACAAATTTTCTGAGGTATCAGTTATAAAACTCTAGGAACACTAAAGGAAACTTCAATTCCTTAAACTGAATAAGGGACACTCTGCATTAACAGGTCTAAATACTCGTTCATCCCTCTTAATATTCGCGATAAATTAAAACTAATATAAACCATAAATCACCTTATATAGCAAGGTTAGCTTTGTTGAAGCTGATCGCATTAATTAACGTAACATTTAATAAAAAAATAAATAAGTTATTAAGTTTCATTTAATGACAATTACATTCGAATGTACCTGTATACATTCAGATCTTATTGAAAACAAATCACATTTTTGCACTACTTCATACTAGAAGGCTAGTGCGTACCTGCCTCAAAATCAAGAGACTCGCAGGTTATAATGCGGATAAAGTAAATTGGGCAAAATGGAAATCCGTAAAAATGGAACCTTAATTTTTTTAAGCCTATTTCACTAATAACAATGTTTACATTTGCAATACATAATTGTACGATAGTTTACGTTGTCTGACACACTTTTGACTTTTTTGTAGTTGCAAGTTATTAAATTTTCAATTTAAAATGTGCCGCATAAATAGATTTGACCTACTACTCTTAAATTCAGTTTAAACAATCATATCTTAGACAAACAGGTCGTAAACTTTCCGTATTCCCACACCGGGTTGTGTCTGTAAACGCGTAAATGAGACTATTATATTCAACACTTATATTCCTTGTGTTTTACTTACACTCCTGTTATATACATTGGCCTGCTCCTCTGTTGTATCTACGTTTTCGCAACCTTATATCATGTTACTTAATAAAACCTACTGGAAATCAACCAAGTATAGAGATTTTTTTCATAATTGAATCTGATTTATTCTTATTAACTATTATATTTTTCTCATAAAGTAAGTATTGATTTGCGTTGGATTCATCCGGCTTTTTCACCAGAAATGCTTTTAGCTAACGGTTAAACCCAAGCGTCATGCCAGTGATTCTCAGATGATTTGGTCACACATGATTCACTCTTTTCCCTTCTGAGAATTTCCGTGAGATTTTGACCTAAATTCATTGAAAGGTGACTTTGTTCCAACTACGGCTAAATTGGAATCGTCATTCGTAAGAAATACGTGACTCAAAACGAAGAATATCTACAAATTTATACATTCGCCAAAAGATTGAAAAAAAATGAAACTTCGAGGAGGATAAACTTGAAACAAAAGTGTTGGTATATCGTAAGGAAAATAATGATCAAAATGAACGAAGGTTGGAACACGTGAAGCTATTCCTATTCGGAATTTTAGCAATATCAACTCCAGCAATGGAAAAGACGAGCTGGTGACCATACCTATGCGAAATAAGAGCTATCAAAGAAGTCGTTCTATCAGAAGAAGCGAATATGAGCTGGTGGGTTATGCTGAAGCGTCTCATGACAACTTCCACATGAAATTCTCTATAAATTAACTATTTAGGCAAATTTCCACAAACCTCTGTATGGGCGTATGGAGGGGGGGTGTTAGGACACCAGCCATTCATGCACATGTATGAATTCATGCACGCCTATGAGTACGAGTAAAATATGTTTCTCAGAACTATTATATGAAATTTTCCACGGGTATGAGACACGAATGACACCAGCGGAACAGATAATGATTTCACAAGCGATGAAATTGTGATGTAACAGAGGAATGATGAAAATGAAATGTCTAAACCATGAAACAAATGATAAAATTTATTGTATTATTTTAGTCTGCATTAGTCCGAAAACAGCCCTTCGACCTTTTCATCGGACTTTGAACATTGATGTAACAATTTGACAACTACATATACCCAAGCCCGAGGTGGAGTAAAAACCACCTAGTCGGGAAACGAACGGGCGGGGCGGGGCGACCTCAGGGTTGGCAGACGAGGACGTCAGCCCGCCGTTCCCGAGGCCGGCTAAATGTTACGAAGAGTGGAAGAATTCATGAAAAATGAAAGGCGCTTAGTGAAAGAAGAGCGGCATTTATTGGACACGTTCTGGGACACAAAAGAATTACGAAAGACAGAATGGAAGGAACCAAGCAAGGGCAGTACTGCAGAGGAAGGTCATGGATGAATTACGAGAAGCGGGCGTCATTACGTCAATGAAAGCAGCTGGGGAGAAATAAGTAATAGGCAAGGAACAAGATGGTTTGGTAAACCGAAGCAAATCAAACTTTTGTTTGATAACTAATGGCAAACTTAAGTATCAAGAGAGCATCTTCATGTCGGTGGCTGCTAGTTACATATAGAAGGGCGTTCATTAAAAAAAAATAACTAATCTGAAGGTATACCAACCGAAGACAGGGAGTTGCAAATTTCTCATTATTGAGGGATTTTTCAAAAGCGTATGCCCTATTTTAGATGCTGTTGAAAATTTTAAAGTGTATTTCTTGTTGAGTATCGGAAAAAGTGCACTTTAAGTAAAACATTTGATGGTGTAACACAGACAAATGGCTGATTCCTCTCTCATGCGTGCTAAATTCATATCAGAGGAATATGACAGTCCCACCTTTAGAAACCTCGCCCACTTTGACTTCATGGCTAATTGTACGCAAAAGTAAAGAAAAAGTTTAAGATGATTGTTGTTTTGCATTATTTGCTAATTATTTAGAAAAAGTGACATAGGACCATCGGAACAGAACTAATCCAATAGTTTTAATTTCAGAATCAGGGTTATTATTTTAAGAGTAGTAGAGGATTAAAAAAATTAACGATTAAAAGTCAAGGAATATATCTGCTAGATTGGTGAAAATTGTGAAGGGGGAAAACAAATGGAGTGGAGTCATTATGGGCACAGGGGCGCTAATCAGGAAGAGAGCAAGGAGGACTAAGACTTTCAGAAGGTGGTGGTGGGTACTTAAGACCATGAGGGAATCATTAATATCTCCCTCTAGATCTACTCACAGGACGAACCCGGATGAATATAAGAGAACTTGACCTAACACACCTCCATTTATGGATTTAAACACGTTTTCCCCACGCTCAATTCACAATCAAGACAAAAACCATAGAAAAATATTGTTTGCTTAGTTTTTTCGGTATACCTCATTTTTATCTGCTTAATCATACTTTTCCCCGGAATCGGAGTGGAGGTTTGGACATAGCGGTGCTAATTTTAAGCAAATTAGATAAAAAGCTTTTTCAACAAAAGCTACACTAGACATATTATATAATATACACTATACACACATACATATATGCACATATATATGTGTGTGTATTGTGGTAGTAAAGTCATATCCCTGTACACGAGTGCATGTATAGTACACCAGATTTGTGTATGTACATGTGTATAAACGTGTGTGCACATAAATGTATATATATACCTGGATGTAGTAAAATCATCTCATTTAAGTATCAAGCAACCATCAAATGTCTGAAACAATGGGAGTAGAGCATTCACTCAGTGCAAGCCTTAACATTTCGACTTGGCACTTGACCTTCACGTAGGCATAATTTCATCGAATTTTCGTAACTGAGGTAATTATTGAAGACGGGAAGAGAGGAAAGCACTTAAGAAAGTTGAAAGGGAAGTTGAATAAAATGCGAGAGAGGAGGGAGAAGTGGCAATTTGACGAAGACTCGAATCTGGTCCCTAATTCGGTTTCATCTCTCGTCACTTGAGGGTGAGCGATAATAACAACCTCGCAGGGAGAGTGCCCTCGGATTCTCAGCTCCAGGGAACAGGCTCCTTCGGCAGATAGATCGTCGGTCCAAATCCAATCCCTGGGAACGACATGCGAACGTAATGACGTAAAGGAAAGGATTCGATTCGATTAGATAACGTCGAGTTGGAAGATCTCTCGAGAGACTCAAAATTCACTGGATTTTAATTTCCTACCACAATTCTGGCCTTGTAAGAGGTCTACAAAATATCTGGTATAAACTTTTGTAAAATGTAAATTGGCAAGATTATAAAGTGCGAGCAATTTCATACCGCGATACTGTAAGAACTTAAAGGAATGGAGAAAAAAATGAGGCGAATTAACCTAATAGCACGTTAACGTTTCCCAGCTATTGAAGTTAACAAAAAGTAAATGGCTAAATAATGTTCTGAATTCTGATAATCTTTTTAAATTAATCACGTGAAAATGTTGTGTCAATAACAATGGACTTTCAAGCTAACCGCCTCTAAGAAGATTAACGCCTCCGGTAGAAATACGAAACGCGCAGCGACCTATAGCGATTTCCAACGACTGAAGGCATTCATGGAATGAGCCCCGGTATGAATCCGCAGTTGGAATATAATAACCAGGTCTCTGATGTCAACGGGGCGTATGGAAGGGCCGTTCCAGCGAAGGGGCAGGAGGAATGTAAGGCGAGGAGAAATGTAGAGAGAGAGAGGGAGGAAGGAAATAGGGGAATGTCGTCGGACGAGAAGAGGAGTGGATTTGATTGGGTTAGCGGAGGGGTGCGAGAGGAGCATGGGGAAGGGGGTGGAGGAGAGGATTCGCTGGAGGTTTTGAGGTGAGGAGCCCCCGAGGTAACGGTGAATCGTGGTAAGTATGCGGAGGGGAATGGATGTTTAAGGGGGAGGGTAGCGGCGGGCGGTTAGCGGGGACCTGAGGGGGGAATTGCCGGGGGGGGGGGGCTTTGAGGTGGCGGGATGGCATTCGATGGCTCCGGCTTTATACCTCGCTGGGAACCACTGGGACGGACGGGTTGTCCGTCGAAGCCACCTGCCTCGCAAGCCCCTTGCTCGTGCATTAATTAATTCGCATTTCCCAGCCGGGTGGTATTCATTGTCAAAGTAAATCTTTCGGAGACTCACAAGAGGATACACGGACATATGAAATTCTCCTTAGAACCTGTAAAATGTAGTTTATAATGGATGATCACGCCGAGGTGGAAGAAGTACCCCGCAACAAGGAGACGAATGGAGACCGAGGTCTGTCCCCGCGGTGACATTCAAACATGTTTACCTTTCGCTCATTTACAAGTGCATTACCCCAGTATCAACGTGCAACAACTCTGCAACTTCAACAACTAAGCACCGAACCAACTCACATACGTAGATTCTTCTGTGGATAAGGGAAAGCAAAACAGGTGAGTTGAAGGATACTATTCAACCATTTGGACAGACATGAAGCCATAAACTGTAAAAATATGTTAAAGATTTTTCCGCAGAGCTAAAATGGACTTCCATTTTAGAAAAAGAAATTTTTCCTTGCTCTTAAGCGTTTTTTGCCCACTTTCGCAGAACTACTCGATTGACAGCAATTGCACCTTCGGTCACATTTTCTCCCTTCAGACTGCAATAAGGAATAGGATATGAATACCGAATCCTATTTACCTGCATACAAAACCATGTGTGGAAGCAGAGTGTAAATTTAGTGTCTGAAGATGATTAAACGGCATCGGAATTCTTTGAACTCTGCGCCAATGAAAGGACAGTGGAATCTGTGCGAATTTTTAACGCCCACATCTACCAATGCAGGGGATTTCAATGCCGTGAGAATTAAAAACACAAGTTTGAGAACAATGGCTTTTCTCACATGTCCCCTCACCCTCATTCTCTTAATAATTCACGCGCAATGAGTCAAAATACCAACTTTTTCTAACATTTACCCTTCTTCACAAAGCATCATTGTAAATCTCGTACAAGGGTGGTCTGAAAAGTTTCCGAACTCAAAGATTTCTGTAAATTTCAGAAAAAATGTCTTGTATCTTTGTTAGGTTGGAAACTTTTTAGACCACCCACGTAAATCGTGACAGACTAATTTGTGAAAATTCATTTTAAATGAATAACATAGATTCGTGGGAAAAGTATAAATCTAAGTCAAGGTAAGGTTGTTGGCAAGGTTGTAAGGTAAACATAATGAAAAGCACCAAGATGAATAATATGGTGAAAATGCATTGAAATACTTTTGTTGGATTCTTGGCGGGGACTGAAGACTCGAAGGCATTTTGCCATGAGCTATGATTTAGATTGCGTTAAATGTCATTCATATCTGTTCTCCAGTAGTCATCTTTTACTTTGCACAGGAAACGCATTATGATTTTTTTAAAGTGTGTTCACAACTCCTGTTATTGATATTTGAATTGATACTTTCTGCAGTATACACACAATCCCATACTGTGGCGCGCCAGTCCCGTCGTACGGCTAAAAGTGGGAATGCATGTGTAATTAGCGATGTAGTCAGCATATTAACACTCAGATTATCATTTATCACAATCTAGAAAACGAGCACATCTCCGTTCTAAATGACCGATAAACCTTATTAGGCATGAAATGAATTCAGAAGATAAGGGTCTGACAAGTGATTTCAACCAACGAGAGGATATTAACGAAACGTAAAATCAATTAAAGGAAAATCATTGTGCAGCTCAAAAATATGACTGTTGCAAGTATCAGAAAAACACAGGAACGGGTCAACTGGTGACGCAACTGCCGGAAACTTATCAGCCATGTTTCACTTAAAGGTGCTGATTGCAGAAACGGTCTGTTTTGGGTGAACACGATTTAAAGCGAAAACAATTGTGCCTTATGCATTCGAAAAGCCTTTCAAAACACTGCCTCTTTTCCCTGCATTAAATGTTTACTATGTCTTCAGAAGAAGCAACTGTTTCTCCGCGAAAGTTATTTCATTACTATTGCGAAAGTTGTCA
Organism: Hetaerina titia; assembly: GCA_037158775.1. Taxonomy (NCBI): domain Eukaryota; kingdom Metazoa; phylum Arthropoda; class Insecta; order Odonata; family Calopterygidae; genus Hetaerina; species Hetaerina titia. Next base: position 104,856,743 of record CM073772.1, on the reverse strand, counting down.
ATATAATGAATACGAGAACGAAAATGAAAATGGTGGATCGGGATGGTGCGGTGTCTAACGTACCGGCTTCCCACTCTGAGGAACTATTTTTTAATGGTATCCCTACTTGAGGTGCTTTGTGGAGGGCACTTTGAGCGAGTACGCTGTCCGTCGGATATGATGTTAAGCTGCGGACCCCTTGGCGCATTTTGCTAAGAGTAGGCTAATGCTGATGTCGGGTTTCTCTCCACCCTTCATCCTCTCCTGTCCATCTCTAATAGCGCAAATGACAGCTGTCGGTCGCCACCCTTAAAACTACCACAACGAAAGCAAAAATAACAGAAATGTCGAGAAAAAGATTAGAACTTAATTTAAATGTAAAAAATAATCCTTCATAGAAAAACAAAAAAATGATGTGAAGTACAAATTGAACCACCCGGCAGAAGGCAATTACTAGAATAATGATATTAAAAAATTATGGTAGTAATAATGAAAACATTACCACATACTTTACAAAAATTGTGCTAAATAATTAAAAACACATTTACTCGGCGAATCGAATTGAATACGGAACTTCGGAATAGTTGTCGAGAGCGTTACCATACCGTAAAATTCTTACTGAGGTATTATGACGAGTAATTCAATGCGTTTACGAGCTTGATATGATTTTGGGTGGTCGACGTACGAAGTTGCGTGAAATTGTTAATACTATAGGAATATCAAAAGAACGCGTCGGTTACAGTTTGCTCGAGGAATTGCCCAAGACAAAGCTTTGCGCAAGATGGGTGCCGTAGGTGCTCAGTGTGCATAAAAAATGCATTCGGACGACACTTTTCAAACAGTGCATGGCGTGCTTTACGAACAACAAGAGTGATTTTCTGCATCGATATGTGACAATGGATGAAATATGGATTCGCCCTTATAGACTCCATTCGAAACAGCAATGCATGCAGCGTATAGAGGTCGGTTCTTCAGCTCCGTAGTAGGCGAAGACCAACCGTGAGTCCGTGCCATCAGTGGGAAAGGTCATGTCGTCGGTTTTTTGGGATGAAAAAAAGAATTCTTTTGATGGACTATCTTGAAAAAGATAAAACAATAGCTGGGAAGTACTATTCTAACCTTCGAAGGAAATTGGATGCGAACATTCATGAAAGTAGACACGGCTTGCAAAGGAAAAAAACTGTTTTTTAGCAGGACAATGCACTAGCCCACAAAAGTGTCTTGGCGAAGGGAAAATTGAGGGATTTGCACCGTGAAGCGCAGGAACATCCATACTATTCCCCAGATTTTGCTCCCTCAGACTTCCATCCCTTCCGAAAACTCAAAAGTTTCCTCGCTGGTCAACATTTTTCGCCCATTCAAGGAGCAATCATCGCTTGCGGCTGTAGATGAATACTTTGCAGCACTTCCGGAAGAACACGAACAAGAGACGGGACGATGACGTTTGAGCACCGCTGGATGAATTACATAAACATTCAAGGCGATTATGTCGAAAAATAAAACTTTTTTGAAAACATAAATTGCCATTTTCATCCTCAGGCCGAGAAATTCTCAGATCACCTTGGTAAATGTATTTCTCATCGAATGAGTTTACTGTGGGAGCCTTAACTTTTTAAAACTTCAAGTTCCAACGGTTGGACGTCATCATCAACTGTAACAACTTAGTAAAAGTACACACTAGATGACGTGCAGATGATAAACGTACCGTACTGCTCCATAAACTCAGTGAAATTTCACCAAGTTGCAATATCTTTTGTTCTTCACACCAGGTAATTAACTCTTTCAAAGCCCAAAAGGGGCATTTCTTAGCCCGGGTAAGGAAGAGGAAGGTGACCGCCAAGTGTCAGCCGAACCCGTCTTTCGCTGATTGCCCCCCCCCCCCCTTCCCTCTGTTGAGTGAGCTTTTTCGACGAAGGCGGAGGCGACCTTTCACTCGAACCGAAGAAGTTCGGGGGGTTGGAGGGAGGGAAGGGGGATGAGCAGAGGAGGGATGAAAACGGTGGAGGGGTGATGGGAGGCGGATGCAAAGTTCAAGGAGGCGGAGGCGCATCGCATGCATTTATTTATGGATTGGCGCCGAGGGAGCCCTTGCGAAATCCGGGAAATTTTCAATACTCTGAAACCTACTCCGCGACGGTTGACGCTCAGGGACCTCGGCTTACTCATTACGCTGTGAGAATAGGAAACTTGTCAGGCAATAAGAAGCGCTACTCAGAACTCGGAAGCCTTCGTAATGACATTTTTATGGAGTGCGGAAATATCATTATCAGACGCTTTCAATAAAACTCATCGTTTCATTCTTCTCCATTTATAGCGGCAATATTAATATTCCATCCGACCTCTGTGACAGAGCCACTGCTATGCAAGAACGAATGCTGGGATACTCGAGATCGGCCAAGCGAGACCAAGAGATTACCTACCCATCAGCTGTGCAGCATTTAGTGGGGCAATTCATCCTATTTTGCTTAATTTCCCCCACCGCTACCATTACCTAACGTCAACGTATTCCATAACAAAGAAGCAGTACGTATTCGTGGAAAGGTTCCGAGCTCAGAAGCCGCATTCACATGGTGTCCCAACAGGCAAGTGCAAGCGCCTTTAGGAATTTACGATCGGTTCAAGTGTTTTGGGAACAGTGAAATATTTATAGCTAAGATTAGAATAAACAAGCCTCGGGGTATGTGGTCTGAATATGAGATGGTGGAAAATTGGTGAGGGTAGGATAAGATGGCAGTTCCGACAGTCGTCAGGGTGCGCTGATGAAGAGAATGAGTCAAACGAGTCGGAGGAAGATGATTAATTGAAATGTGATAGAAAGAACATGGAAAATACAGTGCATATGAAGGGCGATCTGGATATTGTACGTTTGCGTCTTCTTCTTGGTTCATACCTTGCAAATGTAATACAATTAGCCTTTTGCGCCTCATTCTCCATTTATTATTTCGCCAGCAACAAAAACAAACGTGTGTTACGGCATGGTTAATCAAAACCTCCAGCCAATGCAGCTTCCTTTTACACGATTGAGGTGGGGAATGTTCCGCTACAATAGGTAATGTTTCTTCGAGTAATCCCAAGTCACCATGAGCATGAGATCAGGCGTGAAGTACAGGAGCAGTGAAATGACCAGGTTTCCCTCGACCTAGTTTTCTCTCTGCACCTTATAGTGATGGAGGTATTTCTGGAGGATTTCAAACCCGGTGATTTTCGTGGGGCAAAAGTTTGGAGGAGCACGGTTGGATGAAGTGCGAATTTGAATGGTTGTTTTTGGGTACACGAAACTGGCTAGTGAGAACATTTAACGCTGTCACTTTGCTCACGGACTTTGTTTCGTGTAAGGAAATCTGAATTTAGGATTGAGATCGAATTTCACCTTCTTCTTTAGCGGTCAAGAACGAGACTGCAAGGCGGGTATTTTTCCAGAATGTTTAATTTGGTCATTCGTGCTTCAATCCAGAGCTTTCTTTCATTTCTAATAAGGAATAATAATAATAACAATAATAGGTAACCTACCGGTTATATAATAACGAACGATAATTAGAGGTAATCTTCCGGTTAAGGTAGTTTTTGGATGGACACACCCACCAAATAGATGTCGTCTCTCCTATGAAAACACAACCCAACTTCTCTTTCTACAACAAGCCCCTCTTCGTATCTGTATACTGTCTTACACACGTAATAATTTCCAATTAAAAACCGGGGACTGGCCTATTTCAAGAAGAGGAAAAATAAAACATTTATTACTGTTGCATACTGCTTTTCGTTAAAATTACGAAGAATAGAGTCTTATACTAAGAGGTGCATAATTGTGCTGAAAATATTGTAGCGATCTGGGGAGAGTCGTGAGGGCAGGAAGTTAGATTTCGAAGAAATATTCCTCGAGAGAATAGAATTGGGGAGAGGGATAAGGAGGTGAGATGGTGTTTGTGGTTTGGTGGGAGAAAGGGGGCGGGGGCCATGGAGAGAGGTCGCTAGGGTCGTCTGGAGGAGTGGAGCGGGGGACCACCATTCTTCACCGGCGGGGTGGGTCCACGTTTCGGGGCACGTGATGACACATCACGAGGCGCCGTCGGAGGGGAGAGCGGGGACCGGTGGGAGGGGACAGGTGCGGTGCGAAGGCGCCGTGCGAGGCGATGACGTACCCCGAGTGCGCTTATGCATGAGGTAGGTCGAAGACGCGGGACCGAGGGTTTCAATTTTAACGACGGGTCTCCCACCCTCGCCCCGCACCCTACACTCCATCCACAGCCTGCGCGGTCACGTCTCCGCACCCGCCCGCGGTGGATGGTTGCCACCGTGAGAAGCGATCTTTCGGCTTTCATTCACTCATAAAACATGCACACCGAAAGGATTAATCCCACCGATGGGCACGCGGTTGAGGTGTGAACGGTGTCTCCTCCAACAGAAGTGCGATAAGCAAACGCACGGGCAGATTCCAGTTTATTTCCAGATCGGCAGGCATATCTTAGCGGTGGTATTTTGGTGCGATACTTGGCCATTAGAATCAAACTTAAAAAAGTGCGTAGTGATGAATTTTGGAATAAGACCTGTTTCCTCTGGAACGACTACTGCATCAGGAATACAGAAATAGAAAGTATAGATACGATTAAATACTTGGTCGTCACCCTCAGTCACGACCTCTCCTGTTTGAAACATATGCGGAGAATATGCGGACAAGCTAACAAAAAAAATAGAATTTATTTAAAGTAGTGGGTAAATGTGATGAAAAGGTCAAAGAGAAATGTTATCTTTCGCTGGTTAGGCCTCATTTAGAATATGCTGGGGGATGGGATATATATAATATATGGGATATATAGAATATGGGATCCTCAAGAAGTTGGATTGATTGCCGAATTAGATCGTGTGCAGTGTAGAGGAGCTCGATATGTAAAACATTGTGCTGGCATGCTGAATAACGTGTCAAAATTATTATATCTACTATACATACACATAATACCCCGAAAGCCGTCGCGGGTCGCGTAGCGGTCGGTGTTAGGTTACAACCCGTAAAATAGAATCAAATCAAATGCAAAACATATGCATTCAAAACTACACCCACGGAGGTTAATTTAAGATTAGATTTCTTGCATTAATTGGAAGGATGTCTATTTAGAAATGATGTTGAAAAATGTATTGTTGGATCTATCGTGTTACGAAAGGAGTGATAATGCAAATAAAATGGTAGAGATTAAATGTAGAACAGATAGATTTAAGGTGTCATTTTGTCACCAAGGATAAGGGGTTAGCATGGCGTTCTCCATCCGCGCTAAGGGGGAATGTGTTTAGGGCCAGAATTAGTCTCGTGTGTAACAACCCCTGCCACACATTCTAGCGATATCTTGCGTGGTACTATGTGATAAAAGCCATGAGTAGATTTTACGCGATCGGAATGGCTCACATAGTCGAACGGCATCGACATTTGAGGGAGGACTGGTCAAGACGGTCCTCCAACGAAATCTTTCTTTGTTAGGAGGTTCCCTTATGAAGTTATTAAGAAATCAATGAAATCAAACAAAATTGAAAGAGGTTTCAAAAGTGACTACATTAATTCCAATTTAAAAAACCGTTATGCTGCCATACCATAAGATGTTCCGCGAATTAAGGCTTAAAGTTCTTTGTTTTTCTTGGGTCACATCGGAATTGAGGAAAACTCCAGCGAAAAGAAACTCTTATCTCATGAAAGCCATGATGAAATTTCTTTGTTTTTATTTTCTTTTCTTTGTTGATATTCCTACTCTAAGACTGAGATGAAGATTTTTTAATCAATAAAAAGGTAAGAGTTATCATTACGTTAATGGTAATAAACCAAATCCAAATGTAAACTCTTGAGTGTAGTCCTGAATTCAAAAGACTTTCTTACACAAAAAGAAGGAAATTCGTAAAAGAATAACAATTGATTATTTAATCGGAAAGTCCAAAGGAAAATCAGCCTTATTAAGAAGTGTGATCTTTTAAGAAGAATGAGCCGGTATCGACGAAGGACTTTTCAAAAGGACCAAACACACTGCAAATCTTTTTATGAACGTTATTTCATACATTTTCCGTGCAAGGCACGATAATAGCAAAGAGAATAATGGTATGTAATCCTTTTCCCAGGTCCCTCATCTTATCAACTCCATTTTTCACATTTTAATGATGAAATTAAATTGGTACTTCGAGCACATTCCTATGAATATACGTATCAATATAAAAACAACTCCCAGGACAACTCGCCATGCCATTTGAATCCTTTTTTTGGAGCGGCGCTGTCTAATAGTTTTCTGATATCCCACTCAATTTATTAAAAGAAAATAATTACATAATTGAATAGGCTACGAGAAAGGCTGCTAGGTTCATGAAAACTTCGTACCTAAGGACACAAAGCGTCACACATTTAATACAGAATCTGGGGTAGGAACCTTTAGATATGCGAAAACTCAGGGCAAGATTAAATTTATTACAAAGATATAAAGCGTGTGGTTTCACATGCAACATTGGAGTTATAATTAGGTCCCTTAATTACATTGGCAGGGCAGGCAATTGTCACAAAATGAAAGTGTTAGGCTGTCAAATTGATAGATTCAAGTATTAGTTTTTCCCGAGCACTATTCGCGACAACAATAAAAGGGGAAAACCCAGGAAAATAATAGGAACGCCCTGTCGAAAAAAGGGGTATAAAATTCCCACAGTTCAACCACATAGGGCGACAAAAATTTCCACAAAACACTCTGTCCTTAATTATAAGGTATACAGAGGTATACAAGATTAAACTCCCCCAAAGGTCTCTCAATTCTGGTGTCCTAACGCCCCCAGCCGAGAACCCTTAGGCCAGATGGGATGTAGGTGAATGTATATAGTATAGTCTATTATAATTCTGAATTGCCCGTCCGGAATGTATAGAACATTGACTGGTATAAATGTCTGAATTGTATGTGTGCCTGCCCTCTTTTAACGTATTTTCTTTTCCTCTTTATGTAGGCATAGGGATAGCTGCTAACCATATAATACTCGTAATACATGTAGGCATATTGCATGATTGGTGTTCGGTCGCCCCCTTTCCACGCGGTTTTTGGTGAATCGCGGTGTGCCATGCGCATGAGAAAATAGAGAATATATAGAAATATGTAGAATGGCTGGAGACTTGCCACCCCCGGCCACACGTCCTTTCGACGGCTTGCGGGGTATTGTGTAGATGTATTTAACTTCATTTAGTGTCGGCGTCATTAGCGCACATTGACAAAAAAAAGCTGAAACGACCACTGAAAGGGATGGACTTTCAACAAGATTCAATCAGTTAATTAACTCTCAACGAAATAGTCAAAAGTAAAATTTTGAGCAGTTCAGATAAATAGTTTTTCAGTTATCGCGGCAGCAAAACTATCCCCCATACATTCACACGGACATACAAACATTCATTATTCGGAAAATCGTTAAAATGTGCTCAGGGGACCTAAAAAAATTTCCATTAAAATCCCGACGTGGAATGTTTCCATGGAAAAATTAACTTCCCCTCTGCTGTACATTGGGGAAACCAATGAATACATTTAGAAATAATTGAATTCCTGTCAAGCCCCTGTCAAGTTGTCTAAAATGTAATGAAAATATTCAATTAAAATATCATTTCGTAAAAACGAGACGCGAATCGAGTGTCTCACACGAGACATCCCGAGATAAGAAATAACACGTCTTTGTTTCACTTCGCGGAGATATGAGCGAGTTGCGTGGAGCTAGGGTAAACCTTTTATGATTTTTCGGTAGATATTGGAATCAGATGGAGGGGAACCTTAATAAGCTCTCAATTTATCATAAGAAAACGAAATGTAAAAAAACTCACGTAACCAAGAACTATAAAGGAGTAGCTGTCACACAGACTGAATCTGCCGCCGGCCAAAGCGACACGAAACCCTCGCTGTTTTACGCACGTTGTCGAATGAAGTTAATTAATCCATACATTCCTAGGAATACATTTTCAAAGATTTTGTGACAAAATAATCAAAAAATAATGACATAGATGTAATTATTATTGGAACTTACGAAATATAACACTTACGCTTGACGGAAAGTACCACGCTTGTATCAAGTTGGCCATATTGTCTACGAATTTCAACTAAAATGCTCACGAATATAACTAGGACAATTTATTGTTTCATATTCATTCAATGATAATAATTAACGGCAGCCACCAAAAACAATTATCACCATGTCCATTTCTAGAATATCAGTTCTTGTCTCTCAATATGATAACTCAGTAATAATACTTGGTACTTTCGAAATACGTACACGAGTGTTGCCTCTACGATTTTGGCATCGCACAACTTATATTTCGAGACATCAAAGCTCACGGAGAGTAACGCATTTACGCAAAACGCATAGGCGTAGCACAAAAAAAAACAAAAAAGCACTCTGTTTGTAACAAAAGTTTTGGTAGACAATGCTGAAAAAATGAGCTAAAATTAATCATGGCTCGAGAAAAAAATTTTGATTTTTGACGCCCTTTTCAAGAAGAGTGTCTTTGATAGAGCAATTTACGTTAAACACATCGGTTACGCGTTGTTGCCAAGAATCATATTGCAACCTAAGGTCTCCCTTAATGGCTATTTGCAGGAATCAAAATTTCCCTCAAGTTTAAAATACGAGGAAATTTGATTTTCCTGAATTCCATAAAAGTAAAATGATTATCAATGTTATTTAACACAGAATTTTATAATTAGCAAAGGAAAAAATTTCTACCCCTGGTGGGACTCGAACCCACAATCCCCGGTTTAGGAGACCGATGCCTTATCCATTAGGCCACAGGGGCTGGCGGAAGCGCACGTGCCTTCAGCCTGTCTCTACATTCTCTCGAGCAGACGACTACTCGTAATACAGTATTAGCTGCAACGTGCACACACGATACCTGGATATATATATCCCTTCACACCATCAAACTGTGAATTCACGAAGTGCAAATAATCTCTTGTTTAAGAGCAGCGGTCGCCAAATAGTAGTCCCTGAGAATAGCTTGCTGGTGGGTGGAGAAATATCAAACAAGTCGCTACAAACATCAAACTATTAATTTCATAATAATGTAACAAGGTTTTATAATTGTGATTAAAACAAATGTGCGTATGAATTAATATTAATAAAATAAAACTTTTATGTTAATTATCTTGGAGATGTTTTATCCTAAAAAAAAAGGCACACAGAATTGTGTTTAATGGTGTAAGAGGGTGAAATGGTTGGCGACGGCTGTTTTGAAGAATAAAACGAACTTCGTTTCATTTCTAAATGTAGAAAAACGATGCTGTGCCAACGCATTCATATAATTTGCGACTTCTTTAATATTCAGTAACATCTTTTGACGTTAACCTTATTTTAACATCCGGAGATGTTCTTTTTACACTAGGAAGAAGTTATAACAATTGACGCTTGCACTGAATGGTTGAGGCCTTAAATTTGTAGAATTCCATGTTTAACTTAAGAAATTAATATTATTTTTGCTTTCTACAGAAATAAAACTTTATTTGTCGACTAGTTTCGTTTACACTGTAACATCCTCAGGACTAGTCCTGAGGATGTTACAGTGTAAACGAAACTAGTCGAAAAATAAAGTTTATTTCCGTAGAAAGCAAAGACAATATTAATTTCTTAAGTTAAAGTGACGCTTCTTTATTACACTCAATCATTCCATTTGTAAAAACCCTGGGGATGACAAATAGTTAATTTGAAAGATTATGGACTTCGTACGTTGATTTTTGTTTCATACAACGTTTTATTAGAACGTGTAAATATTAATTTATTCAAGGTAAGTAAATGAGCCGTAAGGTCCGTTTCGGTCATGGTGTAGTCAGCCCTCCAGTGAATAGATTACGCGGGGGGAGGTAGAAATCCCAAGTTCCTTCGGGGACGAAACCCTGCTATGAGGAGTGGACTGTGAAACAGATGCGATGCAACTTCATCTAGAGCAATCGCAAACAGCGAGTGAGCTTAGCGTATTTCGCCATCGAGGCAGCGACGGCGAATGCCGGTTAGGCGATTATTCTAAAGTTTGACCTCGCGATGAAAGTCTGCAGTGTGGCCTGATTCACGAGGGACAGAAGATGAGTAAAAGCGCGGCGTTCCCACCTTCCGGACAACGCCGAGTTCCATGAGTTCGTTAAAGGCCATTCGCCGAGGAGGGAATGCTTAATTTGCATGCTTTCAGAATGAATAAGACTTCTTCTTTCGGGGAACCGAGAGCGAAAGATTTTCTTTTTTCTTACTCCCAGAAGAGAAGAATACGCCGCTGATTAGGAGAAGTGCAAGGACATTAATGAAGTGGAAAGGGAATAAAATCTTCCCTTCACATCGTCTCCCTCTTGCGCGAGGGGGGGAGGAAGCGGGCATTCATTATCATTAAAGCCCGTGTTTGTGCAGTTCTTGTTAGACTCCGCAGACGCCGTTCTTTCAACTTCCCAAGTCGACCGATTTCGAATTCGAGACATTTATATGGGCAAAAAGAGGACGCGGAGAGAGTGTAGTCACGATCTATGAAAGGGTAGGCGCATGCAACCCCTCCAAGCGATGTGGAACGATTGTATTTCTTGGAAATCACCTTCTCACCCGAAAAACATGAGGAAGACCAGCGGGTAAACGATACTTACATTACATTCACGATTTCCTCGCGACTTGCAATGTAATTACAACTACTCCAAGTACGTCCTATTAAGTTACATGGTTTGTCCAAAAAAATGTAGAATGTAATTTTTCCGCCGACGAGGACGGCTGGAGTGGGGCGATTTGTGGCGGGATAGGTGGTAAGAGGTCTTGGGAAAGCAACGCGACCTGCGTCAGTTGTTTGTGGGCCGTGACAGTGTGCTGATTACTTGGACCCTAGTTCGAGGATCGCGTCACCAATTCACGATGCAACGTTTTTTGGAGTAACGGACGATACGTGATAAAATTTTGTGTTAAGCTCGAAAAATCGGGTTTAGGCGAAACAGCAATGTCCCGAGGAATGGTTTTCCGCTGGCAAAAGATGGCCCAGGAGGGTAGAGAGAAGGTTAAAGATAATGCCTTGAATATTCATGAAGAGGACAGCGTGATTAAGAAGTTCAAAAAGTGAGACATGGTCAATTCTGATTGGCCTCCATGTGTTAGCAGAAAAGTGCGATATTCAGAAAATACAGTGCATTGCATTCTTACCGAAGATTTAGCCATGAGAAAGGGTCCCAAGATACTGTCAGAAGACTTGTCTTGAACCACTTGGACCACGGTGAAAGTTACCTGACTTTTTTAGAATCGGTGGTTACTGGTGACGAGACAAGGGTCTTCTGAGTACAACCCAAGTATAACCCCTTTGAGCACCATTTTGGACCCCTGGATAATGTCATAGAGGTCATGCCGAAGTGCCTGAACAAAGGAGAAGGAAGCATATCGCAACTGGCGGGGGCACTGGCATTGGTGTGTCGATACATAAGGTTGCTCTTATGAAGAATTTTAGTGATAGTTTTTTCCTTATTCTACTTATTTTTGAAAAACCTACTCAAAATAATTTTTAAACTCTCTTTTCTCAATGTTCCGAGTAAGCTTTTTGGAGTTAAATGATTTACACAAAACGGTCCGGAACTATATAACTGAAAAAATTTCGGTTCAAGTAGGAAGAACATACTAAAAATCTTTAGTCACAGCCTAAAGGGTTCTCTACTACAACGATTAATGACATGACGAATTGAAGCTAAACTAGTTATTATACTATGCCTAGAACTTTCGCAGACTAGGCCATAATTCTACTCAGACTTCGATGACGGGTTTCAAAGTCGGTTGCGCGATAAAGTCAGCAGTAGGCAAACATCCCACGTATCTGAAAATTACCCCCGCGAATAATATTCATGGGAAGTGTAAACAGGCAGAAAGTTTGTACTTGATTACTTTCTCGTGAAACATATGTGAAAAATTGTGCAAATTAAAACTAAAATCACTGGGTACGGATATTGGTGATCATCGCAACTTAGATATGTTGCAGTAACAAATTCAGAAAGCTGCTGGAAAAAGCAGGGAGCTGAACGCAAGCAGAGATAATCGAGAGAATCTCAATGAAGGACGGTTTTCCAAAAGTCACAGGAATAATGTGTGAATAGTGAGGCTAAGTAGAGGAAAGGCAACGAAATATAAAATTTAAACCACCGGAAGATGAAAATCAAGCCATAGGTTGGATGAGAGACTCCAAAAGGAAGAATCTACTTGATCTCGGATGAAGGAAACTGAGGAACATGTCTAACATAGAATAATTCAGAAGAACTCGAAATCGGAATACAGAATAGAACGATAGAAAAGAACAGGGAATGTAATTAGCAGGGAGTTTAGGAAAACAGGGAGGGATGGGCAAGAAGTCTATTATTAAGGAAATTAGTTCAAAACAACATTATGCGAAGAAAGGATGAAGTAGCCATCAATCTAGTTGAAAATCAATTGAGGAAACACAAAAAAATATATAATTGACTTTTCGATGAAGTGGGTGAACTTTCATTTTCAGATCAAGACACGAGATGGCAATACTAACATGCAAATTTTAAAAATGGCAGAACTTCCTGCAAAAACAGTTGACGATAAAAATGATATTGATTAAGGCAAAGAAAAAAGTTACTAAACTCCGAACAAGGATCCCGAAATCAAGTATAGACCTTTAGATATTATTCACTATTATGGAAAGAATACTTTCACTAAGATGTAAAAATGGATATGCGGCATACATTAATTGAGGAAAATAGCGACGTACCGATGTAATACTGAGAAGGTTAAAGCTGTGTCCAGAATCGTTAGGCATTGGGGAGAATGCACTTAGGTGCCTAAATGTTAGGCGCCTAAACATTAAGAGCAGTTTTAATTTGGAAACCCTACTCAGTAGTACTGCCATATATGTAGCTAAGGATAAGGAATAAACAGATGATACCCGAATGTAGATATGTTGATATTTGAGATAGTTTCTGCAAACATTTCTGTGTTGCAAAACCGCATAATGGTTTTTGCGTAATTCTGAGCTCACTTTACAATTCATTCGGCAGTCTTTTGTCAAAGTTTTCCATTTGTTTCTTTTAATTTAGTGACTTATGCGATTTTGGAACTAGTTTCGCATTTATTTTCTCTTATCGGACTATATTTAACTCTACAGATTATCTGTTTTTTATATTTTGCTTTAATTATTAGATCAGATTTCAATAATTTTAAACTTTTTATCTTATCATATGGTATTTTACTCCAGGGTAATTTTTCGGTCATTAATCCTCGTTAGTAATTGTTTTAAGGTATGCTTTATGTGTAGTTCATTTATATTTGGGCGTACATTTCGTACTAAATGCTTCATATTTGTAAGTTATAAATAAATATTTATTCTTTAATTAGTCTACGTTTCACTTTTTCATTCATTACTTTGTGGGCTTACGGAACGGTGACTCCTTATGCAAATGTTTGGCGAACGATCTATGATCACCCAGTTGCATTCATGCAGACAGCTATATTTTTACTAAGGACATTGCTAAATGCTTACACTCTCCGAAGACAACATTACGCTTGAAGATTATTTTCTGTAATGTTTACATGCCAAAAAAAGATTTCACAACCACACAAACGAAGCACAGCTCCAAACACCATGACAAAGACGATGTTCTCAGTAATGAAATGAAGCAGCAAACAAAGAAATATCTTCATTTCCTTAAAAATTTCAAATATCTGTATCCAATAACTTGATAGAATAAAGTTATTACAAGAATTAAACTATACGTGTGGAAGACTTCAAATTGCTCTTTCCCAAGTAAAGATCCGGCTTTTTTTCAACGAGTAAAAGTGCACTCTCAAAGAAATAATCAATTTTATTGTGACCAACGAATATAAAACACTCCCGCCATGGCCATTATTCTTCTGCTAGTTGTCTCGCTTCTAGCACTTGGAATTCTGTGGTTGTAATCTGGCATATTTAGGATACAATTATTTTGTCCTAAATCCGGGGCCTAAATATGCACCTAAATTTGCGCCCTCTCGCTGCCTAACGAATTTGGACACCCTTCAACATGGTGTCCACCGTAAATCGAGTTATTTAGGCACTTAAATGACGAGTCTGGACGCAGCTTAAAGAGAAATGTTCTTTCGGTAGTTCGGGCTCATTTAGAATATTTTGCCAGTATACATGCATAGGAACATTATGAAGTTGGATTGATTGCCGACTTAGATCGCGTGCAGAGTAGAGGAGCTAGATTTATAGAACGTTGTTATTGTAAACTGAGTATCCTATAAAAATTATCAGCGGAGCTGGGTTGGGAATCACTAACAGAGCAAAGGTTAAATTAGAGATGAAATCTCTTGCATAAATTGGATGTCCCTTTAACAGTGATGTTGAAAATTTAGTATCAGCCCCATCGCACTACGGCAGGAGATATAATGTTAATAAAACTAGTGAGATTAAATGTAGAACAGATACATTTAAGATGTCATTTTCTCCACGAACGATAAGGGATCAGAATAACCTTGTCCGACCGCGCTAAGGGGGGAAGTATTTTGTGTCCAAATTAGTCTGGTGTGTAATCACCCCCTGCCACACATCTTAGTGGTGGCTTGCAGGGTACTATGCTATGTATACTGTAAGAAGAACGTATTGGTATATGATACCAAAAATAGATAGATCAGTCGGGCTGGAGAAGACAGGATGGCTGTAGGTACGTGTAGCGTCTCTTTGGAATGAAAGGTCGTAGAGTGAATTTATTGATCATAGAAAAATTCAGGTTATCACAAAATAACGAGCAAAGGAACTTTCTCGGCGAAATTCTTCTGAGGCAGAGAAGGTAGGTGGGGAGATATTGAGAGGCAGTGGGATGTTGAAGGCCGTGATGGAAGGGGGAGTGTTAGGTAAGCGGAGTACTGGAAGGATGGAAATAGTAGTGTCTTTTAGATGACATCAAGGCAGGTAGAAAGTGCGAAGAACAAGAAAAATCCCATGTGAAACGCAATAAAAAATAGTTTTTTGGGGCTTTAAAGATCTTTAATAGATATATAATCAATGATGATGACTTGAATTTTATTTCTGAACTCTCTTAACTTCGGGAGGGTCAGACTAATTAACAAAGAGAGATTTGACGGTTAGTTTACAATTGTTTCTTCAGTCCATTGCATTGCATCCTTGAAAAATGAAGACAAACCATAACTGAATCACATCTCACAATTCAATCATCCATCATGATACCTATTCAATACCTTAATATATAATAGTATTTATGTTCATCTATAAAATTAATGTAAAATATATACAAAAATATATGCATTAAATATTAATATTCCTTAGATATACGTGTGTGTAGATGATATTATATGTATATAATATTATATATTGTAATGAAGATTTATAATTATGCCTTTGGCACGGCACCAGGCACCATGCACAGATGCCATTTTAGATAACTAGACGATTTTATAGGAGAAGTTCCAAGAAAGTACGAGAAGTTTAAATGAACGCTGTATGCTGATGATTGAGTCATTTATTTGTGGATGAATAGAAAATGCGAACGCCGAGTGATTCACGCAGTTGACTTGCTTGTCAACAAATTTGAAGGCGAAGGGACGGTTTCGCTCCTTGACAATGGACATTTTGTTAAGCCGAGCCCGGGGAATCACGGAAGTAAGCAAAGGTTTGGCGTGTACCCATGAAATTAAAGTAATGAAACCCGATTTTCCTTTGTAACATCGCCAAAATTTCACTTAACAACCGTCCTTCCATGAGCACGCATTTGCAAACCCATCTGAAACTGAAAGGATTGAATGAGGTTATTGCAAGAACGGCGTGGGTGGATTGCGCTTGAATAAAGTCTGTCACGAGAATCCGTGTGCGTATATTCCCCGGAGTGGTCGAAACAAACTGTTGGCCGGAGGCGGCGGATGGATCTCCCGAGATTTAAACCCTGGGACGGTGAGGCGAGGAAGGGCAGGCGGGTCGGAGGGGGGGGCAGGAGAGATGAGGAGGAGGAGGGATTCCATTTTGCGCTTAATGGAGGAAATCAAAACATCTGTCTACCGTCACGGCGCTCCCATTATGTGGGTTGTGGATAAGATGAAACGGGACTGATTGGAAACGAAATATAAAAGGAAGGGGAGGGGTCGGGGGCTAACGCCCGTAAAAGTAAAGGAATGCTTCCCTCTCTTGGCCCCTTTTTTAAACCGACTCCGGCTTGTCCCACCGGTCCTCGGGCCGCCCACCGCCCGGCCATTCGCCCCTCCCCTCTCCCATCGCTCCCCTCGCCGCCGCGGAGTGGGGGCGGGTGGTGGAAGTGGAGGGAGCGAAGAGATAAATAGCGGAGGGAAACCGTCGAACGACTCTAGACCGTAGAAACATTCCCCCGACGCAGGGCTGGATCGGGGGGCGGGGGGGTTTGTGTGGAAACAAGCAAGGCGGTGAGTGTTATGTTTCTTCCTCGCTGACGCGCGAGAACCGAGGACCATGGCCGTGAAATAAAACTTTCTCAAATTGAGAAACAAGAAGAGTACGAATTTTTAAATTCCACGGATTTCAGTTTCCACCCACTATAATTTAAAAAATGGTTAGTCAACTGGTGTGATTTCACTCTTCTCCTCGCCTTGAAAGCGAAAGGGCCACATTGCCAAGCTGGTGGACGATAAAACATTTGAAGCTGTCGAGATATAAATTTTATTCGCGGACATTTTCATTTGATGATCCAAAATGAAATCGCACTCTTAAGAATTCTTCCAAGAACTGACCAACAGGAAGTGTAAAGTGATTAGGTATAGGTGATTTCTTTGACATCAACCATTTGTTCGATTGAATACTCGAGATATTATAAATCTAATAAAACTTCGCTATCCGTCAATAAAATCGGGGTATTAAAATAACAAGATTTCAGAGTCTAGACTAGGTTTCGGAAGAAATACTCCAATTTGGGTCCAAGAGAAAATTACACAAGACTAAAACCTGTAGTGACAAAATGAGCTGGTTAAATTTAATTGATAGTATTTCGCAAAAAAACATATCGCTATACTTGCACAAATAACTCACAATCTGGCATCAAAAAAATACTATTTTGAGTGATACGTTTTTTGCAGAGATTTTATCCAGTAATTATTTACTTAAATAGGAAGGCCATCAAACGAAATACATGCCAATAAAATGCACTACACAATAACAGAGTAAACTAGGAAGTGGTATTACTCCTGCTGGCTGTGGTAAATTTCCAATCAAATAAAGTAGTCGTTGACGGGGAAAGGAAGCTTCACCTCGCCGTTCTAGTGTAATACGGTTTTGAGGCAAACGTTGCCAAAGTATTTGCTATCATGCTGCTAAATTCACAACGGTGGCGGAAAAGGACGTATGGAGCTCCCCTGAGCAACTCTCACTCGTTCTGCCTCCAACGGGAGAGAAGGAGGAAGACCAGCGTGGAGTCATTCCAGTCAATGGCACCACACGACCGCCTCATAAATTGAGGGAAAAAAAGAGGTGGATTCCGAATGCTAATGGCCAGCCAGCGTCCACCCTTACTCGACGCCCACTCTTCCAAACCTCACCTTGGGGATACTGCGTAACACGCTCAACGGTCACCGCTCGAATAAAAAGAAGAAAACAAGATTCCATTTACCTTTTCCCGCAAGCCAAGCTGGGACCTTTGGCCGAGAGAATGGCGTCATTGAACTCTTTAAGGCCACGCGGCCTAGCCCAGGGGAGGAGAGGGAGGAGTCCTTCGGGGAAACTCCGTCCGGCGTGGACACGACGCCTCCGCCGGTGAGCTATTCCTGAACGCCCTCCCATCCATCCCCACGGGCATTTGCACATAACATTTCAAGGGGTGATGTGTTTGAACATGCAGCGGGGAGTAAACATTGGAGCCGTGGTCTTACAGCCCTTGAACTCTCTCGTTTCCGTTGGTTGACTTTCATTCTCCCCCGTGGGGGCTCTCGCAGTTCCCAGAAGGTCCTCCGCGGATTTCTCGCAAGTCTATCCATCATCCGGACAACGGGGTCACGTCCTAGAGGGCTCGGAATCAATCATGTAGTGAGAGAGGAAGACGGAGGAATGATAAAAAGTAGTTGGTATAGATTTCCGAATGCGGTCTTTTTTTGTGGTCCATGGGAGGTTTTTCGCCGTTTTCCACAGGTTCAAAGGAAGAACTTGCTTCCTCTTTGGAGAACCCGGGTTCAAATCCCGACGGTGGTTGATTTTTAACCTATCATTCCGATGCCTACTCGATTGCCATGCGGAAAACGCTTTTAAGAGCATCTACATCTAGTACATAATACCCTGCAAGTTACCGCAAGGGCGTGTGGCGGGGGGTGTTAGGTAGCCACTCGTAGAAGAGAATAAAACCACATGCAAGTACACCGGCCGTCGGATGGAAATTAAACTGTCAACCCCTTGGCGCCTATCTTTCAGATTATGCCGACGCCAAGTTGCTCTCCAGTCCTCACCCGTTCCCTGAACATCATCTCTCTACCAAATCATCCACTTGACCCCAATGGCGAAAATGACCTCCTGTGAAGATCGCTTCCCCCTCCCTCTAATAACAATTATTCGTCGAAATTACACGAGAGTAATCAAATAGCCTAATAGGGGAGATAAATCGAGATCCCCGTGCATATCGGTTGAAGCTGTGGAGAGCTTGTTATTTTCTGCAAGATTTTCTCTTTGGAATACGACCAAACTTTCCTTTTTTCATTCTAGAGGGAGCCCAGAGTATTGCGGAATATGGGGTGACACTTTATGTATCATTCAAATGAATTACTTACTATTATTTTTCGTTTTTAGGGTGATGGGTAAAAAGTAGCAAATGAGATAATTAAGGATTCTCATCATCCTTTTTCCCTTTCCCAAGTGACTCCATTCTAATTCGGGATTGCTTCGGAAAAGCGGTTTGGTGTGCGTGCCTCCCACTCCGTAGTTCACGTTCGATCCTCTGGGATGGCAGAATATTTGTCGCCCTTTCTCAAAAGCTCCTGCTAATGTGTCGTGTGAGAAACGCTAGCAAAGGGGCGAAGCAAAGAAGACATCCATAGATGGAGGGGAGAGGGAACGAGTTTGTGAAATTGGTGGATGGGGGGGTGATGGGGGAAGGCAGGGGGAAGTCCGTGCGGTTGGACGCCCACATATTATAACGTGTTTTCTTTGTTACCCAATCCCATAATTCCAGTAGTTATGCGTCGTAAATTATGGCCATGAAAAATTCCACAAGCTTTAGCCTGAAACGGGGAAGGAAAACCAAATGTAACTTGAGACGAATTTTACGCTAACTATTCTTTAAAATCAAGTGCAGAAAGGATCCAAATTAAACCGGGTTCTGATTCCGGAGGAGATTTAAAACAGTCGCCATTTTGAGATAATATTTGTTAAAAAATTTTAACTTTCGAACGTTCAGTGCTATTATATGGAACATTTTGGAAGATAATTCGTAAATTTATGTTAAATTTTCCTTTTTGTATTAAGTGTATTAAGAAATTACGATTCTTTAAAGAATAATTTAATGCTTTAGAACACCTCTGGCGAGTCCTTAGGGTTTCTGAAATTTGAGTATTTTCTCGCTAAATTATGATCCGTGCCATCTAATGTTGCTAAATAGACATTGGAAGAAAAATTTATCAATATTTCTTTTAGAAATAGCAAATTTTATCAAATGTTACGGTTTTTGGAGAGTTGTTGAAATTTCGGACGTTATGTTAAGGGGGCTGTGAAATCGGACGAAGTGAGACTCGGAGAAATTGGCCTAAAATTGTGGGCGTCTTCAACACACGGCTTCTTATTAATAATATACAGAACATAAAATTCGGGGGTAAAATGGACGGATGTAGTATCTCCTTAGGTATCGAAATAACCACCATTCCTCATGCACTCAAAATATTTACCCTTGAAGGCACAAAAGGTCTTCACTCGACTCGGCTCTTCGTCTTACGGTCTTACGTCCAAGAGCAGAGTCGAGTGTCTGCTTGAGAAGACCTTCTGCAACGGCATTAAGACGATTCCCCAACCCCCTTACAGTCCCGACTTGGCACCAGTAGACTAGTTCCTGTTCCCAAAATTAAAATCCTCCTTCGAAAGGCACCACCACGGGACTCTAAGTGCCATGAAAGAAGTTTGCACGCGTACATTTAAGGACCTTCCGGAATCTGCATACCAGGGAGTCGAGTCGTGGAAAAGCCGGTGACAAAAGTGCGTCGACGTTCAAGGGTTGTCCTTTGAAGGATTTTGAAGTATTGCAGCAACTTCCGAAGTAAATCAATTTTTCCGAAACTTTTCCTGATACTTTTTACACAAACCTGTATTGTCATTAAAAAAATACTACGAGAGCCCAATATGACTCAATACTCGCATAAAATCAATAAATCTTTGGGTTGACGAATGAAACTGTCAGAAAACAATACAATTTTATGTCCATTTTGGAACCACTCCACTTCCAAACTCAACTATATGAATGGTATTTTTAAAAAAATCAGTCAGCCTGCTATCATTAAGCCAGCTCCGGGTTTAATAAAAGTGACGCAGCTCAGGCTGGGTTTGTGTGAGGTATTTTCCTTAAGAAAGTAGACCAACGCCAAGGCACTGCACTTACGAGACTGCCAATTTAGTTTTTTTTTTAAATAAAAATACCTGTATAACCCTACTCTGGCCCTACTTCGATCGTACGGCATCAACATTCCACTGACGACTATTGCGAAAGAATAACAAATTTCACGACCTTTTTTAAATTACATTTACACATCTGTGTGCTATGAACAAGACACATAGCTCATAAAGTACTACACTTTTCAGGACATAGAATCGAGACCATGTGCAAGGATTACCACAGCTCTTTTTTTTTGGTTAATAAGACTGCATAATAAGATGACCGCTAGCAGTGATCACTAGCATAATCATAAAAATTACGTGTACACTCAGGCTTCAGCGGATGATGATTTTTCTTAGTTGAGATTTTGGGCGTGATTAAAATTTCTTTGGCTTCCGCCGAAATGGCAAAACTTTATAATGGAAATGACATCACTCACGTAATTGCCTCCTTTAATGCAACTTCGCCCTTCTAAAAAACAAGCGCATAATTAAGACATACGTATGTAGAAGATGAACAACCAAAGCCCAACTAGAAATTAAATATTTTGCGGTGAAATATATAGAGTATTTAAAATATTTTATTTCCACAGACTTTTTTTTATTCTCGCTTTTCCCACAAAAACAATGCAGGATTTTGTAAATACCCTCCAGATAGCTTAGTCATGTAAGCTTTTTGTTTTTTGAACGCATCAATTTCAGGTCTTTTAGATGAATTAGGATGGGAGCCGCTTGAGATGCAAAGAGAACAACCGAGATTTAGACTTTTATCAAGGCTCAGAACAAATGAGTTTAACTATGACACACAGGGAATTAGTATGGCTTTACACTCTTTAGGTAGGTTAGACCACAATGATATGATAAAGGATATAGACTTCAGTAGACATATACAAATATTCTTTCTTTCCCCGGAATTTCGGAATCATAATAGCAAGAAATCAAAGTCATAATAGAAATAGTAAAGACATTGGATTTTGCAAATTAGGACAAGATTAAACACTAATTGAACTATTAGTTAATAATAAAAAAAATTAATTAGTTATATTTGTATGTGTTTGTTAGTTGATAAAATATGTATTTGCATGCGTGAAAGTTAAGATGATGTTTGCATGAACATATACGTCTCCGTTTGTATAAATTGGTATGAATTTGTTAGTTTTGCAAGTGGTTTTACTACCTTGATCAAAAAGTTCCCGGAATTTATTCAGAAAATTAAAAATACAAGTTTATTCATCTAAATCTATATTGTCCCCTTCAAAGTAATCCCCATCGACTGCAACACACTTATGCCAGCGCTTGATCCAATCCTCGAAACATTTTTTATATTCGGTTTTCGGTATGTCCATCAGTGCTTCCTGCGATTTTTCCATTACTTCCTCTCGGCTGCTAAAACGCGTTCCCCGTAATGGTTTTTTAACTCGATTGAACAGAAAGAAGTCACAGGGAGCCAAATCAGGTGAATTCGGTGGCTGTTGGATGGTATTTGTTGCATTTTTCGTCAAAACATTACGAATAATGATAGCACTGTGCGACGGTCTCGACGCACTGTGCGACGATTTCTGGTCTCTTTCGGCGAATTGCTTCACGCAAACGTCTCATAACGCCCAAATAATACTCTTTGTGTACTGTCTGGCCTTCTGGCAAAAATTCATGATGCACTACACCGTTGTAATCCATGAAAACCGTCAGCATTGCCTTCTTTTTTGACTGAAAACGACGTGGTTTTTTTGGTCTCGGCTCATTTGGTGAACGCCATTCACTTGCCTGATGTCTGGATTGCATGTCGTACTCATAAACCCACGTCTCGTCTCCAGTAATGATCCTTTTGATGAATGTGGGATCGGATTCAGCCTCGCAAATCATGTCTTTTGCGACGTCAACACGGTCTCTTTTTTGCATGAAATTGAGGTCTTTTGGCACCAACTTTGCTGCTACACGACGGAAACCCAAATCATTAACCACAATGTCTTGGGCGGATCCATAGGCAATGTTCAAGTCCTCCGCTATTTCTCTGATGGTTAATTTGCGGTTATTGACCAACATTTCTTTTACTTTATCAATTTTTTCACCGACTTTCGATGTCGATGGTCTGCCACTGCGTTCATCATCTTCGATTGACTCACGACCACTTCTGAACCGCTCGTGCCACTGGTAAACGACCGTTTTTTTTAAAGAATCGTTGCCGAAACACTTTTCCAACATTTCCAACGTCCCTGCGCCACTAAATCCGTTTTTTACGCAAAATTTAATACAAGTTCGTTGTTGCAAATTTAAATCCATTTCTGCAATTGTAAAAAATCGCCAACACACACAGTGATAGATGTACTCTTGGCTACGTAACTTTTGCAAGTGTCAAGTTATGACACTAAGATTTAAAGGGAATATCAACAACAGATGTACCAATTTAACAAAAAAAACAGAACTCAAATCGGAACGATGGGAGCGCCACACGGTGGTTATTCCGGGAACTTTTTGTTCAAGGTAGTATTCTGTTTTACGGGTGGTGACTTAACACCTCCTGCCACACGCCCTTGCGGGGGCTTGCGGGGTATTAATGAACCATTCGATAAATCCCCTTCGCGCTGAATTGGACCCTCTACAAAAGATCTCGAGCGACTTGAAGCACTGGACATCAAATATTTGCGAGCTGTCTGAGTGGACTAAGTGCCTAGAATAAAATGACGTATCACCGCGACTGATGATGTTGCGACAATCACGAGAACCTAGAAGCGCTTCGAACGAAACCAAACTTGCGGTGATTCCTTGGAAATACGCAAAGCAAGAGGCAAAGAAAAAGCATGGTTAGATCCTAAATACGGAAATATTACGCATGAAACGAATAACAATCCTTGCATAGATTTTTTGATAGATATATAAACACACAATATACTAGCGTTGTTCAATAACCCCTTAGAAATTACAGGACATGGCGCGCGTAGTAATAGAAAAAATTTACTTTTGTAAGCTTAATCACTCTCTAGACTGCATTTTAAGTTTCAGCGATACCCATTACGTGGTTTCATTTATACAGTTGATTGAAGCAACAAACTTTTGTTTACTTATAAAAATGAGTTTCGTGCGGTCATTCAACACTTCTATTTAAAAGGCTTAACACCGAAAGAGAACAAAATCGAGTTGGACGAAGTTCATGGCACATCTACTCCAGTGTGTGTGACTGTTTACAACTGGTTACATGAGTTTAAAAGTGACCGTACATCCACAAATGATGAGCATCATCGGGATGCCCAGTCCAGGTATCTTCCTTCGAAAAGATTGACGAAATCCACGATATGGTTTTGAATGATCGACGAATCGCATCAGCATGGAGATCGGGACGGTGCGGTGAATAATGCCTTCCTAGCTTTCCATTCAGAAGTCACGGGTTCGAATCCTGGAGGCGGTAGATTTTTTTCCGATCCCCACTTTTGGTTCCATATGGAGAGCACTTGAGTATGCCGTCCGTCGGATGAGACGTTAAACGGCGTGGAATGCCTTTTTCGGCGCCGGGTTTTTCTCCACCCTATTAGAAATTGTGCTTCCCAAATGAATCCCTCCACCTCTCCTCTATTTTTATTCCTTTAAGATGGATTTCATTTTTACTGCTATCTTTCTTCTTTTAAATCAATACAATCTTAAAATTTTCTGTATTTATATTCGGTTTAAATAATTTTCTGCCTTCCATAGCAGTCCTAACATTATGTTTAAACATTACTACTTATTTTTGGGGATTCTGTAAATTCTGACATCAGTGTTGAAACGTACAAACAGAGATACCTAGAAATATTTTCGCAGGAAAAACCTTCTCACGACACATTTTTATATGTTTTTTTCCGGATAGACTTTAGGAATGTAGAATTAAGGTATTAATTTCCGAGGACGGGCTAAACGCGGCCTGGGACCTTTCCTTCCTAATTCTTTCCAACTTTCAATTAAGTCCCCATTTGGCGCTCTTCAGCTCCACTTGTTTTCACCTTAACCCGATTTTTCGGGCGAGCCTTACGGTGGTGCACTCTCCGGCGCAGTAATGCGATTAGGGTGGGCGGCTGACTGGTTTTTTGGGCCGCAGCGGCGGTGACGAGCACCTGCTCCTACCCGGGACGCCCCGCGAGGCCAGCGCCACTTTGTTCCATTGGCTGACTCAGCTTTTCCCATCGAAGAGGACGCTTCGGAACCGTCCCATCCACCACTACAAGTTTGCTGCCGTCATCACTCGCTCTGGAAGCGGGGAATGCGCGGTCGACTCTAGGAACCCGGACGCCACAGCAATCAACCCGGAGGATTCTTTGATAGGCGGGCGTAGAGCTCACCTGGCGTTTGAAAATTTAGAAGCGTGTGTGGAATTCGCACGTTGGAGATGTGGGGCCTGCTCCTATTCCTGTGCGACCGGCGGGTTCCCAGAAAGATCTGGAATCAACTGGAACTAGCTGAACGCTCTACCCACGGGGCCCATGCGGGCTACGAATTTTCAAGAGCCTCGCATAAAAAGATGAAGGAAGTTTGAAAAGAATCAGATAGATGCACTAAACGATGGCGTTTGAACAATATGTAGACCGGTGTACATACGTAGATGGCTGTCATGGAGCTGTTCGAAGTTTCAAATCAGAATGTCATTGTATGATAGATCCATTTTAGTCTTACAAAGTTCACTGAAATAGTTGGCCGTAATAAACCGCAAATATGGAGTGAAATATGAGAAATTGCACACGCAATAGAAAATACAGGTGAAATAAACCAATTTGAATTTAGTCAATCGGAAGAAGCCTATAACCTCTCTCAAAATCGGGGCTCGGTAATTAACATTGAAAGATTACCAGCATGTGTCTGAAGGAAACCTATGGTCATTTGGCGGATTGCAGGACAAAGTAGCGGACAATTGAAGAAGCGGTATTATTTTTCACTAGGCAAACCACGATTAGAGAGTTCAGTAAGGGTTGGCATCCTTCAAGGAAAGCGTAAATTGACATAATCCGTCTGAAGCATCATTACGCGCAAATACCAGAAATAGGTCAGTGCAGCGGTTCAATGAAAGTAATAATAGCTATTAACTAGCATATTAATAGTTCAAATTAACAGTTTTACTTGATAATATAGCCTTACAAATATATTTTGTTGAGCCAAGCTTCATGCCATTTTAAATAAATATATCTCTCACATTTTGTGAAATACTGCTAGCTTGTTTCTCGTCACGCCAGCATTCCACTTGCTCTGAGAGTTCCAATTAATAATGGAAACGTTGCACCGCATGACACCTGACACCGTATCATATATCACTCACAAAAATATTAATCTCATATAAAAGATTTACATTTGAACATTCCAAATATACGCCAAAATATTGTCTCCAATAGGAGGCCGAGATATAACCTGAGAATAATGTGCATATTTAGTATGGCTTTTCTGTGCACAGGATAGAGGATATTCCTAATATTTTGGAATTTTGAGCACAGAAATAATCTTGAAAATTCACCAATTTCATCAATAGATGGAGTCAAATGTATCGATATAATTCTTCTAATATACTTGAAAAAGTATACGTGTATAGAGCTCGCATAATTACTTTCTCTAGAGGCATGAAATCTCTTTTTCGAGAAAATTTTGAAATTCACAGTAAATAACTGATACAACGATAAACACAATGGAGACCGCACCAAAAATGTAGACTTTCCACGGTACGTTTTCTATAAATAGCCCTCTGAAATGACATTTTAAGTGGACTCTTGCGAGGGATTTGTTAGCAATTCCTATTTTGAATTTTCTTAAATGAGATAAATATTTTAGACTTCGTACAATACACTTTTTATTTAAAAAAATTTTATTTGCTCTTATTAGATTAATATGATATAGGTACCTATTCAATTTGAGCTCCTCATTTTTAACAGAAGCTATCTGACCTCGTCCAGCGGCTACTCGCGTCGTCAGCACTTCATGCGGCACGAACGGGTACTACTTTCCGGATGACCCTCGTATTAATGCAATTATGGAATATGTATATTCTAGGTGTGCGTTTGTTTTAATATCGTTTCAGCTTATCTGACTTTCCTTTTTCTTTGACCCTTGCATATCATATAACAGAATTTCTAACGGCAAACTCTTAACAGATTAAACTTAGGTTTTCCAAAAAAACTTCGCATTCATGTTCCCTTTGTGTTATCATAATAGAGTGAAGGAGATATGATTATTTCGTTATTACTGAAAACATATGAGAACAAAGTGAAGCTCACAGGAACGCGAAAAAAAAACAAATAAAAAGGAAGGAAAATATATGGGAAAAGAGACGGGATGTTCCACGTGATGTAAAGATTTTCTTTTAGTTTGGATGAAATACTGTCAAATAATACTCCGGTCCATATTAAAATGAAAACTTTAAGCAGGAGACATGCAATTGAAATTGCTTTAGATTAGGACCTATGATGAGTGAAAACAAGGCCAGCGAAGTATGAATTTAAACCGTGTGACGCAAATAAGATGGTAAACTCGGGTCATTTAGTCACTCCGATAAAAATGACGAGACTTTTTGAAACCATAGCTGCTCGAAATAGACTTTTTTAATAGAAATATCCATATTTTACATAAGGACACTATCTATGGTCACTCGATGTCAAAGCAGACCTACCACGTGCTGCCATAGTTGTCATACAAACGGACGGACTGGTGTCCTCACTAGCGCGCGCATATTGTAGCGGCCGCTGGACGGAAAGCATCAAAATATTTATAGGAAATATCAACACTTCCGTTCGTAGTCAAATATGGCGTCAAACGCTTTCCTCTTGATCGAAAAATAACAAAGTTTCTCTGTGTCCTAGAACTCATTGAAACCTTACATTGTATTGTATTGTAACCAATCGAAAAGTTGGAGAAATGGCGACGACACTGATACAGGGGAAACACAGTCATTTATATAAGAATTCTTATTACAGGACAATAATAACTGATCCGGGGGTTCCAACGAAGAGGGGAGAGGGATATTGGAGCAGTACGCCCGAAAGGGTCGAGAGGCCGACCGACGCGACGGTTCTGATGTCAAGTGTCTGGGTAGCGGAGGTCGGGGAGGGCAGAGGCCGCGGAAAACGGATTAGTGGAACGAGGGATTTTAATTCGCACGTATCGATTAGACGTGGCGCGCCGTCACCCATTTTTTAGTTCTCACCGAACGTGCCCCCCCCTCTTTGGTGCTCGACACTTGTGCCCTCCGGGACTCGGCCAGTGAGAGACATGCCCGGCGCGTGTCGGGAACGTAGAATTGCGGACGCACTCGTCATGGCCGAAATTTGCCGGAAAACGAGAGGCGACATGGCTTCAGAGCTGACGTCCTTGCTGGTTAGTACCCCCGGCAGAAATATGATTATAGTACCTCAAAAGAGGCTTTTGTTAGACTTTTACGAACAAAGAAAAGTGGGGGATGCAATACTGCCAAACTCTGCAGTACCAGCAGTATAAAGCAAACAGTGCAGTTCTATTTTCATTATTTCCTGCAAAAGGTTAAGCCACAGTCAGTTTTGGCATGATCTAACCAAGTATGCCACAATAAACCAATGACTAATAATAAGCCAGGGCAGCTGTTCTCTATCCTAGACAAGCCAGCATCCCTGCTGTTATCGCTTCTAGAGGGACTACTTTCATATCCGACAAATCGTTGGCCGCACCCAGTGAAGAGGAGGTGCAGGCCTTGATCTGATTCACCGAGAGGAAGAATAGCAGGGTTCGACCATGATAAGAAAACCTCACCACCAAAAAATAACTATTTGGTAGAAGAGAAAATAGTGTCAAGACCTGTTGGATCAAAGAGAAGATATTTAAAGTCTCGGGGGCAGAAGAGAATGTAAGAAACGATATATGGATGTCGCCGATGCTAAAGATTCATGAAAGGAGAGGCTAAGGAAGAAATAAATAAATAAAATGTTACGCATTATATATTATAACCTCCAGAGAATGAGAGCCCATTCAATCTTGTTGAAGGATGCATTTGCAATAAACGACGTCGAGTTTGTAAACTTTGGCCCTGCTTATAAAATAAATAACTGCAACTCGAGCGGATCCACTCATTGGTCCATTATAAATAATTTAGTATTGAATACGTGGAAGTTAGTTTTGGGCTGTTTGCATTTCACCCAGCAACTTATTCTCTTAGCTAATATAATTATAACCTCGCCATTTATCCTTCTCCTCAGTCGAACTTATTTTACTCATTCTTATCCATACTTAATTCTCAAAAATAGAGGGACAAGGTGCAAATATTTTGAGATTTACCTCAAGGTGTACTTTAAATTAATGTTCTGAATCAAATTACTTGCTAATTTTAAGCACCAATGATTGTGTGATCAGTGTGTCATTGAATCGACCGCCATGGACTGAGCTCTGTTACTTGGAGTGACGTACTTCTATGACCGACAAATGTTCCAGAATATACGAGTAATTTTATACTCATATTAGTTTCAAAACTGAACTGGCATTTGTGCATGCACGGCTGGTTCCCTGGCACCCTATGCCACATGCTCTTGTTTTGGGATTTATTAGAAACATTGTTTTTGGCAGGAGTGACTACAAGGCCAAGAAACGTTGTAACTATGCTGTTATAAGGCCTAATTTAGAATATAAATGTAGTGCATGGGATCCGACAGAAAAATACCTCATTTGGAAAATTGAGAAGGTTCAACGCAAAGGTTTTGTTAAAAATGGTTACGATAAAACGAAAAGCATCACAGAAATGCCTCTGGAGTTGGGTTGGAGTTGAGACTGGGTGGGATTTATTAGAAGGAAGACGACTCAATGCTAGGTTAAACTTACTAAGTAAATTCAGAGCCGCATGTTTCCGCGGCGCAAATTATTCGCACTCCAGCATACATCGGTCGCTTTGATCATGAATATGAAATTCGGAAAATGGATGAAATAGCTAGCATACTCAAGGACTCCTTCTTCCTACAGATAATACGGGATGGTAACTGCAGGATTATAGGTAGCAAAAATTTCACATTCCACCCACAACATCCAGAGAATAATTAGTTTCACTCATACTGTATGAATGCGCCTTCACTAATCTCGTGTGTTTTGTTGCCAAAACCTTTCCCGCATGACCGCATGAGACTGCTGCTAAAGAATATAGTGCTCGTTACAGTATTGCTTGCGCTGCTTTGATTGTTTTCAAGTTTCCTTCCTTCCATCCCTCATCTCTCTCTGTTTGGGGGGGGGAGGGGGAGCCTCCGCTGCCTGCCTGCTGCGTTGTGTCACATTCTCTGCCTGTGTCTTAGGGAGCGAAGACCATGTGATAGTAGAATTTCGCCGAATTTCTGTTCAATTCTTACTTGCACGTTATTGGATAGATGTTTACTGCATTTGTTGGTGCATGGTGCATTTGTATGTTAGTTGATAGTACATATATATATATATATACACATATATATGTGGGTCGCGGTGGTCCAGTGGGTAGAGTGTTGGACTATTGACCGGAGGGTCCCGGGTTCGATTCCCGGGCGAGGCACTCTGGGCACCTGCAGCTCCACCCAAGCTAGTTGATTTTTCGGGTACCAGATCTTCCTGGGAAACCATAACCGGCACAGGGAAAGGAACTGGCCCCCCTATCCTGATGTGTGAATATTCACACGCCGTCGGGCTTGGTACATGGGTGAGCTCTACCATCACCTACTAAACCGACCTTCGGGTTGATTACTGTGTTTATGGTTATACATATATATATATACACATATATATAAATATATATATATACATGTACTATATAGAGTATATATAGATAGTACATATATATATGTACTACATATATATATATATATATGTAGTATTTGCATTCGTGTTAGTTAAAAAGGTGTTTTCATGAATATATTCGCCTCTGTGGGTGTAGGTTTGCATGACTTTGTTGGGTTAGCATTTGGTATTATCCTCTTTTACGGGTGGTAATCCAACACCCCCGGCCATACGCTCCCATGGCGACTTACGGGGTTATTATGTAGATGTAGCCGTATTCGGGGTGTTGCCTTGATGTAGATGAAAATGTAGATCTATCGGGGAGAAACGTAGATTTAAATGCAGAATAACATATTCTGAGATTCTGTAGCCCATGTGAAAAAAATAATGGAAATATAACACCGTACCAAAGGTGACTGAATACTATAAAAAATATATGTCAATGATGCATTTCTGAATGCACTATAACTATCGTAAGAAAGCGAACCAACCACTGTGAAACAACCACCACTAGTGAGCCAAAAACTGTAAGATTATTCAATTCTGTACAATTTCTCACATAATTTCAGCAACGTTAAATCGTAACGTCCATCGTTTCCGTGAACATGTAGTAACACCGTACAGTTATCGATGTATATTTGACCATAATACCAAGAAATACCCATACTGTGATTGTTACAGTGCCTACGTAAGCCAACACTTCAATAGGGAGCGATACGTATTAATTTCAAAGAGAACGTGCACTCAAAGACCTTAAATGAATGCATAAAAAAATAAAGCTTTTAAATATGACTTTTGTAAACCGGAGGAGGCTGCCGAAAAGACAGACATGTAAAGTTGCAACTGCATGCGAAGAGTCAGAAAGTGAACCTTAAAAAAAGCATCAATGTGTTGAACGTATAACTTACTGATATCTTCAGAGAGAGGAAAAAAAGAAACGGTGAGTCAAGATATGGGAAGGGAGAGAGAGAGGCAATGGTCGCTTGCACTGCTCATCATCCCCTTTAAAAGTGGCACACGCCTCCTTCGAGAGGCGGGGGGGGGAGTGTTGAGTGTGGCGGAGGCGCTCTGCTTTAAGAGAGGGCCTGGGGGGTGGTGGGTGGAGATTGGGGGGAAAGGGCGGTCGTGGGGGGGTGGAGGAGGGAAAGTCAAAAATAGAGGGATGCAGGGTGGTGGTGGTGTGGGTCGGGGGGGCGAGAGAGGGTTAAGGGAGGGAGGGAGGGAGGCTTGAGTGCTCTGTGAATTGGAGCGAGAGGAGAGGGAAATACGGCCAAGTCTCACGCCGAAAGGAGAGCGCCGTCACTCGGTAGCCAGCTGAACCGCATTAAGTTCCAAGAGAGCGCGTCAATCATTTGTATTCCTTTCTTAACCCATTGCCGAGGAACTAATTCGACTCCTCTTTCTTTTTTCAACCCCAACGACGAAATGAGATCGAATATTTGAGTACTTAAGTTTTGCACAAATTCACGTTTCACCGAGGTCTAAATTTTCGGAGAGTATGAGCATGTATGAATTTATTGCGTCCCTCTTAACGGATAACCAGTGAAATTATCCCCAATCACAACAAAATAGTCTATGGGTTAGCGGACAGAAATGCAAAAAAAGCATACCTTCCTAATGCGGATTTATGTAATCCATGGAATAGCTACGAATTCTACGAATCAGCACTGAGGGAGGCGGTAAATCAAAATTTGTAACAAGTAATATCCAAAGAAAATGATCGTTAATATATTAAGATCACATGCCGTTACGTCATGAATAGGAGTGAATACGTGCCATCTCCGACTTCGGGTTTCTACTGTTCTAATGGTTGATTATGTAAATGGACCCTACGTTTTACGTGACTGCTGCAGAATTCCCTTTACGATTACCTCGCTAATGATTCCCAGTTCTTGCTGCATTGAAATGGTGCTAGTTCCTTAAAAGAGATAACAATACCTGAGTTCTTTGGTTAACCGCGCTCTCCTGCAGATTCTTTCATGGCGCGAAGAAAGATGATGCACTCGCGCTTCTCACTCTCAGGTCTACAATTGTTCATCCAAGTTGTTAAGTTTTATTTCGTGCATAATTTTTCCTTTATGCCATCTGAAATGGCAAAATTTGGTATCCAAAAGGCCCTCTCTATGCGTGAATAACAATTACAGAGTCAAAATTCTGTTTGACTGTGAATCCATTAGTAGCCATCAGTATGGGAATATTTAGAGAATGTTTAAATCTGTGATGGACCCTTTCTTACTTTGCAACCGCCAGCAGATTTAAAAGTTTAACGATCGCTTCAAAATTCCTTTTGGGGAGCGACGATATAATGATAACGATAACCGAATTCTTCAATGGTTTTGCTAGCGTCCTAAATTAATCGATCAATAAACTTTTCAGATTGCTACAAAGGCTCATTTTTTTATTCTGTGTAGATTTTAACCCTCCTTTGAAGATACTTACAGATATATTACATCCTTGGGTTTATTTGTGTTTTTGTGAGTGTGTGCCATATTATAGTATAAATAGCTACCTTTTCCTCCAGGTGTTGGGGAATGGACGTTTGAAATTCCCATTGAATAGGATCTCTCCTGAATAATACGCGCCCCTGGATGATTATTGACTTTCAAAAATATTAAGTAAGGATAACAATTTCACGTTTTATAATTGTATCGATTAATAATGAGATAAGTTTTATATCAAATTTTACTCGTGTTCCAAGGTAGAATTGTTGAGTCCAACCACGGTGCCGACGCCCATCTTTCAAATCCAAGTTGTACAAAAATTGAAAAAAAAAAAAATTTTTTAATGGAATAAGTTTGCAAAAAATGACCCCTGTAGCACAAAAAAAGCTTCTAGGTCTCCTTAGGAGAAAACTGTCGGAAGGGGAACTTTCCTCAAAGTGCACTGGGTACTCGGAACGTAAAAGAACCGAGTTGGGAGCTGGGAAATGTAAATATGAAGAGATCCACGTAGGGATGACAAATCCGGTTTAGCGGTATTAAATGCTCCGGGTTGGATCACTCTCTGAGCGGTAAATGCGGAATTGCTTAATCAGGAGATCATCAGACCCAGGACGGATTCACATTGAAGAGACTGATGAGAAGTACACGCGAAGCGGAACTGGTGGCAAAGTGACCCAATGCTAATCGTCAAATAAGGGTAGCACACGGGCAAAGTTTAGTCATGCCCACAGGTCGAAAGGAGGAAAATGTAAAATAAATTTTCGATGAAGTAGAATAAGTCCTCACCGTAGCATTGCTTGGATTCGTTTCGCCTTTGAAATGAAAAACCACTCCTGCTAATTAGGATAAGAATGGGAGAGAAGTAACACAGTTAGGGCTGAGGAAAAAATACCAAAATGAGAAAGATTATCGATGTTTTGCAACTAGAATGATGTGATAGCAGTGAACAATCTTTCGAGTAAACTCCACGCCTATGATTCCAGGGGGTGATTTTGGTACCGAAGGGATTAACACTTCTGTCGAAGGTCAAGATCTAAATAAAGAATTACCCTGGCCAAGTGGTAAGCTAAAAACGGTATAAAAATGATTGTGGTCTACAATATACGTAAAAGGAGTTAAACCATGAATTTAAGAAAATTTTGAATGGTAAATATACCGGAGGAAGATTCGATAAGGAAACGATAAAACAATTAAGATAAGAGAATGAACATGCACTGAAAGGACGGGTGGATGATCCGCGGAAGACGATTACGGACATTTATTGAAAGGCAACGGAGAGGAACCGGCGACCGTGAATAAATCAGCAGGTAAGAGAGCTCACAGAAGAAATAATGAAATGCAGGAGAGAAAGCAAAGGCAATGGCGTCCGTGTTGTAAACTGAGATGGAAGAATTCCGACGGAATGTGAAGGCAAATTAGAAAATGGAAAGGATACATCGAGGACTAACTGCTCGAGGCATTCGGTAATGCGCGGGCACTCATAAGATTCAAATCCCCGAGAAATGGATTACTGAAAGACGGAAGAGCAATGAACAAAGTCGAACGGAGCGTGGATATATCGATAAGTGGATTTCATGGAGCAGTGAAAGACTTGGAGGTAAACAAGGGCGCGCTCGAAGGAGGCAAAATAAACAGACAATATTATTAAGGCACTCGGAAGAAGTGAGAAAGAAGAGCAATCAGCGCGTGAAAGAATTATCACCGGATATGGAAGAATTGAGGGATTCAAAAGACCAATTTTCGTATTAGTGACTAATGAATGAATTCTTATTTCATTGCAGATTCACATTCCATGCATTTTGGTTAAATTGTACTGTTCAATATCTGGCGCGATAAAATGGTTGATTTTTTATATTCAAATTGAGAAAACCATTTAAACAGTTTAGTAAAAATAATGTTTATTGAATTGTTTCATTAGGTTTCAAATAGATTTTTGGCACATAAGCCTTTCTTGAACGTGAATAAGAAAGTTGATAATTATCAGTAGATTGATCAGTTTTTAAGAAATAGCATTTTACTGCAATTGTTCGTGGTACAATAAGCACTGTGTACATTTTCAGTAACAACACAAATGATTTGAACCAACGTCAAAACTACAATAAAAATAAGAGTTTTCGGGAATTATAAATACTGTGAGACTGTTTCCTTATTTCTTAAAATTAATTTTACACATACAACTCATTTGCAATTCATCTTCAGACCTTGAGATGGATAGTTTTTTATTTGGAATCCCTAGTGACAATCTTTCTAAAAAGTAAAATTTATTTACTTCTTAAAAATGTGCCAGATTAATTTAAATTTTAGATTTATTTAAATAAAAATGAAGAAGACATACTAAAAGTCCAACATAGTGAATTTGGTGACCCTTCAGCCCAAAGTAGGGCTCAGAATGAAAAGATAGTCATCTATTTTTTATTCATGAGCATATGTATCCAGGGATGTAACATGCATACACTATTACAGGTAGAGCTATTAGGCTCGTTTTGATTATTTTTATGTGGCGGTAAAAAAGTGAACGGCATTCAATAACGTGTCAAGTGTAAAGAGAAGCCATATTTTTTTAGCCTTGAAAAGAGAAATAATAACATTTTTCAATTGCGTGCTTTTCAGGAAATTTCAAACTTTACAGCTGAAATTTCGGATGTGACGATCACATTAGTTCAACATTTAACTTAAAATCGGCTAAACTATATCTTTTTAATTTTTAAATTAAGTAAAATGGAGAAAGATAGAAAAGTAGACTTAGTTGATTTCAATCAGCCTGCATAAACAAAGCATGGCAATGCCAAGGCTAAAAATGTTATCCCTGTTTTAAATGCTTTACGACGGAGACACACTCCACGCGCGTCGAGTGAGTTGGCAATCTCCCGTCTAAATTATTCCAAAGCGTTATGATAAATGGTGCCACAGGAAAAACGTAATTTAGCCGTGCTGTTGAACTTTTGAAGTGCTTTCCTTAGCCAGGCAGGTAATCCAACTGAGGCCCTGGCTTTTCAGGGAAAGCGATCCAACCGCTTAGTGACTCACCGCTCACAACTAAGTTAGGACTCTTGCCATGAGATTAGTGAAGCCGTACAATGCAGCAAAAGGAAGGGCTTGCTTTCTTGAAGCTAGATTTTAGCTGGCAATGACCTCGGCTTCTATTTCATAACGAAGCCACTCATTGGAAATGCCCTTTACGTTAATAAGGGCACGCGATTGCACCAAGTTCATTTCGAAATCTTTGGTGAAGAGTCAACAAATGAAATAATTGAGGAGAAATGTATGTACGGGGTCCAGAGTATTGTGCGAAGGAAGAAGGCTCGGCTGTAATTAATTTAGTCACCTTACCATCAATTTTGCAATTTTTTCAAGTCGGACACGCCTGCATGCACCCTTGCATTCAGGCGTGTATTTAGGGGTAGCCTGAACGCAGGCGGTTCAAATTTTGATAGTGATTGCATATCATCCAGGCGTTTTTAACTCTGCCGAACCTAACGCACTCACAATGGTAATGCTTATATAGCTGTAATGGCACGCGCTATCCTTCAATTCTCCGTCACTTATCAAAGTTTGAGAATCGCATTTTACAATGAACTATTATGAGCATCTTGCATTCAAAAACTAGTTTTTGTTTTATTCAAACAAACGAATCGTCAAGCTAAATCTAAATGTGGTCCAGAACATATTTCATCTCGTTAAAAAAACTGAGCGAATCATTTCATTCAAATCAAAAAGTAAAATTATAGATAAATGAGCTGGAAATCAAAAAATATCATAGCATACCTTTTAATTTACAATTATGTGTAATAATACGAATATACAGAATATAAAAGTGTTTAAAAAAAACTAAGTAATTCACGTTGTGAAGCGCCACACGCCCTTGTAGTGGTTTTCGGGCTGTTTTGTAAATGTAGATAATGATTCTAAGGGCTAATCGAAATTATTTATGAATTTTCTTTTAAGGTGATTTTTTAACATTCCCTTAACAAGTGGGTAAGAACCTTCACACCGACTACTTACTGCATAGTAACATGAGTGTGTGAAGGTAAGAATCTTTAGAAATTCTCTATCCTATGAATTGTTAAAAGTAAACAATTTGGTAAAAACAGAAAACAGATCCAAGTCGTAGTTTCACTTTGGTACCACACGTAATGGTTTTCAGATCAATCCAGTAGGTGAAATTTAACCATCCCAATAATACGAAAGTAATAAAATATTACACTAAATATTTAAAAACCTTAGGCGCTTATATCCCAATATTTATGAATGATATTGGAAGAAGCGATTAGTCACATAAGCCTGTAATGACTTTCGCGTAGGACGTAAATTTATATGAAGCCTGAACAAACTCAAAATATGAATGTCTTATAGTTTAGAAAATGTATCCTACTCGGAGGTTTTATGGAGGTTCGTACCAAATTCAACTGGAATGCAATTCATTGTTTAGTGAAATTTGAAGGGTCTTATCAATTATGCTATTTCAAAGGGATGTAAAATGTAACTACGTTGCCTTTACCCGCATCTACGGATTTAAAACAACTTTGAGACGTTTACGAACCCATTTCATTATTTATCAAGATGTTAAAAGTTAAGATATTTCAGCACATATGTAAATAGGGGTTTTAAAAGACAAGAATCCCTCTTTTTCAATTGCATACGATATACCAAACTATTTTTAACTTAATTATTGTACAACAAGGGCCATTAGATTCAGCAAGGATTTAAACATGTACTACAATACATCCACCGATCAAGAATATGAGTGACATGTTTCAATATAACATATTTTCGTGCAAAAAACTATCTTTAAGCTTATTATCAATCACCTTAAATGGGAGGACAAAAATTATTGCATAATTTAAACGACCCTTAATATTTTACTCTAATAAAAATAGGAGACGCTTCCATTCGATTCTTATATCCCTTTTGAAATTCGGTTTAATTATATTCGTCTGATAGGATCTCAAACATCGTTCTTTATATCAAATAATAGGTACCTGAATCGGTAATATTCTCTCGTTAACAAACATTCAAGTAGAAGGAACACACAAAAATACCTTCCAACTAGAGGATAATATCATAATTAATTAATTCTAGTATTTCATACTAGATAGAGATAGATACGTGGTGAATTATGAATTTATTAATACATACATGACCAAATTAATTGTTTGAATTAATGATGCACAATGTATTTCATCTGGCCGGAAGACTTTGTGAGATCAGTGTCAGTTCCAATTCCGAGAAACGTAAAGGCTACATCATGTGAAGAGTACAGAAAAATAAGTTTCATTTCCCACGCAGCTAAAGTTATTCTCAGGATAATCAACAAACGGAGAGAGAGTAGGGCAAATGATTACTCAGGGGAAGATCAGTTTGGGTTTAGGAAAGGGAGAGGCACGCGTGATGCCATTACAGTTTTGAGATCACTAATCGAGTGAAGCATAGAATACAATGAGAACGTATTTGCCTGTTTCATAGATTTCGAAAAAGCGTTTGATAAAGTGAATGGGGAAAACTAATGCTCAGGTGCGAGTGGGGAACGGAGAGTCCGGATAGGCAGTGTAAGGCAAGGTTGTCCATTATCACCGGTGCTTTTTAACGTTTTTGTGGAGGAAATGATTAAGGAGGCATGGGAAGAACTGGAGGTAGGAATGAAAGTCGGCGGGGAATTCGTAAAATCGGTTAGGTTTGGTGATGACCAAGCATTAGTTGCTCAGTCAGCCAAGGGGTTGCAAGCAATGCTGAGTGAATTGGAAATTCAGTGCAATAGATATGGGATGAGAATCAATATTAATAAAACAAAGGTTATGCGATTTTTCAGACAGAAAAAGGCTAAGATAAATATTAAAATAGGAGGCGAAAAAATAGCATATTCGGAATCGGAAGCGTTTTGGACCAGTATGGTCAAAGTAAAAGGGACGTAAGGAGAAGAATTGCGCCAGGCAAAGAAGCTTTCACGAGGAGGAGGGAGTTGATGACGGGGATGTTGAGTAGGGAGGTTAAGACAAGACTCGTAAAAACTTTGATATGGAACGTAGCTATGTACGGCGCGGAGACGTGGTCACTGAAGCAGGAGGATAGACGTAGACTGGAGGCTTTTGAAATGTGGGAGTGGAGAAGAATGGAAATGGTGAAATGGACCGAAAGGAAAACAAATGAGGAAGTACTGGAGATGGTGGGTGAGGAGAGGGGTATGTTGGAAGAAATCCTATGGAGGCAGGAAAAATGGATGAAAGGCGTGCTGAGCGGTAGTGAAATGTTGAAGAAGGTAATAGAGAGGAGAATATTAGGCAAACGTGGAAAGGGCAGGAACAGGATAGGGATGTTGGACGGGATGAATGAAGGGAAGAAGTACACAGAGCTGAAGAGGGACCTGATGTAGATTAGGTTGCTGGATTGTGTTTTGTTTGGAGTTACAAAATATTTATTTGGTAGTTGTGTCCAAAAACCTACCTTAACCGGTAGATTTCCTTTTAATAATAATTAATATATTCCATGCTATAACTTACTGAAATCTTTTCGTCTAAAAACATAAATTAAAGGTTACCATACTCGTGGAAGTCTTAGCACTTCATTGGGATGTTTAATATGCTATATTTGAAAACCTAGGATGGATCAACAGAGCAGAGGGTAACCTTGACGAGAGCTTAAAGAAACGATATTATTTAGGGTTTTTAGTCTTCTCTTTTGACGTAAATCTATCGAATGAGGTCCTTAAAGATATACGTGTTTGATTTTAGAGTTAGAAGGAACCCAGTAAAGAATACCCCGATTATGAGACATTATTCTTAGCTACAAAGATATTCCAGCGAAAATGTTGGTGTAACTAAATTTTTGCAATTGTTTGAAGTAGTAGGATGCACTCACGAAATGAAATTTTAAATATATATAGGCTAGATTTTGCTTGCACATCTGAATACGTTCTCTTTTATGAAGATATCACAAATATATTACAAGCTCCCTCTTATTACCAATGTTTGGATGAAACAAATTACATCAAAGAGCAAGACTCCGAAGCGAAAAGGTTTTTAACTTTCATATTTTACCGTAAATATTAAGAGACTGGAAAGGTCATGAAAAAAAGAGGATAGTTACTTCTGTAGTTGTCAAGTCCTGGGATTAATTATTAAGCCTAGGCATGTAGTTTGTAGTATATTTCATATGTAACCGTAAACATGTGAGTGGAGACATTCATGACCTTGTTGAACTATTCTCATAAATTTCTACATCTACATAAATACCCTGCGAGCCACCAAAAACGGTGTGTGGTTTTCAATTTCTGGTTCCTATTCCTCCAAAGCTCTTCATTGGGATAACGTTCGTATTTATTCAACGATGTCGCCTGTGTTTATCTGCTAGAATCAACTCTGAAACTTCCCATGCTGCATATGACAAAACCCTATAGCTATCAGATAGCTCATTCAATTAACATACCACTTTTCCAGTTTCATCAACTGAGGTAAGTTGAATAATTATATCGAACTGAACAGTTTCCCCATTTCAAAATCGAATGAATGCTTCAGGTGTAGAGAGAGGATGGCAAAGCATTGCG
Organism: Hetaerina titia; assembly: GCA_037158775.1. Taxonomy (NCBI): domain Eukaryota; kingdom Metazoa; phylum Arthropoda; class Insecta; order Odonata; family Calopterygidae; genus Hetaerina; species Hetaerina titia. Next base: position 104,816,575 of record CM073772.1, on the reverse strand, counting down.
CCTTAATGCCATTACTTCCGCCGGAAGTGATGCGCCTTTCAACGCCGGATTCGAAATTCATTCGAAGAGAGGGTTGGTGATGTCATTTAGCGCCCAGTTAGGCCTAGGCACGGTTGCCCCGCAACGAGATTAGCACTTGTGCGATTACTTCGTCAAACAATGGGTACCTGACGCAAGCTTCGCTTTTCTTTTCCTGCCCGTTTGAAAAAATGTAGTTTCTCTTTCAAATTTTCACGATGCGGTGTTAGCGGAGAGGCTTCAATAGGAAAGAAACATCAAACCCGTTTTACATGCAAAGCGTCTTAGAATTCGTTTACACGTAGGAGGGAGGGTTTAACTCGCTGCACTCGCGGTGTTAGGCTTTCGCGTTAGTTTTCGACCCTCCGCAACGACTTAGAACAGTGAACAATTAATTGGTCGAAGAGTCAGGAACAGGTCCACATGCTTAAACAAAAACAATCACGAAAAAAGTAGAAAACTGCCATAATAACTGGCATGTCAAAATCGTCTATGATATTTGCACTATTTCCGTCTTATTTCCTTAATATCTCGTGAACAAACGCTGGGTAAATATATCTTCGATATAGGAATGCGAGAAAATGGGCGTTAAAAAGTTTTACGTGAAAGCATGCAAAAATAAAATTAGTTAAAGAATGAAACAATTTATGAATAAGTAAAAGCTGTAGTTCACTCATTTTACATCAGGCATTTCTCCTCCTGAACTCAACCAAGTGCGAGGCAGTCGAGCGATCAGTTGCCGTTACTCGTAGTCAGTTGAGTGAACCAGCCTCCTCTCCAGTGGTTGAAAAATTTTAATGTTTACACAAAATAGCCACTGCATTAAACCTCCGGCGTGATGTTTTACGCAAAATTTTCGTATCAAATTTTGAGTATAAGTTAACCAAGGGAAATTCCTGCGATACATTCCAGATATTGCCACGAAATTTAGTACCTAGTCGAAGTATTAGACGCAATGTAGCGTATCTGCCATCTTTCCGACTCTGCGACATGCCCGTAGCGTCTGACTTTTCATTGTGATTCTGTCGACATTCCCACGAACTATTTCGGGAGCCACTGGCAGACCCTCGCGCCAATCTCATCCTCTCCATCGACTCTAGATAACGAGAGGAAAAAAATAGGAGGAAATACTGCCAAAATCTCGAGATAGAGAAATAAAAAAAACGGAAACAATGTTTGGTGGTCGATGCCAGGCGAAAATACCAAGCCAAACGCGGTGGGGCTGGATTGTTATTTTTTACGAGGTTGACTCCGCGAGAGTTTGGCAAACGGTTGGCGACGGGGGAAATGTATTTTTTTCGTTCGCATCACAGTGTCCGGAGCGAAAGGAGGAGAGAGCAGAGAAGAGAGCGGAATAAAGGTTTCAGCCTGCGCGTGGGGTGGAAGGAACAGCCATCTAAGGAGATTTTTTTTACGGCTTGCAATAAAAAAGTATTCTGACCTAGCACGATGAAAACAACGGACTAGACAACGCAATTGGAGATGTTTAAGAAAGTGGACTTCCCGGGGAAGCCCTCACCCCAGGGACTACTGTTATCCTTCTTCTCCAAGAGATTGCTGTCGGCTTCCATGTCTCTGAGGCTGCGTTCGAAGCAGGAGGCCAGGATACTCGACTCGTCCTCGTGCGGGAGGCGGCCATGTTGGAGGATGGCGGACAGCGCACCTATCGTATAAGCCAAGGATCCTCGCTCGCACTCCGGCCTGGCGAGGGCGCATTGACTATATCTCTGGTAACTTCTCACAACGCCATTCTGAGGCGCTACATTCTGGCATATCCCAGTAATGCATTCACGTATGTTTCCGTCACTTGCATTAAGGATTGTTGAAATTGATAATCTGTATTATGTAAATTGGTTTAGGAATACTGTAATATTATTTTTATATATCTTTTATATATTTTATAAGTATATCGACGTTATTTCGGCGGATGATCGGTTGAAATAGATTTCATCCGGCTTAACTCTGATAAATTTCACATTTAATTATGATTTGTAATTAATTATTTGATTAAAGTAATTTTAATTAATAATAATATTTTATTTCAATTATTATAAATAAAAATCGAAACTTTATTCAGAGAAACAGCGGAAAGCCCTCGGACAGAAACTGCAAATGAGAAAATTAACACGAAAAAGTTCACAATGGAAAAATTATTCTATTGTAATTCGGTTGGAGATAACTATACCTCTAATGTTTAATATAATGCCTAAATATTTAAAATTATTACAGTCAATAAATTCCGCAAAAAGGAAAATAAAAGTTTTGTTCATGTAGGCACCAGATGTTAAGTCAGAATTGACTGGCTTGGCAGGACAGGAATGAACGTATTCAATGTGTACCCCTATTAATTTATACTACTATTGAGCATGATGAAGATTGTCTGCAAAATGTGTTTTTATTCAAATTTTCCACTGTATATTATAAATAAAGTCGTCTCTTCATTATCATCTCTCAGTTCTAAGGAAACGTACGGTGGCTGATTGGCTGGGGCCAACCGGCCGGAAATTGACGGTTTCAGGTTGGATTTCCACCACAGTAAAATGACTTAACAACCGTAAAATTCCTCTAATTTGTTCATAATTTATTATTTTACACGCCAATACAATTGTGCGAACTAAAAAAAAGTATGATTTTGGAGAATGGAATGGAATTTGGGTGGCTTAGTTGATTTCTCACTAAAGTAAGCAAGTGGATGATAGAAATTCGACATGTGAATACTATTTTCTGAGAGGCTGTTCAAGATGAAATCGAAATCATTGCCTTGGCTTGAACGGGAAGGAGGAATCGTTGTTCATTTTAAAACGAATCTTAAATCCCATATTTACCTTCGTTTTGAATGCTGCTTTAAGTAGCAATATATTTAGGGGAGGCAACTGACAGCTGAGGTCATTTGCGCTACTGCTTAAATCTACTTACTCCCTTAATATACAATCAATATACAATATATTATAACACCAAATGCATTATTGTTTTCACAGACTATCAGGCATTCAAAAATGAAAGGGTAAAACTTTAGATATTGAGTGGGAAAGCCTATGATAATTTATGATTCGCACATTTGGGTAATCGGAACATAGGAGTGGGGAGCAAGAGGAAGCCACGCATTTATTAAGCGTGAGGGATGTTGGAAATAAATCTGGAATCAGTAACATTGAAAGATGATATGAAAAATCTTCACTCCTCGACCAAGTTGAATGCGGAAAAATAAAATGTATCATTAGTGTATCCTCCAGTATTAGTACGATATGCCAATCTGAGATAATCCAGCTAAGCGAAGGCCTGCATCCTTAATTGTGACCACTTTAATATAATCTATTCAGATTCACGTTTTCTTCTAGGGAGTCCACAAGCTCCAATGGAGGTAGGATAATGGATATCTTGACAGACACCTGTCGTTCAATAATGAAGGATGCTAGATTTAGCTGTCAATCAACAGCGCGATAATTTTCATCACAGAACACATTTTATTTCCAATTACCAACTATTTCCACAATTACTGCAAATACTTTCAAAAAAGTTGTTTGCGGCATTTTTTAATTCTGTAAGCCTAAACAGTCCCTTTATTTCCTTGGAATACAAGTAGATTAATACGTTCTCAACCCTTACTCAAATGGAGGTAAAAACTGTTCGTACTTGTTACGATATATAACTGAAGCTTTCATATTTTAATCATCAATTTTAGCCTAATTCTCATTACATACTCGTAGTAGTATTTAAAAATAACATGATTTTCCAGACAAATTTTTTCTTACGACGGAAAAACAAGCAAAGACTTCAAGTCAATGCTTTTAGCGTAAGTAGAAAATGTTTGGGTTGCGACTTGAGTAAGAGTTGGTATCCAGAGATTCACGAAAACTTGAGCAACCCTAAGCGCACTCTTTTTAATCACGTAAAGTCTAGACGACCTAGGTAATCGCATTGCCTATGAATGGGGGAGGAATAAAGGTTGCCTTGGGGGTCCATAATTTCTTCAAGTCAAGCGTTCACCAATGCTGGAGAGCATGAATACCACAAAATATTCTTTGTAAAGCATATAAAAATTAGAACACAGCGAAGATTCGCAGAAAATAAAAAAACTACTCCTAGCGTTCGTTCAAAATTCTCCCGACACTTTCCAAACATTCATAACTTAGAGATCAAATGGTCAGGTGTAAACAATAGCGTAGAAGTGAGTGGAAAAATATGTATCGACGATACTGGTACCACTAAGTAGCTTATTCGCTGGGGGGAATTTCATTTTGAAATTTCGATGTTGGTCCAATCTAACGCTAACTAATACCAGAACAGTATAACTTCATATCATACATTATATTTTCAGGTTTAACTTTGTTGAATTCCTTCATGATGAGCGTAAAAAAAGAAACTTTTCCTTCCGCATAAAATTTAATAATTCACGACAATGGTTTCGATGCTGCGCATCATCATCAGATCAGTGGGAGTGTAAAGTTTCTTTTTCCATCCTCACCATATAATACGATAAAATATTTCTAAGATGGGTGGGCCTGTTTTAAAAAATATATATCTGACTTCAAATGAAGTGAAGGTACCTTTTTATGGAAATAAATATGCTCGGGGATGTTCAGAAATAAGAAATCGGCTCCATATTTCAATAACCAGAGTTCTGGGTGAACTAAAATAAATTTTCTTTGGTTTTTCCTTTACTTAACAATTAATGCTTATCCGCCATGTCACCACGCAATACAATGATAACACCCGGGCTCTCGGGAGGTCCCTACGACAATGAGACCAGGTCTTTAGACGGCGCGAAGGCCTTCTATCTACAAGACAACCGAGGCTCTGACGTTTCCCTGCTTAGGCGCCACAAGACACTCACGTTAAGCATACCACTGATGACGAGCTTGTCTTAGCAAAAATCAGATTAGGCAAAGAAATTTCCAGATTTTAGTTTTTTTCCAGATTATGAAAAAGAGAAATAATGGGAGTGAGGACTTCCGGGAAATATTGCAGATTTGTGAGGCTGATGAAATACGAGTAAAGATATCTGCCTTTTCCTGTTGCAGTAGTATACGGAGATTACAAGAGAAAATACCTAGTGTAGGAGATGCGCAATTTCTGCAGACATCAGGATGATTGAGAGCTCACCAGAGGTTTGGAAAATGGAGAAAATACGAGTTCATTTTATAAAATGTATGCATTTATAATATATCTCGTCTGTTCATGGTCACTGCTGCCATGGAATCTAATATTATGAATTTGTAGTTATTTTTTGGTCTGAAAACACTCGGTCTTTGTTTATGTGAAAGTTCTAGCCATTTTTGTTCCTTTCCTTTTAATTTTATCCATCATGAGTTAAATAAATTTCAATAGGAACAATAAGACTCAAAAACTTATTTTTGATATTACGTCGAGGGTAACTACAGGTAGAAATGCTGTCAAATGAAAAACGGATTGAAAACAGTGATTGTGTGTAAGAAAGAAACCTAATTTCCTGAAACAACTGAAAACGTCTCTCAAAATAAAAAAGGAAGAAAGAAGAAAATAAAATGATTCACAATGGACTAGAGTATTTTTTTATGTTTATACAGACTACTCTTTCTTGCAAACAAATAAACTCTACAGATCTCAGTCAACATTTTACCAGCAATCAGGACACCTGGCTATTTCGAGAGCAAAATCTCTTTGGTTGCTCTCGTTACAATACAATAAAGTTCAATGTGGAATTTTTTTCCTCCGGTGAGATTAGTCTTCATATTACGTACGCCAGCAAATTACAATTACAGTAAACCCTATTTCGTGCGCACCACGAGCTGCCCTTGGCGAACGAAAATCGCATCAACCGCAGATTGAGCGCCCAGCACTCTTTTATGGCATTACGTTCCGCAAACAAAAATTTCGTTGGCTCAAACTCGACCTCTCCGGACTTTTCGTTTCGTCTCTCAATTTTACGGCTCGGAGGAGAGGTGGAAATAAAATTTTGGAAAATAAATACTCATACGATGAGAAATGATCTCGCAGTGGACCGGCGGACGGAAGATCCGTCCAGACTTTTGGATTTTGGGAAACCTTATTCCGCTCGGACGGAGAGAGAGAAAGCATCGTCCTGGCCGGTGCGCCGCGCCGTGCAGCAAGCTAGCAGTTTGTCCCCTCGGAGGAAGTCCATCCCACGCAACGTTTGAGGCGTGGACCTCAACGGATATGCGGCGACCGTTTTTCCGCCTAGTTGACGTCACGCCCCTCCGTGATTAAAACGGAATGTCACGACCCGCTTGATAGCACTCCTCGACGGACGGCGCCTTGGCGGTGGAATTGGACGCGATGTGGGGGCGGGGGGGGGAGTGAGAAGGGTGGGGGTTATGGGGCACGGCGGCTGGGTGCGATGGGAATGTAACACGGCGAGGGTGGGAACAAGAAGAGAAGAAGAAGGGCAAAAAGTATCGCACCAAAGGCAAACGGACGCCACCGTTTATCACCGCCTCCCATCAAATTAAAAATAGATCCTCCCACATGATGGGGATCGATGCCGATCAGCCCGCGATTTGAACTTTTAATCTCGCTCTTGTTATTCCGATAGCACAGAGACCCGGACGGCCGCCGAGCCTCCGTTTGAGAAAACACGTGACCAAAGCATACTAAACCTACGAATACAGATTGCCTTTAGAAAGAACGTTCCCTTCGTCCTGGATGTGCGTGTTTACACCCTAGAAAGTGTGAAGGACACCGACTCAAACGTTTGGGAGTAATAAATCAATTTACAACGAGACATGTTGCTCCGTCTTCGAAGAAAATTTTCGCGGGGAAACAAACGTAGTTTTCACATTATTTGTTATGTTTGCGGCGAATTGAAAACATTTGACGAAGAACTCTAAATCCCTTTAAATTTAATGCTCATTGTGAAGAAAATTTAACAACTGCACAAATAAACTGTGGTAAGCATGGAACGCAAGAGCGTTCGAAGTTTCGGCATCAGTGTTACTCGGTCACATAATGATCATCCAATAGAATTGCACAACTTTTCCTTCTTCAGAAAAATATATGAAATACCCAATCAGTGGGTAGATGACTTTAAATTATGAAAGCAGTTTATACTACTAAGTCAACAGAACAACGTGGTAAGGCGAAACCTATATGATAGCCTCGCTTACGCATTGTCGCTCAAATTTGAGCGATGAATGAGAGTTGTACAACGCACAACAATACTATGCATAACGCAAAAAAAACGCCATTGAGGAACTGATTTATATTTTGAGTCTTCATCGACGCTAACAAATAGTTATAGAAAATATCCGAGCTAAATTTTGGAAATTTGTCATATACTGTATCCTCATGGAACGATACTTCCGCATTCATGAAAGGTTAAACGAGCAAAATTGGGTCACTCACAGCATGATATGAAACGACCTTTGAAAGCTTTCGATGTATAAATGAAGGGATCATGTCTTTGGAGTACGGTAAAATCAGACCACTGCTTAATTAGTAGTGGAACATTTTTAAATAGTTAACGATATTTTTTCTTATATAAAAATAGATATCTTTGGATGCAGGTGTCTTCACCGAAGAAGATGAGATGAATTTCTCAAATGCAGCCCGGTGCTCCGATAAGTCCACGCCACGATCAGTTGCTCCAGCGATAAATTGTTCATACGATAGATTTCCCCTGGGATTGGTTGCACCCGCGATAAATTGTCACAGCAAGCCGTTGGTCGTGATAAGCTGTGCCGCGATCGGTTTTGCGCGATCAATTGAACTACACTCTGCGACTCCCGCATCGGTCTCAGTTGCATTCAGCCTTCCCTGCCGTACGTTTCAGTGGCGACACGCCTGTGGGCTGTGCACGCTGCAGTTATATTGCAGATGATCCAGAAAAATTGACGGCGTTCGAGGCGATTTTAAACCTAGCAGGTGCAGTGCGTTGAATGCCAGTCACAGCTGGCAATGGACACAGAGGCGAAAAAAAAATTAAATTTCGTGCAGACAGTGGAGAAGCACCATTGTCTGTACGACTCTTCAATTCCGGAATACACAAAACGGGATTTTTGCGAAGCATATAGGAATCATGTGGCTGAAGAGTCCAAATTTCTAATAAGAAGGCATTGCTAATTAAGATATGTCCTTTGACTACTTAGTCGTGTCATAAAAGTCGTAATATTTTATCATTATTTTTAACTCCCGACAAGAGGGGGTGTTGCTATCTCATCGTTGAATTTGAATAACGTAGAGGGAGTGCTACGCTCCTGAATGTCTTTAGGCAAGCGAACTGATATTTCCAGATGAACACGATAAAATTAAAGAGGTAGCGTAGCTTGGGGAAAATACGAAATTTCTGAAACACTCAAAACACGGGAATACGTAGATCTTATACCTAGTGATTACGTCAACTCGTCCCAATGAAGCATTAAAATTCATTAATGAACACTCGGTATTATCTGACTTTTCCAGGAACCAAGGACCGTTTTTGGGATGATGCAATCACAACCAGTCAGAGTGCCCAAGTGTGCGCGTGTTATCAGGTTCAGAAGCTGGCCGTGAAGACGGAGTTTGGCGTGAGTCGCGCTGTCAAAGGCGCGAATTACACACCGGAAATCCTCCCTCCCCACTCCGACCCCCACTCTCCACAACATCCCCGAACCCTCTTCTCTTTCACCCAAATTCCTGTAAATACCTCCAATGTTACTGTTTCTATCAAAAAAGTAATCCCGTCGTACACGTTTCCAGAATTCATGCTTTTCAATTTTTGTCACGAACAGGATCGCAATGACTATAGCAGCCTCCGATTTGGTTAATGGCCTATCTCTCTCTCGCGTAAAGATTTGCCTTACTGTCTATCGTCTTACCCTTCCAGCCGCTACGGGGACGTGGGGTAGGAGATGCTATGACGTTAGTTTTTATTATGTAATTGGGGATAAAAAGTATTAGAATGGCAGATGAACGCTAGGTTGATCAATTGAAATCGCAGGATAGTTTAACATTGGAATGATACAACTGATCATAATGAGTGACAATCTATGCTGCATATCAGATTATCTCAAATTTAGAAGGCAATTTTCATCAATATCTGTCTTCTTACATTATGACAGACGGATCAGATAATTAGACAGCCGAAAAAAATAATCAATGGAAAACCGACAAAAATAAATTTAGCTGGGGGGCTCAACCTCTCTCTCTCTCTTTCTCTCAAAAACACATAAATGATTCTGAAAAAGTAATCCACAGATGGACGAATCATTATTCTTCTTTACTGGTATTTTTTATTGTTTCACCCCATTCCCGTCAACGAAGGCTGCAATAAGGGAACATCTGGGTAAGTTCAAAGCGACGTCTTCTGCGTCAAAATCTAGTAAAAATCTTTAAATGTTTAGTTATTATTAATGTGACGTTCTTGAAAACACATATTAAGAGACAGCAGATGACATCAAACATAAAAATATTTTTTATTTACTTTTTTTCTAAAATACTGGGAAGGAATACATATTTTTTTAGCTTTGATAGCCTTCTGCATGGGTCCTCATAAGAAATAATACACAAGAAAGTTTTATGATGCATTATTATGAGTGAGTGGCATACTGGATGTCTTATTTCTCCGCAAAATATACGTAAATTTGCACGGTATCACCTCAAAAAAGAAAAATTCACATTCGATTACCCATAAGTAAGTGCAAAGGCTCCGAGAACACAATTTTCCTCGAAAGCATCAACATTATATCAATTTCTGACGACGCAGCCGTGGACAGCAAAATAAAAAATACCTACTCCATTAAATACCCTAAAATCGATTTAGATTGTTCGAACTAATGTCCACAATTGGAATTATAAAAATAATAAAGCAGCTTTATTGCAATGAGCCTTTTTTAAGCCAAATAAATGAATAGTTTAGCGAATAAAATCGAATAATATTAATAACAGTCAAGATCTATTATGGAACTCAGAAGAGGCCAGTCGGTCTGCAAGTTTCCCGGAACACTCATCCGTATCACGATAAATAGCGGACCCACTATAATGAAGAGGGGAGAGGAAGTAAAGGGAAGACAGACAATTTTCCACCATAACAAAACCAAATTCAAGCACACCAACAATTTGATTAAAAAACTTTGTTGTGATCCGCAATTTTATTTACACACGCCTCACAGATTCCTCACTGATGCACGGAAAAGTTCTCATGTCTCCGCCCCACGAACTCCTATCGCGACGTATGGTGCACTGTATGCCATATTGCAACTACTTTAGTTGAATTAAATGTTTAATGAATTGTAGTGATAATAAGACATCATAATGTATGAATAAAGGTAATAATAAATGCCGTGCAAAAAGGACAGATGCTGCCTGGGCTTATACACTATGCACTTGTTCGTAGTACTTCCCGTGCAGCAATACAACATGAAGTACTCTCTTGCCTATTCTTTTTTAAAATTCATATTTTTTTCAATTTGAATTATACTTCCTGTGATAAATTGCCAAATGCATCATGAGACTTTTTGTTTTCTTTTCAGACGATGTCTGCAAAGAAAAATGGAGGAATCTCAGAACAGCGTTTGCTCGTGCTCAGAAGAAATCACCATTGGTATTAAATGGACGAAGAAAGTCACATTATCTTTGGAAGTAAATGAAATTCATTTCACTGTACATAAAATCAAGACCACGCACTGAGCTCCACTTCCTGGAGCCATCAAATCAAAGAGAATTTGAATCAAAATTAGGATTACAAACTATTGCAACGATTACAGAAAAAACAAGAAAACCCAATGCAGGTAGGCCAGGTGGTGAAAATGAAGTATAAATTGGAACAGAAAACTTAATCTACTTTTCGAAATTTCCTTATTAGTCAGACACAGTAGGTGTTAGATCCTGTCCAAAAGATAACGACTGTTTCCACAGGTTCCAAGAGACAACAAAAGGACGAACTTTCCAATGAAGTGCACCAAGACTTCCTTAATAGCTTGCTGCCCGATTTGGAAACATTAACAAACAGGGGGAGGAGAAATTTCAACAGACTAACGCTGGGAACTATTAGATAACTTAATCATTGAACAAGAGGATGAGCAGAGCTAGCATCTACATAACATAATACATCTGACAACGTCTCAATATGGAAAAAGACTCTCGTGCAGTGTCAAAACCTTTCCATAAATTCAGTGCCTAATGTGCACGGTGTAACCAATGAAATTCGCTCATTTCCATGTCATGTGCCATTCCTAATTTTGATGTATTTCGTAAGATCTACATCAAAATTTGCTAAATCTAATTAAGTAATTTGGCACCTTAACTTATGTTAGTTCCCGCCCTATTCAAGCAATTATCTTTCAATCCAATGGAATTATTTTCGATTGCCATATAAGGAATTTTTGAGTTCAATAAGGAGATGATTATAAAACAGCAGACTTGAAACGAAATTTGAAAATTATTAAAATTTTAAACCTGAAAATCCTGAAACATAGATAGGATAATGGTTTAACGAAAACCGAATAAAACTGTCAATACCTGTACCTTTGAAAAAAGGAAAATAAACAGGATTTATAAGCGTCCAACTTAGGAAAATAAATCAGGACTTTATGACTTCAACGTATACGTAGTATGTTATTCATCTTCTGCAGGAGAAAAACGCAAATCGATTTCAGACCAACCTTCAGATTTCAGACCAGTTCATTACTTTCAATCACCATGCGACAATAAACGCCCAGAAGGTTCTTCCTTGCAGGCTGCAAGTAGAAAAAATTCGATAAAAGAGAAAAGCGAGCTTTAACCGCTTACAAGTTTTCTCATTGCAGGTCAAGAATGAAACGAAAAACACAGTAATGGTGGAAAATTGAATTCATCTTAACTTCATAGTCTCAGTAACATGAAACTCAGGGTCGGATAACTTTACAAAATAACTTCCTTGGCAACTTAGAGTAAAATTTGAGTGAATTTGGATTTGATAATACTGTCACATAGGATGGAGCATAGAATGGAATGGGTGAAATGGACCGAAAGGAAAACAAATGAGGAAGTGCTAGGTATGGTGGGCGAGGAAGGGGGATTGTTGGGAGAAATCCTATGGAGGCAGGAAAAATGGTTGAAAAGAATTTTGATCGGCAGAGGGATATTGAAGACTGTAATAGAGGTGAGAATGTTTGGCAAACAAGAAAGGGGCAGGAATAGGATAGGGCTGTCGGACGGGGTGAAGGGAGGAAGGAAGTTCACAGAAATTAAGAGAAACTTGTTTTAGAGTAGGATGCAGGATTGTATTTTGTTAGGAGATATTTATTTGGTAGTTGTGTCCATCCAAAACCTGTATTAACCGGTAGATTACCTAATAATAATAAATACCGCAAACAAAAACACTAACTGATTGAAATTCTGTTCAATTTTTAAGAAGCATGGACCATTACTGCCATAATTCATTTTTTGACTCAGGGGGAAGATGTAAAATATTACTCCCAGCCGTCTTTTTCGTGAAATTGAGGTAAAACTCCTCCCCGTGAACTTTTAAAATCTTGACGTAATGGAAGCGCTTGCGTGTTCCTATGATCCATAGAGCTCTTCTAGCACGATCAATGATAATTGCGCCTAGTAGGGCCAACCAGCCAGATAGGTCGAATGATAGGAGTCAGGGTAACGGTGGTCCGCAGATTAGAGCATATAAATTTATTGGAAGAATCGCAACGGCTATTGAATATTCGAATAAAATAAAATTACAAGACTCCAACATGGTAAGATTTAAATAATCGTCCGTACCTCGATTCGTGGTCATAACAAAACCTAGTTCACAGATAACTGTAATTGAATTGTTTCCTCTGTCATTTATTTTAAGGGCTTTACACCTTTACCAGAATTATATGGAAGAAAAATAGTGCCATCTCGCCTATTACAAAACACTCTCGTGGAAACTCAAGTAGCATGACAGCATTCAGTCGCTATTTTGATGTAATCATTTCTTAAATGCAAGTAAGAATGTAGCAGATGAAACTCCGCTAGCTTCGAGGTTAACGAGAAAAAATGAGAGATTAAAATTTTCGATTTTGTTATCATCATACGTAAACTTCCTGTTATGCTAAAACAATACCTCCTATGTTAGCCCTCATAACTGAACAGCCGAATAATATTCACACGTCATTTAATTATGGTGAATGTGAGCTGGATGGCCGTATATACGAGAGAACTATTCTATTTTCATGATTATAAAATAAGCCGTTTGGCTACCCTTAAATGGCATTACATTTCAGCACGTGAATTGCATAACAACGGCGGAGGAGTCTCCCGAAGCGATATCAAAGAATGAAAGAAGCCTTCCCCAAGGCGCTACGCTCGTCCGCCCAACCTAGCCTATTTCATTCAGTTACACGTACTATTCCCGACAAATTACATTTACCGTTTAAATTACATTTCACCTCGTTACTCCGGCCTTTTCCCTTCGGAGAGGAAATCTCAGCCCTCAGCTGTTCCCCTTTGCCTTTTCCAACATCCCTCTCATCCCCCTCCCCGCCCCTACACTCCCATCCCTATCTTCTCCGCCACCCCATCCACTCTCAGATCGCATCCACACTGCCCTCTTCCCGCTCCCACACTTTCATTTTACGAGACTTTAAATAAAAGTGTTTTGAGAAAACAATTTTTCCTGCCAGAGATGTTTTGAGCCATGGAAATGAGCCATCTACAATGACTACAGTGCCACTTACAATATTTAAGATGGACGGGTATTCAAAATACACGAGGGTGGAAGAGCATTTGAAGAGAATAAAAGAGAAAGAAGACTAAGGTATCATGAATTTCTTACATTTCTGTGCCCATAGTTCACACAAAGCAGAAGCGGCCATTGTAGGAACATGATTAGAACATTTGCGTAATATATATTCAAAAAGAGGAAGGGAATGATGCCGAGGTAAGCCGTGAAGAAAGCATTATTGAAAGATAGCGTCGGGTCGCTTCAAAATACGGTATTTTAAAAAGGGAAGAAGAGCAGATTGGTGGCTTCTGAGATTTATCCAGAAGAATGATGGAGAATAGAAAATTAATTGCCAGAGAGGAAAATATAGAGAAGGCTCTTTGGAAAGGTAAGGTAGTCGTGGTTTGAATAAACTCCAAGAAGTGAAATGAAGACGATGGCTGTAATGAAACAATGGATGGGTACATGAACACGCAATGGGAAACTGAAGTACGATGGGAAATTGTCAAGTTAGTATGAAAGGGGAAGGGATACTGGAATAGTTAATCCAAAGAACAGGCGCCACGGACAACAGGGAGTGCAATGGAATTATAAACCGACGAATTCAATTTATTATAACAAAGTTCAAAAACCTACCTTAAACGGTAGATTACCTAATAAAAAAAATTCCATTTGGGGTGGTGCAAATAAAGGAGAGTAATCTGAAGAAATGTAAGATATGCAACACTGGCTACATTATACTATATATGCGTGTATATATTCGGCAAGTCGAAAATCCGTTGTTCAAGCCCCGGTCAAGGAAACCTTTTTGCTCTCGTGATCTGCATTCTTCAAAACTTCCATACCAATCCTGTCTTTGCCTTTTATGTGTGTTCCCACCCCATTTCCTTATATCTATATCCACGTGAATGAAATATATAAAAATAATATGATAATATTAAACAGATTCGATACAAAATATATGTATATACATACATATTTTTATTGTCATATCTTATCTTTCGAAGAAGACGGAGTTCGAGTCCGCCGAAATTATCAAGATATTACGTGTGAGTGTTCTTTTTATGTGTTCTCGTGCTGTGTGTTGCTGTCTAAGTTTTTTATTAAACACTTCGAAGTGTTACTTCGAAGAAATCTATATATTTTTATTTTTTTTGTATATATATATATATATATATATATATATATATATAGATGATGCGGAAGTACTCACGAGAGCAATATAACTTTTGGACGGCACAATAGAACACAGAATAAAACAGATAACACGTAAAAGGACACTCACAATGTAGATGATTTAAGCTTTCGGCCTACTCCGAGGCCTTCTTCAGGTCAGACTGAGAGGTTTTGAGGGAAGAGTGTCTGGGGAGGGGAGAGGGGGCGGAAGGTTTAGGGACTGTTGGGAAGGAAATTAAAGATGGCGGGGGAGGGTGGGAATTTTAAAGGATCGGAAATATAGGATGTATGCGGATTCGCGAGTTCTTACCTCTATGTTGGTGGCTGAATCGGGTAGGGATTCTAGAACTGTTAGGGAAAAGCATTCGTCAAATGATAGGTTGTGTGAACTTGCGTGTAAAGGGATAGGAAGAGAAGAGAGTGAAGCAGAATTACATGAGTAGCGGTGATTGATCATTCGGATGGATAAGGGGGTAATGCACTCGCCTATGTAGAATGAGGTGCATTGTTTGCACGACAAAAGATATATAATATTTTTTGAGAGGCAATTAGCGTGGGAACGGGGTGAAGGGACAATGAGGGGATGTGGGGAGAGGGGAGCAGATCTGATTAGGAGACATGTTTTACATCGGGGGCGATTGCAGGTAGGGGAAATATGTGGAAATTTGTCAGGGCGGGGTGTCAAAGGGTTGGTTGATCTCAGAAGGTTTCTAAGATTGGCTGGTCGTCTGTAAGCGACAGGGGGCATTGGGGCAGTAAGGATGTGGTCGCGTCATTGTATATATATATATATATATATATATATATATATATATATATATATATATATATATATATATATATATATATATATACAAATTAAAATCAATTTAAAAAACAAAATTAAGTCAAATTAAAACCAATCCCACACTCAACAAATTCCGCCCGGCCTCAACTCATGAGCCAAAACCCCTTCCCAGTAATCATCCCGTGGAAATATTCATACGTCTCCTTCTCCAAAAAGTCTCTAATAAATCCTTCACAAAATCTCTAAAGCTAGCCTCTCGAAAAACATTATCTATCTTTTGTCGTGCAAACATTGCACCTCATTCTACATAGGCGAATGCATTACCCCCTTATCCATCCGAATGAACAATCACCGCTACTCCTGTAATTCTGCTTCACTCTCTTCCCTTCCTATCCCGTTACACGCAAGTTCACACAACCTTTTATTCGACGAATGCTTTTCCCTAACAGTTCTAGAATCCCTACCCGATTCAGCCACCTACGTAGAGGTGAGAACTCGCGAATCCGCATACATCCTATATTTCCGTACCTTTAAAATTCCCACCCTTAACCGCCATCTTTAACTTCTTTCCCAGCAGTCCCTAAACCTTCCGCCCCCCTTCCCTCCCCAGGCACTCTTCCCTCAAAACCTCTCAGACTGACCTGAAGAAGGCCTTGGAGTAGGCCGAAAGCTCAAATCATCTACAGTGTGTGTTCTTTTACGTGTTATCTGTTTTATTCTGATATATATATATATATATATATATATATATATATATATATATATATATATATATATATATATATATATCTGTCTCAATATCTATGAGAAATGCCCCGACATTTCTTCATATGTTGGAAATTTTCCATTTTCCTGTAAACTACACGGTGTACAAATAATTTAATTTTTTAGCAAATAAGAATTCTCAAGAAATTAAAAGTGAAAAGAAGAGAATCTTAATCTGACATACATCTAAATCAAGATTCATAGTTTAGGACACGGAGTGATCATCATCAGAGAGAAAAAAATTGGATAGCGCAAATCTGTGTCCCTGAATATATTGAATACACTGAACAGTACTCGAAGTTATAAAGAAAATAAGTTGAAACTATTAAAAATAAATATTTTGAACTCGATAAAGAGGAAGATCTTTAGCCAATTGGAAATTGAGGTAAACAAGATCAAAGATGATCGATTAGAATTGACCACCTCGGGCACTGCACTCGCCGCCACGCAGTCTCCACGTGGCCCCAAATCGATTAACAGCACGAAAAGACAAAAGTATCCAGAGGTCAATGAAGACCTATCATCTATTAATCTCATCAGAAGTATTTCCTAACGCGATAAACCGATTTTACAGGAGAGAATCCACGTGCGAGGAATGCGGCGAAAAATATTCCCCTCCGGCCAGCAAAACTGGTAAATTTTCGTTGGTGCAGTTTCTCTCTTCATTTGACGAGGCTATTCAATATTGACGCACGGAATCCTACGCTAAAGATACGGGTGCAATCATCCGGAGAAGGTCCCTGGAGGTTCAGGCTCGAGATCCAATCAGAACACTACGGAATTGACGGACAAATCACAGGTCATCTGTCCTACCTAGCACGTCCCTACGTATATACGGTGCCCAATTTTTCGAACACGGAGACGAAGCATTCCGGCAGCATGGATTTTGTTTTTTTTACAGTTATATTCTGTGCTCTGTTTAAATATTTGAAATCCAGGATTAAAAATATTTTGGGAATTCACTACAAAAGCTTTACGTAGAGCTTTTTGCATAACCCACTGTGTTCTCACAGAGAGCCGGGAATAAGGGTTCTTAATAATGGTTGCTTCCGTATGAGATTGCATTTAATTTTTCCTCCTTTTAATACAAAACTGATAGTAACTACAAGGTCTATCCCAAAAGTAGTATGACTTATTTTTTCCCAAATGGACGGACGGTTTCTCTGGCTGGGTTAGAGGGAAGGGAGTCTCTGGAAAGGCTGGAGGCCGGTGGGAGTTGGTTCCCAGCCTTAGCGGAGTGCGGAACGTTCGTTTGCTAAACCTTTGTAACGTTACCTCGTTACGCTCCGTAATGAACCGGTTACTGGAACTGTGCTACGCCATCAAATACTGCGTGAAACTGAGAAAAACGGGGAATGATACTTATGGCATCATCAAGGTAGCTTATTATAGTGATAACGCCACTGGTAGATCGGGTGATTTTGCGTGGCACAAGTTGTTTCGGGAGGGTAGAGAAGATATTGAAGACGCCGAATATTCAGAACGACTACGATCTCATAACGAGACGAAGATCTTGAGCGAGTGAAGGGTTTGTTGAATAGGGATCGCAGATAAAATGTTCGGGTGGCTTTTGATGAACTTGGCATCCCTCAAAGCGATGTGCATTGACTTTTTAGCTAAAGTGTGTGCGAGAGGTTGGTGCCACTAGTGGTCTCAGCCGAACAAAAGGAAACTCGCACGCGGATCCAAGAGCCTCTCGACCATGTGAGTTATGATTCGAATTTTTGAGACAATGTCCCACCAGACTTTTTCCCCTTCCCCCGCCTTAAATTCGTGCTGAAAAGACGTCACCACGGCTCTGTGTAAGCATTACAAGGCCGTGGCGAGGAAGTTTAGCAGTATTCCGGGCGCCGCCTTCCAGAGGCGTAAAAAACCCGCTGGCAGTGGGGTATGGACGCACAGGGGTGCTACTTCAAAGACTTTTGAGTCAATGTATCAATTTTCGAAATAAATATTTTTTATTCGACCCAGTCCTACTACTTCTCGGATAGGCCATGTATCTCACACGGAACCTCACGGAAAAATGATTTAGAACAATAACAGTGTGTGTATTGTGAGCCAATGCATTCTTAAATAAAGTAAAGACTTAAATATCCGAAAGCGAGGAATTTGACCTCTTTTTAAATACATTGGAAACGGTATCATGAAGTGAGATAGGGTTTGAAGAAGAAGTTACCAGTCGAAAAAATAATAAATCAACTACGTGATGTAACTATGTGATCCGCTACAGCCTCTCAAATCAACTTCTGTGACACTTGCCTTCGAGGGCGTTAGTTGCATATATGTACTAAACAATCGATCAGCGATGGAGACGCACCCTTTGGAATATCTATTTGATTCCCAAAATTGATCGGGGGGGATCTCATTACTTAGAATAAATTTCATCCGCCCACCCAGGCCTTTAGCCAAACGCGCCGCGGGCATGATGGGTTGGATCGCTCACTTTTAAACTACGTCGGTCGCACGAAGCATACTTTTATATTCACATTTCCTTCTTAATTTTGATGCGATTATTGTCACTTAATTGCTTTGTATCGTGAAGTAATTCCATTTAGTTCCGCCGAAAACCACTTCCTAAACCTGTATCATACCCTGAGAGCCGAGAGTATGATAGGGTGTGTTGTTAAGTCACCAGCGTCAGCGTAATCGTTAATTCATGATTTATGGAATTCGGGCAGTACATTTTACCGCACATTTTGTTTCTTACTGTTATGGACTCGAAACGTGCACGAGGAAAAAATGATCCCATATATCAGTCGGTGAAACGGCAATATTTTCCCGTAACTTCCTAATGTGGTCTCGCCTACCGATGAAATGCGATGACAGGATTATTCCTTCCGTGCACCAAACTTTATAGTAAAACTCTATGATCTTTACTTTTCTAAAAGCTTGGATTACGAATGTAATATTTGTCTTTCCAGTCAACGTCTCTCAACCAAAGTCAGCCAATATTAATGTGACACATTCCGCTCATTCATAACGATTTTTCACGAAAAGGGTAGATTTTCGTTGTATCTTGTTAACTCTTGCTTAACTTGTTTAGTGTATTGTTACACGATATGCAATCAGTACAAAATCGAACCCAAGAATCCGAACATACGAACTGGAGAACTCGAAGAGAAACATTAAAATCTTGGGTTAACTACTGTATAGTGTATTTAGGCATATTTGTGTGTGTATGTGCGTGCGCGGGTTTACATGGATATGAGCGAATGTATACTCAAATAAATGCATGCACTAATCGTCGCGAATTCATAACCGCCTACCTCCCAACAACTCGCCCTTGCGGCGGCTTAAGGGGTTTAGTATAGATGTAGACGTCAATTCCGGAATTATCCTCTGAGAGATTGAAATCACTCGCATTGGATATTTAAACAAAACGAAATAATATCTACCCTTAACCTTTTTCATATGAATATTTCGCCTCTTTTCATTTGATGAACCTTATTTTCCTTAATACCGTTTCGTAGAGGTCCCTTAAGTGATTTTTTTTCAAGTTAGGTATTCTGAAAGAGTAATTCATAGGTATTTTACTTGTACGATCGATCTTATTCCCACCCCATAGTGTATTCGGGTGTCAGGCTAAGTACTAATATTGTTGAAGTTGCTGAAAAACACCTTGAAGGCTAATTTCATACTCATGACGCGGAAAATGACCGTATCAACGGTGAATAATCTGATTTTATTGGTTGTCTAACAATAAACGTCATTGATGCAAAGGGGAAAGCGAGGGAAGCGATCAAGCTTCCATTTGGTACGCCGGAGATTACATTCACAAAATTGGAACTGACGCTATAACAATAATCATTACTTGATGTTTTTTATCAATAAATCAAGAACCCAATTAACTACTTCATCAGTAGTTCCACAGGATCGGGTTTTGTGAATCAGATACTTCTTGTATTAGTAGTACTAGTATGTCTTTCACTATAAGAAGGTAACGTTTACTTGCATTCGCCTTTTCTCATATTTGAAGAACCCGTGTTATTGATAATCGAACTTTTTTCACAAAATTTACTCTCTCAGAAGTCATATTGACTGTTAGAAGAAACATGATTATCTAAGAAAGACATGACATTACTCACAACGATGCCCTCTTATGATCCGTAGTTATGATAAACTTAGTAGCGTATCAAAATTATTAGGGGATCTAGTGTGGGAATCACTTTCGGAGCGAAGGCTAAATTAAAGATTAAATCTCATGCATAAATTGGAAGGACGTCTCTTTTGTGATAATGTTGAATATGTGTTATTAAGCCCATATTATTACGGTAGGAGAGATCATGTCAACAAAATTCGACAGATTAAGTGCAGAACAGATAGATTTAAGATACAACTTTCAGTACTCATATTGGGATCCCTTCCGGTCGAGGAGATAGGTTAGCTTTGATATTAAATTTGATATCAAATTCCTTCTTTCAAAGCGTATTCACTAATGTGTCACCAAATGCCTGCAATGGCTTACCAAATCGCGCCGGTCAACCGATGCCCAAAGTTGGAATCTCATATTACGAAATAGAACGTTTGCTGAAATATATAAAGCCTAATTAAGCCTCCGGGCCTGATGAAATACCCGCTCGTATATTCGAGGATCTAGCTTCGAAAATTGCGCCGTTTTTAGAAATCAGATTTAAGATGTCGCTTATAGATCACAAGGTTTCCAGAGAATAAAAAATGGCTAACGCAACACCAATATTTAAAAACGAAGACAAGGAGGAACGGAGAAATCACAGACCTATTTCCCTCACACCCATTTCGGTCAAGGTCAAGTATGAGATATGTACTTGCTAGTTCGATCGTGAGACACCTCGATAATCAGGAGTTATTAATGAAAAATCAGTATGGAATTCGAAATGATAGATCCTGCGACACACAACTTGGGCTTTTTGTTCATGATATTCTTATTTCGGGAGAGAGCAATGTTCCGGTGGAAGCGGTTTTGCTAGATTTTGAGAAAGCCTTCGACAAAATACCTCATAGAAAACTACTCGCAAAACTAGAAGTATATGGCATAGATAAAAATATTCGGGGTTGGATTAAAGACTTCTTGATATTCGGGTTAAAAGAGTGGTGATAGATGGAGTTCGCACAAATATAGTAGAAGGTACTTCAGTTGTCCCCAGGGGAAGTTTAATCGGGCCTCTTTTATTCCATTAACGACATTGACTTCGTAGTCACTAGTAAGATACGTTTATTTGCCGAAGATGTAGTGATTTAGCGTGATATCCGTGATCCTGAGGACACAACATCTTTGTCAAATGATCTTTATGCCACGCTGGTGCGACATGTGCGGCAATTAGAATTAAACTTAAAAAAATGCGTATTCATGAATTTTTGGAAAAAGAGCAATTCCCTCACGAACGCGTACTGCATTGTGAACACCAAAATGGAATGTGTAGACTCAATTAAATACCTAGGCGTTACCCTGACTCACTATCTCCCCTGGGTGATTCACATACGGGGAAAATGTGGACAGTCTAACAAAAAATTAAGATTTATTTGAAGAGTACTTCGTCAATGTGATGAAAAAGTCAAAGAAAAATCTTATCAGTCGTTGGTTAGACCGCACGTAGAATATGCTGCAAGTATGTATATGGAATCCTCATGAAGTTGAATTAATTTCCGAATTGGATCGTGTGCAGCGTAGAGGAGCTAGATTTGTAAAACGATGTTATGATAAACTTAGTAGCGTATCCAAAATATTAGAGCAGCTAGGCTAAGAATCACTCAAGGAGCGAAGGTTGAATTACAGATTGAAGCTCTTGCATAAATTGGAAGATTTCTTTAACAGTGAGGTTGAAAATATATTATGGCGTTAGGGAGTTTGGCGTTTACCCCATAGCTCCATTTCGTCCGTAATATCGGAATACCTTAAGGCAATTATAAAGTGGTTCACCCAGTATTTTTTTCTCAAATTAACGCAGAGCAGAACCCAAGACCTTTTTTGCTCCTGCGCGTTGACGGGATTATTTTGTCATTGCTTCCAACTGTAGTTTTTTTTGTTAGGTTTGGTTTCGTTTTTTAAATGGACGCATCCCCTTAGGGACAGCCCTCAAGAAAGAGAGCGGGCTCCCTCGCCACAGACCCGCTCCCTTCGCCCGACGCGACGGTCTCCTTCCCGCGCGAATCGCCAGGCGCCGCCGCCGCGCGCCGGGGCGCAAGGCGCCTCCCCCTCCCGGCCTCTCTCCATCTCATTTCCCGTGCCTCCCCTTCGTCTCCCAATACATTTTTCCTCGAGTGGGAAAGGGAGAGCGGCAAAAAGTTGGCTTGATTGGGGAGGCTGCAGGAGGAAAGGGTTTCAGAGGGAGAGAGAGAGAGGGACACAGTGGTGCCAACGCAGCGATTTTTATCCTCGGATTTCTTCGTCTTCCGGTGTCCCTCCTGGAGATATTTATTTATTGCGCGGCTATATAACTTAGTCATGAGATTCCAACCCCCTCCCTCCCACAAATACATGAAAATTCCATTACTCCGTCAGCATAATGAAAGGACAAGCATTCAAAGGCGAAACAAACTGAATCGATGAAGCTTACAAAAAACTCCTTACTCCACGAAAACTTTTTGAGCACTTTTTTGGTATGACGCAGTAAAACTCGGTTTTATGCGGGTCACGTGTCTGCGAGATCATCATTTCTGCAGCAACTCATTCAAACATAATGATCTAGAGCGGAGGGCCAAATAAGTCGGTGCTCTCTAAGAAGCAACTGGCTGGCACCAATGCCATGCGATCGTATAAACGAGTATTGCCGGTCTTGCAACACCGCTAAACGCATTTTGCACGTATTAGTGTTCCCCATTATCTTGAACAAAATGTTATCAAATTCACTGCTTAATATCACAGATTTGCCTAATCTAGTAAACCGATGAAAACACAACTTAAATGCTATTTTTTAATTCGATAGCCATATATATGAACCGCGAAACGAAAATTGTAGGATCATTACACTTTAGCACTAAGTATTTTCATAAGCGATGGAATGTTGAAGGCTGTGACAGAGGGGAGGGTGTTGGGCAAGCGAGGTAGGAGTAGAAAAAGGATAGGGATATTGGATTGAATGAAGGGAGACAGAATGTATGTGAAATTGAATGGCAGTTTATTTCAGAGTGGGGAATAGTGGGGTGTCCTTTTAGACGAAGCTAAGAAATGAAGGATTGTAAAGTTTGTGTCCATCGAAAAACTACCTTAAACAGTAGACTGCCAATGATTTTCAACATTTATCACTACAGCCATAAAACACTTAGTAGTTATTCACTACAACTACACTACTAGGTCGTGGGTGAACTCCTGGTGTAGGTAGCAAGTAGCACGTGAGTAGAGCAGGCTTTGAGAGAGGAACGTTATTTCAATTCTTAAGCCGACAGAGAATAAATCATTTGAGCTCGCGCAGGTCATTAGGAGTTGGTATAATTGCATTTCGTGCAGTATTTTTTCCTCTCGCTCGGTCACTTCAGCCGAGAGTTTTTCCAGTCGTGTAAAATCGTGATTTTACACGGACTGGAAACACCCTTAACACCCTGGTGTGAAATAATGAAGAAGGGTAATCTCATAGAATAAAAAGAATGCCTTTTGCTATATCAGCAGTAATAATCAGGGGATAGGGCACAATTTTTGATAATTTTAAAATTATAAATTCGCGAAGGCTGCCTTACCAAACGCGAAGGAGTTTACAGGATTGCCATTACAAAGAGATACAGAAATACGTATTTTATCGTTGAGGCTCTGGGATCGTTGATCAATCAACACACTTTACCAAGTATGTTTTCCAGGATATTAAAACGACACTTCACAAAACATGCGTACATTCATGGTACCCACCAAGCCACCGCTAGGGTGTGTGGCAAGGGGTGACTACAATTCAGGCTACTTTTGACCAGAAATAGTCTTCTCCTCAAAATCGGTCGGATAATTTTATTCTGATACTTTTTATGTTCGCAGAGAAAATTACATTTTAAATCTGTTCGACACTCAATCTCTCTAATTTTATTTACATGATCTCTCCTAACACAGTGCAATGTGGCTAATAATACATCTTCGACTGTTTTTAAAGAGACATCCATCCAGTTTATGCAAGAGATTTAATTTGTAATATGTCTTCACTCCGTGATTGATTCCCAATCTAGCTCCTCTCTTAATTTGGATACGCTACTCAGTTTGTCCTAACAACGTTTCACTAATCTAGCTCCTCTAGGCTGCACGTGATCCAATTCGGCAATCAATATAACTTCATGAGGATCCCATATACCAGCAATAATAACATAGATTCCGAAATGATATAAATAAATTTTTTGAAGTTTTCCCACCAAACTGTTATATTTTCGTCGCATTCGTTTGATCAGAAGCCACGTGTGGAACCACAACCGCTATTTATTACTGCAAAGGTGCTTAGCCATGTGATTGACTGAAATAAGAGTTTGGTATGCAAAGGAACGGGAAGATAGACCATTTAGAATCGGCGAAGAAGGGATTCAAATCATGTAATCGTCGCTATTCCTAAAAATGTTCGTGTCCGACGACCCTTTCAAAGTTATAATTTCAAAGCTAACAATCTCGCCATCCTTGAAACTCGGAGTACGTGAAAAATCGCGTGATACTGGCTAACAAGGTAAAATTTAACACCTAATGATCATGTTGTATTCATATCAAAACGTGTTGAGGGGATAAATCAATATTGATAAAAATGCACTCTATTTACATGATGAATTTGTATACATGTAGCAGTCTGTTACAGTGAATATTGAATTGAACAAGTATATATTTCTGAAGGAGTATGCAAACCGAAAAACATAATTGCTAGTAGGTAAGCCCATTTCTCTTCTCAAATTTACCCGGTCCACCTGCCTTGTTATCATAACTTCCCTTATGTACAAGTAATAAATATTTAAGTTAATACGCTGTATTGAAACAACAGACTGTTATTTCCACGGAAATCATTTAACATGTAGCTGCCTTAGCAATGGTTTTCCTCTTGTTTTGGCAGAATGAAATATTAATTACGTCTTAAAATAAGAAAATAATTCCATCGAAAGAGTTGGTAACGTCTTGGAATTAACCTAAAACATTATATTTTTTCGCCCTAACTCTTCACAAGGGGTGACGGTAGACCAGAGGTAACGTGTCCTGTGGAACTGAAGGTCACTGGTTTGATTCCCGTGACCGACGAAATTTTTCAGCTTAGAAAAAAATTATGAATGGTTTTTCGGAACAAGACAACGAGAAAAATAGACTAAGAAGCCTCACTGAACTCATGGTGAAAGGCAGCAGTTTCACCATTGGCGCAGACCGAGTGGGTCGGCCCGGCATCAGCTGCCACAGCTGCGGGAGAGAGTGAAATTCACGATATTAGCCGCAGTACTGCGATGAGCGGATAACCACCACATAATTCTCCCTATAATGTCGGCCTTTTCTTGCATTCTAATAAGAGTGGAATGTAGTAGCTGCAGTAAAACCAACCCTACGATTGTAATACTGACGATGATGACTATTCGCATAAACACGCAAATGATTCCGTTCACATAGCAACTCATCTCCTTGCTGCCATGCACTAACTACGTCACGAATGCGTCATCCACTGAAACTTCATTTCGCAGGGTGGGCGAGGCAGAAGCTCTGTACCAACTTGTAATGCTCAGTTACTCACTAAAAAAATTAAAATTTAATTGTGATACTTCCAAGGGACCTTTGTTTCCAAGGGACCGTTTTTCATATTTTTCGGACTGTTGAAGTAACAATATTCGACTTATAAATTTGGGCGATCTTTCCTATTCTTAAAATTATAATGAATACGCCTTCCAAATTGTACGTAACGGCTCTTTCCTTGTCAATAATTTTCCTAAAATATCCAATTTTCCATTTGTAATAATACCAGATTCACGACACGAAAGAATATTCAATCATCATAAAGAGGGACATATCACTGGCATTGGAGAAACTTTTTTTCATGGATTTAGTGTCAGAACACCGATATATGGCGTTCTATTCTTTAACGATATAGTATACCAAATATCGGTATGGTGTACAAATGGGGGTTAGCATTAAATATCATAAAATTTATAGCGCTGAGGTCTTGGAAAGAAGAAAAGATAAACAAGATATAAAATATAAAAAGGATAGTATTTACTTAAGCATTTCAGAACAGGCAAGAAATACTTGAGTGCTACGCTGAAATCAACCTTTCATGAGGTACACACTTTAAAAGAATATGCAGGTACGCCTTATAGGAGTTAGGTTTCATTAGACGGATAGTAGAAACATGCTATGACAAAGTTAGAGGGAGGCATTCCTTCGCTTGAGTTAGGTCACATTTGAACTAGGCGTCAAGTATCTGAGATTCATGGAAGATAAAATGTTAATTAAAGAGTTAATTAGCGTTAGGAGGAAATCCGCTTGAAGTTCGTTAAAAATTTCTACGAAAAACGAGTAAGCCTCACTGGAATTCTGGAGGAATTAGGCATGTAGTGTCTTGATTCTCGATGTGAGAAGGCAAGACGTAAACCTTTAGAAAGGTGAGATACTGTCTCAGAGTTAACTTGGTGGAAGTTTCGTATTAGGAGTAAATGAAAGAAAACTAACTTGGCGGAATGCACTAGAATTTTTATTTTTCGCGGCCATGGTTTCGTCGCAAGCCCACGCCATCAGGTGATGTTGGTACCTGATGATGTTACCTTGCGACGAAACCATGGTCGTGAAAAATAAAAATTCCAGTGGAATCTCTCAAGTTTGTCTCCCTTCATTTACGCTTTAGAAAGAAACAGGGCGCCTGAGTTTCCTTGCGATACCTAGGGAATTTCTACGATAATAATTATTATCGTAGACTGTAGACCACCGGGATAAGCTTAAGGAGGCATACAGATTCGAGTACTCTTCCTTCCCTCGCACGAAACACCCCCCATCAATTATAACAAAAGCGAATCTAAGGGCTTGAAAGCATTAAATTAACTAGAATGCTAAAATTTTATGAATAGAACAAGCGCAAAAATTATTGAATGATGTACGTGCATGCCTAGGTATGTGTGATAAACTAATAATTCTGCATGAACGACTGGTGCTTTAACACCCCCCGCGACGTTTCCTTTCGTTGGATTTCAGGGTATTTTGTAGACCTTTGGCAGGGAAAAAATTCAGTATTATATTAAAACTCAGCAGAATAAAAATATCGGTTTTTAACCATGAAAATAAATTTAATATGACTTGAACAGAAGTGAAATTGGGTCTAAAACATACTTTCATCGCAGTCTTCCCAGTCAATATTAACTCTCTTACACCCTCATGAATTTCCAGCCTTAACCCAAGTGTTTCTCTTCCTCCAGCACCATATGCCGGAGGTTTCTCTCCTTCCCTGTACCGCTGTTCCAATGGTACACCTCAGGATCTAAGAACACTACGCATTCCATGAATGCTTTCGCAAACTACTTCCTTGTTTGTAGTAACACCTATCTTCTTCGAGGATAGAAATGCCTCCGCCACCATGGACGTCTTCATGGCTCTGCGCCCATTGCTCGTCGAGTAACTTCCATTTTATTTTGTTGCTTCCCATTTACATCAAAGATTACTTATTTTCTAATTCCTCCCCTCTAGACGTAATATCGGTCCACAAACATTCCGCTTAGTAAGACTTTCAAGAAGTTTTATTTCTGCCGATTTTCATGTTGTTTCCTTGAAGCACTTGCTCCATCGCAAATAACGATGCATACAGTTCCCTTCCATGTTTTTTTTTGCTCTGGCTGCTATTTCACCAGTGGAAGGGGTAGTTATGATTTCTTCCCCACTCAACTCAAATACTTGGATGCCGATTTCTTGCGCTCCTTTTACTTTCTCTACTGAACTGTATGTCTCGTCTCGTCATTCCCTTGAGCACTAGTGCACGTAAAATTTTACTCAGTCGCGGGAACATCTGCCCTCCCCAACTCCGTCGCTATGACGACCAACTCAATCATTTTTTCTGATAACAACGTACCCCATACCAAGATAAAAATGAAACGAAGAAGAAATAAATTGGTTTCTAGAAATTCAAGCGCACACGTACATTTCAGACCTTGTTGTTGGGAGTACATACTAAATCTATTTTATTCATCTAATTTTATGATGTTTTTAAAAATAAATGCGGAAACGCAAATTACTCTTGCTTGTGTGCATATTTATGCATTGAAACTGGTGGTAGTCTTTTTGTTCCCATTGAAGAAATGTAACTCATAAAATTAGATAAAATGAAATTGCATTAAGATTGTAAAATTTGGCCCTCAAGAAAGTATTTTTTGCTAGAAAACTATAAGGGAATCTAATTTTGAAAGTATTCGCAAAATTTAAGAACGCATTTAGTGCATCAGCACAATGTCGCTAATGTACCGAGGGTTAAAACTCATAATGCACCTTGTCTTAGCACCCTCTGCCGGCGTGCCGCGCGTTCTTTTTGCGGTCCACTCGAAATGTGCCGAGCCGAAAATGAGTAGCGGAGGAAAGGATCGTGGATGGAGAGACATCACGCGACACTCATCAGTCCTCAGAAATGGAACAGTCGAGGAGAGGAGATGGAGGGCGATTTTGGAGCGATATCTCACGAATTTGTTTTGGCAACAAAGAGTGGGCGGCAGCAGGGCGCTCGTCTGCGGAGGGGTTGGGTAAATGCACGAGAGTGGTACGGAGCCTCCTCCCCCCTACACCCGCGCCAGTGTACCACCATTCCCACCCACCCACCCTCGTGCCTTTGCTTTCCCCAGCCATTCCAAAACAAAAACTGTGCGGGAGGCAGGGTCGGGGGGGGGGGGAGGGGCCGGGGGGAAATTCGTACGAGGAGGAGGCGAGATCGTGCGGCTCATCAATGCCCCTCGATCACTTCCACGGGAGAGAAGTATTCGCCCATTCCACCCCGGTCCAAAAATACCTCTCCCGCCACCCCCGCCCGCCCCCAACCCCCCTCACTCCGACTTGCGTCATAACACGAGCGAGGAGTGCGTGTGGAGGGAGTTCCCTCCGTGGGAAGGTCGAAGTTCTCCCCTGACCCTCCCCCCTCCCCCTTGCTCACCACCACCACTCCCGCAACACTCCTACCAACCACACACCGCCAAACACACACACACCATACATCCCCGAGTTTATGAACGAACGGAAAGCGTCGCGTTATTATTAATTATTGGACAGCCTGTGTCGGGTGGGAGGCACTGTACTCACGAAGATCGCATGCACGAGTTAAACTTTATATTAATCACCAATCAACAATTACTCCAATGGTTGGCTGGTGACCTCAACCCCCTCCCCCGACGCCCTCGGGGCAAGATCTAGATCCCCATTACGATCCCTTCCCACCGGCCCTGGCCACGTGCGGCCGAGGGTGAGGGGTGACACGAAGGGGGAGCGGGGTGTGGGTGGGGTTGCCTGGGAAAGAAAGACGAGGGGGGCGGGGGACTCGGGACAAATTAAGTGTCTGCAAACACTCCCTCTCCCCTACTCCCGCCTCCGCCCCCGGCCTCCGCCCCCCGCCTCCGCATCTGTGTGTCCGTCTCTGACGAAGGAACGGAGCGGGGGGCCTCGGTGCAGGACTTGGCTTCTTTTCCCGGCCGCCGCCCGAGGCGCTCCGGCTCGTATCCCGGCGGGAATAAATTAACAAAGCCGGAAGGAGGTGTAAGTGTCCCACCGCACCTGCGGACCGATTGCGGACCACGCCCACGTAATATTTGATTTATGGGGCGATTGAGTCTTGAACCCCGGGGGGTTAGCCTTTTCGGACTTCTGAATCGCTACGGGAGACTTCCACGACGGCGTCCGTGGCAAGGAAACATTTTTTTTAACACTATCGTCGGCAAAAGAAATCCGAGTCACTTGAGTTTCATTAGTGCATACGTATTAGTCTTTCACGTGAGCCGACCGTTTCAAAGCAGTGAAATTTATCTTTTAGAATGAACACGTACGCGTCCATCGATGTATTTCCAACATTTTGTCTTTCAGATAAACATTTCCTTAATTTTGCTTGAGAAATCAACTGATTTTCGGTCCTGAAAATTTAGATTTCTATCTAATAAAAGGGAGTTAAGGCTGTTTTTTTAAACCATCAACGATTTATAAGTATCGTCAAATTTGCTCAGATGCATGAAGTTACCCAGCATTTGGGGTTTGGGTTCCAGCTGAAATATTTAAAATGAAACCAAAGTCATCA
The DNA here is from genome assembly GCA_037158775.1 of Hetaerina titia. NCBI lineage: Eukaryota > Metazoa > Arthropoda > Insecta > Odonata > Calopterygidae > Hetaerina > Hetaerina titia. The sequence continues at coordinate 104,786,085 of CM073772.1, read as the reverse complement.
GAGAAATAGTAAAAACATTCAATTTATAAGTAAAGGGTAAGATTAAACGCTGCATCGATATAAGGTAAATTCGTAGGTGCATGTGTATGTGTATGTTATTTGATAGTGTAATTATTTCCATGCGTGTAAGTTAAAATGGTTTTCGCATCAATTTATACGCCTCTAAGGGAGTAGGTTTGCATGCATATGTTGGCTTTGCAAGTGATTCTCTTTAACGGGAGGTGACCTAAAACCCCCGCCACACACCCTTACGGAGGTTTGCGGGGTATTATGTACGTGTAGAAATGTAAAACTATCAACAGCCAACAAGAGTATTTCAGGAAAGACATAGGGCCCTGTTGATTTCTGTACCAGCTCAGAGATTCGAACCAAGACTTCACACGACTGTTGCGAGCGCCGACGCCGACTGAAAACGAATGCAGGAGTGAATCGATAGACCAATGAACGAATGGGCTCGATTGGGTGCCCATGCACGCCGAATGCCATTGGTTAGTCGGTTCCCTCGTATTTCTTTCGCCCAGGAGGGGGTAGGGGATCCCTGAAACTAAAGTCTGTAAGTATAGAATCAATTGCAGCCAATTGATTGCTCAGTAAAAATAGGCTCTCATAAAATTATATTCTGGTCAAACATATTACAGCTAGAGCGGAGCGACAATTTTTTTCCACACATCCCATCGATTTAAGAGCAATATCGATGTGAAAGAATAAATAATGACATCTCAATGAGACGCAAATACGGTACATCGCATAATATACATATCAAAAATATCTACCTATTCGATTACTAACATTCTTGTCCTAGACGTCTATCGACCACATGCCAATAATAACATTGATAACATTTACATAATTCATACCAACTATATAATTCATGTCTCGACTCTACCGTCCATATCGTTTTCAGAGATAAATATCGATATGTTACGCCGGTTCCTTTGACATTCATCAGAACAAACTGGTCAATATTAAACATATCGTTACGGTCTCCAAATATCGTAATATCACAAAGCCCTAAAAACAGCCAAACGAAGAGTGATAGAAAGAATTTAACAAAATAACGTGATTGCGGCGATTCTAAGTACATAGTAATCTGGAAAATTTGAGGATATTTTGCAACTATTTATTTGCAGGGAATTGCGCAAGTTAGAGGCATATTAAATTACGATCAATTTGACTATCAAACTCACTGAGTACGTAAAGTATTGATTTATTGATGTCATTTCTGAGTTAGTCTCAAATAGATAAAAGAAGTAGATGGAAATCGAAGACATTATAGTGATAACTCTTGACCAAGTGACAATAATAATAATAAACTGTGCGGCATGGGCTATATTTAATTTCCTAATTTGCTATTTATGTCGACTGTGAAGAAAACTCCCACTTCGAATCATACATTTTCTATTCTCATGGCGTTACATAGTTCTCTCGGTTTAATCTTGTCATGCTGGGGGATCGGCGTAGTTAAATTGCTTATCTAAATAATCTCGGGAGTTCGTCCACCCCTCAGAAAACACATGGAGCGACTGTATCTTTCCCGGTTCAAGCACTTGAGAAAGCAGCATTGTGGAAATTTTTTAAGATTGGGATAGGATAAATTAATTATCGTGTGGTTTGGAGGTCATAACTATTAAAATCGCTAAAGAATTCATTTCTTACAACGGGTGTTCAACATGTTCACCTTAGCTTAATTCAGACTGCAGTATTTCTGTTGGTCTTTTCCAGATGTAACGACGACGATATTTTATAGTTCTTACGACGCGAATTGAATATACTGCAAGAATCCATACAAAAGAGACTAAACATGATGCATTAAGAAAACTAACAAAGGTATATTTCCACGTTTACGAGCCTGAACGAAGAAAGTCAATGGGGATTGTTTTTTTTTTTGTTTTCTCTCGTTTTCCCAAGAACATTGATATCGCCATTTCACGAATGAGACTTCTGCACGACTGCGAAGAATACATTCAGGTGAAACGGGCGCGTATAGCACTCAGAATCAGCCCTGAATGCAGCCACAGTCGTGGGTAGCGTGAAAAGAGATATGCATTGTCAAAATCAAGCTCGCAAAAACAGTGACTGTGACAAAAAAGGTGTAAAATCCGGACTCGCACGGTCTCCACGGTCGATTCTCTGCGTCCCTCGAATGAAGAGGAGCCTTCTGGGCGCGAGCATCCGGGAAATGAAGTGCAGTGGGATGATGAGGCGCACATCTACCCTGGTGCATGGTGCACACGCTTCCATTTTGGGACGGCATAGTCTCCGCGGGGAAGTTGGCAGGTGTGTGGAGTCGTCGCGTAGCGTGGATTTCGGATCATCCATCCATAACTTCTCTATTAATTTGCAGAGACTAAATAATGATGAGATGCCATGAATCGATGAATCTAAAAAACCTGAGGTTTACCGTCAGAATTTTGTCGGTTCATTCCAAACTTTAATGGGTAAAAATGGAAATAGACATTTTGTCTGACCAAACTCATGGCCAATGACCACAAAGTTAATTTCATAACACAGAATATTCCTAATTAATGTTCCATTTCGGGAGCCGTGGTACTCCAGTGAGTGGAGAGTAGAGACACTGGCCGGGTTTGAGTCAAGGTGACGCCTTTGGGCACTCTCAACGTCACCGAAGGGGCGCAATTTTTAGGAATTTAGATTTTCCTAGGCAGATGGCAGAGGGAAAGGAAACTCCCGCTTTTGTTTGGGTATGAATGTGACACTCCTCACAGGGTTTATAGTAATTGGTGATCTCTACCCTCACCCATCACACTAGCCTCATTTTTTACTGTGGTTGGATTATTTTTGTAATGTTCCTTAATATATCTATACTTTTAAAACGAAATAAGTCGATGTTCTGATAAGCATAGCATATTATAAGTATAGCACAAATGATTCATAGACTCATTTTATAATTTACGATTGCAATCCATTTTAATCATTGTTCATCAAATTTGGTGTCCAGGTAGTGATGTAAAATCATGTTGTCATTATTCCGCTTATATACTCAGATAAAATATCTTTATGCATAAAATGTGGGATTGCTTCAAACGTTAAAAGCGCCCTACCAACAGCGGCATATATTCTCCGCGGCTGGTTTCTGGAGAGGTAAAATTATTGTAGAATATAGGTGTAACTACGGTAAGTACACCAAGTGCTATCAAATTATCCAATCGAGTTTATTTTTCATGACATAATTAAATTACAATTATTTCCTAGCATTTAAGCTCTAATGACGCCCACGAAGTTGTTACCCTAATATAGCAGAACAACTTAAGTATCAAATTTCATCTTTCCGAATAGAGAGAGCAGGAGATATAGTACGTATAACGCCTAAAAACTCAACTTGAGTAGTTATGTTTATTTATTTCAAACCTTATGTGAGAATGCATATAAACTCCGGAACCCTAGAAAAAAATTTCGTTTTCCAAATCGACATCATTTCTGCATCAAAGTTAAATGGATTTCCAAAAATTACATATAAAACTTTTGAATTTGGTTTTTATGATCATCTATGATAAATGTTTGAAAGCCGGCCGTAACGATATACTTTAAAGCAGACTCCACAAAAGGAAGACGGACCCAATTCCGGGGAAAGCCTCAGTAGGCCCTTTAAATGCCTAAATTTTCCTTTGAAAGACGAACAATATACATAAAGAGGATTTTAAAATAGTCTCAAAACATGGGAACAATTAAAACCATATTCATTCTCATATTTCCGATTGTGGCATGTCATTCAGCATGCAAAAGCAAGATCGTGAAAATTGTAGTGGATGACAGTGGCGTTGGATCATAAGGGGAAAAGAAATATCTTCCAATTTCACTGAACCCCACCTGAAACTCTGGGACAGTACGAGGAAAATCAGGGAATATCGAAACCAAAATGATCGTCATGAACAAATATTTCGAGTTTTGGGAACTAGAGCATGTAAACGAACCCACTTGCGAGTGGATAGAGCGAGAAATTTTGAAATCGTAAAAAGGATAAATAAAAAAAAGCTTGCTTTCACCCGCACACAAATTAATAACATGCCCAAATCGGCCACACCCCATCTAAATTTTCGTTTGATTTCCATCCCTATCGGATTCCGCGCATGAACTGGCAATTTCAATGGAAATCAATTCGTGGAACTCTTTTCTATGCTCTGGTGGTTGACGCTAAGAGAGAGGACGGCTTGGGAACCAATGACACAATCCACCACGTCCACCCCTAGAATAGAAGTTCCGAAAAAGAGACGTTAGCGCCACATTGCAACGTCGCGCGTTGGACTAGAAGGGGATGTGGAAGTGGCAACGTCGCATCGCACTTAAAATCCTTCCCTTGGCTCTTCTGGGGCGGAGGGAGGTCGAGCAAGGATCGATAGCGCTCTCTCTGCAGTCCCCTTCCCCCTCTCCATCTCTCTCCGCCCCCACCCACCCCCTCGCGCCCCTTTTCACCCTCACGCCGCCATCTTCCTTCCTTCTCCAACTCCCCCTCCCTCCTCCTCCTCTCTCCCCCGTCCAACACATCTCCTTCCGTCACCTTCCCTTAATTTCCACCCCTCTCTTGAATTACAACTTCCCACCCACCCCGCCCACCCCCTCCCTCGCCATTCAACTCTGCCATCCCTATTCGCACTACCCGTTGTTATTCCCGCCTCCCCCCCTTCACTCCGCCCCCCACTCTCCGCGCTTGTTTACCTTCTGCCCTACCACTCCCGCCCCGCACCCGTCCCACCCTAGCCCTCCCCTCAGTCCACGCCCCCTGCACTCTCCAGACAATGCATCTGTTTCCTAAGCTTTCACTCTTTTTCCCTCCACCCGCCTCCCCCCTTCTCCCCGCCCCCTCTTTCTCCCCCCGTCCCGTTTCGCGTATTTTCCTCCCACCCCCCACGCACATCCCTACACCACGCACCCCCTCCCGGGATGTGTCTCCATCGCCTCTCCTCCTCGAATGCGAATTCCTTACCGCTCCGCGTATCTCTCCCCATCCCCCAGAACTCCTCCCCCCCCCACCTCCGCTTCCTCCCCCTACACCACCTTCCTCTCACGCCCCGAATCGCTTTGTATATTTTTTTCCTCCCGGGCACCGAATGTTTTGGAGAGGGGAGGGGAGAGTAAATGGTGGGGAAAAATCTCGTCAATTTTTTTTCCTTCCCCTCTTCTTTTTCCCAGAGTAAACAATTCGTTGTCCAAGTAGTCGTCTCCAGCGAGTGGGTCTGGGAGGGTGGCTGGGGGGAGGGAGGGGTGACGAGGGGCCTCGGTTGGCGGGAAGGAAGGAGGCTCCCGGAGAGGAAGCGCCCGGCGCGGAGGCGGGCAGGGGCTGACCGACCGTGTGGCTAGGGGTAATGGGGAATTCGCGGGAGGGGGGGAGGCAGGTGCGATTCTCTCTACCTGGGGTTAGTCTCTCACATCACATCATACAAGTCAATGTACAACACAATACCTCCGAAAAAATTCTTAAAACTAGTTGATTAAAGCACTCGGCGTCCATTGATAGTGAAAAGATTCTTCAGTTTTTAAGGTCACGTTATTGGTCAACCCGAGGCAGAAAACTCAATCTTTTTAATATTTTTAAAAAGTGAGATAAAACTTTCTAATTCGCATACTGCTTAAGATGGGCAAGTAAGAGCTAATAATTATCATCAGACACCATGTATGATATTTACTAAAACCCGAATGGATGCTTTGATAAACGGGGGTCCAGCAAGCAGGGGCCTTTCACCCCTTATCCAAACCGATCCACCCGCGTTCTTCGCTCCGTCCCGACCGTTTTAAGCGCCGTTCCATAATGTAATTAATCGGATCAGTGTCCGCGAGCGCGCGCCAATGCCGGGCTTGTTGGATGGTGAGAATCCGCGGCGATGGGGGAGGGAGTGGTGGGAATAAGGAGGAGGTATCGGGGGCGGGGGGCTCGCTCGTCGCCGACCCCGCGGCTCAATTAGTCCGCTGCACCTTTAATGACGCGACGTCAATTACATTTTAATGAGGGATTCTGCCACGAGGGTTTACGGGGTGTGGGAGAGGGACGTGCGGAGCAGGGGTTTATTTCGACGCGCTCGAAATTAATTGGCTGCGTGGAAATTTTTTATTTTCGGGAGAATGAGAGGCGGAAAGAAACCGACCTTGGAGCAAATTCGGTTTGGTACTAAAAATCTTTGAGAGCACAGCTTGCGGATTACCACGCGCATATCCTAATATGAATACCAGCGACACGATTTTGGCGGGCGAAAGGAATAAATCCTCCTCTCCTTCTCGCTGGCATAAAAAAATCCAAAGGGTTGAACTGGATCGAAAATTTTACGTAAAAGGTCACTATGACAAGTTGAACCTTCGACTCTCCCGCTGACGATCCTCCGCTACGGTTTTTCGAATTGTTTTCGACCTCTCCCAATCCTCTTTGTTGTTGGTAGTTTTATTGTTTACTTCCAGAATTTTTGTCATGACAACATGAACCTGAGAGATATATTTATAGAAGGTTTTAAAATGTTTTTAATGTTGAATTTTGTGAAGTGTTGTCGATTATTATAGAAGATTAATTGTTCATCGAGGCTCATTATTAAGGGTCCCTTGAGTGGTACACAAAATATTCTATATTTGGGAAGGAGAGAGTATAATGATTGTTGGGTGATTTTGAAATGGCCGTTATTTTTTTTATTTCCGAGATTTTTCAAAGATTCTTTCTTTTGGCTTGTTAGCATATTTCTTATCCGCAAAAAAATAGTTTGTACACTTCCTCATTTGAAGAAGGCGTGGGGTACCGTGAATAATCGAATGTATCGCAGTCTGACGCCATCGAAGCACTGAAGTGACTCCACCCTCTCTCTTATGTGTGCCGAAATATAACAAATTTCGTGTCTAAAACACAGCTGCTTCATCGAATGCCCATCTGATGTTGGAGTGAATACAGATCTGACTCCTAAAACCGACATTAAGATATATTTACTATTGCTACAGTTACATCCTGGTATCCATTCAAAACTACTGCAAAATGTAAATAGTGAACCGCTTGACGAAGAACGTAGCTAGGAAACACAACGAAGGAAAAATATTCTCGGACGGATTCAAATAGAGTTGAGCTTTTTATACGGGGAAATTTACCCTGGAGCGTATGGTTTACCCATGAGAGGCACAATGACGGCAATTAATTAAAAGCCGATATATAAAGAATAAATAAAATCCCCCCTTGGGCCGCAAGCTATTCCACATATTACGCCTCCGACTCCGAAGTTTATTACCTCTACAAGCGTTTCAACTAGTTATACGGGTAAAAAAAATCCATGGCTTTATTGACTATTCAGGACTTGGACACGTTTTGCTCTCTTTCAGTCGTTATTCCAGTTCCTGAGCCCTCCGTGCGGTGGTGGAACATTTCTGCAGCTGAACCAACGTCCGCGCACTTCAATGCCTTATCACCCAGGATGAAGATTTATGAACAGTTTGCGTTTCCAGTGGAAATGCGCGTGCGCCCTTTCTTCTCTATCTCTGCTTAATCCCCTCATCCCCATCCACTTGACGTGCCGTCTGGAAATAATACGGATTACAAGATCTCAAGAGTCCAAACGATTCGCTTACGTGTGGCGACGCAAATGTTCGTGAGCGAAACCTTCCATGAAATTTTAAGTCCAGGGAAGCACGGAGTGCTCATAACGAGATACTCTACACTGCGTTCATAACTTTAAATTATACTGTTCAAAAGAATATTTTATGTCTAATTGCGGTGGTATTTAATCACCCTAATAAAATTACATATTTTGGCCTCTCGTTCCGATCAATACAATCATTTGACCTAAAATGAGTGATTCAGCCGAAGGAAATACATGCACACTTCATCTGAAAACTATGCATAATGAAGAAATGGTGATTATCAAATAGACAAAATCTATAGAGTACCCTACAAGCCACCATTAGGGTTTGTGGAAGTGGGTCATTCACGCCAGACATGCAACATCAAAAATTAAGTTTCTCTAATTGTTAGTTAAAACGTATACGTAAATTCGTTCAAACACTGTGAATGATTTGCTATATAGTATGTACATTCAATATGGTATCTAAGTACAAAAAGTTTCTCTGCAAACGAGAGACCATCTGCTTCTAATAATCAAGACATTAAACTTAGGTTCGATGAAATAGTATCAACGTACTAGGCTACTTAAAATGAAAAAAGGGCATCACAGTATACGACCAGAAAATATAAACGCTACCTGTTTCATCGGTATTTTACTAATTACATCCGTTATTAATCTTGAGAAAAGCATTCATTGTTGAAATTAACCATACCTGTATAGCGGATGGAAATTACTGGTGATCTGAGCATTGAAGTAAGTCACACATTTCAAATAGCCTAGTACTGGCTGTCATATTTAAATAAACATGTATATGTATATATTTGTGCGTCCTTACATGCATATATACATTATACATATATCTCCATAAAACACTAGACGACTTTAGCAAACGAAAACATACAGAGAAAAGATATGTAGGTTGATTATAAATTTCGGTGTATACAACTACCTTCTGCAGTGGACGGAAGAAGACCCTTTTTCCCGAGCCTTTTGTTTACTAGTGTCGTCTATATAGCCTTCAAATCAGATCAAATAGGTCAGCTGTATGAGTTTACTTGCTCATATGGAATTTTAAAATGTCAATTGGCAAAACGGTTCTATAATCGTTAAGCATTTGTAACCACTGTCATGGAATCAAACCAATCATTCTCACACCTAATAAAATAAGTCAGTCAAAACATATTTTTTCTAATGCTCCCAGAAGAGTCAACATAGTCCCCATGCCATCCATAGTGTCTATTAGTGAGACATTGTCATAGGCAAACATTAACCCCGTTCCAATAAGGTTTAGTTTGCTATATCTTGGTTTTAGCAAACGGTAGAAGTATATTTATGAAATTCAAGATGAATTGAAACTGCATCAGATTTCCATGATTAATTCATGAAGTCAGGAAATTCTGCCAGGGATGCATTAAGGAACATAGGCATCTGTAGAATTGGAAAATGCATAACTCAAATAAAGCGGCTGATGTAATCGCAGATATAATCATTATCATTTGTATAGGATAAAAGAAACATTAAAGTTTAAACGTACTTAAGAATTGTTCTCGATTTTGAAATGCACATTATAATTTTAATTTAGGGAGACAATCAAAAATATTTTATTATCCTTATGAAATTTCAAGTAAACGTTTCAGGTTTAGTTTACTCTCATAAGCCACTAAGCTTACGATAATGAAGGAAACCTATTTCATAACATGCAGTAATCTCAAATGTATATTTCATCACGCCACAAATGTACACTCATGAGTAAGGGGGTTAAAAAAACGTTTTGAAGGAGAAAATACTGAGTGGTTTCACTTAAATATCCATAATATGTAAAAAAAATTGGTAGTTACAGATGGCATAATTTAGTTTGCAATTGCTTATGCATAAAACCCTAGGAATTCCGTATAAATCAGATGCAAGGAATATATTTATGACGGTTTCTCAAATATATTTTGGACTAAGCTCACATGTGAACTCTAAGTCCCCACAATATATTTTAAGTCATTGGGTATTAAATGCAATAGGAAATTCCTTTGGTCCCTCCGATTCAATTCCAGTCACATAAATGCCGAGCACGATAAGCGACGGATCGCCTGCTTAAGAGGCACCCACCGTCCGCAATTCACACGAACTTCCTTCTGTTTTAAGCTGTACTAATGGCCTCAACCCTTGCCCTAGTTTACCAAGGTTTACACATTTTTCTTGAAATACTACATACATGCCCACTCTCTCAAACAGCACACAAAGATACGTATATTTTTTTTGGAACTATATTAAATGTATGGAATTGAGTTCCAAACTAGATTCCGGCACGATGCCCCAAATTTCAGCTGGCATGGGATTACTCTAAAAAATTTAAATCTTTGGAGATTTTCGCGGGTGCATTAATTCACTTCCATAATTTATTTCCCCAATACAAGAAAGGAATGCTTCGAGTGAATGTAAATTAATGCAGTCCATAGGGACCAATGTGACACGGATTTATGGCTCCGCTCTGTTATGGTGAAAACGTTTCTGCAAAATACTCTCATGCAGTTATAATAATGGCACATGTATTATGAAATGGATTGAATATAGACTAATGGCCCCACAATTACAATTAATTTACCCCTCTCCATCCACTACCGGGTAACAACAACTGTTCCCTCAAAAAAAATATTAAAAGAGGACAACACTTGTTAACTCTTTGAATTGATATTTGACTCCGTAATGCTTCGAAGGAAGCAAGGCTGGAGTAATACACTAATTGAGAAAATTTTCGAGAGGAATGCTAGCGCTATTTACGATTTCTAACAGTCTCATTATTTATTTATGTCAGAAAACAACAAAAAAGGTCAAAGGAAAGGACAGCCTTAGCAATAAACTTAAAATAAAAGAGGCAGCTGACATTGATTGATTTCTAAGCTAGATACTTCAACCATGATTGATTTCCAGGGCAGAATAAGTTCAGTGACCGAGTCGAGGTTAAGAGGAGGTTGATAATGTACTCGAGGCTTGCCGCTGCTCATTCTCACAAATAATGAATGAGCGTATTTAAAACAAGCATTTGTATGTCTTCATTTATCAAGACAACCATTTAACTTCTTATTTTTTGCAATCATTTTTTAATTAAAGAACAGGGAAAAGGAATTATTTTAAACACACCTGCAAGAACTGATAATAATTGAAATGTGTCGTCTAGGGTGTGAACGAGAGCGAATAAATGGGTATTTGATGAAAAAAATTAGAGCGAAATTAATTTTGACATCACTCCTGCTGATCAAGCACCTAGAAGTAACATTAATATAAGTTCATAAGGGTGTAAAACGTGCAAATGAGAACACGCGGCACTCACTCCTCATTATGCCTTTATATTTGCAAGAGTTTAATGGTTCAAGATAGATGCACACGAAAATAATCAAATCATGACGTGATCTTCGAAGGAACTCGGTACTTCTCAGAACTAATTGAAACAAAAAAACCGTTTGCATTTAATTGTAATATTATTCATGCCTACACACTCTCTGCCCCCTTCTTACCGTCCAAAGTGCTTATCTTTCTCATGTCTCCTCCTTGCTAACCCAACATTATCGCGGTATTTAATGAACAAATAAAAGAGAAATGAATGAGATCAGTCACATGAAATATATTCTAAGAATGTTCCCCAAGGAAAGATATGTTCCCTGATGCAATTAAACAGAAAAGGTTCAACCAACAAATTAATTCGAATGAAGTGTTTTCAGCATGTTTTTTCCATCTATTTGTTGTACTTACTGATGAGAAATTACGAATGATAACACTATATTTAGTTCAATTCAAAATTAAATGAAGTTAAAATATTTTTGCGAGGAAACGATTTGGGAGGGGAGGGTGTTGATAAAATTGGAAAACTGTTAGAAAACTGGATTGTTTAGCGTAGTTTTTCTAAGAAATTACTAATCGCTAGGAGATAAGTTTTCTTGGTGAAAAATGGTCACTCAACAAATATTATTATTGAAACGAATCGTTAATTGGTCACGAAGAAATCTAAGAAATTTTAATGCATTGGAAATAATTTTTCATTTGTTTTGATTTTGAATGAACTTGAATTAATAAGGTTTCATTGCCAAAATATTTTACTAAAATGTTCATTTGATTATATTTAATCTTTAACATACATTTTAAAAGTTTTTCCTTCCTTCCCATTTATTTTCAGTTCAACCAGTGTTTCATCCAGGTGAACTTTCCAGACTTTTTTTTAATTAAAAAAATCTAAGATGTGAAATCGGCGTAATGACGAATTCTTCACGATTAACCTCCATACCAGGCGATTGTAAATAAGGGACTCCTATTTCACTTGAATCTCACTTCGGTAAATTAATACTCACGGGTGAAATGGTTGGTCGATCTGTTCCATGCGAGTTCACGCTAAAGCACGAGTGTGTGAAGGCTTTGTCAGTCACGAACTCAATTTGGAGCTCTTGCGCGTTTTCTTCCTCTCGTTAAAATTAATTACGAGCTTAAAAATTCCAAGACCAAAAGAAAAGTGCACTGTGCGTCTGTGAAGTATTCAAAAGAAGTACAAAAAAGACTGACGGGAACGATCCTTACGGCAAATGCCATGCGCCTTAGAATCGAGGCATTTTATTCAGAAGAGGTCAAGGACTCAATGACATTTTCGCAAGTGTTAAAAATCCTCTGCGTGCGAAAATGTTTGGCCGGCGAAGGCTGAAGTTCATCGCTGGTTATTAAATCAACAAAGAAACACGGGATAAAAATATTTTCCCGATACTCAATATCCCTACTGAGCTATCGTAAAAATACAATGACTGCATACTTACATGTATTACTTTCGAAGAGAGATTCTAGAAGAGAAAAGTCTCTTTCTTCTGCACTTCATTGTGACAGAAGGCAAAAAAAATTTACGTTCATAATTCATACGCGCAAATAAGAAGAGGAATTTAAAAAAAGAAAGTTGAATCCGCACTTAACCTTTTGATATAAGAGATATTTTTATCTAAGGACGTAGTAACATTTCTTATTTATTCTTCTCAAGATAATATTATTGCTGGACTAGATGTTGGTACAGTCGCGAAGAATGATACCACATTATAAGTAGCATCTCAATTGAAAGTATGAGCAGAGACTCACTTTACGTGAGAAAAAAATAACCTCTCTGAAATTCATTACGAATTGGACACAGGTACACAATATGGAACCAACTGCAAAATCCAGTCTCGAAGACATTTCGTGAATACAATCTAATCCAAAATGGCAAGATTGGTATAATAGCTGATGCAGCGCAAGACAAAATTATTGGATCATTTAGATTAAAATTTATACTACCACATATTTCTCAATACGAAGATATTGCAGCCCTCTAGTCTGGTGTTTCTATTGCTAACGTCCTCGTACGTCCTCGGAAGTCCTCCGTCGATTATCCTTCACACCTGGCCTCGGTCTTCCTCTTGGGGCCTCCCCTTCTATTCCCTACTTACTACTGAATTATTAATGCCGCAAGGTGTTCCCAATCAATATAACTCTCATCTTTCCTATCAAACTCTATATTTCCTTTCCCTTTTTAACTTCAGTCGCAGTCCAGCTGTATCCAGAGCGGATTCCACACTGCATTTCAGGATACAGTCACACGAAAAATCAGCTCACAGGACTACTTATCGTAAAAAAACGGTCTAAGGAGACGTTAAAATATCCGCGAGGCGAGTTAGGTCGCCAGCCCCCCGTGGCGTATATGTAAATACGCACGAAATGGGGGGTGCGGCAAGAGGGAAGAAGATGGGAGTGGGTTGAGGGAGGGGGGAGAGAGGGAGCAGGAGCCGCGCCTCCCGCCGCCTTGCATCCGAAAATACCATCTCAATCCAACATCCGGGGCCGCACCACTCCCCTCTCTTCCATCGCTCCCCTCGCAACCAATCGGCCGGCCGGGAGGCGGATGCCGACGGGGCCGGAGCGAGAGGAAACGGGCTCACTTCGAAAGACTACATTCGTGAAGGGGACGTCTAGGAAGGACCTCCGCGTCGAGAGTTCCGTGAAATCAGACGAAGCCAGAAAAGAGGAGAAGGAGCGCGTCTGAGCAGCTGATGACCATGAATATTTTCCTTTGAGACACACAATTATATGATTTTTGGTTTTTTTACACCGCAATTTGTGGAAAGGAGAATCTCGAGGAGTTTTAGCCTGAAACGCCAGCGTGTCCAACACTTGTATTTTAGAACAACTTTGTGTTATAATGTCCTAAATATTACTTGTCACAGTTCATAAAGTATTTGAAAAAATCCCAATTTATTTAAGGACCTATTCATTTCGAATACCACGAGAGAATATCTGCTTTGAACTTGGCTGATTTCTTGCCGAATCAATCAGATCATCAATTATGACCAATGCCAAGAAATACTGTTATTGATGGGAATTGGGAATGACATTTTGGACAATCATTCCTTTGAAAATAGTAAATTCAAAAAAAATTATATGATTTTTAGGAGATTTTCAGAGATCTTGGACGTACTTTTAAGAGAGGAGTGATTGTAAAACAGACAAGGTTGAACGAGGAGGAGGAGAGGTCAAAATGCGTCCTGCAGCCGTGGACGTCTTTTCGGGAGTGCCCCTAAAACAATACTAGAGTGAAATTATTGATTTTATATTTAAAATAATCTTAAAGGTTATCCATGTTATCCACTTGCTCTACTTGGCTATATCATACAGAACGATATGTACTGGAAGTGCTTTTTTAGCATTAAAAAGCACTTCCAGTACATATTCAAGGCAGTGCGTAATAGTGAATACATTAGCTAATACTATTTTTACGAATATTAAAATATAAATATATGAAATACTTTTAAAAAACTTTCCATTAATTTAAATTGTAATGCAAATAAAATTCTGTTGTTGCATTCTGTGCTTTATTTAAAATTGGACTAGTATTTACTTGTAAAGCGATACCTTGGTGAATTGTTTCCCGATTACAATATCCATGAATTGATGAAGGCCGGAAGTGAATTATTTTTACTCTAATACCCGTGTTATAACGCCGGTGGTATATGCTAAATATATGCCATGCCTTGATATCTTATACAGATAATACTAACTTTTACTTGGATACATGAGGTCCTTTGATAAATGAGTTCCTTGGATATACGAGGACCCCGAGGTTAGGAAGATAACTTAGGTCCAGGCATACTCGACGATGAGATAGAAATGGCATTAAGGGAGATAGAATCAAACGAAGCCGTGGGGGTAGACAACACTCCTGCGGAACTACTGAAAGGTTTAGAAAAATGTGGGAGAAAGACTATATGGACTGATTCGTAGCATCTATGAGGAAGGAATCTGGCCGGAAGATTTTGTGAGATCAGTGTTTGTTCCTATTCCGAAAAAGGTAAAGGCTATATCATGTGAGGACGACAGAACCATAAGTTTGATATCCCACGTAGCTAAAGTTATTCTCAGGATCAACAACAGAAGGATAGAGAGTAAGGCAAATGATTACTTAGGGTATGATCAGTTTGCGTCTAGGTGGGGAAGAGTTACGCGTTATGCCATTGCAGTAATTAGATCACTAATCGAGAGGAATATAGAATACAATCAGGACGTATTTGCCTGTTTTGTAGATTTCGAAAAGGTGTTTGATAAAGTGAATTGGGAAAACCTGATGAGTATATTGCAGAAAAAAGGAATATATTGGAGGGACAGGAGGCTGATCCGCAACCTGTACATGTCTCAGGCTGTTCAGGTGCGAGTGGGGAACGGAGGGTCCGGATGGGCAGTGTTAGGAAGAGGTGTAAGGCAGGATTGCCCATTATCACCGGTGCTGTTCAACATAAATGTGGAGGGAATCATTAAAGAGGCATGGGAAGAACTGGCGGTAGGGATGAAGGTCGGTGGGTAATTAATAAAATCAGTTAGGTTTGCTGATGACCAAGTACTAATTTTTCAGTCAGTAAAGGGGCTGTAAGCCTTGCTGAGTGAATTGGAAATTCATTGCGATAGATGTGGGATGAGAATCAATATTATTAAAACAAAGGATATGTGATTTTCCAGAAAGAAAAAGGCTAAGCTAAATATTAAAGCAGGAGGGGAAAAATAGAGCAGGTAGAACAGTTCACGTATCTCGAACGTGTTTTGGACCAATACGGTCAAAGTGGTAGGGACGTAAGGAGAAGAATTGCGCTAGGAAAGGAGGCTTTCTCAAGGAGGAGGGAGTTGATGACGGGGACGTTAAGTAGGGAGGTTAAGACAAGACTCGTAAAAACTCTGACGTGGAGCGTAGCTATGTACGGCGCGGAAACGTGGTCACTGAAGCAGGAGGATAGACGTAGATTTGAGACGTTTGAAATGTGGGTGTGGAGAAGAATTGAGAAGGTGAAATGGACCGAAAGGAAAGAATGAGAGGATGTTAGGCAAACGAGGAACGTGCAGGAATAGGATAGGGATGAAGGAGGTAAGGACGTGCACAAAGATGAAGACTTGTAAAGTAGGATGCTGGATTGTATTTTGTTAGGAGATATTTATTTGGTAGTTGAGTGCATCCAAAACCTACCTTAACCAGTAGATTACCTATAATTATATAGACATAAGCATATATATTTCTAGCTATATATGCGGGTCGCGGTGGTCTAGTGGGAAGAGCATTGGACTACTGACCGGAGAGTCCCGGGTTCGATTCCCGGGCAAGGCACTTTGGGCACCTACAGCTCCACTCAAGCTAGTTGATTTTTCGAGTACCAGATCTTCCTGGGAAACCATAACCGGCACAGGGAAAGGAACTGGCCCCCCTACCCTGATGTGTGAATCTTCATACGCCGTTGGGCTTGGTACATGGGTGAGCTCTACCATCACCTACTAAACCGACCTTCGGGTTGATTACTGTTTTTATGGTTATATATATATATATATATATATATATATATATATATATATATATATATATATTCAAACACGAAATCCCGCCATTTGGCGAACAAATATTATTTCACACATAGGAATCCCGGATAAGGAAATATTTTTACATTTGTGATCTGCTCAAATCCGCCTTCCCCACCTTTCCTGTGTTCGTCTTTAATGTGTTTTCCTATCCACTTTCCTTTTATCTATTCCTATGTGTAAAATAATATATATATATATATATATATATATGCATATACAGGGAAAGGAACTTACCCCTCTACCCTGATGTGTGAATTTCACACGCCGTCGGGCTTAGTACTGGGTGAACTCCACCATCACTTAACCAACCGACCTTCGGGTTGAATAATGTATTTATATATTTCTATATAAATATATATATATATACACACACACATAAGATCAATACTATAGTTTTCATTCAAGTAAGTAATCGTTCATATCTGAATCATAGGCGTACCGTCTACAACAGTTCGCGGTTATTTAAAAAATAATTACTAGCTCCACAGTACTACGTCAGGAGACATTGTGAAAATTGGATCAGATATATTTAAAAGAAGAACTGAAGAATTGGGAGACTTGAAAATCGCCGAGAAACAATAAAGATTCGGAATAACTGCAATGGACGGCTCTGAGGAAACAGATTTATTTTTGCTCATAGCCTCACGAATGGTCCTCCATATTTGAGCCTAATTTTATTGCACTCCAGAGCAGGACCTCGCTTCGTATGGCTAGAGCAGTGTCTAAAATTTATGAAAGCTGAAGGAGGTGCGCCTTCTCATTTAAGTATAAAACTTCAGTTCTTGTCCTGGCACTATGCGACTGGCTTTCCCAGGCGAATGCACCGTCATTTGGCATGAATCGGCCATCAAACGCCATGCGTTTCACCTTTTGAAGTCATTCTTTCCCAATGCAAACGACTCTCTCCGCGCATGCGTGAACATTTCTCCCTGCGCTAAAAATCATCCACATCCCGTTGACCGAGTGGGTGCTTTCCATTTTCCTCTGACTTGTCACCTTGTTTTCACCTACCCCCTTAAACAAACCCAGTGGCAATCAAGTTTATGATCTTAGTTTATTTGTTTTCCACGTCCGCGTGGTTCTCCGAAGGCCAACGACGAAATGTGTGACAGGGAGTGAGTGATCGAACGGAAGGCACACCCCGAATCACGTAATTAAAAAACCTCGGGGACTAACTAACGGAGAAGTTACGAAATCCCAAAAAAATGCAATGACTGGGGTTAGATACGATGCAATCACTACAGTATTTGTTTTGGGTGCTTTGAACTCCTTGCACGTATGTTGCACGAATCCACGGTACATGGTCGCATGGGACCATCCCCAAAATGCGTACTTATCCGTGAGAAGCGGGTGGAGAGGAGTGGTGGGGGTGGAAGGTTGTCGGGAGGGGTTGTGGGTAGTGAGTGGTTGAGGGTGGGGGTGTCAGCATACGATGGTGAAGGGGGTCGTCCATCTTGCTTGCTCATCGCCTATGCAAAACTCACGGATTCCCCGCCGGGGGCTGGGGGGGGGGTGGAGGACCGCGCCTTACGCTGAAGCCGCCTCCCGACCCCGCCCCTCTCCCACCCCACTTTCGCCGATGTTCGCGCTTGGTGCGTGGGAGTGAGTGCGTAAGGACGCGGGGCTCAGCCTAATGGGTGCGTGGAGGGGACGCGGGGAAGGAATCGGCAGCGCGCGAGGGATTCCCATTCATTGATCGTCCGATCCCAAGCGCCGGGAAGACCCCGTCCTCCGAAGGGACGGAGAGGCTAAGGGATGCGCGATCCTGCGACGACGCATCGATTGACATATGCGATATTCACTCATTCACGCTATGCGATATGAAGTCCCCCGGGCAACGAGATATATCGCTTTTTGATAGTATACAAAATTCAATCACATGATACGATATGAGATATCACACGATACATGAAATTGAAATTTTGTGCTATCACTCTACATGATATGTGAGATCATGCGATATTATGCAACATCATTCGCATGCGATGGGTGCCATGTTTTCTACCTGAGACGTTATGGGTGGAGACAATAAGTTGTATGGGCATGATTTTTTACCTTCCTGCTTTCCAGTTCTGAATTACCTTTCTTACTATGATGGTGGTCTATCGTATATATCGTGCATCGAGCTTTGTTATTTCACGTGATTTCGCCCCAGTCTTGAGTATGCTGCAAGTTTATGGGATCCTCTTGAAGTATACTTCATTTAGGAACTAGTTGGAGTGCAGCTAGATTTGTGGAAAGGTGTTATGAATAAGGTAATTGTGTCACGGACGCTATTGGAAGAATTATGATGACTACCACTAGTTGACCGTAGGCTTAAATGCAGGGTATTTTTACTGCGTATATTTGAGGAACGTTACTTATCTGAGTATGTTAAGGGCATATTACAAGCCCCCATTTACTATGGTAGATCAGATCACCAATTTAAAATCAGGGAAATAGAGTAGAACGGATGGATTTTAAATTTCGTTTTTTCCTCGTACCATTAGAGATCAAAATAAACATGAATGATCGCAAACACGTAGGAGATAATTAGAGTTGGTAGTGTATATATCTGTCGATATCCTACATGCTATTATTTTTATTTAATAGACCCATCTTTTTAACAGTTCTACATCATGATTTGAATATATTATATTTGAATTATTAATATATTATAATTGAGTTTGATATGAGATATATCCTGTTATTGATTATTATTGTATGTAAGTACTTTCTTTCGTTTGATTAAAATTTATCGTGTGCATGATCAAACTAATAATTGTGTGGAGGTAACATGATTTGGTTTTGCACGTGTTTTTATTCTATTTTACGGGTGGTACCTAACACCCCCCGCCACACGCCACCCAGCTTGCAGGGTATTAGGTTGCAGTTCCTTTTCATTCCCTCCTTTTTAGTAAACCCGAGAACCTCTGCATTGGGTGAAATGAATGCTTGCTTGGAACTATGTTTCCACTAGCATGTATATGGATCTACCCGTCTTATCATGGATTTTTAATGGATGTTTTTATCCCTTTTACTGACCCTTCAAACATTCTCTCTCTCCCTTATCCATCCCACCTGGTGCTTTCATCTCCTGCCACACACCTTTTTGGTGGATTTTTGGCGATATCGTCCATTTACATTGCAAAGTTGATATGTGGACATATTTGCATCGCAACGTGTCCATCCATCCACCCATCGCAAATTCAAATTTGAATAACGCACGGCGCTGGAGAAAGTGCCCTCACGGCGAGGAAATATCGAGAGTATCGTGGGGGTCGCCGTGGATGGTTTGCCATTCTTGCTTTGGGGTGACACGCTGGCTGAGACAATAATGCTGATGTGTGGAGGTGTGTACATTTTCGATGCTAAATGGATAAATATCTGTGCGGGGTCACCCGTTGTCACAAAACCCATCGATGGGAAGGAAAAATAGACGACTGATGATAAATTAAACCTCGGAAAAACCACACAAAAGTTATTTTTCATTTAAATTAAACCCTATACATACTTCAGCTGACCGAATGAAATATTATTTACATTGAATTATCAGGATTACTATAAAATAAATAGTGAAAAATACCGGGAATTTATATATTCTGCGCAGAAGGAATCATTTTTTAATTCAATAGACACTCCACTCATGCAGGAACTAAGACTCTTCCAACAGCCATGTTTGACCATTCTTATTTTATTACACTAGCTATGTTAAACCTCTCTTTCAATTTGGGAAAAAAATTTTGTAAAAAAAGAGCGCGGAGTTATTGAAATTTTTTTAATTTGCATGTACAGAACTTTTGAATAGTAGAATGGTTGTCGGATTCAGTTCTTTCTATGTCTAGGACTATACGAAGGATGGAAGTTGCTTTCAATGAGAGAGATCCCGGCAATCTTTGCCATGAAGAAGACGAATTCTGCGAACATTGTGCAGAAACCAGAAACCTCTCTTCGTCAGAGGCATCTCCTTGTTACATAAATTGCAAAAGAGCATAGAACGACAAGGCAGGTCATAAGGCGAGCGAAAAGAGCGGTAGAGATAACTAAAGCGGACGTAAGAGCTGAAATACCCGGAATACAGAGCAAGAAAGCACCAAGAAACGATGGGATGAGCTAAAAATACTGAAAACTAAATTAAAAGACCCTTAAAATCCTACATCTTTCCTTTCGATCACACTTTTGCTAGAAATGTGCCTCCAATGCCCAAGCGGATAGAAGAAATAAATTAAATTCATTACAATGATAAAAATGATTAACTAAAACATATGTGATGCAACAAGAAAGCAAAAAAATAATTTAATCATGAAACAATAAAACAAGCATTTGAAATCAATTTCCTAAAATTTCCAGAATTTACTGCACGTAACTTAATCTGCCAAATTCCAATTACGTGCACTTCTTTGTCCCAGCTCAATAAGTAGACACGGAACATAATTTATTCCTTCATACTATCCAAGTAAATGATATAATATCATGGCCGACTCCAACGGTCCAAGAAAATATAGGTATGATTTTACATCTGCGTCAAAATTGAATCTAAGGAATTATATTGGCTACGCGTTTGCCTCGTGCTTAGAGTGAACTGAGTCGAGAAAGTTACTGAGTAAAATTTTACAAATAATTTGAACACGACGCATAACAATTATGGACTATGTGTTGCAAAAGTACAGCATACTGGAAGATGAAGTTGAATTGTCGAACGTGTCGTGTTAAAAATCAATATGTGAAATTTTATTCCGTAATTTTATTTGTCAATACATAGACGGAATTTCACAAAGTTAAGCCCTTAACGGTCAAATTTATCATGTTAGAGCTTTGAACTATGAATCAGAGAGTTCCTGGTTAAATCCAAAATCAAAGTTATATAGCTTTTTTGGAGAAATGAGAACATTATCGGGAAAATTGTATGCTCAGGGAAAGGATGTAAATTGCTCCCCTTTCCTGAAAGTATGACTATCATACTCTGTAGCCACCACTTTAGCACTAACACCACCCACTAAAGCCAACTTTTTCGATAAATACAGTGGTTTAATTAAGATTGCAATGTCATTGCTTTCATGACTCCCTTCTATGATAATTCGTTCTAATTCTTCTCGAGGGGTTATTTTTATTGGAGGTAGTTTTTAATAAGAGATTTATACCAAAATGACTCACTTCGCAGAGAGTCCTGAGACATGTGAAGACATTACAAAATAACACTCAGAGCCACTTAATTTTACCCAGTGCCGCTGGCGATTTCCAAGAGACGTGTACTGCACAGAAAATCATATGGCCTGGACTTCAATTTAAGGATTTACGTAGAATATAGAATGGCATCACCTGGGGCATGTTCTTCTGAGCTACCAGTTAAGTTTAAAATGTCCTTGTTATTGGCTCACCCTGTCTCATGATAGTATTACACTGTTACTTGCCTACATTACACACTTTGTGAATTTAAAATCTTAATTTTCCATTTAAATCTGCTTCCTCATGTCTTTGAAATTGCGTGCGAACAGCGATTTAATGAAGTCATGTTAACAGTTTATCCACAGAAATCAAATCAATTTAAACTCCGCTTTCCTAAGATTTATTCTAACATTAAATGATCAATTGAAATCTGAGAGACTAATTCCTAAAATCAAATGCTTTCTGTAGGTAAATCCTCCAAATGAGACATGAAAGTATAGGTTTGGCTTTGCTTACACAAGTTCTAAGTTTAAAATTCCAAGCCCTTCTACATAAAATTAACCTTCTCGTCTGAAGTCGCTTATAACGTAAGTACGAGTAGAAGGCATTTACGAATCTACTCATTTTGATACTTCGGTAAAATTGAATTGAAGGCCTCAATAAATACACGTACCTGAATTCGTGTGTAATGAGATTTTCCTCATCATAATCAAGAATAAAAATAATTCCAGACACACGTCCACATCATTTAAGTCTAAAATTTTAGTATAAGCCATCAAAATGTTAATTATTTTATAAAATTCTTTGGAAAATTGTAATGAATAATTATAATAATAAATTATGCCTATAAATACAATATAATTATCATAGAGGTACTAATGTAGGAAGAGCTTTCTTAAGTTTGTTAGAAAAAGACGTCAACCGATCCCCGTATGGGCTTTGATTTCTAGTATTTAGCTTAGAATCAAGATTAGCTGGTATTGGTGGAGCGCAACACCTACGGGTTAAGAGCGTTAATTACAAAATGTAGATACACATTTTTTCTCCTGTCGGCTAGTCATACAAGAAAACGAATAAGGAAATAACCAACAGAATCATGAACTTCTTCTCTTAGTGTAGGATAAATAAATAGCAATCGATGGTTGAGTTGGTTAGAGGCAGAGGCCTTCGGAGTTCCACAGGGAAGTGTTATAGGATATATGCTTTTCTTGACATTAAACGACTTAAGTTCTCCCGCTAACATGAATCTTAGATTATTAACAGAGGAAATAGTGATTTACAGAGAAATAGAAACACTGGAATATTAAAGATGCGATCGAGTTAAGCAATTCAGTCAAATGCTTGGGTTACACCGACATTAAACCTTTCATGGGGTACGCATATCAGAATAATGCAAGGATAGATCTGAAATAAATCAGCTTTAATAAGATGACCAATAGAAAAATATAATGGAAAGGAACGAAAAATGTTACTCAAGTTTAGCCAGGCCATATTTGGAGTGCGTGGAAATTGTTTGCAATCCTTGGGAGAAAACTCAAATTAAGGAATTGGATGAGGTTCAGAGAAAATACGCTCGAGTGTTACGAAGTGCATTGGGAAGAAGAGAAAACGCGTGACGGCTCCGTTGGAAGGATTACGTTGGGAGCCCATTCATTCACGAAAAGATTAATCTAGAGTGAGACTTAAAGAAAGGTTCAGGATACCCTGGGTTTCTTGCGACACCGTGGGAATTACGTCTATTAAAACTGGGAATTATATTGGTGTATTCGACCAACGGGATTAAAAATATAGGGTTATATTTGAACTTGACAGTTCCAAGTACCTGTTCATCCTTCGTACGATAAACTGTCATAGCAATAAGTTAGTAGTCATAGCATATTTGTCATTAAAGAATGTATAGTTTCGTCACATACTCCCATGATTACATGAAGTACATGTAGATAGATATATATGTGTATGTTTACGTTTAACTTATGTTTATGAGCAATTATATGCCCATATTTATACATTAACTTCTAATTATGCAAAAATGGACGGTGCCCTAAAACCCCCTACCATGTGTTCTAGCGGTGGCTTGCGATGTATTGGGTAAAAGAAGATAAACACGAATCAGCCCATGGATTTTGCACATCTATCTTTATTCTCCGCAGTGACATTTTTTAAAGTACTGACGATTGTTAATTAATCTTTTCTTTTTGACACACACACATGCGAGTATGTGTGTGTGTGTATATGTATATATATATATGTGTATATATATATATATATATATATATATATATATATATATATATATATTACACATACACACACACACACACTACACATGCCAATAATTAGATTCTCGAAATAATAGCATTGATATTTTCAAGGATAAAAGGATATTTGGGTTACAAATAAGCCCCACGCTATTAGCCATTTACTCTACTATTGTTCACTTGATGGAGATGTGCTGATGGATGAAAAATCTGGGTCCCCTAAAGAGTAGAGTCATGCAGCGGGGAGATAAATATCACGTGCGGGCTGAATCCAGCGTTAAAACCTCTGTATTCCACGAATTTAAAAAAAGTAGCCCGTTCTCATGTTAAAGATAGTAGTAAGGAGAAAGAGAGAGAGAACGAGAGACGAAGGGATGGATGATGCTAGAGGCGACGACGAGACACAGGGGGTGGGGGAAGAGTAGGACGAGAGCGAGAAGGGGAACGGGGGAGGGGGGGTGGAGGCTGGGATGGTTTGGTGGCAGGAGCGAGTGGAGGGAAGGGAGGGCACGTGGGGGTTGGGAGGCCACCCTCCCAATCGCCCCTGTCTATGTCTCGTTTTCTTTGAAGGGCACGCCGTCCTCGCGAATCGTTCGAGCATTTCTGAGTCAAGGACGGCGGTGCCGGAGCGACCCCTTCCTCCCTCCCATCATCTCTCCTCCGGACCGAGGGTGGAGAAGGGGGAAGGGCGGCGGAAATCGCACCCCGAGGGATAGGAGGAGGGGTGGATTTCCGTCTCATCCCGTATTCGCGGGCAGAGTTTGGGTCTAGCAAGAGGAGGTCAACGCGTGATGGATCGGCAAGAAACTTACTTCGCATTATTCATGTTCAATTTAATTCAATTTACTGAGTTTTACGTTTGCCCAGCAAAAAAAAAAATACAGGGCAAGCAAAATAAAATACTGCTGCAATTCAATGGATAAAATAACAGAGAATTCTAAAAACTACTTTCTTTGCATAACATTGCCATTATGCAATGAACAAATAAGACTCATTTATTGGGACAGTCCAAGTTTGTCACTACATGTAAGTATTAAAGGTTCGGCACATTTTATTTAATGATAAATATTCACGGCAACTTGATTCGCAACCGTTCAAGTTAAATGCTCTTTTTGGTTTTACACATTAGATACTTAATTTGGTCTTACGTTTTAGGTACCTGGTGCCTATTCAAAAAGTCTGCATTTTCACCAGTATTAATTACATCATATAAGTTATCCAGATCACTCATGATTTCATTTTTCGAAAATATAAAATTCTATATTTCCATCAAAGTATCATTAATAGCATAATTGTCTTACAGAGGATAAATATTATTTGATATATTATATATATAGAGCATTAGTTGCTCAGCCAGCCAAGGGGTTGCAAGCATTGCTGAGTGAATTGGAGGTTCAGTGCGATAAATATGGGATGAGAATCAATATTAATAAAACAAAGGTTATGCGATTTTCCAGAAAGAAAAAGGCTAAGATAAATATTAAAATAGGCGGGGAAAAAATAGAACAGGTAGAACAGTTTACATATCTCGGAAGTGTTTTGGACCAATACGGTCAAAGTGGTAGGGACGTAAGGAGAAGAATTGCGCTAGGCAAGGAGGCTTTCTCAAGGAGGAGGGAGTTTATGACTGGGACGTTGAGTAGGGATGTTAAGACAAGACTCGTAAAAACTCTGATATGGAGCGTAGCTATGTACGGCGCGGAAACGTGGTCGCTGAAGCAGGAGGATAGACGTAGATTGGAGGCTTTTGAAATGTGGGTGTGGAGAAGAGTGGAGAAGGTGAAATGGACCGAAAGGAAAACAAATGAGGAAGTACTAGAAATGGTGGGGGAGGAGAGGGGTTTGTTGAGAGAAATCCTATGGAGGCAGGAAAAATGGATGAAAGGCGTATTGAGCGGTAGTGGAATGTTGAAGAGGGTAATAGAGGGGAGAATGTTGGGCAAGCGAGGTAAGGGTAGGAACAGGATAGGGTTGTTGGACGGGATGAAGGGAGGAAAGAAGTACACCGAGATGAAGAGGGACCTGATATAGATTAGTTTGCTAGGTGGGGAGTCACAAAATGTTTATTTGATAGTTGTGTCCATCCAAAAACCTACCTTAACCGGTAGATTACCTAAAAAAAAAATATTATATAGATAACGTGAACATCTTTTCCTCTACATCGGATGAGTTCATAGATGATTGCAAGTTATCAATCTTAATGACAATTAATAGCGTATACGTCACCAATCTCAATGATTGCAGCATTATAATCACAAATAATGTTTACAGACTCAATGTTAAGTATATAAAATGGAGCATGCACCGCGAGAGATAAATTGCTCACAAGTGAAGGAAACACTGGTCAACCAAGAAAAGGATCGAAAAAATCACACTCCCTTGCCACACGCCTTGAAAACGGCTAGCCGAGTACTGTGTAAATGTACCATTTAGAGTGACAGCATATAAAACAAGAGTCTCAGTTTGAAGCGAAACAGATGACAGGCATTTCACTAACTAGATGTAGAGAAAATTTGACCAGAGGAGAGTAAATGCTAAGTTTTCGCTTCATGGGGTCCGAAATAAGAAGCCTAAAAGGAAAATTTACTAGTTTGAAGAGGAGGACTAAAATGGCTTAAAGTGCCTGTTATCGAGTCAATTTGCAAATTTAAGAAAGATGGTAATCAATGAATTACCGAGAATACGTGAGATCATCTCCTTGAGATCACGCGCTCAGCAGTCAACAAGTTCATTCCGAGTAAATTTATAAAAGATAAATCGGAACCTAGATGCTACAACGCGGAAAGCATTAGCAAAATATTGCGGTATCAAATTCTATATCACGCCAAGATGAAAAATATTAGGGATAATATTTCTAGCGACAAACTAACTGAGATCAATTATGATTACAAGATATCTAGAGTGTATGTCAAGAAAGAATTCCGGAAAGCGTTAAGTAATTTCAAATGGAAAAGATTAGCGGAAATTTTGAAAGAGAATCTGAAAGAATTTTGGTCGTACGTCAGAGAGATTCGGGGAAATAAGTCAACAGTTCATTTATTAAAAACTGATAAAGGCGAAAGAGTAACTAGCAGTTTGGAAAAGCCTAACTAATTAAATTCCTTCTTTCAAAGCGTCTTCAACAATGTCTCACCAAATGTTTCCGATTGCTTCCCGAATCGTGCCGGCCAACCCATGCCCAAAGTTGAAATCTCATTTAATGGAATAGAACATCTGCTGAAAAATATTTAGTCGAATAAATCCTCCGGGCTTGATGAAATACCCCCTCATATATTGAAGGATCTAGCATTGAAATATGCGCCGTATCTAGAAATCATATTTAAGAAGTCGCTTGTAGAGCATAAGTTTCCCACATATTGGAAACGGCTAAGGTAACGGCAATAGTTAAAAACGGAGACAAGAAGGAACCGAGAAATTACCGACCTATTTCCCTCACATCCATTTCGTATAGGGTTATGGAGCATATAGTTGCTAGTTCGATCGTGAGACACCTCGATAATCAGGAGTTATTAAGGAAAAATCAGCATAGACTCCGAAAAGATAAATCCTGCGAGACACAACTTGGGTTTTTGTTCATGATAATCTTATTTCGAAAGAGAGCAATGTTCCGATGGAAGCGGTTTTTCTAGATTTTAAGAAAGCCTTCGACAAAATACCTCACAGCAAACCACTCTCGCAAAGCTAGAAGTACGTGGGTGTGTAACTGAAAAGTTTCCGACACAGAAAATTTCAGAAAAAATGTGTCGTATCTTTGTTAGGTCGGAAACTTTTCAGACCACCTTTGTAAATGGCATAGATAAAAATATCCGGGGATGGATTGAAGACTTTTTGAATGGTCAGGTTCAAAGATTAGTAATAGATGGAGTTTGCTCAAATGCAGTAGAAGTTACTTCAAGGGTCCCCCAGGGAAGTGTTATCGGACCTCTTTTATTCCATTAACGACATTGACTCCGTAGTCACTAATAAGATACGTTATTTGCCGATGATGAAGTGGTTTAGCGTGACATCCATGATCCTGAGGACACAACATCTTTGTCAGATAATCTTTATGCTATACAACGCTGATGCGACACTTGGCAATTAGAATTAAACTTAAAAAAGTGTGTATTCATAAATTTTTGGAAAAAGAGTAATTCCCTCGCCAACGCCTACTGAATTGGGCATCCTCACTCACTATCTCTCCTGGGTGAAACACATACGGGAAATATTCGGCTAACAAAAAATTAGGATTTATTAGAAGAGTACTTGGTAAATGTGATGTAAACGTCAAAAATAAATGTTATCTATCGATGATTAGACCTCATTTAGAATGTTCTGCAAGTATGTATATGGAATCCTTACGAAGTTCGATTGATTGCCGAATTGACGCAATTGGCGAATTCCTCGCGCTCAGCGTAGAGGAGATAGATTTGTAAAACGTTTTTCTGACAAACTTTGTAGCGCATCCAAAATATTATAGCAGCTAGGCTGGGAATCGCTAACGGAGCGAAGGTTAAATTACAGATTGATGTTCTTGCATAAATTGAAGGAGGTCTCTGTAGCAGTGAGGTTGAAAATGTATTATTACTCCCATCATTATACGGTAGGAGAGATCATGTCAAAAAAAATAGAGAGATCAAGTGTAGAGGAGATAAATTTAAGTTAAATATTTTCCACGAACGATAAGGGATTAGAAGAACATCATCCGACCGCGGTGGGGTCATAATCGGGTCAAAATTAGTCTAGTGTGTATTCCCCCCTCCACTGTCACACACCCAAGCGATGGCTTGCAGGGTATGTATAGGTTATTATTTTCACCACTTCAAGATGAAGGAATCCTGCTAAAAATCTGCGAATAACACAGGCCTACAAAAAAAATTTTTTTTTGGTGCCAGGAATCTTTGTGATGATTTTAACTATATTTGTAGAGCTAAATCCAAATATGAAATCCGTTTTTATTTAACAGCTCTACTTTTTTAGATATGGCACATCTTACGATTAGTTGTTTTAATATTTGATATATTCCGGAAAATAATTTTCAAAGTTAAATAAATCTATAAGTATACATGGGAATATATGGTAAAAGAAAATAGGAAAAATATTACAGACTTTGTGAAACGTGCATACTTGGGATATTTTGGTGTTAAGCTTGGTGATCAAGATAAAACATGGGCACCGCATTTTGTGTGTAAAAAATGTACTGAACATCTGCGGCAATGGACAACAGGACAAAGGAAAAGTCTAAAATTTGGTGTGCCAATGGTGTGGAGAGAACCTGTGAACCATATTGACGACTGTTATTTTTGCTTAGTAAATGTTTCGGGAATTAATCGAAAAAATCGCCACAAGTGGACATATCCAGATTTGCCTTCAGCTAGACGCCCGGTACCCCATTCAGAAGAAATACCGATCGCAATATTTCACACGTTACCAGATATATCTAAGGAAGAATTTGAGTTATTTGAAAACATTTCTTCTGTAAGACCAATGCTATTGTATCGTATTCTTCTTTCATTTTAGTTGAATGAGCGATTGGTATTGCGCCAAACCTGTTACCATTGTGAAGAAGTACACATTTTAAACTACGCTTGGAGTTATCAATAAACAAACGCCAATCACTAGCATCATATTGTGATAGTAGTCCCATTTTTTCCAAAAGACCCTTAACGTCTAAACAAAATGTAAGATTGTCTTCTTGAGTAAAGAAGGGTAGCATACCCTTTTCCCTTGTGCGATAAAAACTTATTTTTGTACCGGGTTGCAGTAAATTCTTTTCATGCAGTCTTGATGCTAGTAGTTCCAGACATGCCAACTTTCAAAAATGAAAAATCGGGAGGACATGCCAACTTTCAAAAATGGAAAATCGGGAGATTTTTAGAAGTGTATCACGAAGTAATCACTTTTAATTACCACAATATTTGCATGGCACCTTAATCCCTTTATGACACTTTGCCAATTTTTAATGAATGTCACACTTTATTAACATGTTAAGCTAAGTACACAATTTGAACAGTTCATCAAGAACGTAAGAAGGAAAAATCGGGAGTCTCCCGCTTAAATCGGGAGAGTTGGCATGTCTGTAGTTCGGACGCTTTCTTCGATAAGTTCAGTTCTCTAGCAAGATCTCTTAGTTCATCTTGATTAAATAGTTGAGGAATTGTTGATACCCCCTCGTAGTCACTGCCACTATCGTCAATAGAATGAAGAGTAGTCAAAAGTAGAAGATAAAATACCAGGAACATCGCTGGGTGATTTGTGTAGATTTAAAAATGGTGAACTTTCTTCTTACTACTACACAGCTACACAAAATATCCTTGTTTCTTGTGCCTCTGGGATAGCAGGGACAGACAAAACCACTGGATTAAGAAGGAGTGGCCTAAGAGAGAAAACTTGGTTGTTGGGAAAGAAAACATCATTGCTGAATCTTTAGTTGAAAGAGAGTAAATCATCTTACCGCCTCTACATATTAAACTAGGCCTAATGAAGCAATTTGTAAAGGCTCTTGACAAGGATGGACCATGCTTCGGCTACTTAAGACTAAAGATTCTCCATATAACTATTGAAAAACTTAAAGCTGGTATTTTTGAGGGGCCACAAATCAGACAACTTACAAAGGGTCCTGATTTTGTCGAGTCAATGAATGAGATTGAAAAAATTAGTTAGATGTCGTTTGTTGAGGTCTTAAAACATTTTCTTGGAAATCACAAAAATGAAAATTTAATTAAGCTGGTAAGCATTATGCTTAGTAACTTCAAATCACTTGGATGTAATATGAGCACAAAAGTTCACTACCTACACAGCCACTTAGACAATTTTCTTGGAAATTTAGGAGACACAAGTGAAGAACAAGGTGAAAGATTTCACCAGGATATAAAAACAAAGGAAGCTCGTTACCAAGGAAGATGGGATAACCATATGATGGCAGATTACTGCTGGTGCTTAAAACGAGACTGTTTGAACAAAGTGCACTCAAGAAAATCGCGCAAAAGAAGCTTCCGATGTGTTGAGTGATGTTTTTATGCATTTTTTTCTTTTCAATTTGTTTTATTACAGTAAAAAAATTTAGTATTTGTGTTCAATTGTATTGTAAAATTCTGTTGTGTTTGTGGGTGATTTAACAGCCCTAGAAATAAATCAAGTCTTTATATTTAGTGGGTTTTATTATTAATATAATATTCCCATATCATCATGTAGAAGATTTTTTACGTAAGTAACAACATATCTATATCTTGAAAACTATAGCTGATAGGAAAAAACTAGTGTCATAATTGGATTCAGCACCCCAATTGTTCTTTAAATCATCATTAAAAGCTCCGGCACCAAAACCACTGTTGGCCTGTGTAATCTACAAAATCACTAACAGTCGACCTAAGTAAAATCATCTTCCTTAAAATCTTTAACAAAAAAGTCATTTCATCACGGTAAGCATGCGCTGCATTTGAATTGATCAGAAATTAAGATATTTTAAAGATATAAAAATAATTTCTTTTCGTGAGCGAGAAATTTGGTGCAATGCAAAACAAACACACCAAAAGCCCCCTATTTAATCATAGAAAGATTAAAAGTGATTAAAAATTAAAATGAATAAAGATTTATCTTAAATCCTTAACAAGCTGCGTTACCCGTAAGCAATCAAAGGGGATTATTAGCAAACGGGTATTATGTAATCTCATTCCATAATCACGTGATGGAGAAGATGCCAATGCCAAATAATCACGCGAGTGAGTAGATGCTAATGCACAACGTCAAATTTCAAGTCCCTTGCACTTTTCAACTTTTCAAAATAATAATCCTCTCAGGGATTTAATTGTATTTCCAGAATGTGGAAAATACTTGAAAAATTACCCTATGAAGCATGAAATAAGCGAGGTAATAAATCAACGTTTTTTATTCTCCCCAAAGCCCATACAATTTTAAAAAGGGACGCCAACGAAGTGCGCATTCGCATGCGTAGAAGTATGCGATAAGGCTGCCAAAAAATAAGCTAGCGTCACTAGAGCAGAAACAGTTGCTTGAAATCAAATGTAAAACCACGCTGATCTTGTTGTAGGTTTCAAGATGAAGGAATTTCAAAAAACTAAATTTTTTGCTTGCATATCCACATCATCAATGTTTTCTGCAGAAAGTCAAGAAACAAGTTATCATTCACGTCTGTGGGGAAAGAGACTGGAATGGGAGTTGTGGTCAGCCGAATGTGTACATGACGGCAATAAACCAAGACGCCTTCCGCTTGCTGCATAGATTCAGAAGAACTGTTTCAAGCAGATCATAATACATGCCTTTATGCATTTCCTCAAACTATTTACATGGAGACTAGACTTCTCAGAAAGGGAAGCTCTCAATATGCAACAGAGTATGACTTTATAACCCTCTTGAGTACGATTCGCCGTTATCGAACCATTTCAGTTTCTGGGAAACATTGAACAAAGTATTTTTTCAGTGGTTCTTTATACTTGTATTCTTAAACTACTGACCACCGTGAAACAGTGACAGCAATATAAGGTCCCACTGTACTCAAGGGAGATATATTGAATTAAAAGTAAATCCAAATAGAACGCATCAGATCTGATTATGACGACCGTGCCATCGAAACGTCAAAACTATATATGTGCGTGTCTTCCTTTATGTTTCTGTGTTTTAAAAATGTATAGCAGTGTTTATATATGTAATATATATTTTCAGTGTTGATATTTAAAATATATATAAAAATATTCAGGGTTTATTTATGTTATATATTTCTACAAAATATACACTCATATCACACATATATAATCTACACCAAGATAGCACAGCCGAACACAAACATAAAAACCCATAAACACAAAAAAGAAAACCCACCCGTATTCCAAATTTTCGGAGTGTGTTTAAATGTATAAACTAATAAATTTGCATGTATGACTGCTGCTCAAACACCCCCACTGCACGCCATTGCGGATATTATTGCTAACGCGGGACCTTAGGTCGTTGGTTAACACGAAGAAGGGACTTCTTGTTAGGAGTATACAACAACAAGGGACTTCTTGAAAATTTGATAAGAAGTCCCTAATCGAGTTGGTGACATTTTCCTTAATACTATAATATCTTATTTTGCTTGCCAATTTATCGCGAGGAACAATGTCGAAGGCTTTCTTCAAATCTAAAAATTCAGCATCCCATTGGCTATTTCAGGATATTATGATTGAGAAAAACCCTTTTGTACATAGTATGATAACCTAAACTCGTGCGGGTCACGGAAGTGTACGTTCGTACTGCCGAGAAAGGCCATTTTATTGCTGACGATACGTTTTAAGATTTTACGTGATATCTATTGAAAGGAATGGCTGTGTTTACTGTGGTCCTCCCTATCGCCTTCTGCAGAGAAGGGGTATCTCTGCTAACTTCCACCTGCGAGGTATTGAACCTTTTTCTATTGACTTGTAAACGCGAAATGTCTTCTGCAAGTCCTTCAGAATACTAGCGGAGATTTCTTACCGACCTGGGCCTTTGTTTCTTTAACTATTTCTGAAGTTTTTTTCTGCTCCTCCCCAGAACAATAATATGTCAGTCATGAACTCTGCATGTGTGTGAGAAGTTTCGCTTTATGCAGCAATATTTTTGCTGCAACCGTTTTGAAGGAATATATTTATCATACTGGATTTCTGTGTTAATGTCGTCACTTTCTGCTTATAATTAGCGTGAGTGCAGATGAAATCTGGAAGAGCGGGCATTAGAAGATAGGGTTTCGAATGAATTCAATGGAGGGAGTGTTGCCCTCATCATCCAATTTATAGGCTGGGAGCTGGGCCCGCTTGAGCCATATAGTTCATGAGAAAAGTAAGTACAGTAATAAGCCTCAGTTTTATTAGAGCATCTTCAATGTCCTGTCGATTATACTGCACAGAGTGACTCATAAATTGTAACTTCCCTTGAGAATACAAAGTTATTCCAGAAAACAGTCGGATGAAATTATGGAGAAAGATTTAATTGAAAAAGCGAAGCATAAATATAAATTAAAATAAAAAGGTTTCCAAACTTAAAAATAAATTGGAGAGAAAAAACGCATTTTTATTAAAAATTGAGTCCTTCAAAGTTTCTCGAAGGGGTATTGACTCCCGTTTTGGCTTTCCGCCCATGCTGTTACAGGCGTCGTCCCTCTCTCTATCTCTCGGCTCTTCGCTCTCATCCCGAAGGAAATAGATCAAGTCTCCGGCCACGTCGTTCTAATGCGAACGTAAATATGTGCTCCTGCCACTCAACTCTTCCCCAGATATAATTGTGGCGCACGCACTTATCTCCGAGGAAATCCGAAGACACGACGACATTCCCTCCCACCGGGGAGTTAGTCTATTCGAGGTTCGCGGAGTCGAGAAAGCAGATGATTGCGGTCTGTGTGCGGATGGACTTGGCGCTTCCCCCACTATTCAAAGACGTGTACAATGCAGTTTGAGTGACGGGTTTCCTTCCATTGTGCCGAGCGACATGGCGGTCGGTGATTTAGGGATATGCATATGCTCGCTCATTTGAAAATCGCAAGCCATTGCGAGAAGGATCAAGAAACTCCAATTTGCTGATTCATTCCGCACGTCAGGACAGAATGACGAGGGAGAATGGGAATGGGCATATTTTGGTATTCAAAGTCCCTTGAGAATTATTATCCCAGTAATATGATTTATTTGAGAATCTTAAGGCAATAAATCACTGACAATAAGCACATA
Source organism: Hetaerina titia (assembly GCA_037158775.1). Lineage (NCBI taxonomy): Eukaryota > Metazoa > Arthropoda > Insecta > Odonata > Calopterygidae > Hetaerina > Hetaerina titia. The sequence goes on along the minus strand of CM073772.1, from coordinate 104,751,582 downwards.
TTGAAGTTTCAACAAACTCCAGCATCAGTTCTCAAAAGCTGTGAAGGTTATTACACATCGGTCAGTGCCCGATTAGTGGGGTCAACACTCCTTTGATGATAAGTCACCTGCTGTGAGCAACAACAATTTGTCAAGATCAAGAACAAAAAGTTCTTTCTCTTCAATCTGATTATAATGATTTTCCATGAATGTGACGACTTATCCATGGTAGATTTAAATGTACATTGATGATCAGTCGGTTAGGGGAGGTTACCAATTGCTGACGTGATGCTCTCCTTCACAGACATATAGGTAGCCAGGGTAATATTAAAATAGAATCCGGTGGCGACAAAATAGGGATGGATAGTGCATGGACCCGCTCCTTGCCTAATCCTTAAGAAAGGCTCCAATTGGGTCTACATTTGAACGTGTCGTTCCTATTGTTGAAGGACAAATAGTCAAAGACTATTTGACTGCCTTTAGGTGTACATTACCTTGAGGAAACTAATCTTTGAGAAAAAAATCCTAATACCAAGGAGCACGCAAAAGGTATGCGTAAAACTCAAATGATTACATTATTCGAGGATGTATTTGAAATATGTATTGGCAATTGTTCTGATAGATGTGAGGTTCCCTGTTTCGTAGATATCATGTAGAGTAGTCAAGCTTTCCGAATTAATAAATTGTATTGGAAAAATGTATAGTGCACTTGGAAAAGTAGCGTGAGCGAGAACTATTTCACCGGCGATGCCACTTCTATTAATTTTATACTTTATTTGAGGAAATGTAACCCATTTTGGGCATAAAATTAAATCTACAATTCGTGCTAGCAAACTTTGAGACGCTTAGGAGCTCGCATCTCAAATCCAAAGTAAAATTACAAAATCTCAAAAAGCGCCATTTGCGTACTATTGAACTTTAAAATCTACGATATATTGTGGTACGTACGTAAACAAAGTGTTGTACTTAAATTTTCGTCAGGAGTATGCATACTATGAGGCAAACAGAGAAATGTAAGTTGGCTTGCACCTTTGAGGAACGGTCCTCAGGTCACATTTCAGAGCCTCATGCTATGCGTACATTTGCACCGAATGATTCATCTCCAACATTACATAAAACACCATTTATAAGCAGAAAAGTACGTCAAATTATTCATTCCATTTTTCATTGAAGAGCATTAACAAATGACATTCCAGGATGACGAATCGGAAATTTAATGTGAATGGTACTCACTCCAATGTGACCTGTGACAGTTACTGCTTGCGGTCGTTCCCAATTCCGACAGTCAAAGCCACCATTTTCTTCCGCTCCTTCCATTTGGAGGTGCCGAGCCTGGAGAAGCGGCAATGGCCCCACGGGTCCGCGACATCTCGCTCAACGTGAGTCGGTCAGTCTACCCCTGTCACAAAAAATGAGTCACAATTAGTACACGCCATGAGTCGGATGAGAGTCTCAAAATATGGTACTACCAATATGGATAAAAATTACTATGAAAACATTTCCAAAAATAGTTGTAAGCAATAAAAACCCTACTTAAGTTAATGAGTAAATGAAATAGTATTTGTTTTCTAAATGCTGGGGCTTTAACTCGCATCACAAATCAGTTATCTTCGTCTAATATGATGATGTACAAATTTTTCAAACATGTCTTATGTATAACATCGCATAGGAACATACGTAATTTTTCACGTACATAATTAAAAACCAGAATAATTTAAACACTTTTAAATATCATATTACAAATTAATCGGTTATGTCATCTGCGATGTGATAAATAAATATTAATTCATTGCATAAAAAAGTTCAAGGGTTAAAATTGTTACTCGCACTTGCGGACAACTCTAATGACTGTGAAAGTAAATGCATTGTAAATATCGCTAAGGTGAAATACGACGCAGAAAATAATTTACTGATAAATAAATTATTCTTTTGGAACCAAGGGATTTCTTTAAGTTTAAGGTGAGAAAGAGATAAATAATTAATTGCCGGGGCCAAGGCGCCAATTTCTCCTCCTCGACTACATTGGGGTTCACTGCATTGGTATCTCTCAGGATGACGCAATCTCTATTTCTCTCAAATTTAAATTATTAATTTCTTCCTTTAGCATAAGTTTTTTTACCGAAATAATGTTAAATATTTTCAATAATATTTTAATTGAAAATATTAAGAGCATATTGTTTAAAAACCCTTTTCATTAAATTTTTAATTTTCCCTTTTATCAAGGAAGAATCATGGGCAAACTAGCCTGGTAGGTACTTACCAAGAAGAAGACTCTCGTTAGAGATGCTTTCGCAAAAGTTTCAGAATTCCTATCCAGAGGTGTTATTCGACTCGAGTGTAGAACTACCCTCAATTGGCATTTCTACTCGGGAGTCCTCCATGAAAGGATGGATGATTATATAGTTCCCATTCAGACTGAGAATAGCGTGGATGGTGATTTTTACTTTTGAACTAATATAGAAAATATTTGAAACATAGATTTTAGAAAAACTTAAAAAAATATACCATTTTTGCTAATAACGACCATTAGGTTCTGAATGATTTTTATCCCGAACGGTATCACAATTCATGCTGCGATTCTTTTCGTGAATTATTCCAAGTGAATTATTGAAGATCCAAATCTTCCGAGAGTTCTTCCGCATGAGTCCATTTTCTAGGTCGGCAGTTTCGCCGGTGTTGCGGGAGGCAACTTCAGGTCAGAAGCGCTTCTAACCTGAAGACTCTGACTGCAACGCCGGCGAAACTGCCGACTCAAAAAAATTGGACAGATGCAAAAGAAATCTCGGAAGATTTGGATCTTAAATCGCTACACTCCGCGGCAACCTTCACAGTGGACATTTTATATGTGCCTTATACTTAGAAGTACATCTTCTTCAGTGCCCTGATACTATCGATTTTGCAAATATTTTAGTTAGAAATTGTTCGTAATTTTCAATCGGATCATGCTACACGGCAGACATTAAAACGCATTAAGTGTGATTAGGACATAAAATGCGATCATTATTTAAAGTAATTTTCAGTGCAAGTCGAATGTCAAATGGAAAATTCCGTCTCGTGAGGGGAAAAAGGTGGTTTTCCAGATGCTCCTCCTTTCGGAAACATAAAAGTGACAGCGGTTTGTTCGTATTGACGCAAGGGAATTTTTTATAGATATATTTCAGCTCAATCAGCATCGTAATTCCCCGTGAGGAAAAAAAGGGGTCGATTTTCCATTGTAAAATTCAGGAGAATGGTGGTGGTGAGGGCGGTAATAAAAGGCATGATGAGTAACAGAGCGAGGAATAACCGCATTCGAGTAACTTCACGGCTTGCCATTCAACCGAAAATTCCGGAATGGGTCAGCAAGAGAAAAAGAAAGGGAGGAGACGTGATGCACAAAACCTTTCAGTCGCCAGAGATAAAAAAAAATACCAAACGGACCAAGCCTTCCCCAATTTATTTATTTTTTTGCTTCTCCCATCCCTCCAACCCTCTTTTTTTTGGCCACCCGAAAATATTTTTCCAAAAGCCCTTTTCTTGCACCCTCCGCCTTTTCCCTTTTTGCGGCCCCCGGCCTCGCCCCATTACCCCGTGCAGTACGGAGAGAGGAATGGTGGGACGGGGCAAGTGGATCAACCGAGGCAAGGGATCGGGGCACCCTTTCTCCCGCTCGCCCCCCTCCCCCTCCCTGGTGGAACGAAGAATGCGGCCACCGCTTGGCGAGAGATGAGAGCCGGGCGGTACCGGGAATGCCCCCTCGCTCAGCATACATACACTCACCCGATGCAACTGCCGCATTGTGTAGGAAATGTTCATTCACTTCGTCGGCTCCCTCCGAAATTCTTTTCACTGCACAGACAGCATTTTTATCCAACTTTTCGGAGAATTTACACCTTTTCTCCCACAATTGGAATCGAAAAGCTCGGACGTCAGTGATGAGGAAACAGGATTTTACTTCACGTGTCTGAGGATTCGTGTTTTCATGTCCTGAAACTCCGTAGCAAGTACAAGACGGTACAGAAGACTGTTGAAATGAGGATTTTTAAGATAAGAAAAGAAGAAAATATTTTCAGTAGTGTATCAACGGGAGTTCCTTTTACGACGAAAGTGCTTTTTCTTTCCGGGATTAAAAGAAAATAGATTCGAAAGAAAAATTATTCAATTTTGAAAGACACCTTTGTAAGTTATATGTTGAAATCACAATCAGAAAAAATGTAGTGACGATGTTTTTCCGTTCGGAGGAGGTATCGTAGCCTTAGAGACACTTTAAACCTTGTCACGCTCTGGTGATTTTCTCCGGCATACCAGCAACGATTATATGTCTTACCATTCACGTTGGTCCACCGGAGAACAAAATTAAAGCTTCTCTGGGGAACCAAGATTAAGTTGAGACAAATGCACTCAAGGAAAGCAATGTAAGTATCGTTTCCAATGAAAATAAATACTTCTTTCCTCAGCTGATTGAGGCGATAGAAATCGCTAAGATTTATCAAATTTTCAATGTAGAAGATTGATATTGAAATGAAATAGTTTACTTTGTAATTCCACGCAATTTATTTAAATCAGGTCCTGATGATGACGTTCAACGTCGAAACCTGTGTTGTGTTTTTTAAATAAAGTGTGTCGAATTACAAAGTAAACTATTTCATTTCAATTTGGCATGCAAATTCCATAAAGTTACGCCTGAGACAACAAATTTTTAGAAGATCGATATCCAAATCCCCATGTCTCATGCATCGATACATTTCAAACGATACTCAAATGGCACAATAATGGCAAACGAGGAGAACAAAAATTGACTGCGGTAGGGTGTGCAAAAGTTCGAGTCCCAACCCTGCACCCGGTGACCAAGGGCGGAGTGTCGGAGGAAAAGGGCATCCGCGTGCTCGGTGTGGCGGGAGGCAGTGGCCGGGCCCTCGGGTCGGCCGGGGGAGGAGCCTCCCTCACGCGAGCGAGAGTGAGGCGGCGAGGAGCTGCAAATGCAAGTGGTGCGCGGATGGCACTCGCTGCTCGGTGGTGGAGAGTTCTGTGGAGGCATGCGCTCGGGGGAGGGGAGGGGGCGGATTGTGGTGCGCTAATAGCGTCGCGCCGTCGAGGAGCGGGAGCATTTCCGCTTTCGTAATGGCGATCACCCAAGATTTAACTTCTCAACTCCCATCCAAGTTCTGGCCATTCCCTTTCAACTGCTCATTCGTTAAGGTTGGAAACCATCGCATTTCATGCCATTTATTGGTCGTAATCATGGTATTTCACGTAATTTCCCTTCTTTTCTGCAATAAAATCGCTAAAAAATGCACTTAATGAGGAGAATTAAGCCCCTCTTACGATTTTTTCATTTATGTAATGTATACCAATCGTGTTGCCTCTCACGTGTAATGTTATGGATGAAACGTAAATGCCCTTTGATGACGAATAAATTTAATATTTTTATTTTATTTAGTAATTTATTCAGCGAATAATTACTAAAGTCAATGTATAAGAACTGTGACTAGAGGCATAAAACAAACAGTAGTGAGTATTTTAATCACATTTAAAATCACATCTAAAATGGCTAAAAAGGATCGTTTCGAATGTCTCGTCTGCAACAGTATAGAGTATCATTTCCACAAAGCGACTGTCGTTCAGGATCGCACACAATTGGTTGAAAGATGTCCCTATCAAATAACAGGGAATCTATTCTCACTCACTTTAAAATAGTATACTTAATCGTATCAAAAAATCTTAGATGAAAGAGAATTTTACAAAATTAGGAAAGATACAGGTCAATGAAGCGATGCAAATTGGAGCCTTAAGAAGAATCTTATGCGTACATTAGTTGTTTTTTATATATGAAATGTAAAAACGTAAGAGAAAAATGAATTCGATGGAGAAAACACAAATAAAGCGTTGCAAGCGGCAGAAAAGAATAATTTATTGTATTTAATATGAAGGCAAAATACAATTGACACAATTGTGAGCAGTCTGCTGAAAGTTGTAAAGGGGAAATATGTGCATGTATAAGAGATAGATTTTTTGGGCACAAAACTTAGGAATTTGAGATTAGTAAAGAAAAACTTTCGATGCATAGTACGAAAAAGTGACCATCTCGTTTAGGGGCCTCCTATCTAATCGAATACAAAAAGTAGTCGTCGAAGGAATGAACTAATTGGAGCCAAGCATACCTTAAGGAGAGCCGCAGGGAGGTGTTATATGTAGGGTCTCTTCTTGTTGCAAATCAAGGTCCCGCGTTAGCAGCAAACCTAGAGTATTTGAAAGAGACTCAGTGGTTTACGGATAAATAAATACACAGACAGATGGCGTACTACCCTCCAAAGATTAAGACCAGATATCGGAGTGGTGTAAAGAATGGCGGTTAGGGTTTAATATCAGAAAACGTATGAAACTGAAGTTGTAAAATAAAAATAAAGATAAACAAGACATTAATTAGAACATAGATGCGAACATAGTTGCAGGAAAATGGGACGAAAAAGTTAGAGATTGTCGTAACTTCCCTTTAGTCAGACCACATTTATAATACGTGGCAAGTACCTGGGATATATGGGAGAAGACCTTAACTGAATATTTAGTTGAGTTTCAGAGAAAATCAGATAGATTTGTTAAAAATTGCTACGAGAATCGAGTAATCGCCATGGGCATGTTGGAGGAATTAGGCTGGGAGTCTCTTGACTCTCGAAGATAGCCAGCCAGACATAGGACTTTGAGAAAGGTGCAGGATACTTGAGCTTTATTGCGACAAATAGGGAATAATTCCGGTCCCAAAGTACATGTATACTAGTAGGTTCGACCAACAGAATGAAATACGAGAAATAGAAACTGCACACACACATTCAAATACTCGTTCTTCTCTCGCGCGATACGTAATCATAGAAAGTTCGAATCCAAGAGCCCGAAAAAATCTAATCAACATGAAAATTAGAATTTGTTGCACGATAGCTGCATATGAGCTAAAATATATCCATAAACTAATATTTCTGTATGTATGGACGGTGCCCTAACACACATATTTTCGGCGGCTGGCGGAGTTTCGTGTGGATGTAGATAAGCGCAATAATAATATTTCAGCCGCAAGGCAGGCGACTTCGGTTTGCAGGAAATATACGATAGCTTCAAAAAGAAGTTCGTGCCTAAACGTTATTCGAAGTTAAATGTTACACACAGAGTTTATTTCATGCTTGAATCTGTAATTAGAGTTAACGCTCTTTCCTGCACACGAAATTGTTCACCAAAGATGGCCACCAGGCGACCTAAATTCTAATATTTCAGCATTTTATTCACATTTATTTTGTGTTTGGGGTATCATCGATTAATACCACGTATATGAAGAGCCTACCTCCTTCCCATACTTTCCGTGCATATCCACGAGCTTCACGGGAAAGTTTGGGAGAGGTGGGCGGGTGCGGAAGGGATGGGAGAAAAAGCGCGTCATCCGCGCTGCGGGTATTTTTTGTACACACCGGAGCTTAAATAGGGAGGCATGGCATAAAGGCACATCCCCCAAGACCCCCGGCTCTAGTTCGCAAGAGAGCGGTTAATTGATGCGCCCTTCAGCGCAGCGAGGGAAGCGGAGGACCCGGCAGGGCTGGTGCATGCGTCGGCGGAGTGCTCTCGCGGACAAAAGACCCGCGTGGGAATAAAGGCACGACGGGTGGAGCGCACGGCTCCAGCGAAAAGTCCGCCTCTCTCTCCTCACCTGTTCTTTTCAATTCCGAGTCGATGATGCACACGCGGGGCGTCAATGCGAGGCCCCTCTCCTCTTTCACCAGAGACAACACGCGCACGGAAGAGAGGCACAGGCGCCACATTCCCGTTCCCCTCCCTCTCGAGCGACTCCACGGGCACCACGCGGATGCCAGGAACCACGGCCGTAAACAACGGCATCAGTTGTCGCTCGACTATTATAAACAAGGCGGGGAGACATACATCTACATGTTTACACCACGCCTAAATGGAAATTGAGCGCTGTGCTCCCGCCTCGCGTTACACTATTTTACACAAGAGCAGTAAACATATTATTTCTATTCTTGTCCCCTCTAACAATATCCCCTTCCCATCCGCTTTACGTATATTACGTCGGGTTCAAGATAATGAATTTCGCTTTTCATACCATATTTCCACAATAATTTTTTGACGCGTTTCAACGCTAAGTAATAAACCTTAATGGACGAGGGAAGAATTAAAAAGACTTTGCGTTTCGACAAGAAAGAATTAATTACTGTCAACTATGTTCACTACACTGCAGCATCATCTGGACTGTAGAAACACTGTAGCGGAACTAGTTGACAGTAAAAAATTCTCCCCAGTGGAAACGAAATATCGTTTAATTTTAGCTATTTTTACATTCTAGTTATCTTTTAATTTTATTTATTTTTTACTTTTAGTTATTTCAGTACCCTGCAGCCAGGTGTGTGGCAGTGGGTAAATACACACTAGACTAATTTTGACCCGAATATGACCCTACTGCGGTCGGAAAATGTTATTTTGATCCCTTATCTTTCGTGGAAAAAATGACATCTGTTCTACACTTTATCTCTCTAATTTTATTGACATGATATCGTCTACCTTAGTACGATGGGGGTAATAATACATATTCAAAATCACTGCTCAAGAGACGCCCTTCCAATTTATGCAAGAGCTTGAATCTGTAATTAAACCTTCGCTCCGAGAATGTTTTCCAGCCTAGATTCTCTAATATTTTGGATACGCTACTAAGTTTATCATAATAACATTTTACAAATCTAGCTCCTCTACGCTGCACGCGATCCAATTCGTTCAATTCTTCCTTCGTGCATTACAAAGGATTTCCAAAAATTGTCCTCATTTACTCAAGATTTCCTCAACTATCTCTCAAACCCTTAATGGGACTATTCTTCGTTATACGTAGACAGACTGATTGAGTTTGCAAAAAGCGAGCAGTGTGACCACGGCGCATTACTGGAGGGAGGAGTATCTCGCTCTAAACACTGCTTACTCTTCGAAAATATATTCCGCCGTAATGAACGCTTTGAAAAATGTTTACAGAATTTTTTAGAACACGTCGAACGAATGAATGCTTTATTGCAATGTTATTATTAATGGGTTACTTGAATAGTTATTTCCTAAGGAAATGACCCCGAAACAGATTCAATTGATATAATGCTCCAATTAAAACAAACATTTTCAGAGTAATTGCAACATAAATGCTCGCAAAAAGGCAACACCCATTCCTTTCTCGCGGAATATTCCCGACCCCGGTCTTTGGCTCTCTTAGTATAACAAGTACATAGAAAACGATTCGCTCACGTGCATTCACAATGCGGTTTGCAAGAGATAAAACTGCTTAACTGGCAAGTTTGGTTTATGCAAACACAAAGTAGCATCACAGTGATGAATGAATCTAACAGCAAAAGGTTACCATCCGCGATTAGTTATGTCGATCCAGCAACGTTTATTATACCTTTTACTTGAAAAATCCATGCTGGCATGGTATTTTAACAAAATCATTTATTTATATTCGGCCCCTGTTGATATCTAAAATAAGAAAAATGTTTATTTTTCAAATTATTCGGTAAAGCAGACCTATTAATACTTTGTAATGAAAAAATAATTGTTTAATTGTAAAATATACATCCTGCTCGGTACCTTGCAAGTGACCGCAAGGGAGTTAGGCAAGGGGGGGGGGTTCCACACAAAGTATACATTATCAAATTAAAATGTTCTTAACTTTTAGTTAATAAGATATTATTAGTATTAAGTAATCTACCGGGTTAAGGCAGCAAAATATTTCAATTAGCCATTAGAGGCTATGTTACTCTGCAATACAATTGACTATCTACAACCATGTCGAGCTTTTATGAATTGGGTCCATGTAACATATTTATGCAATTCAATAAACGAGGACTTCTCCATGAATGGAATACCATGCAAGAGGAAAGAAACAAAGTTTAAATTAGTATCTAATTTATTTAGCTCTATTATCCATTCCAAGCATTTCCTTTTCAAAGGATCGTAACTTTCATCATCGATAGTACCGTAGTGTACCTTATTTAACCACGGCATTACCCTACCAAGTTGAGGATTATTCATGAGTGATTTTGTTACCAGGATAATTTCGATTGCAAAGCACCCGTCCGTGGCTGATGGAGAATTATTTGGAGGATAGTACATACAGAATTCAATGCCCGCTTTTCATTTCTGGAGGCAAACATGGTAAACACGGGGATGAGGAGAAGAGTGGAAGGGAAAGGAGTCGAGGAGAAAAGGATGGTGAGCGAGACAAACCGTCAGAATTTAGATGATAAATTTTTCGCGCTCGCCGTCATCTTTTGTTCACCGAAGAGAAGAAAGAAAACAAAGGCTCAGCAGCGCCTTGGAAGAAACTTTCGATGGAACGCGAGACTGCGCGTTGCTGAGAGGTATCCGCCTTTCTCCACGGCACCCCTGCTCTTTCAACCTTCCCAATCTCCCCGGCTTTCTTTTTCAAATCCCGCCCCTTTACCATTTGTCACCCGGTCCCCTTCCGCTCTGCAGCGGCCCGAGTCCTCCACGGGGTGCGCCTCCCCCGCGCCTTCCCCTCCCCCGCCTTACAAAGCCCATGTCTCTCCGCTGGGTACACACACACGCACATACCAATCAAGCCATCGACGGAAAGTTTTTTTTGGCCCCGGGCCAATCACGCGCCCTCCTTGCAACTCCTCTCTGCCTCTTCAGGCCTCTTCCTCCGAGGGCCCTCCCCCGAAACAATACCTGTCGCCCATCTCCTTCCCTCTTCGAGTCCTCGTAACCCAGGAGATGGCTGTGCCCGCCGACGAGCTCCTATGCGAGGTCTTGGGCAACGGCGGAGGACATGCGTGCATTAGATTCGGCGGGCTCCTCCTCCTCGCCCTATCCAACCTGGCGCACATTCATCTACATCTACACATTACCTTGCAAGCCGTCGCAAGGGTGTGTGGTGGGGGATGTTAGGTCACCACCCGTAAAAGAGAATAAAACCACAAGCAATGCAAATCTACACCATCAGAGTGGAATGCGCTATTCATGCGTGAATCTTTTCGTAAACTTAAACGCATGGAAATACATTTCCCATCAACTAACATACACACGAACCTAATATCTACGCAACGTTTAATCTTGTCCTGACTTGTAAATCGAATTTCTTTAATATATCTATGGTGACTTTGGTTTCTTACTATTTTTATTTCTTAATACATACCCGGGGCACGGTGAAGAAAAGGGATTTCTCTAACGTATTGCCCCTCAATTAGCACACCAAATTCAAATTCCAGCAGTCAATTATATTAAGGAACCGAAGTGAATTCTATTTTGCAAGTACGTTCATGAAAAAAATACTAGATCTCCCAACTTAAGACATGTAGGATATCCTGATTGCTCATTCGATAGTACTTGAACCCGCATTGTCGTTAAAATGTGAAAATACACAATCTAGGCAAACAATGCGAAGTTTGAGTTTTTGAGGTGTATAACATTATTATCTTGAATAGAGCTGCTGATATTATGCAGAAACCTGACCAAGGAAAAGAATAATAATATCGTATTCTGTCGGTGTGAGGTAGGTAGACCTTCAATCGTTAAGCAGATGCATCTTTCTACCGTAAAAAATCGTTACAGCTTTGCGTGAATGATAATTTGAACAAGTTCATATCGTACGTGATTTATCATTCAGCTCAATTTAAGAATCAATTCATAAATAAAATATTTCACTTTTGTATATCAGTGTACTAATGTATGAGCGAAATTGGGCATGTTTAATTCTTCAGTAGATTGGGTAAAGAAACATGCGTTGATGTCAAATATAATCTTTGGCAAAACATTGCCATCGACAATTGTGCATTCTGTAGAAAACCTGATTATTTCTTAGGTTAACGCCATCCTAGTCCTAAATCGATGATTTAGGGCCCGAATCTCACGCCCGGGCGAAATGAATTCCTCGTTTAGGATTTGTTGGGTTGGCCTTACGGAGCTATATGGCTACAGTTGTCTGGATATATTTAAGAGCAAATAAATAATGCCCACCCAGCCCACACACAAACCCCTGACAAGTCCTGTGTGGAAATTACACATCCGCGGAAGTTTCTTCACTTCAAAACATTAGATTAAAAGGAAGACCTATTAGTAAATACACACAACAGTTCAGTTGAAGTGGAAATTACCATCCGTTAATTTTAAATAAATGAAAATCTGCAAAACACTTAACTACACAAAAAGACCATACATAAAATTCTTTGAGCTGACCAATGGGCTTCAATGTAATTCAAAACACAATAAAATGACACCGTTGCAGTAAAACCATATTATTTCCTAGAATCAAGCATGGTTCCTAAGCGCGCCAAACAAAAACATTGGGAAATACGAACAGCACGATGGGGAATCGAATTATTGATAAGATTTTTCAGAAAATAAAATATTAGAAAACAAATAGAAGAGTAACAAATCCCGTTACTCACGTGAAAAATTAAAATTAGGTAATGGTAATTTCTCCAGGAGAAGAACGAGATAATTTTTTTTTCCTCGCGTCAAGTTTATTTTATATGTACATCATCAACATCAGCGCGGTTGCATTTTTTTTGTTTTTTTGAGGAGCGTTAAATACACCAGAAATCACTCGCAGAAAACACATTCAGCGTACCCATTAAGTTTTTTCGATTCGAGGCCAGCTGCTGTGCGGCTGCTGGAGCACATTTAAACTTTCACGATGACGCTACGTTAAAAAGGACGGAATATTCGGGTCAACGCGAAACGAGGACTCGCCGTATATTTTTAATTGAACTCGGGAGGGATATTGAAGGCGGTAAATGGGGGAGATGAAAAGAAGGCAGAGAGAAAAAGAGAGAGAGAGATATGTGAAAAAGTGCGAAAGACGGAATGAGCGATGAAAGGTGGAGATTGAGGAGACGCAAGGGAGGGCCGGGAGAGAGAGGGGGGTCAGCGACTGGGGAAATGGGGGAGGGTGGCGAGGGGGAAGAGGGTGAGGGAGAAAGGGGCAGGGAAACATGAGGTGGGGTGGAGAGGGGCAGCATGTGAGCCAAGTGCATCAGGGAAGGGAGGGGGAGGGATTGGTGCTGGCATTAATGTTAAAGACAATCCCCCACTCGGAAGATGGTGGTGCGGACGAAGCATGGCGGATGAGCTCTGCGGCGGTGGGGGAGGGGGAAGAAGAGGAAGGAGGGTGGAAGGGTTGAGACTGAATGGAAAGAACGTTTGGATAGCCACGGAGAAAAGGGGGGACGCTTGAGGGGAGGGGGGAGGACGGGTTTAGGTGAATAGATCCGGGGAGGGAGTGGTAGAGTGGGTGGATTGGAAGGAGATGGGGGGGAGGCGGGTTCGACACGAACGGGAGAGCACGCGAGGAGGGAGGTGGAGGAGAATCGGCAACGTCGCATGCAGTTGGTTCAATGACTCCTGTGGGCCGTCATGAGTAGACTGGAATATTGGGGGCGGGGAGGGAGGGGAGGTGGGGGTGGGAGACTTCGAAGTTGCCGCGTTGGTCCCTCCAAGGGGTGGGGATTGGCCGGTCGCCGCAGAGGTGAATTTATGAGTGGGAGGGGGGGTTGAGGTGGGTTTGAGGGGGGGAGGGGAGGGCGAGGTGAGAAACACCTTCACTAGGGCGTGATTGAAATCGTCCGATGAGTTTTTTCGAACTCTAAATGGAGAGAGAGGATTGGGAAAGGGAAGAGAAGGAGAAAAAAAGAGAGTGATCAAGATTCCAGGGTTAGACACACCGGAAATAGTAATCAACGGGACTGAGTCCATTCTTAACTAGATGTGAGAGAAATATGACGAGAAATTAAATATAAATAGCCCGTCTATATATATAGACGTCTATATATGTAGTCTATATATATACCCGTCTATGTAGCTCGACAACTAGAATTTTGGAAAAAGCTTAATATCGGTTTTGTCCAGCCGGATGGATTTGGGAAGGATGTGAGTAGAACGAGCCCTCCGAAATAATAAAAAATATGAGATTCCAGAAGGGAATTGTGGGAAAACTTTCGCAAAGGAAACTTTATTCCTACTGACATAAATGCAATTATACCTAGAGAATTTTACCTTTCACCTAATGATTCTCTATTTTTCTCAATTTTTAAAATTATCAAAATGAATAGTTGACTGCGAAAATGCTTACAACGCATCATAAAAAAATATTTCTATATGAATGACGCCTTCCGCAACTTAACTCGGAAGATAAAAACCTTCTCCATTAGGTGGATGCCCAAATGGTCAACGCAAATCAATGAAATAAACTGAATTTGAATTGAAATCAATGAAATGAAATCATGGCAAAGACCATGAAAGAAAATAAAAAGTAAATCAGATAATGACGATGGGAAATCATTTGAATGAGCAGAACATCGAATATCACTTTTCTAGAACATTGATGAGTGTTCGAGGACAATTTTCATTGGACTAGCTCAATGATGTCCCCCATTCACCATATTTTACAATAGAAAATAACAACGGAGAATTTAATACTGGATATAGTGAGAAAACAAATGAAAATAGAACCGATTAAAAATGTAATAGGGGAAGTAAATAGAATTCACTTCCTTGCATCTTTCACAGATGATATAGATTCCGCGTACAATTGTTCGAACGCCAAACCTTGGTTTTGTTGACTGCGATTTAGGTGGGGGAAGAAAGAACATTTAAATCCTACCATGATAATGGCTGTTGCCTTAATTTTAAAATTTATAGTAGTTTTCCAAAAGTTTTAGTATCACTTGCTCTCTTAGTTTCCGAAAAGAGTATCATTCTAGTATCCCCAATAACTAACTCTATCCACGTATTTTATTTTCGCAAACATTTTGCGGAAATCTAGCGGATCTCCTCTGAACTTGAACCTTGAACTTGATTTTCTTTCCCCGAAGGATGCCAAATATCTGCCGTTGATTTTGGCCGACTCATGTCTTCTTTTACTTCCAAACGCAATTTACGTAACGAAGGGATAATCCTTACTCAAGTTTTGTTTGTGTGAATTTTTCAGGCACAGGATTTCGCACGAGTGCGAATTCTTATTGTAATTAATTAGTGTCTTTGAAACTTTACGGGTTTTAGATAATGTAATTCTTTTACAACATTTAAATGTTATGCTTAAATGCCATGTAGGTACCTTGGCACACATCTAACAGCACAACTAATGACATAAGCGATCATGAATGACTGAAGACATTCATTCCTTCTTGAGTAAGCTTAATCCTTGTACGTACAAACGTAAAAAGAAATAGCCACAAAAAATACCTCTGATTCACCTATATTTCATCCGGATTCTTCCAATTTCCCACCAGGAACGCTCGCCAAATATTGCATTAAACCAAACAATAGTGCTTTTACGGTGAATCTTAGCGTAGTCGTAGTGTAATCACTTAAACCAGTGGGCGCGGCGTAGCACTGATACTCTGTTTCCACATTTCCCTATGGACTATTGAGCATAAAATGAATTCAACAGGAATGCTGAGATATCCTATGAGATGCAATCGTGAACCGTTCGTTACTTCCCTCTCGCTGCGCTTGCTTTCTTGCCGCATGGTACATACGTTTCCTAGAGAGCCTTGGGAGCAGTCATAGAGGATTGGATCACTTTGACGCCAAGTGACTGTTCGGAATCAAGCTAAAAGTCCCTTCTTATGGCCATCTTGGGCAATCCTTATTATTATGCAACCACAGGAATACGAATCAGCACTCATAGAGAGACTCCAATGTACATCAACCAACTCATTTGAATTTCTATATATGTTTGGGGAAGCGCGATCCTAAAGACTGTAAGGGGTATGGAATGGAGTCAGCAATCAATTTGAAAGGCATATAAAATTCAAATGGCCAACCCCGTGGACGGGAAGCGTACAAAGTTTCACCCTAATGATTGGGTCTGTTTTGAATTTGAGGAGCTTAGATCAAGGAGGAGGTTGTGGAAATAATGGCATCGCAAGCGTTCAATATTTTTAAGAACTTCGTAGTTCAAATGCAATGTCATCATGATAATGTAACTGTGAGATTAATTTTGCCCTGTTATCTATTCCATTCTTTTATCGGCCAACTCTCCATACTACCATGTTTTTCTCTTTGACGCCTGCCATCGTTCGTTTGACGTATCCAATTCAGAGTAATCCAGGGCATTGCCATCGTGTTCCTCCCGTTTATTTTTCCATCATTGACTGTCTCCATTAGGCCATCCTGTCTCACTCAGAATCTCTGATATCTTCCAGTTGAGTAATTGTGGGGATCGGGATGGTGCGGTGACTAACAAACGCACTGGCTTCCCACCAAGCCCGGGTTCGAATCCCGGCGGTGCCAGATGTTTCAGTGGTATCCCGACCCATACTTGAGGTGCATTGTGGAGGGAACTTTGAGAGAGAACGCCGTCCGTCGGATGGGACGTTAAACTGCGGACCCCTTGGCACCTTTCGTTAAAAGTAGACTAATGCCGACGCCGGATTTCTCTACACCCTTCATCCTTCCCTGTCCATTCCTAATGGCGCAAATAACCCCAGCTGTCGGTCGACTCCCCTAAAACTGCTATTACTCGAGTACTTGTTGAAAGAAATTGTGAAAACTCGATAACTTTTAGCCAGACATTTTAGGAGCCATCGGAATCCTTAGAGACGTTAACTCTAACAGATCAAGTAAGACATCTTCCTGTATTGTTCAAATAATCCTAGCATAATCTTCACACAAATCCATCTCGTAATGATAATAATATATCATTTACAGAACTTGTAACTCATTTAAATATTACAGGTTGAGATCCAGAAAGTTATATATTTCACAACTATTTTTTAAGATATTCGAAATATATTCTTGTGTCTTTTACAAAAAAAGTCCTTCTTTTACCTATGGCAAATGGGAAGGGAGTGATTATATACCGATCTAAAAATCAAGTGTCTAAGTCTTAATGTTGATGGTACGCTCAATATGGAAATCGCCCCTCAAATTTTCATGCACCCCGAGAATAAAATGCCTTCGAAATAATAGATTTAGAAAAACCCTCTGGACGACAAAAAAGTTTTTTCTAACATATAAGCAATCGAATAAATAGTAGATTTCTCTGAAATCTCAGGTGTTCAGGCCTGATCATTGAAATTGTCGAACTTCGAATGTTTCATTGATAACGTTTACATCCGGGCTCTTCCAAGGAAAATCCAGACTTGAAACATCGGATCCGCTATTTCAGAGCCACGTCACTTTTTGGTGTAGCTACAAAATATTCGCCGCTAAAGAGTGGCGACAACAGATAAGCGCCTCCGATGTTTACATACAGGTAGACCTGTAGCTAAGACTCTTTCATGAACATGACTCTCTGCTAATGTCACTGTTACACTTTAATTGCCGGTTACGCCTAATAATTGTATTATGACTCTCAGTTAGGGTCTTAGTCACAGTTGAGCACTGCTTATTTATTTATCTCATCACTATCTTCTTTGTCATCGGCTAATATTTCGAAGATCTGAAAATCTTTCGGGAGAAGTGCGATATCTATACAGTAGCAGGTTGAAGCATCTGCCGCGTACAAGGATTCAGACGAGGAACTACATTGCTCACACTCTAACTGAATAGAGAAAAATATGGTAGGTTGCACGTCTGAATTCCTTATGACTTCCTGAATCAGGAAGTTGCACGTCTGAATTGTAAAAAATGTTCGATTGACGATGAAGCTTTTCTATGTCTTCATCTAAAATAATTCTTTGTCGTTAATAAATATCAATTTTACACATTTTTCCCATAGATACTGCACCTGGGGATCCTCAGTCACTGACCTAAACTCCGCGTACCGATTCGGTGTTTCTACAATAGCACTTTTAAATATAAACAATGTAAACGACATTTGTTCACGGATTTGGCTAGATTCAAAAGAATTGAGCATTTGAGGTTTACAACTCCAGACATCCAATTTTTTCAGATTGAAAACTGGGACTCCCCTTTCTGTTCTATCCACTTCCATTGGTGACGAAGTTCTTGAGCTTTGAGAGTACTCGCAGAGTCCACAGAGGGGGAAATGTGACTAACAAAAAGATATACGTATGGCAGTTGACTTTCCCGTGCGAGGCGTTGAGTAGTGCTCTTTTGGAAAATTGACTTATACATGGAAAATTCCTCATCACCTCATGATTGTTCCGCTAGATAGTACGACGATAACAGCCAAAACATTGTTTACTTCATAAATTTGTTAGAGTGAGAAAGATAGCTAAAATTATGATTGTATATCGGATATGGCGGGTCGCGGTGGTCTAGTGGGTAGAGCGTTGGACTACTGACCGGAGGGTCCCGGGTTTCATTCCCGGGCAAGGCACTTTGGGCACCTGCAGCTCCACCCAAGCTAGTTGATTTTTCGGGTACCAGATCTTCCTGGGAAATCGTAACCGGCACAGGGAAAGGAACTGACCCCCTACCCTGATGTGTGAATATTCACACGCCGTCGGGTTTGGTACACGGGTGAGCTCTACCATCACCTACTAAACCGACCTTCGGGTTGATTACTGTGTTTATGGTTTATCGGATATGATCGGTTTAGAAAATAACAGACAATATAATGCCATCCAGGGGGCCATCTACGTATACGATTTGGGAACAATGTGGAGACTATATCATTTGTGTAACGGGAGCACTATCATGGGAAGTAAATAGGTTTAAAATCTTTCATAAAAACCCACGATATAGTACGTATTCTGAGCACAGCTGTAAACATTAATGATTTTTTTTAAAGGCTACCGTTTTCGAGAAAAATTCTTGATTTATAAACCTCGAAAATGTATCTCCTTGACTAAATAAAACAGTTTCTGGCGTAACTTGGTGGAAAATCTTCATACTGACTTTTAATAATAAAACCACTTTACTTTTCCACATAAACTTTTTAATTTTTACTACCTAGGCTTCGTTATAACATAACATCATCAAAAGTAAAGTGGTTTTATGGTTTAAAGTGGTAAAGTGGAAAAGTAAAGTGGTTTTATTATTAAAAGTCAGTATCTCATTGACTATTTCCGCATTGTTTTTCTCTGCAAAATTTGGAATGAATATTCCACATGATTCCTTTCGTGTGTTTTTATTCTAATCTGTTAAAGTAATTTTCCGAGTGGGAGTCCCAAATCTGGACGCAATTCTAAATCTATGATAAAGGAGTCTGAGAAGGTGAATTACTGGATTAGGAACTTCTTATCTCACCGTAAATAAATTGTGATTGCCCATTGAGCTCATTAGAGACGGACCTAACTTCAGGAGTGCCACAGCGCAGAGTTATAGAGCCCCTTCTATTCTTGATATGCATTAACGACCAAAGTTGCCACACCAGTAGCAGCCTTCGTTTATTTGTAGCCGACACAGTGATTTACATACGTTATAAACAAACATTACATACATCAGGACACCAGTAGATACGTGCTACTCTCTTACGATTTAACCAGAGCCGTATAAAGAAGAATATGTCTAAATATCAGCCAATGCTCAGCTCTGATTTTTACGGAATAAAAAGAGAAACTCAAGACTTAATTATAAATTAGATGGAGCCGAATTAAGCATCTCAGAATAGATCAAATATGTATTTGGGTGTTACACATTCATCAAAACTCTCATGGGTACACACATTAGAAGAATAGCTATATAATAATAATATAATAACTAGGCTTCATCGCACGAATTGTGGGAAAATAATAATATAATGAAAAGGCAAGAGAGAGGTCTTTCTTCGCCTTAGTTAAGTCACATTGGGAATAGGCGGCTATTTTTTGGGATCCATGGGAGATAACGCTAATTCAGCAATTGGAAAAGTTTGACAGAAAATCCACCGGATTTGTTTCCAAAACCTACAAGACGAGTGTAAGCAACTAGGGTGAGCTGAAGGTTTCAGGGCTGGAGCTTCTTTGTTCTCGAAGAGAGCAGATAAGGCACACAGCAAGGCACAGGACATCTGAGTTTTCTTGAGAGCAACAGGGAATCATTCCGGCCCCAGATTATATTGATAGATTCGACTACCGGATAAGAGTTATAGGCACAAACAGATTCAAGTACTGGTTCTTTCCTCACATGAGACAAAATGAGAAAAAATGAACCCAAGCGCCCGAATATTTTTACTTAGAGATATATTACCAATGTTTTCGTCAACTAATGCATGAAATATGTGTACAGGCATGTATTTTTGTAAGTGTACAAATGATTTTTTTCATATGAGCATACATGTATATTCACATGCATGACTAAACTAATAATTCTGCATGTACAAGGTTTGCATAAAAAGTATCGGGAAATGTTTCGGAAAAATAATTTATCTCAGGTATAGCTGCAATGACTCATAATTATTTAAAGTACACCCCTTGAGCGTCGACAGCGGCTTTTAGCAGCGACAGGTAGGCGGATTCCGGAAGGTCCTTAAGGGTAAGCGTGCAAGCTTCTTTGACGGTACTTTGGGTCCAATGGCGGTGTCCTTTGAGGCAGGATTTCACTTTTGGGAATAGAAAATAGTCTACTGGGCATTAGAAAATAGTCGGGGCAGTAACGGAGTTGTGGAATCGTCGAGATGCCGTTGCAGGTCTTCGCAAGCAGGCACTCGACTTTGCTCTTGATCCTTCGCCAAGATCTTCGGGGCAAGCTTAGCGCAGATCTTTTGCATCTCCAAATTTTCAGTGATAATGGCGTGCACTCTCATCTTATCAATATGCCAATACGATCTGCGAGCATGCGCACATTTTACCGACGGTCTGTATTCAGCACTTCAAGCACTCACCATGAAAAAATTGTTCCCGATACTTTTTATACAAACCTTGTATAGTTGGTGCTTTACCACCTTCCGCTACACTCCCTAGTAGCTACTAGCGGGGTATTATGTAAACTGTAGATGAACAGAAAACTGAAATGTCTTTGAAAAATAGAGGGGTGTCCTATTGATCGGGCAAATCAATAATGGCAAACAGAATATTATAAATATACGAGGGTAATCGCAAAAGTGAGGCCTCCAATTTTCTAGAAAGAGAAAAAAAACATTTATTTTCTATAACATATACATAATTTTAAAGATTGATCAATTATCTATCCTTCTGCATAATCACCATTTCGGTCGATGCATTTTTATAAACGCTGTGACAGTTTTTATATGCCCATGTCGTACCAGCTCGCCGCCATGTCCTTGAGGAAACGTTGAACTTCATCTTTCACCTCTTTGTTGGAGCTGAATCGCCTTCCAGCCAAATGCTCTTTCAATTTAGGGATCAGGTGAAAGTCACTGGGGGCCAAGTTCGGACTATAGGATGGGTAGTTGACAATGTCCCAACCAGGGTCAACTCAAGAATCAACTCGTTGCCATTTGTTGTCTTCAGTCAGCATTCGCGGCACCCATCTTGCGCAAACCTTCCGACATTGCAACTTTTCCGTTAAAATCCCGTGGATTGTACTTCGAGAAACATTAGGAACCAAAATGCAGAGTTTATCCAGCGTGATCCGCCGATCATTACGCATGGTTTCCTCAACCTTCGCAACAGTCTCGTCAGAAATTGACGGTCTCCCGCTCCTTTGTCTGTCATGAATTTCAGTACGACCGGATGTAAACTCTTTACATAACTTGCGAACGCTGTTGACACCCATTCGCGATTGTCCATGCACTTCCATCAATTGGCGATGAATTTCAAGCGGTTCAACCCCTTTTGCATTCAAAAACCGAATAACTGCGCGAACTTCACACTTGGCGGAAACATGCAACGGGAACTCCATTGCTGCCAATCCTAGACTAAGCGTCCCAGCGATGTGCACGCGTGCTTGTTTGGTAGATAATTGATCAATCTTTAAAATAATGTATATATCATGGAAAATAAATGGTATTTTCCTATCTCTAAAAAATTGGAGATCTTACTTTTGGGACTATCCTCGTATTATAAATAATGGAACCCACGTCTCCATGCTCTAGTATCCTAGATTATAGCTTGATATCCAACAGAGTCCTTTAAAATTGATGTCTAAGAATAGAGGGATAAGATCTCACGTTTAATTTTTGAAATGCGATATTTATTTTGGGTCAGACGATAGAACATCCCTCTCGGATCGCAGACTGAAGTTCAAACACATGGCTATAATTCGTCGTCTCCTTCGCTGAGTCGCACAGTTCCACACTTTGGGAAACTCTCCATTGGAGAGAGCAGTCAGCTCTCGAGAGAATTCAAGTCGAACGCAGAGACCTGGGGAACGCATTAGCGAGAGAAGTTGGGGATAAGCCAAAATTTGCGGCCGAATGAGCGCGTACGCACAAGCGGCGTAATAACGAGCTATTTTTTTTATCTTAAATAAAAACCTTTACTCCGCTCCCATACGCGAAAGGGTTCGTGACGCCAGAGATAAGAAGTTTTTGATAGATGGCGCGGTGGGAATCTTCTCGAAATTCCAGCGGCGGCGTGCTTCTATCTTGATTTGTTGCGTCGCTCTTTTGAGAATTTCCATCGTATCGAGGAGCACCGAGGTCTGGCTGTATGCCATTCAAGATCTCCACGTGGAAAATAACCCACCGGAAATCAGAAACATTCATGGAATCAAGACGAAAGAAAAGAATTGCAACGTATTGCAACGTTAAGGAATGGCTCAAATGAATATAGAGGGTTTGTCCCAAAAGTAGTTGGACCGAGTCAATTAAAAAACATTAATTGCCAGAATTGATACATTCACTCAGAAGTCTTCGAAGTAGCACCTTTGTGCCTACACACACGCTGCCAGCGGGTTTTTCACGCCTCGTACGCTTTCTGGAAGGCGGTCTCCGGAATGCTGCTAAGTTCCCTCGTTACGGTCTGTTTAAACGCTTCCACCAAGCCAAGTCTGGTGGGATATTTTTTTAAATTTGGATCATCACTCATATGGCTGAAAAGCTCTCTGCAGATCCCCGTGCGAGTTTCCTTTAGTGCATCCGAAAGCACTCGCTGCGCCAACTTCACACACACCTTTCTCATGCCTATGTTTTCGCTCACAAGTCGATGTATCGTATATCACTTTCAGGGATGCCAAGTTCATCAGAAACAATCCGAACATTTTATCTGCGATCCCTGTCCAACAAAGCCTTGCAAGAATTTCTTCACTTTTTGAGGTAGAGAGGCATCCTGAACGTTCGGCATCTTCAACATCTTCTCTACCCTCCCGTAACAACTTCACTGTCACTCAAAAACACCTGATCTATCCATGGCGTTATCACCATAAGCTGGCTTGGGCATTTCATGAGTCTCTTCCCCAGTTTCACGCAAAATTTGATGACGTAGCGGTGCTCCATTAACTGGTTCATGACAGAGCGTGACGAGGTCACATAATAGAGGTTTCGCAAAACGAACGATTTGCACTCCGCAAAGGCTGGGAGCCAACTGCCACCGGCGTCCAGCCCTTCCTGAGACTACCCTCCCTCGAACCCAGTCAGAGAAATCGACCCCCGTCCGTCCGTCTATCCGGGAAAAAAAAGTCATACTACTTTTTGGACAGACCTTTCATGTATAACTGAAACATCTCAAGGAATAAAATAACGGCACGGAAAAAGAAAATTTGTTGAACTTGGGTTGTAAGCATGTAGAATAAGTGTGGGTGCGTACACTAATTTGCTACCGAATAAAGATGTAACCAAAATGTACAAAACCGAGTGATAAGTGGAAGATATTTGCAAGAAAAAGAGGGAAACTAATTGGGCTCTCCCACTGGCACGATAGTTTTCTGAGGAAAATAGGTGAAGTAAGCATTAGAGGAAAAGAAATACAGAATAAAGCGAACTGTGAATTGTGGGAAGCTGGTGAAGGAAGATCATAAGCGTCAAGAGTAAGATAAGTGTCATCACATCGATCGACATGCTGTGGGTTTCAAGGAACCCAGTTTGATGTGATGCATCGCAATCAAAAATAAACAAATAAGTTTGCCACAAGAGTGGGTTGCTCCTCTTATATTAACCATTATCCTCCTTGAACAGTACAACTGCCTTGGCCATCGAGCAACATTTACTAAGACAGTCATGATATTTCATGAAAACACGAGAAATTCCACTCGAACGCTTTCTGCATGAGACAAAAAACGCAAGTTTGATGCTTTCTGGTTACACCCATAAACTGTGCTAAATGCCGGCGAATTGTTAAAAAAAGAGAATTTAAGTCTAGTAAACACTTAGACTCTTTGCTCACCCACTGAAATATTTGACAGATAATCATGACTTTAAGCTGTGTCAATGATCCACTCGCTATTTTTAGATGAACATATCATAAACCTGTTCAAAATTTATCTCGAACGTAATCCCGGCAGAGTGTGAATGACGCACTTTAATGCATGGCCATAAAGGTGCACTCATTCATTGGTAATGAGTTCTCAGAAAGAATCTGTCATCGCGATGTAACTTGGAGGAACTTAAATATTAGCACGTTCCTCGAGGCCTCTTTTTCATGGCACGAAAGAGGTGTTTTCTGTCTCGCACTGCTGTATGCAGTATTTTTATTCACAGGAAGCGGAAGCGATCCTGGGACCGAAGCCCTCACATTTGGTTCTCGAAGAAATTTTCCAAAACCCACTTGGCCTCACCTATTGGCGTGGGCATGGTAACTGCTAATGCTGGGCGAATAACGCTCGTTCAGTGCTTGTGCAACGCTTCCCACAGCACCGGTAGGGACTCAAAATCGCCTTACGACGCTCCCTGAAATGAATGTTTTGGCGTCATTTATCGCGCGATGACGCCGGTTTCCTTGCATTCGCCCTATACAAAAAAATACATATAACACACACACATTCAAACACGAAACCCCGCCACACGGCGAACAGGTTCCGGTCGAGGAAAAGATTTTTACATTAGTGGTCTGCCTGATTTCGCCCTCCTCACCTCTCCTGTGTTCGTCCTTTATGTGTGTTCCTTTCCCCTTTCCTTATATCTATTTCTATGTGAATGAATATATTTATATTACACAGTAATTAACCTGACCTACCCAACCGACCTTCGGGTTGAATACTGTGTTTTTGGTTTATATATTGCACCTAAAAATTCATTGAATCAAACTTTGATGCTTGATGAATGGTGTTGAATCACCCCCTGCCACACACCTTTGCGGAAACTCTCAACGGATCCCGGGAGATAATCTTACACAACCGAAAGTAAGGACGACTGATGGCTGATCACGAGCAATAGGGAAAGTGTCCGGGACCCACCCGTGGGTGAGTAGTTATAAGGAATTTCGAAACTGGGAGCTACCGAAACACTCTAATGAGCGAGTGCCTGGACAGTCGGCGAATTTCTCACCGAGAGAGAGATGTGAAAACTTTTGATCCCTCCTACCCTATCCCCCGGTAAAAAATAATTCTTCCGGACCTTGTGGCTTCGCGGTAGGTGCGCACGCATGACGGAATCCCATTTGTCGTGTGACGCGGCGTGTGAAATAAAAAATAAGGGACTCCCTCTGGCGGCCGTTTCTTAATCCGTGGGCGGGTTGGAGGAGATTGTGTGTCGGAGGGTGTGGGCGGTGGAGGGAGGGGAGGAGGAGATAACCGATTCTCGCGACGTTCACCCCGGAGAAGGGAAGGGGGGGGGAGGGGGTGGGCGGGCGGGCGAGGGGTGGGATCTATTTTAAGCGCTGCCGTCACGCTCATTCTCGGGGAAAGTTGTCTTTGGCCGTGACCTCTTTCCGCCTGCAAGTGCGTACCTTATTCTCGAACCAATGTAACGCACACTAGTCACGCACGTGCGTGCGTGCGCGTGAGTGTATCTGTACATAAAACTCATTTAAAGATAAATATTTTAAGTGATAAGGTCCGACTTACGCGGTGCATTTCGGGGCTATCTGGAAGATTTGCTTGCGTATCTTCGAATGTATAAAAATGCATGGGCAAGGAATTCAAAATCACTAATTAATTTCCAGAGCAAACGTCGTCTGATGAATAATGGCTGCAATGCAAAAACTTCAAGATTTTATCCTAAACTTGTGGCATCAATTAATAGCCATTTTAATATTTGCGACAATTGTTCGATAGCCTTCATCAATCGCGCTGCCAAATTGTAATATATTAATATATAATATTAAAATGTATTTTACAAGCATAATTCTTGTAATTTTTGGATTGGCTATTGTGCGCCCAGTGTTCTCAACAGTTGAAATAAAGTAATGAATATTCTTATTTATCTGTATTTTAATCTATATTTATATAATACCCCGCAAGCCGCCGCAGGGGCGTGTGGCAGAGTATGTTAGGTCACCAACAGTAAAAGATAGTAAAACCAAATGGAAGTCCAACAAACTCTGCAAATCTACAACGCCAGAGGCGTATATATTCATGCGAAAAGACTTTTAACTGGCGCAGATGCAAATACAAATTTTTTACAACATTTTTCACAACAATAATTTAATTACTCAACAATTTTAGTGTTTTATTTCACTTTTAGTTTTGTGTTTTATGACCAGCTATAATTTCACGATAAGACGTAAATGAGTTAATTTAGTTAGAATTCGGGTCTTCCTGCTAGCCTGCTAGCTTGTTTAGAGTATGCATTCACTTCATACACGAGCACAGTAGGAATCTATGCATTTTAACATTTTCTTTCTTGTGCACCAAAGTTACAAATTGGATATATATGAGAGTTCTCTAAATAAGGAATAATATCCTGCTTTTATTATGGAAAGGTATTTTGATAGGTAATTATTGAAATATACTAGACATCATCGGAATATGCACCGTTATATTTAAGCACAAATACTGCAAAGCAGTGAATAGGATTAGGGAATAAATAATTGGAAATAAAAATTTTATGTAGTTAAAGGCACGTATATGTGGACTAAAAGTCATATGGTGGCATAAATGGAAAAAAAGTAATCAAACTTGGGGAAATAATTTAATCATTTGGCATCGAAGCTACTCACATGCCTATGAGAGTAATGTTTCATGACTTTACATGTATGTAAATTAATTGGCACGTTTTTAGGTTATGTAGCAGCATTTATTTTCTTTGGAAGTACATCCTTAGTTTTTAAAAAGTAATTTCCGTGCTGTAGGGATACTTTTAGTTGAAAATTTATTTTATAAATGACCAAAAAATCTTTATCTCCCGAAATAACGGTCAATGGTACCGTTACGCAGGATTTTATGTTCATTGCAGATAGAAGGATTCTTCTTATGAGATAATGTTTTTTCGAGTAGGTAAAAAGGACCACGGTACTAATTACCAGCTAAGGTGGTCAGCGCGAAGATGGTTAGATAGGCAAGAGCATAGATAGGGCGCCTAATACATGGTCCATCGGGACGTGAAATTCACACCAACATGGTATGGAGACAGGTTCCTTTCCTTGTGTCGCCTGAGGTTTCCCGGATCGATGTGATACACAAAAAAATCATTGCTTTGGTGAAGCTGAGAGTGCTCGGAAGTGTTAAAGGAAATCGAACTCAGGCCCTCCTGTTAGTACCCCAATAATTACCCACAGGATTAACTCGCCAATTCAAAGAATAACAAAATGTTATGAAAATTAGGTTAACCCGTCAATTCAAAATAGTATAATCCACCATAAACCTTTCAATAAAAGCTATTAAATAATACTTATTTCATTTGACGAAAAATCCTCAACATTATAAGAAGCACGCAATTGATGGAAATAATTCAGGAATTTGTGTTAACTACACGACAAAGACCATATTAAAGTAATTAAGTCCTCAAGAATTCATGTAACCAGTTGGTGTGAGGAAAAATTGGCATATCAGCTAACCGACATATGTCCCATGAAAACAGTTGGATATTCGTTTTAAGAGCTTTATATAATAGAATCTCCAAAAACTAAAATCCGCTTACAAGAGTGGTCACATGTTTATTCCATTTAAATACGGTGAAAACAAAATAACAAACAAATTGATCATTCACTATCTTACGCAGTATTGACGCGGTAAAGCGGAGGCTGTTTAGACAAAAGCTGTGATTGATGGAGGAAGTTATGCAGCTTGTAACTAGTGAACCACCCAAGGCTTGTAATAATAATGATACTAAATAAATTGGCGGCACAATGGGCAGTTCCGTACGAGGACTCACCATCCGCGCAGTCGTTGGCCCAGCACCACATGGAATTACGGGCATACACCTATTCAGTACGGTCAAGAAAAGAGGACAATCGTGGACCCATCGCGACAACCTGGTTGTATTGGGACATTGCACGAATTTTATTATCTTCCGCTTCGATTCACACCTCATCCATGGGTTCTCGCACCGGGAGTCCTGCGAGGAGCGGGTGTGTTCGGGAGCCTTTGGGCACGGTGGCTACGCTAGTATTCCGCAAACACCTCTCCGCTCGCGAGACAATGACGTCGAGGGTGTGGCAGGGCGGGGAGCCGGATAGGTCGCCGCCCGGGCAGCGCGACCGCCTCCGCCCGAATGCTTCCTTCCCTCCCAGTCGGAGATTTGATATTCCGGGAGGCGAGGGAGGAGAGGAGGGAGAAGCGGGGGAGGGAGCGTTTGGGGGAAGGGGGGGAGAAAAGTGGCGGGGCCGCGGGAGGCGGAGGGTGCTAAAATTCCACTCCTTCCCCTTCTCGGGAGGAAATATCACTTCAGCATCGGGTAAGATGGTGGTGGGAGGGGGGGAGTTATTTTACATAACATTAATATTTGCAGGTCATTGATTTGACCACGGGAGTTCGCAGAAATTCGAAGATATACGAGAAATTGCATTGGACCTGATGTGGCCTGAAGTAACTTTAAGACTGTATGAGCGACTGCAGTTGTTCTTATCAAAGGATTTGCCTGCCCCATCGTGAAATATGCATGCTGAATGCCAGGGAGAACGCGAATAGATAAACACGATGGCTGCCGGCCAAGTCGGTGGGCGGGGTCCAAAGTCAAAATAATAGAAGCGCGTTCATAAATTCTATATGGATGAAAGTACGCATGTGTAAATCTCAATTGAAAGAGGAGCTGGTGGGCAACGCGTTACATTGCTTTCAGCACGAAGATGATTTGCTTGGTCAAAAAATAGAAAGTGACAACATGGTGGTAAAATACGTCTTTCTGTTAGGAAATGAATTCCTTGTAGCGGGCACAAGAGTAAGACGAGAACATCAGTTGTCATGGCTTCCCCCTGGGAAAGGGGTACGCAAGCGACCATGACATTTTATTAGGCCAACGACACTCACTGACAAGTGGTACGATAACTACAAACCAAGACGACACTCTTCAAACAATTATGCAACTGTTGGTCCTGGTGGAGCGGGAATCAGCCGGTTATTTTATTTTTGGAGTTTTCCGGCTCGGGCTTCCATGCGTTCAAGAAAGCAAGGAAATGATGGACAATGATGTCCCAAGACTAGTTGACTAACAAGTCGGGAGCTATCTGCCAAATATACGTCGCCATGAGAGAGAAATGGAGCATTCCTCCAACTGTCACTTCACTTCACGTCCATAGATTCGGTGTGAAAATAACTTAGGAAAAGCCTGAAACAAATTTCATGGCAAAGGGTTTGGTGGTTAAGGTGAATTGTTACGAAATTATAATTAGAGCAGGTTCAAGCAAAGAAACTATGGAGATTACTCCAATTTTCCAGAAGCTAGAGATGCGACATTGCCAGAATATCCCAACCAACTCGTATCGAACATGCCAGGGCATGGTTAAGGCACCTATTCCCTAACAGAGCGTCCTCACAAATAGATAAGTACATCTCTACTGCGCGGCTGCAGTCTTTATGCAGGGACATATTGGACGCACCGCGGGAGATAGTTAAATTAAAATCCGCAAGTCTGAGTGGCGCCATATGATCCGGATGAAGAGGAACTGCTAACGCTCCTGTGGCCAAATTGAGAAGTAGACGTTGCTCGAGATGTGCCACGTTTGAGCCGATAAATGCGAAGTACCACGCGACGGAGCACGAGCGTTATTGCGGAGCATAAACACAAGTCAGCGGCATTGGATTTTAAATGTATTTAATTGGCAATATGCTCACATTTTGGATTTTTCAGATTGATACAATGTACTCCACACAGTCCACTCACTTTGCTAGCTTTAATTGCATCAATCAATCAATTAATCAATCTCTCAACCGTTAATTATGTAACCAAGATGCAAGGTTAATCAAAAAACAGTGCTATTTAATAGATATTTTAAGTTACTACTGATATTTATGCAGTTTAATATCGTTATACATATAAATATTTCAGAACAATAAGTTTGATATCCCACAGAGCTAAAGTTATTCTCAGGATCACCAACAAAAGGATAGAGAGTAAGGCAAATGATTACTTAGGTTGATGATCAGTTTGGGTTTAGGAAAGGAAGAGGTACGCGTGATACCATTGCAGTAATGAGATCACTAATCGAGAGGAATATAGAAAACAATCAGGACGTTTTTGCCTGCTTCGTAGATTTCGAAAAAGCGTTTGATAGAGTGAATTGGGAAAAATTAATGCGTGTATTGCAGAAAATAGGAATGGATTGGAGGGACAGGAGACTGATCCGCAACCTGTACATGTCTCAGACTGCTCAGGTGCGAGTGGGGAACGGAGAGTCCGGATGGGCAGGGCTAGGAAGGGGTGTGAGGCAGGGTTGCCCATTGTCACCGGTACTGTTCAACGTAACATGTGGACGAAATGATTAAAGAGGCATGGGAAGAACTGGAGGTAGGAATGAAAGTCGGAGGGGAATTCGTAAAATCGGTTAGGTTTGCTGATGACCAAGCATTAGTTGCTCAGTCAGTCAAGGGATTGCAAGCATTGCTGAGTGAATTGGAGGTTCAGTGCGATAAATATGGGATGAGAATCAATATTAATAAAACAAAGGTTATGCGATTTTCCAGAAAGAAAAAGGCTAAGCTAAACATTAAAATAGGAGGGGAAAAAATAGAGCAGGTAGAACAGTTTACATATCTCGGAAGTGTTTTGGACCAATACGGTCAAAGTGGTAGGGACGTAAGGAGAAGAATTGCGCTAGGCAAGGAGGCTTTCTCAAGAAGGAGGGAGTTGATGATGGGGACGTTGAGTAGAGATGTTAAGACAAGACTCGTAAAAACTCTGATATGGAGCGTAGCTATGTACGGCGTGGAAACATGGTCACTGAAGCAGGAGGATAGACGTAGATTGGAGGCTTTTGAAATGTGGGTGTGGAGAAGAATGGAGAAGGTGAAATGGACCGAAAGGAAAACAAATGAGGAAGTACTAGAGATGGTGGGTGAGGAGAGGGGTTTGTTGAGAGAAATCCTATGGAGGCAGAATAGATGGATGAAAGGCATATTGAGCTAGTAGGCTGTTAGGTGGTGGGATGTTAAAGAAGGTAATAGAGGGGAGAATGTTAGGCAAACGAGGAAAGGGCAGGAACAGGATAGGGATGTTGGACGGGATGAAGAGGGTCCTGATGTAGTTTAAGTTGCTGGATTGGGTTTTGTTCGCAGTTACAAAATATTTTTTTTATATTTGTGTCCATCCAAAAACCTACCTTAAACGGTAGATTACCTAACAATAATAATATATATATTTATTTATTTCCGAAACAGAACGCTCTTCGGCGACGCCCAAATATATATATATATATATTGGAAAAGGTTTTTAAAATACAGAATCACAAAGAAAGGACGCTCACATATGTTCGAGATCAGTTAAAAAAGTATTGCGAATTTTTAATTTCCGCGGGTTACGTATACTTGATTTTCGATTATTTTGTAGCGTTATGTTGGTTCTTATGTCTCTCAATCATGCCGAAAAGTTTGGCCGTTTTGAATGTTCAGTTCATTGTTGACAACTGTTTTGCTTGGAAGTGTTTTAACCTGTCTTCGATTTTTGCCTGCTCCAAAAAATGGATCAAAGAATCTGTACTCAATTTTGTGTGAAAAACGAAATTAAGTGCTCGGACGCATTCCGAATGTTGACTGTTGCATATGAAAAAGCTACCTTGGACCGAAGTTTGTCGGCTGTACAAAATGTTCTCAGAGGGCCGAGAAGATGTGAGCGACGAAAAGCGTGCCGGACGCCCAAGTACGCCAAGAACAGACGAAAACATTGATGCAGTGAAGAAAATAGTACTGGCCAATCGTCGAATCACCGTCAGAGAAGTTGCCGATGACCTAAACATATCGATTGGCTCGTGCCATTCGATTTTTACCAATGATTTGGGCATGACACGGGTCGCCGCAAAATTCTTACCAAAATTGCTCAATTTCGACCAAAAACAGCAACGTATTAACATTGCTAATTAGGTGTTAGACTCTATCCGCGACGACTCAAATTTGCTCCATACACTCCAATACGTCCTGATTGTATTTTATATTCCCATCGATTAGTGATCTCATTACTGCAATGGCATCACGCGTACCTCTTCCCCTCCTAAACCCAAATTGATCATCCCCTAAGTAATCATTTGCCCTACTCTATATCCTTTTGTTGATGATCCTGAGAATAACTTTGGCTGCGTGGGATATCAAACTTATTATTCTGTAATCCTCACATGATGTCGCCTTTACCTTTTTCGGAATAGGAACTAACACTGATCTCGCAAAATCTTCCGGCCAGATTCCATCCTCATAGATACTACGAATCAGTCCATATAGAGTCTCCTTTCCACATTTTCCTAAACATTTCAATAGTTCCGCAGGAATGTTATCTACCCCCACGGCCTTATTTGCTTTCATCTCCCTTAATTTTCTTTCTATATCATCGTCGAGTATGGGTGGACCTAAGCTGTCTTCATCTACATCATGTTCTTTTTCTGTCTAACCTTGTTGGCCTAAGATTTTTACAATACAGCGCTTCTATATATTCCTTCCACCTCTCTTGGATATTTTCTGTGTCAACTTACCTAACCCCACTTATCTTTAACTGTTGCACAGATCTTCCCTTCTTACTTCCCAATAATAACTTAACCTTTCTGTAGAGCGCACCAATTTCATCCTTCCTCTGTAAACTTTCCATATCCTCGCATTGCGTTTTCCACCATTCTTCTTTTGCTTTATTTGTGGCCCGTCTCAATCTATTGTTAACTCTTTGTACTTCATATTTTCTAACTCTGTGGTTACATTCTTCCAATTTCTTCTCCCATCCATCTTTGTAATTATCTCATTCGTGATCCATGGTCCTTCTCCTTTTCCTGTTAACTGTCCCTGTAGTGTCTTTTGCGGTTTTCGATATCACTTTCTTGGTACATTGCCATTTTTCTTCGATAGTACTCAGATCTTTACCGTCATTCATGATTTTCTCTAAACCCTGCTGATACTCCTTCCTTGTTAATCCATTTAACGCTTCTACAATCCATTTACTAAACCGCCGACACTGCCTTATCTTTTTGAAACGGACGCTACATTTCATAAAAACTAAATTGTGGTCGGAGTCCGCATTCGCTCCCGGAAAGCTGTGCGAATTTATCACACTGTTACTAAACTTGTGCCTAACCAGAGTATAATCTAACTGATACCTTTCTGAGTCACCTGGCATTTTCCATGCATACCAATTTTTTTTGTGGTGTGTTGGTGATAACTAACCCCTGTCTCCTGTAGAACTCTATTGGTTTCTCCCCGCGTTCATTCCTCGTGCCCAAACCGTAGTCTCCGACTTCATCACCATCTCTTCCTTCGCCTACCATCGCATTCCAATCCCCCATTACTATCAAAAGTTTCCCTGCAGGGAATCCGCAATTATATCCTCTAACTGATCGTGCTATATCCTATCGGCTTCTTCCTCCTTATGGTTGCTCGGTGGCATGTATACCTGACAATGATCTAGTTCGTCGGTACTGCTTTAATCTCTACTAGTAATATAGTAATATTCTATCCGTTGCTTCTTCTATGTTGACTACGCTTTTTCCTACCTCTTTATTTAATATTATGACTATATACGAGTGTGTGTGTGTGTGTGTGTGTATATATATATATATATATATATACACACAAACACTAACACAAAAAACACTACACACATAGAAACATAAAAGAAGGACACTTACATTGGATATTTACGTTTCGACGGCACGGCCGTCGTCATCAGAGGGATATATATATATATATATATATATATATATATATATATATATATATATATATATATATATATATATATATATATATATATATATATATATCCCTCCCATGGACTACAACCTTGTCGTGGTGGAAGGGCTTGTGTGTTCCGATGACCCCTAGAGCTGTGCTGGCGGGAGTAATAATAATTACTCCTGGAAGGGTCACCCATGCCAGATAGGTCGAAGGTTAGGAGCCAGACGAAAGGTAGTCCACGCAGCGTCTGTTCCTCAGTGAGGCGGCTGCAATGGCGTCTGACCCCAGTGGGGCGGCCATTAAGTGATGGTGTCACGTTAAAAACACTATTGAGGAAGGCAACGGGAAACCACCTCAATTATGATTCCCAAGAATATTATGATGGGCACTATAGATAATATGAGTCCTGGCAACTACGGGACACGGCCCAAGAGGCCGTGTGTCGTGCCCGGCAGCGGGAGAGGCAAGGCTTCCGCGGTCGTCATCCCACGAAACCCTTGCGGGGAAGAAATAACTTCAGCAGGACAGAAGACTCAGAAGAAGGCGAAAGTAGTTAGAATAGGAACCTGGAACGTCAGGACAATGTTGAGGAGAGGCAAATTAGAAAATATTAAGCGAGAGATGGAAAGAGGTAACATAGATGTTTTAGGCCTCTGCGAGGTGAGATGGAAGGATAGCGGGGATTACTGGAGTGACAATTATAGAGTAATATACAGCGGGGGGGATGAGAGCCAACGAGGGGTTGCCGTAATTTTAAATAAAGGGGTAGGAAGAAGCGTAGTCAACATAGAGCAAGCGACAGATAGAATTTTACTCGTAGAGATTAAAGCAGAGCCGACGAACTTGGTCATTATTCAGGTATACATGCCACCGAGCAACCACAAGGAGGAAGAAGTCGATAGGATGTATGATGAGTTAGAGGATATCATCGCGAGTGTTCCTGCAGGGAAACATTTGATAGTGATGGGGGATTGGAATGCGACGGTAGGCGAAGGAAGAGATGGTGGTGAGGTGGGGGACTATGGGTTAGGCACGAGGAATGAACGCGGGGAGAAAGCAATTGAATTCTGCAGGAGACAGGGGTTAGTCATCACTAACACATGGTTTAGACACCACAAAAGGCGTAGGTATACATGGAAAATGCCAGGTGACTCAGAAAGGTATCAGTTAGATTATATTATGGTTAGGCACAGGTTTAGGAACAGTGTGATAAATTCGCACAGTTTCCCAGGAGCGGATGCGGACTCTGACCACAATTTAGTTGTTATGAAATGTAATGTTCGTTTCAAGAAGATAAGGCAAGGGCGGCGGGTTAAAAAATGGAATTTAGAAGCAGTAAATGAATTAACGAGGAAGGAGTATCAGGAGGCTGTAGAGAAAATGATGGATGACGGTAAAGAACTGAGTATTATCGAAGAAAAATGGGAATGTATCAAGAAAGGGATATTGGAAGCCGCTAAAGACACTATAGGAACCGTTAACGGGAAAAGGATAAGGAAACCATGGGTAACGGATGAGATGATTGCGAAGACGGATGAGAGAAGAAGATGAAAAAATGTAAACACAGAGTTAGGGAAAATGAAGTACAAAGAGTTAAACAATAAATTGAGAAGGGCCACAAATAAAGCAAAAGAAGAATGGTGGAAAACGCAATGCGAGGATATGGAAAGTTTACAGAAGAAGGGTGAAATTGGTGCTCTATACAGCAAGGTTAAGTTATTATCGGGAAGTAAGAAGGCAAGAGCTGTGCTAACAGTTAAAGATAAATGGGGTAAGATAATAGTTGAACCAGGAAAAATCCAAGAGAGATGGAAGGAATATATAGAAACACTGTATGGTAAAGAACTTAGGCCGACAAGGTTAGACATAGAAAAGGAACATGACGTAGAAGAAGATAGCTTAGGTCCAGGCATACTCGACGATGAAATAGAAAGGGCATTAAAGGAGATGAAAGCAAATAAGGCTGTGGGGGTGGACAATATTCCTGTAGAAATGTTGAAATGGTTAGGGAAAGGTGGGAAAAAGGCCATATATGGACTGATTCGTAGTATCTATGAGGAAGGAATCTGGCCGGAAGATTTTGTGAGATCGGTGTTAGTTCCTATTCCAAAAAAGGCAAAGGCTTCGTCATGTGAGGATTACAGAACAATAAGTTTGATATCCCACGCAGCTAAAGTTATTCTCAGGATCATCAACAAAAGGATAGAGAGTAAGGCAAATGATTACTTAGGGGATGATCAGTTTGGGTTCAGAAAAGGAAGAGGTACGCGTGATGCCATTGCAGTAATGAGATCACTAGTCGAGAGGAATATAGAATACAATCAGGACGTTTTTGCCTGTTTTGTAGATTTCGAAAAAGCGTTTGATAGAGTGAATTGGGAAAAATTAATGCGTGTATTGCAGAAAATAGGAATGGATTGGAGGGACAGGAGACTGATCCGCAACCTGTACATGTCTCAGACTGCTCAGGTGCGAGTGGGGAACGGAGAGTCCGGATGGGCAGGGCTAGGAAGGGGTGTGAGGCAGGGTTGCCCATTGTCACCGGCACTGTTCAACGTATATGTAGAGGAAATGATTAAAGAGGCATGGGAAGAACTGGAGGTAGGAATGAAAGTCGGAGGGGAACTCGTAAAATCGGTTAGGTTTGCTGATGACCAAGCATTAGTTGCTCAGTCAGCCAAGGGGTTGCAAGCATTGTTGAGTGAATTGGAGGTTCAGTGCGATAAATATGGGATGAGAATCAATATTAATAAAACAAAGGTTATGCGATTTTCCAGAAAGAAAAAGGCTAAGCTAAATATTAAAATAGGCGGGGAAAGAATAGAGCAGGTAGAGCAGTTTACATATCTCGGAAGTGTTTTGGACCAATACGGTCAAAGTGGTAGGGACGTAAGGAGAAGAATTGCGCTAGGCAAGGAGGCTTTCTCAAGGAGGAGGGAGTTGATGACGGGGACGTTGAGTAGGGATGTTAAGAAAAGACTCGTAAAAACTCTGATATGGAGCGTAGCTATGTACGGCGCGGAAACGTGGTCGCTGAAGCAGGAGGATAGACGTAGATTGGAGGCTTTTGAAATGTGGGTGTGGAGAAGAATGGAGAAGGTGAAATGGACCGAAAGGAAAACAAATGAGGAAGTACTGGAAATGGTGGGTGAGGAGAGGGGTTTGTTGAGAGAAATTCTATGGAGGCAGGAAAAATGGATGAAAGGCGTATTGAGCGGTAGTGGAATGTTGAAGAGGGTAATAGAGGGGAGAATGTTGGGCAAGCGAGGTAAGGGTAGGAACAGGATAGGGATGTTGGACGGGATGAAGGGAGGAAAGAAGTACACCGAGATGAAGAGGGACCTGATATAGATTAGTTTGCTAGGTGGGGAGTCACAAAATGTTTATTTGATAGTTGTGTCCATCCAAAAACCTACCTTAACCGGTAGATTACCTAATAATATATATATATATATATATATATATATATATATATATATATATATATATATATATATATATATATATATATATACATATTCAAACTTGAAAATCCCGCCATACGGCGCACAAATATTCATTCAAACAGAAATAGGTATAAGGAAAGGGGATAGGAAAACCCATAAAAGGCGAACACAGAACATGTGGGGAAGGCGGTTTTTGAGCAGATCACGAAGGAAATATTTTTACTTTCGTGATCTGCTCAAAAACCGCCTTCCCCACATGTCCTGTGTTCGCCTTTTTTGTGTTTTCCTATCCCCTTTCCTTATACCTATTTCTGTTTGAATGAATATATATATAGTCACTTTCTTGGAAAAGCCACGAACGTGCACAATAAAATTCACCAAATAGTCATAGCAAACACAGAAACTAAAACATATAAAAGAGGGACTCACTAGTTCTCGAATTTTCGGTGGTGCAACCAAATTTCTCAAGAGGAATCAGGAACAGAACTCCTTGTTCTAATCTAATCCTAAGTTCTGTTCCTAATTCCTCTTGAGAAAGGTGGTTGCATCACCGAAAATTCGAGAACTAGTGAGTCACTCTTTTATATGTTTTAGTTTCTGTGTTTGCTATGACTATTTAGTGAATTTTATACATATATATATATATATATATATATATATATATATATATATATATATATATATATATATTTGAAATTGACGCTCTCCGGTGACGCACAAACACACGGATACAAAATATTCAACACACAGAAACATAAAGGAAGGACACTCACAGTATGTGTTTGTAACACACTCACAACTCACATATGTATACATACTGTGAGTGTCCTTCCTTTATGTTTCTGTGTGTTAAATATTTTCTATCCGTGTGTTTGTGTATTAATATCTATAAATATATATATATATATATATATATATATATATATATATTAATTACTGCATCTATGTATTTATTGTCTGTTGAAAAAGGCTATTTGAACTCAGAACATCGTCATTAGCTCTTCAATCTTTATTCCTATAACGCACAGACAATAAATATTTTCAATTTCAATATGCTGCTTACCTAATTTGGCAATATACTCATCTGCAGTGCCAAATCGGTCGGAATCTTAAAAATGATCGGCTGAGTATTCAGTCAATTAGAAAATCTCAATGGATTATTTCATCACACGAAATATTTGTAGAAATCATCTACGAAACATGCACACCAGTATTACTGTAATTTTAGGAAAAGAGATGAAAGCTAACGTGTAAACTTATTGAAGGCGAACCCATTTCTCAGACCAAAGCCAAAGAAAGTGTACAAAGCACATATTACAAGTGAGAATTTAGTTACAAGATGACACACCAAATAATCAATAAAATTAATTGATCATGATAAGGTAAAAATTAATGCGTGAGGTAGGAGTATAGTAAATAAATGAATCTAAATAAATCACATTATTACGCTGGAAATAAATTCCATTCCATACTACTGCAATATCTCACATTACGTAAACTCAGGTCGTATGCGAGTGAATTCTTCCCAAAGAATAATTTTACGGAAACTTTTCAAGATCACGTGAATAATCAATACAGCTCATACTTTTGAACTCAGATCATGCGTAGGTAAATTATTGCAAGCATATTTATACAGACTTTTCGAGGTCAACCGGATAATTAGGGATGCGAAAAATATGAAAACGTTCAATAAAATAATTTTCAGAAAACATTCGAGGATATCGAACACTCTTGCCGTGTGAGCGAAACCACGATCCGCTCATTATTATTAGAATAATATTGTATTTTCAGAATTGTAGAAGTTCTAATTTAATTCCGACGAATCGCCAAATGAATTACCAATACCAATTACTTATGCTTCATTACTCAATTCATTATTATATTATAATTACTCGGGGTATTTTCCTATTATTATTTCCCACCCTCAAATCTCCAGTATTAGTTGAAGACGGAAAGAACACAATGTAGCTTTGTTAATCCCACTTAATGTTTTAATCTCACTAATTAACAAAACTGCATTTTTTTCTTTTCGTTATGGATAAGGTCCACAAAGGCAAGGCTTAAATTACGGATTTTATTAGTTGAATGACTGGAATAGACGGTTTATGAGAATCAAGACAAAGAACATCATCATATTTGTCTTAAATTTGACCATCTCATTACTGATGAATTCCCCTCCAACTAACCTCTAACCAAAAATCTTACTATACATGACCCCACCTCAGTCTGTTTCTCAATTGTTGCGATACATGATTGGTAAAAATTCATTAACCACGGTGCATTAATCAACTGTGTTCTCTCTCTTGGTACCGCAAGCAGAAACGTTATTAACCAGATACCAAAGGATGTTGCCATGTTACGTTTATCTCCCAAAGTAAATCGGTGCTTGGGAGTGAAATCTAATTTATTAAACTCTCACGGAAAAGTTTCAAATTAAATGTGTCTCAACAGCCCTCCCCTATCTACTGATCTGATGGATATTTCTTAAGAGGAATTGGAGACGCATCACTTTAATGCTTTTAAAGTCGCCTGTTGGCTTTGTACGCATCTCCTCAAAGAGCTTTGCCCGATAAAGATTTTTTTTCTAAGGCCACTCTATTTTTGATTACTCACTTGTCCATAAAATGACTCAGTATGAGCAAACTGCGGTCGTGATCCGAGATATGGACGCAGGAGGAGCATCAAGACCAAGTTGGTAAATAGCATGCGGCATTTGTCGCAAGCGCTCGCTACTTGCCCTTGTGTTTCAAGGACGATTCAATCGACAGGGCTACACTAAACCCTTCAGAGTCCAAGGCACTCGCATGTGCAAGTAAACAAGCAGCGAAATTCACGGCGCTTACCATAGTCATGCCAAGTGTCCGGACACGCTTAGACCCATCTTTGCATCCGTCGATTCTCCGCTATGGAACGTAGTAATTATTTTGTTATCTCGACGGTGGATTCGCGACCAACTCCACCGAATTTGGGAATCACGCATCATTGGTAGTCTGCTCGAAATATAAAATCGCCATTTTTATAAAACAGCTATTTGAGAGGTCAAGTATCCAAATGATGCGTCATGGTTTCTCAGAAACATCGTACTTCAGTTGAACTCTTCATAACGTCCCTTTTTGGGGTAAGAACTGTAGAAAATAGCAAGGTATTAGGTTGCTAAAATAAATTTTTTTGCTTATAATTTCTTCCATACTTTCTTATCCTTGCATACCTCCTTCGCTTCTCACAGGTTCATACACTGTGATACAAGCTTATACGTTCCTGAAACTTTGAATATCCCTTGTCTTGAGCCTCTCTGCTCACATTTACCCTCACCCATGTGAATTTTTTAATTTAGCTCTTCCTTTTTAACAGTTACCCATATCTCATATATCTGTTAGGTCACCCGATTCTCATCCATTCTCTCAATATGATCAAACCAGAGGAGCATATTTCTTTCATTCTATTCAGTACCGATGAAACCGAATAGAATTTTTTGATAACACTATCTTGGCCCCGTTTGTCCTCATTGTGACAGCAAAGTAACTTATTATATTTTGTCTAATCCCTACTACGATCTTATTGACCTATGACACCACGCATACCCACTCCTTCCTAAACTGACATATCTTCTTCCACTTAACAGTAATTTTTTCTATTATATCCCTTTCTGTCAGATACTAGATACGTACCTATCCTCTTACAAAACCTAACTTTTGGCCTCTATGACCTCACGTACTGACAATGAATCCTTTTTTCGGACGGGCGTTAATACTATGATAATGAAATCTTCTGGCCAGATTCCTCCATCAAAAATGCTCCGACTGAGACCTTTTCTTTCCATGGTCTCCTAAACTCCGAATTAATTCCGAAGGGATATGCTATCCATCCTCACGTTCTTGCTCTTTTTCCATTTCCTTTAATGCCATATCAATCTCCCAATCAATTATGCCTCGACTTAAGTTATTTTCATCAACTTTTTATCGATATCAAAACGTGCTAATGTCTTCAATGAGTCTTTTTCTCCTAACATTTTCCAAGTACACCAACGTCAACTATGGTATTCATACTAGGTACTAGTAATCTTTTAAATCATTTATTCTCCAAAGCTCTATTGCTTTCTCCCCAACTGTATTTCCTTTTTCTTTAACTTCACCCGCCTACCTCGCTCTTATTTCTTCCCTCATCCACCGCCGCAATACATTACCCCATTTCTAAAAACTATTATCTTCTAAGAAAAATCGCAATAATTCTCCCAGTCGATCGTACACAATGTTTACTTGTTTCTCCCTATGACTATCGGAATACAACCAGAATTAAAACCACGCTCGAAAGATTTAATTTCTACTACGTGTATTAATATTTTATCGATCACCGGCTCTGTTTATTACTTTACTTCCTATCTAATTGCTAGTGCATATTGGCTCTCTTCTTATCGTTGTATTTTTTCTGTAAATATAGCTCCAATAATTGCTATCGCCTCTACACAGACTTCACCTTCATATGGAGGAAGGGACTGAGAGCTCTGATGACCCCAAGACAAATGATGGCGGGGGCAATAAGGAACCACAGTTTATGAACAAGAATGACCGCGGGGAGAATGCAATAGAGTTTCGCAGGAGGCAGGGGTTAATAATCACTAACAATTGGTTTAGACAACAAAATAGGCGCTGGTATGCATGGAAATTACGCGAGCAGATGAGGATTCAATTAAAAATTTGATCATAATAATGAGTAAAGTTCGATTCATAAAAATAAAACAGGGAAGACGGCTTGGGAAATCGAATGTAGAAGCTTTAACGGATCAGTAGGTAGTATCAGCAGACTGTAGAGAAAATTACTAACGAGGACAGAGAGCGAGGAATCATAGGAAAAAAGGAAATATATCAAAGGAAGGATATCGGGAACCGAATATGAAACTAAAGGAACAGTAAAGAGGAAAAGGACAAGAAAGAATGGATTATCTGATGAGTGTGATCATTAAGATAGACGAGAGAAGAAAATAGAAGAATGTGAACAAAGGGTTATGCATAAGAAAGTATAAAGAGTTCAATAATTAACAGAGGCGGGAAAAGAAACAAAAGAAGCGTGGTGGACGACACAGTGCGAGTCCAGAAAATGTACAAAAGGATGAAATTAGTTCACTATACGGGAAGGTGAAAGTACTGTCAGGAAGTAAGAAGAGAAAATCCTTGCAAACTATCAAAGATACGCCAGGAAATTTATTAATTTAACCAGGGAAGGTTCAAGAGAGACGGAAGGAACATGTAGAGGAACTATTGTACGCATATGGTAACGACATTGGGCCAGTAAGGTTTTATACCTGTATAGAATGAGAATATGATATAGATGAGGATAGCTTAGGTTCTGTCTCACTCGACGGAGAGATAAAAAGGGTATTAAGGGAAATGAAATAAGGGCGTGGGGGTGGACAACATTCCAGTCGAACTACTCAAAGGTTTGGGTAAATGTGGGAGGAAGGCTTTTTATAGACAAATTAGTAGCATTTTTGAGGATGGAATTTGGGCGGCAGATTTGGTCAGATGTGTGTTAGTTCCTATTCCAAAAAAGGTAAAGGCTTCATCATGTGAAGACTATAGACCAATAAGTTTGATTTCACCTGCAGCTAAAGTGACACTTAGGAGCATCAGTAATAGGATGGAGAGGAGGGCAAATTACACACGGGATGATTAGTTGGGTTCAGGAAGAGGCACGCGTGATGTCATAGTAATAATGAGGTCACCAATAGATGGGGACATAGAATACAATTATGATGCGTTTGTTTTTTTTCGTAAATTTCATGAAGGCGTTCCATGGAGTAAATTCGATAGAGTTAGATAAAGAATAAATAATTGCATTGCAGAAAAGATAAGTAGAACGGCGAGAAAGGCGACTTATTTCCAAGTTATAATTTTCGTTGGGATGTTGAAGACTAAGATAGAAAGAAGAACGTTAGACAAGCGAGATAGAGGGAGGAAAATAATAGGAATGTCGGATGGAATGAAAGGAGGAAGGAAGTACGCGAAATTGAAGAACAGTTTGCTCAACTGTGGGATGCCACGGTGCATTTTATTAGGAGAGGCAAAAACATTTATCGTTGTTGGGTATGTGTCCACCAAAAACATCTCAAATGCAAGAATACCAATATTAATAATCGCCATCATTTTTCTATCATAACTGATATGGTTCTAACATATCTATATTTCATCTACCCAAATCCTGAAGATAGAGAGAGATTTTGACTTCCCATGCTCACACTTCTGCAGCTTTCTGTATTTTTTTCTACTGCCCGTAATTTCTCTGTTGTAAGGATTTAATGTAATATCGACCGAATAGGTCGACCGACCATGCTTCCACCTCTGCCGGTCACAACAGTCGCTCAGTGAACTGCGTTCCGTAGTTATCAGGATTCATTTTAACATTTGCGTCCGATGTATATTTTCGCAGCGGACATGGTTCTCGTCGCCTTCCTCAATAATGTTTTTAAATGGAACGTTTACTTTGAAACGGCCACCCCATTGTGATGGACGCCTAAGTAGCATCCTTACTGACGATCACACTCTGCATGGACTACCTTCTTTTGACACCCAATCTCCGATCTAACTGGCGTGGGCGACCCTACCAGGGGTAATTATCATTTATACCATCAGAATAGCTCTAGATGTCTTGAAAATAGCAATCCTCTTCCATTTTGTCAATGTCGTAGCCCATGGCGAGGGGCTGCACATGTTGTAAAATTTAAAAAGTCTTGGAATCTTAGTTGTGGGAAATTAGTGTAAAGGACCATTAATGCATATTTTTCGTTTTTTTTTATCGTTGGTGGTTATAGAAAGTCAGCGAATTGAGAAAAGACGCAGAGGAAAGGGAAGAACTGCATAGTTCTTAGCGCTTGGCGAAGGCTACCGAATGGTCCAAAGTAAGACAGTATATCTTACGGAAAGTGGACCCTGCCGAAAATTAACCACGCACTCCAATTTTGATGATATTATTAATTCTTCCTCGTAGGTATTTAAGAATGGATGTGCTTGAAATCTAATTCACACCTTCATCTGAAATGCTTTGGGGAAATGCGAACAATTTCCTACTTCATCTCTCGATAGCTCCTATCTCCCATTTTGACGCCAAACATGGCTATTTTATTCCTCAATCATCCTCTTTACGCAACTTCCATTTATATTCAAATTACCGAATTATTAAACGATAAGATCTATACAATGGGAATAAGTATTATTTTTCAGGCTCACCTGTGGTCAATTCTCTTCTCTCAACAAAAACTTATTCATTCAAAATGTTCCATATGTCAATTATATTATTTGGTCATTGTGGTCCGACATGCGACTCATAGAGGGAAAAGGTTTCATCTAAACAAATATGCTCTCCATCGCTAAAAAATCAATTCGAATGTTAGCTGAATGTTCTATACTCGACAGGTACTGTACATACTACATTAGTTACATTCTACTTTAGTATTTATTAAAAACTCTTTCATTCCTTCTTAAAATCACTTGGCTGAATTAAT
The DNA here is from genome assembly GCA_037158775.1 of Hetaerina titia. Lineage (NCBI taxonomy): Eukaryota > Metazoa > Arthropoda > Insecta > Odonata > Calopterygidae > Hetaerina > Hetaerina titia. The sequence continues at coordinate 104,706,783 of CM073772.1, read as the reverse complement.
ATACGTATGCCGAATTAATCCCTATATGCATACAGCAACGATGACAATCTTTAACCCTCGTTTAAGGTACGGTACTATAGTCCTCATTGAACTATTTTATTTATTTTCAATAGTATTAAAAGTGATGTAATGAAGTCTCTTGGGAAAATTCCTTTCTCACAGATTCGGCGGTATAATCTGCGGTAATTCTGCGGATAAATACAATGATTTTCCCTGAGACTTTGAGTAACTCAGCAAAAGTAAAAAAATCTTCCTATTATCGCGTTTCCCTTCGTTCTCCTTGGCACTATTTATCTTACTGCCACACCTCAGATTCCCAGTACTTCTTGGTCACAGCTATTCTCATTTATGTCGCGTTGCCAATTTCACTACCTCCTGTACTAATTATTTTAAAGTATATTTAGACTCACCATATTCAATAATATTTCCTTAATTCGTAAAGCGTTTCGAAGGTGAACCCTTTACGACTTAAGGAAAAATTATTTAATATAATCAGTCTAAAAAGAGGCCGTAAGAGGTTTTAATTTTCCTTCCCATAAAGTATATATCTCAACCAATTATTTTGTAACCTTTCAAAACCTGTTTTGGCTTCATAATCTAATGGTTTTCTTAATTCTAATAGTTAGAATCGTTTTTTCCTTTATTGCATATTTTCCTGTCCTCTATTTATTAATAGCAACTAATCAATAAATCAACTTTAGAATCATGTCACGGTCGATAGCCTGGAAGAGGTGGGTCAGAATACCTTCAGCTAAATGACCCTCCACTTAAGATACGCTAACGCACGGCAACCAGAATGTGAAAGATTTATTAAAAGCCTGGAGTGCTCGTGATTAGAGGGAGAAGACAAGGTCCATCGAAATTTTTTTGCGCGCAGGGAAGTTAGAATGATCTTCTTCCTTAAGTTGTGACTGAAGATTGCGTTCTTTTGTGTGATGGAGCTTTCCACTCCAAATCAAGATAAAAGTCGCCTTGTCTTCTGAATTTCGAATATTTTCTGTTCAACTTCCTCCTAGATAACGCGTCTATTTCCGCGCATTGGTGGACACTGTCGGTGCAAGGACTCGATCGCAGCGGACGACGTCAGCGGAGATCGGCTCGAAAATTGTCCTGGGCTGCCTTCTCCAAGTTATATTAAAAACTCAAAGACTTGAACTTTTCATCTTCGACTCGGTTCTCGCCCAATAAATCACAAGAGCCTTGCCAGGGAGAACGAAAGAATTGATTACCAAAAATAAAGGCTTCAAGAAATGAAACCATGTCCATATTTTCAATACTCCCAATTACAAAACTTACGACGAATCGCGTGCATTCCTCTATCTCTCTTCTCAACCATAAATTAACTGTCAATATGTGGAGAAAATAGCTGGGATATTAATACATTAAATACGTGTGTCGTTCAGTAGCTTCTAAGAAAATGGCGCTTGCAGTAACGGAAAATGTTTGCTTTTAATAAGCCTCATCTCTTATGAGACTGCTGTTAAAGTTTCATTCACACGCTTTTTAATGCTGCGGCATGAACAATTGCAATATTTTACAAACTATGACAGCATAAATGCGGACGATGTGAGTGAACTGGGAAAAAAACAGAGGAATAGCGAATCAAACAAAAGAGAGACTTATCTTCCGACGAGCGAGGTCTAAACTAGCGAATATCACACTGCAAAATTGCAAATATGTTCTCCTAGCTTAGGATCATGGTATGAAAATATTATATCCTGCATGATTTCGTCGGAGAATCCTCTTAAAAGAGGAAATGCTTAAAAACTGAAATTAAAATAATATACTATATTAGAGAAGTTACTACGAGTTTTTCGATGAGTGAAAAAAAATAAGCTGTGGAGGAGTCTTTCTCCTTGTGATGGCAACCACAAAGTCATTATATAATAGCATATTATAACCGTAACCCGTAACATAGCAATATTTCAAACTATTAAAAAGCTTTGCTGATATGTAACTGTCTGAAGACATTTCTTTTACCAGCTTGAACGGTCTGGCTTATTTAGTAAAAGGAATATTTGGTGATAGAAGTTTACAGGTCGTATTATTTTATCACAAAAAACGCTGATTTAACTGTTAGTTAAATGGATGAAAAACTATAGCTAGCTTAGAATCTTCTAAATCGCAATTCAAGGGCAAGGGCTAAGGGCAAAAAATAATCCAACTAATTAAAAATATTTAATTGCTTCTAAATTAAATTGACTCTATCAGAAGGTGGCTTGAGGGGGTGGGGGAATCGATACCCTTCATCTACTGACGGAATGCTCTTAAGTGCAAAATCGAACGACGACGCCTTTGTAACCCTCAGCCAAAGCCAGGCTACTCGAGAACTTGTCATATGTTTTTGCCTTTTCTACTGAAATGTAATTAACCTGCAGTAGCGCCTGGCGGGAGTGTAAATCTCAGCATAATTTGAGCTACTCTCTCCTACAAAACATAGTAATAAATCACCTTAAAACCACAGTCCGGTTGTGGGTAGGTGATGGTAGAGCTAAGTTGGGGAGGAGTTAACGACGCTCAACCATTCAAGCCACACGGCGTATGTAATTTACGCATTCGTTAGATATAAGGCCAGTTCCTTTTCATGTGAAGCTGAGGGCACCCGGAGGCGTCACCCACAATGAACACTGGGTCCTTCATTCCGCAGCCGAACGCCCTACACAATAACGCGCCCTCGAGTCTCTCCTTTAACTTTATCAACATTTGACCTGGTACTGGATAAATGTGCATGTCTGTCACCCCATGAAACTAAAACCTCTTTGTTTTTAAAAAAAGGCCCATCGGAATCATTTCAAATCATCATCAACCAACTGCCACTGAATTACGTCGGTAGTTACATATGGAAGATATCAACCGCCGAGAAAAATTACCTCTCCGTACGCTGTTTTGGATTTCACTCGCGCATAATGATCTACGGGAGAGAAATAAAGGGGACAATTTGAAACTTTAACTTTTCTCAAGAGGAAGGACGACGGAATGAAAAAAGCTTTTAAAGTCCCATCGAACCTGTTTCACTTTAATGGGATCTTAGAACATGATCAAGTTACGTAACTCAGGATATGGAGCACAGGACTTCTTCAGGGTTGATGCGGTGCGTATTCTCGTCCAGTAGATCGCCTTCCTTGATTTAAAAGAAACCTCAAACCCCTCGTGGTGGTCACTCGGGCAGCGCCTCCTCATCTTTAAAGCGGTCTGGGAAGAGGGAGACGAAGAAGGATGAGGCGTGAGAAAGAAAACTGAGAACGGACTGCGATATTTATCCGCGGCTCCCGAATGAGGAGCGGTGGGTACCGAGGACGACGCAATAACAGGGGCACGAGGGAGGAGGAGGGGGAGGTGGAGTCGAGATTGGGGACGGCGGGCGAGGGGATGGGAGGTGCAGGTAGTTGCGACTGGTCTGCTCCGACACCTGGGTCAAAAAAGGCAAGGGCAAGGCGCATGCGCATTCCGAAATCCGAATCCCTTGGGAAAGAAAGGATAAGGTGCGAATGGTCTATACCGTTGGGAAGGAGAGAGGAAGGTAAAGGGAAATGGGGCAATACCTTTCCGCGTGGAAAATCTTCCAGGGGAAGTTTCTGTATTAGCAGATGCAATCACTTGCGAGTGATTGATTAAAATTCGTAATTACAACCTCGTATGAAATAAAACTATCGTCAAAACCAGGTTTAGGTGTGATTCCCATCCGCATGGGTTAATCGTCAGGGAGATCAATGTAAATCATATTTTAATATTTTTGCTGGGTAAACATGAACGCATCATATCCCATTGGAAGTGGAAAATAAACTTATGCGAAAGAGTGCTAATTGACAGCAGAAACTAATTAACTGACGGGATTAGGTGTGAGTAACCCCAACGACGCCCCCTGAGTGAACGTAATTTGTGCTCTTATTCCTCATCTATATCGATCACATTCATCATAACTGATGGAAAGACCATACTGAGAAATGTGTAATGAAATGAACCTTGAGAGTTTGTTAATACCCGTTGCCAGGCTGAGGCTCTCCGGATATATCTGAATAAATTCACAGTAATGCACTTCAGAGAAAATAAATCCCTTCGCCATTGCACTTATTATGATATAAATGCATGAAAATTGCGTATCAAGTAAAATACATGGCAAAATGGACGAATATCAGATGTAGCGAGTGGAGAACACGTTAGATATGTGCAGAGGTGGTTCTCGGGTTTGACTGCGTGAGAGACATTTGTGGCTCAACGTTTCTCTCCCGTTGCAGGGAGCGTCTTCAGGAGCGAAGTAATCTTTCGTGCTATTCCGCCGGCACGAAAGATTACTTCGCTCCTGAAGACGCTCCCTGCAACGGGAGAGAAACGTTGAGCCACAAATGTCTCTCACGCAGTCAAACCCGAGAACCACCTCTGCATCTCTCAACAGCTGCGAAAGCCTCCGATCTACGAACGTTAGATATGTTTTGGGAACTGCATTACAGAGACTTGGCTTCGCCAAGCCAAAATGGGGAAATATTAGAATGAGAAAGGTGCCCATAAATGTTATTTCGACTTAATTGGATCTGATCCGGAATTAACTCGAGAGTTTGGAATCACACGCAGCAAGTTTTAATCTCTGAATTTATAAAATATGCAAAATATATTTCATATTTCAATTGCAATGAACGAAAACAAAGCTTCTTTCGCAATAATTTCGATAACAATCTTAGCAAAAGCAATGAGTATTGTAAACTTAATATGTGAGATTCTAGATACATAAATATTATGTGCACAATTCAACATACTACGAGTAGTTGAACACAAATATTTTTAGATTTTAACGTTCAAAACGGACTATTTCTCACGACATCCCACATAAGGAAACTTTCCCAAATTTATAAAATAACGGAAAATGTTAGTCGTAAAAAATTATAAGGATATCATTTTTTCCCCACCTACACATTTCTTGATAGAAACAACAGAAAACAAATTGCGAGAAAATTCCAACTGCTCTTGAAATATATGAAATCATTTTCTTCCACATTTCATAATTAAATGGCAAGTTCCTTAATATCTGATTATGTAACATATTTTTTCCACCAAACCACACACCACTTCTACATTAAAATTCACGAGTTTTATCCAAGAAGAAGAATTGCTTTTCATTTAGGCGCCGCGGAGCCATTTTGCGCTAATGAACAATATTCAAGAGTATGTGTCAATTCAATTGTAACCATTACGTTATATTGCCAATATAAAATAATAAATGCTGCATCGCAGTTATAAATACCGAGATAACCTAAGTCGTGGGAGAGTTATTTGTGAGAGGAGAAAGGGTAGTGTAAAAAAGCAAGTGTACACGTGACATCGCCAGGAAATCTATGGCCAGAAGATGGCGAGGAGTGGATAACCCGTGGAGGGAAAGGGCGCCAAAAGGTCGAGGTTGGGAGTTCACGTAGCCCTTTGGGAAAGGGAGCGCGTCGGTGAAAATCCGTCCGCTCACTCATTAGTCCTTCAAATTCGAAGTTCGGTTGACTGCGGTCCACCCTCCACTCTGCCCTATCCAACGCTGATTTTCCCTCGACTCTTCCGTCTTGAATCCTTTTTTGTCGACCTATTTGTCTCCTGGTTTCCTCACGGGGCCCTTTCCCTCTATTGCATTAAAGGAAGCAATCTATCGCGCCTCGAAGGTGTGCCCAATCCATCTCGTTCTGCTCTTCCGCATAGTTCCCTCCATAAGCGCTTTTTCCTCTTCCAGCCATCTGGAAACTTCCTCGTTTCTCACTCGAACGGCCCATTTGATCACCACCCACCCACGGAAAAAATACTCGAATACTCTTTTGGATTTTTCCCTGATATTGTACAACGGTCCATGTCTCTGATCTTTGCCATACTCTGCACTTATGCTTTTGCACAATACCACTTAGCCTCATAGTACTGGCTCATCATCAAAAATGTTTTATTTAGTGCCATGCTCGAAATTTTTCCATTTTATTTTCTCCTGCTACCGAAACCTTCATATTGTGCAACATCGTGGTGCAACATGTCTCCTGCTTCTTCCTTCCGCATACTAAGACTCAGTTTTCTTCGCTAATCGTTTTAATGTTATACCCTTGAAGATAATCACTCATTGTGTTCAAGGATATATGCAGGCCTGGGGGAAGATTCTCTGGCATTTTCTAATACTCACATCGTTCTTCTCTTGGCCACTATTATTAATGAATGGAAACATACCTACTCGTATCGTATCGACCATTAAGTATTTCAGACTTTCAGAATATTACATGGAAAATAAAAGATGCCTCGGAGGGGCATTCTGAATCCCCTCTCGATTTGGGATGCGTGAATGATAAGAAATCACTCCTCAAATTACCTTTGACGAGCAGATCAAAAGCGGGAGGGTCTCTACGTGTTTTCTTCGTCTTGTGAAGGCACCGACCTCCGCCGCTCTTCTTCGATCGATACCCTTTTCGATTACTCCGACGCAAGGATTAATGTGGTGTGCTCCGACCGACCGACGGCTCGGTGGCGCGAGAAGGTGGATTTGTGTGAGGGGCGCGGAACCCGGTTGGTTTTTTTTGGGGGGCGGGGAATCGAGTGCCGCCCGCGGATGATTGGATTCTTTCATTGGGCGGAAGAATGTTCGAGAGGTCGTCGGAGGGGAGAACAGATGGGGGAAGGCACTAATTACTGGGTAAGTCGCTTCAATAGCGGAGGGCTAAGGTGGAGGTTGCTGACTTTTTCCGGTTTTACCTGAAGATGTGTGCTTGCATCAATTTCGCTGAGATTGGTGGTGGTTAGTCATAAAACTTTCAGCGGCGTTATTTGGTCATCAATATAGTTTTACTTAAGGGAAAGAGTGAAACTGATTACTCAGGGGATAAGTTTGGGATCAATAAGGGGAAAGGTACGCGTGATGTCATAGTAGTAATGAGGTTACTAAAGAAGAGGGACGTAGGATACAATCAGGATGTACTTGTCTCTTTCCTTGATTTTGTAAAGGCGTTTGATAGAGTAAATTGGGTAGAATTGATGAATATACAGCGGAAAATAGGACTATATGGGAGATAGGATACTAATCCGCAGTCTGTACATGTCTCAGACTGCTCAGGAGCGAGTGGGGGATGGAGAGTAAGGATGGGCAGTGCAAGGAAGAGGGGTGAGACTGGTGTGTTCATTGTCACATTCGCTGTACAACGTATATATAGAGGAAATGATTAAAGAGGCATGGGAAGAATTGGAGGTAGGAATGAAAGTCGGCGGAGAATCCGTAAAATTAGTTAGGTTTGCTACGGATCAAGCTTTAGTTTGACAGTCAGCCAAGGAGTTGCAAGTATTGCTGGATTCATTAGGAAGTCAGTGCGATAGATATAGAATGAGAATAGATGTAACCAAAACGAAGGTTATGCAGTTGTAGAGAAAGATAAAGGTTAAGTTAAACGTAAAAATTGGAGTTCATAAATATGAGCAGGTGGGGACATTTTACGTATCTCGGCAGTGTTTTGGACCTAAATGGTCAAAGTAGTAGAGACATGAGGAGAAGAATTGCTTCAGACAAAGAACCTTCCACAAGGAGGAGGGAATTGATGACAGGAACGTTCAGTAAAGGTATTTAGAAAAGTTATTGAAATCTTTGATATGAAGCGTGCTTTGTACGGCGAGGAAACATGGTCATTAAAGCAAGATGATAGTCAAATTTGTTCACACTATTTTAACCGAACATGGATGGATCCTTCACCATGACAATGCACCTGCACATTTAGTATTGATTGTTCACCAGTTTATGGCAAAAAATTTAATCACCATCCTTGGTCATCCTCCTTATTCGCCAGATATCGAGCAGGGACTATTTCCTATTCCCAAAATGCAAAATGTGATGAGGGGACATCACTGGGAAGAGTTGGACACAATAAAAAAAATGACGAGAACACTTAAAAGCCTAACTGCCGAGGACTTCAAAGGGTGCTTTAAACATTGGAAAAGAAGAAAAACTAAGTGCATATCAAGGAATGGAGAATATTTTGAAGGGGACAAGATTAATGTGGACTAAATTTAAAGCTTTTATGGCCTCAGTTCACGTATTTATTGGGCACACCTCGTATATTTACCCAATATTATAGAAATATAATCATTAAACCTATTGAATTAAAAGGAATGCCGGAATCCTCGCATTTTAGCGGAGTTTCCTGGCTGATTTATGAAAATGACTAAACCGACACCTTATTTCTATTCTTTTATTGGCGATTATGACAGATATTGTTGTAATTTATGTCAATTTACTCGCCATTTTTACTTCAATTAGTTCCTTACGAAGTCATTTTGTCAAAAATTTTCATTTTATTACCAGGAAGATATTTTTTCCCTGCATTATGACCAATAATACCAAAAGGATGACGAGTGTGCGATCTAGCGACTGGTAATAAGTGGCAACAGCAACAAAAGAATTTCTAAAAATACCTCAAAAATAAATGGCGCTTTTTACAAGACCCAGTTTGCATTAAAACCATTATACCATACGGCTGGATAGGAATCTGGGTAACCAAAATTTTCATAATATTTTTGCGATAATATATGGACCGACAGAATTTCCCAAAAGATTTTAAGAATTACATTAATATTCGTGCAGCGTTAACTGCTAAAAAAATTCTGAATATCTTTCTGGGTTGGAAGGAAAAGTTTTTGGAATCCAGTTCTGTGACGGAAGAGATAGAAATTATATGAAGAAACGTTCCCCCACGTACCTCCTGCCTAACGGAGTGCTCTCCAGACCGATAAGGTCCGACCGCAAAAAAAACAATAGAATAACGAGCTGAATGCTTCGAGTGAGTTTCGGTTGCCTAACTTTCGGAAAACAAGAGAGTTTGAACCAAAGCAATATTTATTCCTCGAACCAGAGAGGAAGATTCTGGAAGTCGTGCCGGGAATCCGGAAGAAACCTCCCCTGCCGCCAGAGAAATTCCACATGACATGTTAGGGAACTCAGAAATTAAAGGAATGCACATGAACTGTTGGTCGCATAAATCTCCAAGTAGTCCCCTTTGGAAAGTATATCCAAAGCAAGGAAGGAAGAGAATGCTTTTATCTTGCGTTATGATCAAAAGTACGTAAGGTTAACCCAGCAGAAGCCACTTAATTTACTAGAGGTTAATTCGTTACGTTTCCTCTTTCGTTTAAGTTAGATTCAAACGTACCGCATACGATTTAAATGGAAGGAGTTGAGGACCCGAAGTTGGTGAATACGAATATATTACCATATATATACCTAAATAAAACATTAGCCTGCGCGGCAAAATTATGCTTAAGGGAGGATTTGAACCGGGGATTTATAGGATGGCAATTTTATTACAGTACACACAGTTAGGTGAAGGTAGGTTTTTGATGGTCCCGTGGGGCTAAGCTGAGACTACGTATACTTACAGCCCGGCCTACTACAACAACTACTACAGTACCCCACAAATACCATCTTTTTATTCCAAATACTTTCTACCTCCCTTTATTATGGGATTTCCTAATAATTTTTTACTGAATCTACCTCGCTTAAACAACAATCTTCCCCTATTACGCTCTCATAAAATGCTTTGCTAATCTTTTCTTCGTGGATTTGCTCAAAATCCTTGCAATCAACTTCACTTATTCTTGAAAAACCTGTACCAAATATAATTCTTCTTTTAATGAAATCCTTACTTTTTCCACGATCGTCGAAAATACTTCTTCGATAGTCGACATGTTCAACGTCCTCTGGCTCTTTCCCTACAATATTCATTTGTCATGAAGTCTTCCTATTTCTTCAGAATTTCGTTACCTTCTTTTCCCAACCACTGACTCTTACGTACTTCAATTCTATTCCGTATTCAATTCTATGGCACTGGTTCTGTGGTGCGATCATTATTAACTGCAATCCTTTGACTAACTATTTGTTAATTATCCGAAAATCTAATCTAACTGATTTAATTAATTCCGCGCCTGCTTTCATTCCAACCCCCAGCCCTTTCAGTTCCTCTCTTTCCATTCCCTCCAGGTATGCGCTGAAGAGCACGGGTGACAGTGGACAAATTTCTTCCAACCTCTTGCCTATTGCCGCTCATCCAGATTCGCCAATCGTTACCCGCACTGCCACACTCAAATTTTCACAGGTTTAACAAGTCAAATATCCCTCCATTCAACTCCTATCTCCTGAGTTCATGACTTTTGCCCAATTTAATGCGTCAAACACATTCTTGAAATCCACGAAGAAAACAAAACCATGCTCCTAGTCATCTGTGACTTCCTTATTGCTATAGTATCAGAGGTCCTCGATACCTCACGCCATCTCAGTATGAGGTCACTTTTATAATTCTAAACTCATCATCCTCGTCGGTCATCCTCCGTCGGTCGTGATCCTAAGTCCAAATTTTCTACGTGCAAAATCAAAATGATGGTCTTAAAGTCCTCACTTGATGTTGCATTTACCTTTTTTTGGAATGAGAAGTCCTTTCTTTCAGCTCTTCCCTCGAAATTGTCACAAATGAGTCTATTACAATTCTTCCTCCCACATTTTCCAAAATCTTGATTATTTTCACATGAATGTTATCAAACCCAAAATTTCACTCCCTAGAAAGTCTTCTCTAGCTCGTAATCAATAATATCTGGATATAAGTTATCCTCAACCCACAGTACTCAACTTGAACGTTGCTCGGATAGGTGAAGGTAGAGCTCACCTAGTACGGCATGTGAAATCAACACATCATGGCAGGGGCGAATTCACCACCTGTGGCTTCCCAGGTAGATGTGGTCCCTGAAAAACCGCACAGCTTGGGTAAAGCTGAGGTTATCCAGAAAAATCATCCCAAATCCTACCTGAGCCCCCAGATAGTAGTCCAAAGCTTAACCCAATAGATTATCTCGCACAAACATAATTTTATTTTTCTCTCTAAACTTTCGCACACTCGTAGGTACATGTGTATGTTAGTTGCTAGGATACATATTTGTATTTGTGTAAGTTAAATGGGTTTTGTAATTATATATACGTCTCTGTGCTTGTGATTTAGCAAGTACTTGTTAGTTTTGCATGAGGTTTTCATGTTTACGGTTGGTGATCTAACACCCCCTGTGTAGATGTAGATTTAGGTTACTTCCTTTCCAATGGACTACAGCTTTGGTCTGTAGGAAGAGCTTCCACGGTTCTGTAACCCCTAGAATTGTAATAATGAATGCACCTATGCCAGAAACAATGTATACATAACACCCTGCAAGCCGCCTTAAGGACGTATGGCGGGGGGTGTTAGATCATAGATAAGTGGGATCCGAATAAAAGTTTAAAACCAAGATTGGTCGAATTGATAGACAGGCAAACTAGTAAAATAGGATTTTCGATACAGAAGAGGAAATTGAAAGAGTATTAGGATTAGAAATGAAGAGAGATTTAAAAAATTGAACCATAATACATGGGGTCTATACCATAATGTAGTCATAATAAAACGAAAGTTTAATATTATGGAAAGTTAGGGGAGGTAATTGGAAAGGCTTCCTGAAGGAAACACCTGACGATGATGGGACAAAACGACAAGGTATGACGGAGTGCGGTTTTTAGGCGTTACCGCGGAGAGAAAACAAGAGTGTAGCATGGGATAGGGTTTAATAATGAATGAATCTGGAGCAAACCCAACCCCAACAAACAGGAAGGTACACGCGCCATGTGCTAGACTATAGTGGGGGATACCAATCAGATTATATTATGGATAGACATAGATTTGGGGACAATGATTAATTCGAAGAGATTTCAAGAGTTGGATGAAGAATTGGGACATAATTCAGTCGTGACGTAATTCAACTCAAAATTGAATAGGGTTAACGGGTAAGGTGTGAAAAGTGGAATACACACTAAAGTTATACCGGAGTTATAAAGAACGCCAAGAATCAACTGGCAAAATAGTACAATTCTAAGACATTGATATTTGATGAGCGTAAAGATTTGGATCTCAACAGTAAGAAGAAAACTAATACCTATATGTAATGGAAACGATATGAAAATTAAATCAGAAAAGGAGGCCACGAGTAACATGAGAGACCATGAGGAAAATAGAATGGCACTGATGCGAAGATATCGAGCAAGTCGAAGATGTTGGTGATGGAGGAAAGAACGTACAGCAAAAATTGGCAGAAGAGTAATGTGACAAAATTTCATTCTAAAAAAGTCACCAAACACAATTCATAAGTTATGAATTTTATGAATGGAAACAGCATGACCAGGGAAGGAGTAGTAGATAGCTCGTGGCAGAAGAAAATGAAACAGATTATTAGAGTTAAACACTTGTGAGCCACGGGAGACGAGGCTTTGGTGGTGGAATGCCTTGTAGTAAGACAGAAAACTCCACACCGGCAATAAAATAAATCAAGCAATTGAAATGTCTGTATTATGCTTGCGAATTAATCTAGGTTTTGGGGGAAAAATAACAATGATTTTGTGGGCTGTACCGTGTTATTTACGAAGAAATTCGTCCCGAAAATCTTTGTAAGTTTCGTTCAATACCATCTTTGATTGAAAGTTTTCGCAGCGATTAATTGTTATCCCTATTCAACATTTTCGTGATTTCATGTTGCCCATTGTGAATATTTTCACATGAATTATATTTCGTTTTTCCAGCTGAGAACGTCGCAGGAGTGAGTGACGGATTCGTTCCATTTCATTTAAATACGGTATATCATCTCGGCGCTGTGAGAAAAGCGGAATTAGTAATAACGGGCAGCTTGATAATTTCATAATTTTTAAATATGGTCCACGTCACAATACGTAACAATGGTTAAATATGGTCGTCTCAGCGAAGCACGCATTCGGGTGACAAATAAAATGAGCAAATTCACTTCACAACACCTATGACGCTCTTGCAGGCAAAACGAAACGATGAGTCTTTTGAAAATATGCTCAGCACGCAACAGGAAATTCCAAAAATATGTGGCCCAAAATAATTTAAAGAACTTCTCGGAAGAGTGTAAAACAGCAGAATATAAGAAATACAGGCATTTAATTTAGCGAATGAGAAAGGTATTACAAAGAATATTAGCGGCAAAGGATGGCGAATAAAGCAAAGGACTGCCTGGAGAAAGGGCACAGTGGACTTGGGAAGGGAAAACCCTTACCATCGTGACCGAAATAAGAACATTAATTAACAAAAGAACATATCGTGGATTTTTTAAGTCTTTCGGTACACTAGAGCAAGAGGTGGGAAAATTAACGATACTGACAATGCGGATGTAGGGGTAGAGACCATCCAAAATAAGGCTGTTCGGGAGCTACTCCAAGTGAGTCGATTCACTCGAATGGCTGACGTACAAGCGGCGCATAAACTCCCGTCAGTCGCGGAGTTTATTCGCTCTCAAGTCGCGTCATTCCAATCATGCCTCACCCCGCCTGGAAATCCACTGTTACATACCATCTGGGACTACAATCCCGAAGAGATACACACGTATACACTACCTAAAGATATTACTCGGCTATGAGTCTTTCCTATGTCTTTTAATTTTCTTCAAAGTAATAAACCGATTCACTGCCCGACGGGTCTCTTCCTCCGTTCTCCATGTTGTTTTGGTATCGTTTTACCCCCTTCACGGTCTTACTAGCACCCTCTTCCCCTTGCCCAAGTGTAATTTCCCGCTGTGAAAAATGGGCGCGCCTTGCCTCCGTTTCCTTTCCGTACCGCTCTATGCTCAGAGTCCGCCGGTGGGCAGTTAGTGCTATTACTGCCGTTCAAATTTGTAGTTGTTCGTAAAAAGCCGCTCCCTGTCGGTTTTCCCTTCTTGTTAGGTTAAGATTTCATATTTTATTCCTAGTTTTAAGTTTCTCCTTCTCGCAAACCACACTTACGCTTCAGCCATGTTTCTTTCTTTCAATGTCACGCGTTTCTTACGTACAATGACCGGTAAAGGTGAGACTTCACTCACTGGAACGATTTATACCTGCTCGTTCGGGCAGTCAATGAACATTACGTGAATCTGGAGAGATCTTTGGCTCCGTATAAATCAGACCAAACGAGGGGTACAAGGTGGAGCCTTGAAATGGGCAGTACTGCGTTTTCCTCCATTTACCCTACTTTGTAACTTTAGATTAAAGAACACGATATGAGGGATGTATTAAGTACTAAATTTAGGGATGAAATTACAGTATACATGGACCTGATGAAGTCTGTAACATTTGCGAATGATTTAGCTTTGTGGTTAGCCAGTCAGCTAAAAGAATACGGTCACCGATTGTAGTCACGGAGTTACAATTACTTATAGGTATACTGTATATAGATTACCGAGTCAACGAGTGAATAATGAAAAAAAGAATTGGAAAATAAAAATCATGGGATTATAAAAGACTGGAAAAGCTAGATCAAATATTAAGTAGGAAGGCGTGAATGATGTCAGTTGGAAGATTTTTACGGTATATTGGACTAAAATGAGTAGAACAGTAGTGACGTTAAGAGTAGGATCAAATTGGCAAAGAGAGCATTTTCTAAAGAGAAAGTATGTATTAGAGAGGGAAAGAAAAAAAGGATTTAAGATGGAATTTAAGTAGTGACAAAAAAGATTTTAATATTTAAATTAAGCGTAGCGATGTGTGGTTCCTAAACATGGTCTTCAACGAAAGAAGATCATGGGAGACTAGAATCATTTGAGACGTCGTTACAGAGAGGAGTAAACATAAACTGGATGAAGAGAAGGACTGAGGAATCGGTAAGGAACACTGAAGGACGAAAAAGAAATGTTCCGAGGAGATTATAACCATGAATTTAATTTTGCATCAGGCAAAGATATACGCAGATACCATATTGTGAGAGAGGGGTAGTGAGATGTTGAGGGTAATAAACAAAGCCTGTGATAGAAGATAGAATGCTAAGTATTTCGATAAGGAGGAGAAGGCATGAATTATAGTTCTTTGAATAGGGTAAGTCCTCGAACTAGCTCAAAAAGCCGACGGTATACGAATATTTGTATAAGAATTAATATAAAAACAAACGCAATTATTGTAAATGAACCCGTTGAAATTTGGGAAATTAGACATACATATGATCAAAATTACATTTTTTCCAAACGTTCTTTTATCCTACCATAAACATTTTTCGTATGCATTAAATAAATATATGAAAAAAAACTTTTGAGTTCGTCACATGGATTTATAGTTGTATCGCTTAGTAGGCAGCAAAGTGGGTTCTCCGTTCTCTGCTTTGAAGCCATTGCAATTTTATGTATAAATCTTTAACGTGGTTCCAGCAATTTCCGTCTTTCGTAAATCTAGTGTTAGTATTCATCCCGAAAAAGCGTATTTTATTATAGACTTCGTTTACATTTGCGTAACGCGTAGCAATAAAGCACAGCAGAGGCATGGGATAGCAGGTGCTTTTGCCATTATTATAGAGGAATTTACGATGGGGAGAGAAAGATAAAGAGTATAAAAAGCAGGAGAAAGATAAGGCAAAACGTGTACAAAAGTGCTTTAGAAGTTTAATAAAATGCGGAATGGTTTTCAAGGATCCTCAAAAATATATCTTTACACCTTGGACTATCGTTTATTATAGCATAACCTACATGCAATACAATATCTTTACTGCGTATTACATTAAGTATAATCATAATAATTTTGTTAAGCTCATTGCAAGCTTTCGCACATTACTGTAATTTAACAGTATTGGATGACATGCGTCTACTTTTGGATTACGAATCCCTTGAAACTCTTTTGGAATTTTTTGTTTTTAACAAACATTTGTCTTAAAACAAAACTCGTCGAAAATATTATTTTCTATGAAAATTCATTTAACAAACAACTCTCGATTTGAGCCCAACGGAAATAAACAACAAAAGTCAAATGAATCAAAATGATTATTAAGGATTGGTTTTCAGGCAATGTGTGAAGCAAAGGTTATAAAATCATTGCATATGCAGTCAAAGGAATTGATTACACATTTCAAGTTTTAACTGACACCACAGAAAAAAATTAAATACACTCCTCTCCGAAGAGAACATTCCGATTGACCGAGTTTGCTTTCTACTAATAGTCTACTTTTAATTAAATTACGAAAATAAAATCCGTGCTGGCAATTACAGTTTTAGTTACCTGGCCAAAATATTCCAACTCCACAGATAGGAAGCAAACAAGTTGAGAAAATGATAAAAACATGTCGATAACCGTAAATTTTATTTCCGTTAAAATCCCGAAGTCGATATTTTCACGAACATAATAGGTACCAGTTTGCTTAAAATACGTTTATGTAAAGGAAAAATAATAATTTAATGGACTTTAGAGCAAAGAACAAATCGATAAAGGTACACAAATTTGCACGATCGTATATGGCTCATCGTTAGAATGAAAGTAGAATTTATTATGCCAAGAGTTACGAGGATGCAGTTAATATTTACGCCAAGAAGCGTGAAAACACTGATGAAGAAGATGGTAAGCGTAAGGGGGCGCCTGAAAGAGAAGTCAATATCCTGTACGTACAGACCTCCACACATTAACCCGTAAACCGTCGCAAGGGCGTGTGGTAAAGGGTTTTAGGGCACCAGTTTTATACTTGCGAAGGCTTTTAAACACAACCAGTATTGTTAAAGGTAAGTGTAAGGTAAAACTACGTTAAGTAACGTAAATCCTGACTTCGAGGAAGTTGCTTTGAACGCAGTTTCGTCTTTATTTATACGCTTGTGGAGATTCTCCTCTATTTCGAAGAGGACATATTAGTGAGGCTGAGCAAAAATTAAAATATTTATGATAGTAAATCCTAAACTTGGACGTGAAATATTTTCTCACATTCCTCCACCAATTGATCCTCGATTTAATATTCCCTGATCGAGTGCCTTCTCGATCAAGTATCACAATTACGTGCGAGGGCCGTTCAATGGAAAGTGATAATATATTTTTACAATTATTGATCTTAAACTGTTAATTTGCAATGGATATGCGTTTCACAGGTTTCATTGCTTTGACTCCAGTGTTGCGTCAGTGGCAGCTGTTGTAGATTGAAACAAGTTCAGTTCGCTTACGGAAACGATGGAAGTAACACGCGATACACTGCATTATTAATTTTTCTTTCGCATCAGCAAGCCGCAGGCCGTGCGTGTACACCCGATGCGAGGCATCAAGATGCTAATTGAAAGTATGTTCTTCCATTTAGTACACATAGAAGACGGTTTAAAATAGAGAAGCAAGGGAGACGCTCAATTTTCATGGAAGGTTGACACGGGGTTCTAGCCTTTGGTCTTACAGGAGTAAGCATTTACACCGCTGCTGCCATTTTGAGAAAAGATCGTTGAACAGCGTTAACAGCACTAATTGAAATAATGAAAATTTCATCGGGTGCTACCAAAAATTTGTTGACAGAAAAATTGCGCATGAGACGTGTTTGTGCCCATGGGTTTCCGAGACTGCAGTTTTTAAGGCTTCTTAGATAACTTTGAAGGAATTTTCAAAAAATGGCTCCCGGTATGTCTTCAAAGATCGTACAAAAGGGGGAACAAGTGCCTTGCATCCAATTGGGATTACAACTGAGAAAAAACATTTTAAAAATATTGGAGGGGATAGGTAAATAAAGGTATGTTACCAAAAACAAGTGTGCTCATTTTTCGATGAGTTCCCCATAATATTTTTTATTTTATTCCAATTAACGACATTTTCGTCACCGTGATCAATTTCATTCATTCAAAGGCCGACATCGATTTTTTTCCATATAAATTAGAGAAATTAATCATATACATGTAAAGTGCCGTTTCTACCCATTCCATATTATTTTCTTACTTCTTTTAATATGAAATATAATTTAATATCGTAAAAACTAGAACGCTGATAAAAGTTAGAAGGCGTAAACCAACCACATGAGAACCCCTATAAGGTTTGAGCGCAATTTAACAATTGACATGAATTGGAAATCCTGACATAATAAATAAATGCGTATATTTAAATATTAATTATATTTAGTAATTCAGCGAACTCGAATTACAGCCGCAAGTTCAATAACATCCCTCAAGTAATGCCTACACCCAAAACGGGAACAACTACACATACGTACAGAAGAAGAGGAACACATTCTGCGGTTCTAAAAAAAACTGAAACGGCCATGAATTTAGTATTGCGATCGTCGAATGAAGATCCGATTAGTTCCTTAGCGTGCGCCCTATTGTGATGGCCCATAAAAAAACATCCGTATCAGCCCAAAGTTTCTTTAGTCGCGCGCCACGCACAGATTCAAGAAAAATGAAACAGTCTCCTCCTCCCCTCCCCCATCGTCGAGTTCGTTTTGTTTTTCATTTTACTGCACCCTCATCCGCTTCCTTTTTATCATCAGCATTTTTTTGCGTACGCGGCCACCTTGCAGTGTCTAGCGCGTTACATTGAATTACCCGACTGGTGGTGCACGGCTGTATATGTGCAAACGGAGTACGACCGGGGCGTGCGAGATGGGAAGAGACATAAGCTCCCTTGGTTTAAGAGCAGCGGCCCCCGAAGTGCTCCCATCGCACACGCGGGGTGGGAGAGACGAGGGTCGTCTGTCGCCGGAGGTAAGGGTTTTTATTACAGCGCCTTGAACAAGCACGCCATAAAATGCACTCGCCTTTGTCTTATTCTGGGAGCAAGAGGCTTTGGGAACACCTGGGATCGGCGTTCATAAAGCGAGAGGAAGGTTTGAATTACGCCCCGCCAACAGCGGAGAGGGATGTAGATAGAGTCTACGAGGAATTACCAAGCTAAGCATTAGAGCAGATAGAAACGCACGAGAGCGAGGGAGAGAGGACGAGGGGAGTGCACCAAATCGAATCGCACGAGCCAAAGGTTCTCGGGATTCTCTTGCGAGAGGACGACAAATATGAGAGCGCACAGAATAGATTAAAACACGCCACTCTTTTACGCTAAATACCTGAGGCACAGCAGATTCAAAAATGGCGCAGAGCTGTGCGAAGGGAAGGGGAGAGGAGAAGTGGAGGCAGCGAAGGAGAGAGGAGCTTGCAAACACACGCTAGACAGAGGGACCAAGCCCTTTTGAAAAGAGGCACACGTTCATGAGGCTAATGGGCAAATTGGAAAAGCTCATTATTCCTTGCTCGCTCCTAGAGGAGTTTGTCTTATGTTTCATTTGAATCACAATCGTAATCCAGTCAGTGTTTATTCACCAAGCTAATCACTTCTGTTGGCAGCGGTTAGACAGGGTTCCTGAAATCCCACATTTAGAAGGCTTTCGTAAGTCTTGAAGGCCAAGTCTCCAAATATCCTACTGCGCAGCACCTCGAGCTTTTGTGATATCAATTGGTAATTGAATATCTCATCGATACCATATTAATTTTAAGCAATGAGCTTCCTTTTGTCGAAGACTAATTCTTCATGTTTATTTTCCTCAAAAAGCATTGTTTCGCTTCAATAGATATCATTATAATACACGGATTTTATTTTAATACCTTTCATAACTTACATTTCAAGCTTTTGAAGTCGAGGCATTTTTTAGCATAAGATATTTTGGTACATATATGCCATTACATGGTATGATATATGCCATTATATAAATGTAGTACATAAATAAATATATTTTAAATGTCATTTTGTCATTTACGGATACAAATGAAAATACATGAAAACGAACTATCTCTCTTTAGTTAGTCGCACATGAATACGATTCGTTATACTGACTCAGTGCCAAAATGCGTTTGTTTAAGAACTTTTATTTAAGTGAGAGTAGTGCTTTCTAGTTTTTAAAAAATGTTATGATTGTTTAAATATCTTGGAAATCCTTTCACCTTATTTCTATTAAACATGCGCTGGTATATATGAATAAATTCTTTCCCGTTGAACATAATTCACAGAGATTCCTGGGTAGCGTTGGAAAACATTGACATATCAATGGCTGACTTCGCCATCGTTTTCATTCTTACGTCTCACTTTTTTTCCTCAGGCTATAAACTTAAACAAATAATAAAAAACGATATTATGTGCCTGCCAACATGTCCAAATATAAGCGAAAGAATAAAACGCCAAAACTATCTAGAGTAACAATAACTCGATTCTATATGTAGTAAAACGTTTGCTAAGTTCAGTAAAAAGTTTTAACTTCATTCTTAAATGTTTTAATTTTAAATGTTAATTTTTAAATAAAACGTTATAAGAAAACTTTATTAGACTAGTCTAGACTAGATTAGTTAATTCACTAATATCCATCAAAACGAAACCGTTGACAATATTAATCACTGTGGCAGTTTTAACGTAAATTTCATTTCAATCTTTTCTTAAAAACTCTTATTCATTTTTTTCAAATGAAGTTATTCTAAAAGTCATAAGTTTAATAATGCTACGAACTTGATTGAGTTAAACAGCATTTCGCCACCGCAACAATATCGGTTGGGGAGGAAATGTTGTCAACGTACATTTCTCCACACAACGCTAAGATTTTTATAAAATTAACGGCTAATATTTTGAAAATTAGAAAAAAATTTTAACTGAGGAACAAACTAGACTTTTCAAACGTCAAAAAACAAATTTTATTCCGAACACTTCCCTTGTTATGCCTAAGATTTAATGCAAACGGACTGGCAGAATGGAAATCTCTGACGATATCTTTTCCCTCTACGCAGGAAGCAAACACATGCTTAATAGCTTAATGCGATCAAATCTAGTTTACGAGATTAATTCAAGTCTCTATTGGTGATAAAGAGCGTTCCTTTAGCATGAATGATAGCGACTGGATCTTCGGTAACATAAAATATACTGGAGTTTGCTACGAATCCGTTGCCTTACCCGATGCACTCGGAGAGAATTAATTAAGGAAGCATAGCATGTTTCCGGTGTCACTTTGAGGAAGTGATTCATGGTGAATTAGAACGTCTGATACATTAAACTTTAACTCACTATGTAGGGACAATGAAGCTATGCGTCGAAACTTTGTTAGGGAATAAAATGTTAATTTCGTAGTAAAAAAGTGTGTTGCAATTCTCCAAGGAAGATAAGATTTAATGAGAGTTTCGATCCAATGTCCTTCCAAGACCCAACGAATTAACGCACCGTACAAACCTCGTAATCTTTTTCGGGCTCGAACAGTAAGCTACTTACTCCAACTTACGCGCAATTCCTCCGTCCTGCGGAGATTTTAAGTGCTCGGATACCGCTAGGACGCCAGAGACATGCTCTTAAATAGCGACCATGGGAATTATATGAAAGGAATATGTAAATTATATTCAAATGACAGCAAGACTTATATTAAGTGAGCATCTATCACATACTCACCCGTTAAAATTTCCGTGTAGAAGAATCTTATTAAGCTCAAAGCATATCTAATGGCATTCGGTAGTGATTTTCAGTGTCTAATGTGCATTGCCAATTCTCGTATGAAGACCTTCATTTAATAATGATCTTTTTTCATGATCCAAATTGTTTGATTAGTAAACCTTTCTGATTAATCTATTATCTTACCAGTCACCTTTGACGTACGTTACCCATAATAAGCTTACATAGCTGTGCAAGGAGGATAATTATGGTATGAGGACTAATTTGTTTAGTAAATGTATAATTAGTTGTTTGAGGCGTAACTATATGGGCTCCATTAATTTAAAATGAAAAATTATAACTTATTATTTCCATAGAATTTTATTTAGACATAAAACGATTTTCGGAACCTGATGATATCGTAAAGTGTCGAAACCCGGGTCGTGCCATTAAAGAGTTATAATTTAGATTATAGCACGCGCATGATTTTCTAAACTTGTGAGTCATTTCTTTCTTCGTTGTGTACATTTACGAGCATAAATAAAGCATTTTCATTGTTTTTGAAACATTTAAGGTAGGTTTTGGATGAACACAATCTACGCAACGGTACAATGATACATTTACTTGCCCCTCCTCGCAAAACACAATTCCACATCCTACTCTACCACAACCCCCTCTTCATCACCGTATACTTCGTTCCTCCCGTCATTCCGTCCGACATTTCTCTCCTATTCCTGCCCCTTGCAGTGTTGTTTTAGAAGAATTCTTTGCATGTATTAGTATGTGTATGTGTAGTATTTGTATGTATTGTATGTGTGTATATTTTGTGTTATAGTTATTTATTAACTAGGCAACTAATCCACTGTGTTGCTGTATGTTAGCCCTAAGACATAATATGTATTCATTTTGTTGCAA
The DNA here is from genome assembly GCA_037158775.1 of Hetaerina titia. Taxonomy (NCBI): domain Eukaryota; kingdom Metazoa; phylum Arthropoda; class Insecta; order Odonata; family Calopterygidae; genus Hetaerina; species Hetaerina titia. The sequence continues at coordinate 104,684,729 of CM073772.1, read as the reverse complement.
TTTATGGATAATTTGTGTAATTTACCTATAAATTTAAAATTTTAAATGTATGACGAGGGGTTAGGTGGTAGAAGAGACTCCATAGCCTTAATCTCGCCCCAAAATAAAGAAGACTATCTATCTAATTTCCTTGCTTGCCAAACATTCTCCCCTCTATCACAGTCTTCAATATCCTATTCTTAATCAAAATTCTCTGCATCCATCTTTCCTGCCTCCTTCGGATTTCTCCCAACAATCCTCTCTCCTCCCCCACCATGCCTAGCACCTCCCCATTTATTATCCTTTCTGTCCACTTCACCCTCTCCATCCTTCTAAACACCCATATTTCAAAAACCTTCACTCTACGCCTATCATCCTGTTTCAATGACCATGTTTCCGCGGGGTACAAAACCATGTTTCATATAAAATTTTTGTTGAGCCTTTTCTTAACACCCTTACTCAACGTCCCTGCCATTAACACCCTCCTCCTTATGAAAGTTTCTTTACCTAACGCAATACTTCTCCTTATGTCGCCATTAACTTAACCTCCTTGATCTAAAATACTTCCAAGATCGGTAAACCGTTCCACCTGTTCAAGTTTATGAGCTCCTGTTTTGATATTTAACGAAGCTTTTATCGTTCTTAAAAACCCCATAACCTTCGTTTTTTTTACATTGACCCAGGAGACAGTCTGCTTGAATAATAACAAGTTTGTCATTGGTACACACCTTCGTATCATTTGCATAAATATACTGAAATACTATTTAGGTCACCAAGGTTCAATTCACGAGGACACATAAAGTAACTGTCGTTAAAGTATTTCAGTACAATAATTAAAGGTTAAACATGAGGAAGAATTTATGAGTCACTTAGACTGCACTAGGAAGCAATTTGAACATACGACGTATCTTCGAAAAGCAAGGACCGTTTGGTCATAAAAAACCCATTCGTTAGAAAAATATTTGTTGACTGATTTAGTTTCCTACAAACTTAATTCACTTTTCTCAACAACTGCCGTTCACTTCTAATGCTTTTTATTTACGCTGGACCAGTTTCTTTATTCTTCAGCATCGACGAAGTGCCGCCTGAGAATTGAACCAGCGGAAAATGGTGACGTTGAATTCCTTGTCGTCTTCAAACCGTTTTCCACGAAGACACTGTTTCAAGTGCAAGAAGAAGAAATAATCGCTAGGTGCAAAGTCAAATCATCTCCGTCTGTTCGATAGTGGTCCAAAAACGTTCGCTCACTCAGCATTCTTTGCTCTGTATTGTTCAGTAAGTATTTTCTGTATCCACATTTCACGCATTTAGGGATATCCGAGCTTTTCTTTCATAATCGTTTGAATAGTGGTGCGTCCAACAAGACGAAACTAATCAGCCAGAACACTAATCGTCAATCGTCGCTCAGATGACAGTTCTTGGTCCACTTGTTAAACGATTCCATCGATATGGACACAACCTGCCATTCCACTCTCAGAATACACATTTATACTGCCATTTCTGAAGTCTCGACACTATAGTATATGGTGTCGAGGCTTCAAAACCTTCCCTTCACTCATTACTGTAGGTCCATAAAGTAGTAAAACTCTTGAAGAATTTGGGCAGCTGATAATCTTTTTGCAGAAAAAATTCAAATGACAGTACGCACATAGCAACTGACGGGAGCAACGATTTCCGCGGACGTTGTTATCTGCATTTACCGACAGGCAAATTACTACTAAATGAAAACGATTACTTCAGGGCTTCGGAAACAATAAATAGATGGCGCTGCGGGTCTACAACTGCGTTTTGACCCGTTAATATTGAAATGAAAAAACACTCCTCGTAACTCATTAAATATACATTGAAACAAACTGATAAGGTCTTACTATTATTATAAATTGGCTTAATTATTTACAAACTTAAGCCACCTGCCAGCATATAATGGGCATGGAATGCCCAATTAAACCATTCAAAATGAAGTAAAACATAAATACAATCAGTACCGACAAACAAAAAACCCGTTTTAAGACTTTTGATCCATGTGAACATTTGATTCCAATCCCCTTTTTGCAACTTTTCACTCACAGGCGCTTTCACCTTGATTCACTACCTACAATTTGAAAACAAGTCACTCGAGGAGATTCACCCAAAATGCAATCGTGAATAAAAATATTTTAATAACTGCCTTCCATTTAAATTTATGTATTTTTACCTTTTACAGTAATGTGGACTACAGTGTATGAATGGAAGACATTTCATTATTTAACGGTCTAAGCACTAAACAGTGGAAAATGGCTGAACATAGGAGGTATAAAGGCGATAGGCGGAAGTCTCTACGTCATTCGCCAGAAGACTAAAGGTTTAACGCTATCTTAAAAAAAATATATGATATCCTAAGGATACTAAGATACTTTGATCAATCTACAGAACAGCGTCCGTGAATCTAATGCGTCCCATGCATCATGTCATTTCAATCTCCTTCCCGCTGTAATGCAAGGTAATTATGAGGGAGAATACGTTTACTTGGTGAGATTCAGATAAATAACAAAATGGGCCTGTAGATAAATAAGTGGCATACTTATGTTTATTGAGTTCAATAATATTAAAGGATGTTATAGGATTAAAGTGGATTCATAAACGAACGGAAATAAAATACGAACCCAATGTTGAAATATTTTAAGCATATAAATGTAAAAAAAACGGGTAATCCCAGTAGAATCTCAGAAAGACTTTTCAACTACCTCAGAAAATTGAAAATGGACAATACATGGTTTATAAAATTTAAAAGGGCATCGGAAACTCCAGAAGACAGCTAAAAAAGAAGGAATACACCTCGTAGATGAAATTATCCCAGAAAACATCCAAAAATCTCATCCGTTACGAACGGTTTTGCAAAACTCTAGGAAAAAACTAAGGAGGGTCGTTAGAAAAGGAGAGAAGAATTTTGAAAAAGAAGGAAAGTTGTGGAAGAAAATGACGGAGGAAGTGAAATACAACTAAAATTATGTCCGTAGTGAGTCACGCGAAAGAGAAAAAAGGATTCAACCGCGACGTTACGCAAGGAATTTTGATGTGGTTATTTTCCACCTACATTTAACGAAATATTTATTCATGAGAAACTTGAAAAACGATTTCATGCTCAACTATTCATTGCAAGTCCAATGAGTCTCCATGTAAACCGCTTTAGCTGCGCAGGTTGAATATTAAAAAAATGGATGGAGTCTGCCTGCTTCAAAAGGTTTAGGCTAGACATGAAAGATTTCCCAGGGGAGGAAAAAAAAAGGAAACACGTCGTTCAGAAACATGCAGTGGTGGGATTTAGCGTCAGTGGGCGACGTGCGTGAGTGAGACACTTGTCCCTCACAAGAATGCACGCAAACCATTAGCGCCGAGCGTTTCGCTTTGATGGCAGAGGCACAATGGGAGTGGCGGGAAGGAGAGGGAAATGGCTCCACTCCGCGCGGCCCGTCAAACGGGGCCTGAGGACTGACTGAAGACTACAAGAGGGGGGCGCTCACGGAGTCGCGCTGGAGGGTGCTACGTGTGAGGTAGCAGGGGAGGTGTGGGAGGGAGACGGTGAATAAGCGGAAGGGGGAGGAGGGAGAGAGTGAGAGATAGGGGGAAGAAGGTCTTGGGCCCGTGGCTCAGTGTCACAAACCAATCTCTAAGTCCTTCCGCTTCAAAGCGAGCCTTCCAATGGCTCCAAATAATTTTTCCCAGTATGAATGCGCCTTTCATAGGATGTGGTTTAGAAAATAAAGAACGGATAGTATCAATTTTCCACGAGATAAGATTTATTGTACGACCGGATTTCGATGTAATATGACGAAACCTTGTGAATACATCGAAACCCGCTCGTATAATAAATCTTATGTAGTGGAAAATTGCTACTATCCGTTCTTTATTATGTTCGACTTCCACCACATCACGCCTGAAACTATTCAATTTGTGGTTTAGAATATTTTGCATCCGCGACTGTTTTCCGAGAACTGTTAGTTTTGAAGAATTTTGATCTCCGGTGGAAATAAAATGAAGGTTGGAAGAGACAGAGGGGGAAGGATAGAGGGGGAGGGAACCCTGGCCACCTCTCACTGGTGTGAGGGGATGAATTACAGCTGCGGAATGCGTGTGAGAAGACAATGACAAATCCAATCGATGACTCAGAGAAGATTGTCAACTCATTGACATTCAAATACTTAGTTATCACAAAAGCACTATCATGAAATATGTATCCCATTTTAACGCTGTGTTCAACAAACAATCTTGATTTTGTAGTCCACTCACAAAAATTCATTCGAGATATTCTATTAAAAGGAAAGTTTGGAGTGTACATAGTGAATAATTACTCTAATAATTGCGCAAAATATTTCTTTGCCCTTTATTTTTTCTTCGTAACTTCTTCCTATCTAAGATATCTAATGTATCAGATACATTATGCCCAGAAAACGTATCCTCTTTCCATCCCGATTACTTGAAATTCTCCCGGCACATTTGTCCTACTACTTTTCAATATTCCTTTCACCGATTTTCTCTACCTGTTTCGTATTTTCCACAGCAACTTCTTATCATCGCTCACCCTGTTTAAAACTTGGTTTCTTTATTCTCCTTTCCGCCCAACTTTCCAGGAGAACTAAGACCGAAAAAAGCACGCCAAGTTTGATCAAATGTCAAGGTTTTGCTCACTGTTTCCTTCAATCACCATGGCGTAGTACATTAGGAGTTCTAACCACAAGATCGTACGGTCATTAAGGAGTATTACCTTGAACTTGTTTGCGTTTGCGAGAAGCAATGCGTAAATAAGCGTCCGGAATTGTGGAAAAACAATTCATGACTTTGGCATCACGATAATTCACCTGTTCACTCATCGTTGCTTATGAAAGATTTTTTGCCCAAAAACAACACCACAATCATACCTCGGCCGATTCAACGGATTTCCCCCCTGCCACTTTTCCTGTTCCCAAAACTGAAGTGACCTATGAAAGGATGGAGATTTGCAACATTTGAGAAGATAAAGGCACTACATCGCTGGCAGAGCTCAAGGCTATACCAAAAAATGCTTATCAGAATTGCTTCGAGAATTTGAAAAAGCGTTGGTACAAATGTATGATATCTGGGGGGATTACTGTGAAAGGGATAACTTGAATATGAAGGATAAATAAATATTTTTTCATAAAAAATATAAAGTCACCTTACTTTTTAACACACGTCTTGTGTGCGTGCATATACGAGTATATAGTATGTGTATATATACGAGTATATACTGAAAAGTAATAACCGGCAACACAGTCTCACTCCCTTCCCGTTCACTGGCCATTCTGTTTCTCCGTCTGCCACCGTTACCTACGCAGTTTGAATGTCATGTAGATGAGAATAGCTTAGGTCCAAGCTTACTCGATAGCAAATGGAATGGAGGCAACATATAAGGACTAAAGAACAATAAGTTTGTTTCTCAAGCAGCTAAATTGGTTCTCAAGATCATAAATTAGAGGACTGAGACCAGTGCAAATGATTAATTATGCGATGATCAACTTGGATTCTAGAAAGAAAGAGGTACGCTTGATCCCATTGAAGTAATGAGGTCCACTCAGTGACCTTCTAATAAGGAGAAACATAAAGTACAATGACGATGTATTTGTCTCTTTCGTAGATTTCGAAAAGGCGTTTATGTGGAGGAAATGAATAAAAAAGCATGGGAAGAACTGAAGATAGGAACGAAAGTCGTTGACATTCGTAAAATTAGTTAGGTTTGCTGATGATCAATCTCTACTTTGTCAGTCAGCCAATGAGTTGCAAGCATTGCTAATTTCATTGGAAAGTCAATGTGATAGGTATGGGAAGCGGCTTTCTAGGAAGAGGAAAGCAAAGCCAAACGCTAAAATATGAGGGGAAAAACTAGAGCAGGTAGAACAGTTTACGTATCTCAGAAGTGTTTTGGGCCAAAATGGTCAAAGTAATAGAGACATAATGAGAAAGAATTCGTTAGGCAAAGAAGATTTCACCAGAAAGAGAGAATTGATGGCAGGGATGCTGAGTATGGATGATGAGTATGGAAGAAAAGCTCTTGAAAACTCTGATATGAAGCGTGGTTTTGTACGCCGCGGAAACGTGGTCGCTGAAGCAGGAGGATAGACGTAGATTGGAGGCTTTTAAAATGTGGGTAAGGCGAAGGATGGAAAAGGTAAAGTGGACTGAAAGAAAAATAAATGAGGAGGTTCTAGTTATGGTGGGAAGGAGAGAGGATCGTTGGAAGCAATAAAACAGACGCAGGAAAGACGGATACGGAGCATTCTGATTGGCAAAGGGAGGTTGAAGACTGTGATAGAGGGGAGAATGCTGTTGTTTGCAAACGAGGAAGGGGAAGGAATAGGGTAGGCATGTCGGACGAAAGGAAGAGAGGAAGGAAGTATTCCGAATTGAAGCGGGGCTTGTTTTAATGTTGGATGTCAGGTTGTGTTTTATTATGAGAGACAAGGGCTGTAACTTCTGGTAGCTTGTTTCCGTCCTAAAACCTACATTTACTGGTATATTACCGGAAATTATAATAAATAATAATTTAACATTTATTTAAGTCACCAATTATGTATATTTAAAGGGAAACAAAAGGAAATCCGATGCACACATACTTCCACGAAATGAAAAATTATACGAGCAAAGGAAAAACTTCGAATCGACTGCGAAACGTCATTCAAAACCAATAACCCTTTTTTTCATATTCACTCACCCCGCCATAATTATTATCATTTAGTGTCAGTTAAATAGCAGTTTTTGGTGGATCAACGGACTAAGGCATTATTTATTTCTAAGCCCCGCCAAACGTTAAAGCAAATAAATACGCGCACACTCTACATTGCAATACGAGTAAACCATTCAACACACGTCCTTGCTACCTCCCTTCATTCCATGAAACATTGCTTATTCTCTTTTCTTCCCTAATCTTCGTTAATCTAATATTATACTCTCAACAATTCTCCATGAAAATTTAAGCAATATATTTTTTTAATGCCTCACTTGACTGTAGAAAAATCCAAATGACGTGAAGACCTGGATCTTACGGTAAATTCATGAAAAATCTGTCACCGCTGTAATTTACCTAAAAGAAAAATGAGATCCCAAAGCTGCGAAACATATCGCACTTTTGCGGTAATGCCGAGAGCGGCGGGCCCACCGACTCGGGGAAATCAACCCGGTCCCATAAAATAAAGACGTAGATGGGAAGTGGGAGGAGAATGGGGAGGAAAGAGTTGACGGGGAAAGAAATTGATGGAAGAGGAGGAGGAGGAAGACTCGTTTGAAGAGCGTCCTCTGCGAGCTCCGATCGATCAACGGCACTCTCCGTTTCCATCGCAACCATTGTTTTCATTTCTCCACCGACACGCCCCCCCCCCGCCTCCTCCTCCACCTCCCGCGACCCGACGTCCCGAGCGACCTCCCGCACCCCCACCCGGGCGCTTTGGGTCATCCGAACCCGTGGGAGAAGGATGGGGGCGACGAATGTAACCCTCCCTATTACAAACTGCATGGGGAGGGGGTTGTGGTGATTTTTCCCCTCTCCTATCTGACCCTTGCCCACTCTCAGTGCACACAGGTGGGATTAAGGGTCGGAGGCATGTACTGCGCCAAAATGCACAGAAAATTCTCACTTGATGAAAGGATCAATCAAATTTTCACTCCACACCAGCTTCCTAAGGTCCGCCGTGCAAAATATTCGTAGTGACAGTCCTATTTCATTTTTGTGACTTGTGTTTACACGAGTTCGTTGGACGGGTGAAAAAGGCAGGGATTTTGGCAGGTATTACCCATTACAGCACTCCATCAACCTTACTTCCTTAAAAGTGCCTATGCTTATATAAAATCTTTAAGGTAATTTTCAGCAATCATGGCTATGCAATTTACCAGATATAAATTATATTCAATAATAAATAAAAATAATAATAGTAATAAGAAATAATAATAATAAATAACAATAACTAACAGTTGCTATTATTTCAGTAATCTGGAGAAACTAAACATAGAATAGAAATATTTAGAGAGGTCACTGAAATCAAACTTGGCCTACTTAGCAACGAACACTGCTAATGGGTATTGATAATAACATTTTTAACAGCCGCAAAATGAATATTCACGGACATTTTTTGAAAATTTTAAATCGATGATTTCGGTCAGGAAATATCGAACACATTCGTCAAGACACCACACTTATGCACCACGCAACTGAATCAAAAGTCTTATTTATTGATGAATATGCTTCTATATGATCTCTTAGTGGATCTTCAAGTTCCAAAAAATGTTCTAAATGTTTGTTAAGGTGGTTACAAAAAGATGCTAGTGCGCGGTTCCTCGCAGATAGCTCGGGGTTTGGACCATGTACATGGTATCCCTCTAAACCCGTGGGCAACCTTTTCGACGGATTCTTGACTCGTTTTATACTTTTTCTCCGCTTAGATCTCCGGGAAAATCTCCCAAATATGGGATTCGTGACGGAAATATCTTTCGAAAATGTATACACGAACTTTCATTGTATGGAATGAATTTCTGACAAGTGTTGTGCCATTCATCGACTAGGATTTTGGCCAATTGGTCCTCCCCAAGCACGCATTTGTGCTGGTTACAGAAAGGAAATATAAAAAAACAATGGAATATATACTGCATGTGCAATTTAATAAAATGAAGTTGAAGAACTGCATTCACCAACACAACAACGCCGCAAATAGCCGGTGAGAGACATGCAGTGGGCAATATTCGCCACAGGGAATGAGGAGTAAATATCCTATATGCAAACGTGTCATTTCACATATTTTATTAATTGAAATCTAATGATAATTGCTATTTTGTTAGCGGTCCAGTATCGACTTTTGAAGAACAAAACATTCCAACTACCAACCCGAAGAACAAACATTAATACGTGTTTGTAAGATTGGGGAATGCTTCCAAGGTTTAGTGCCTGTCTATGTAAAGCGCCTTCTGGGATCGTCCCTTCCTTGTGAGCACTGCGCAAAAAAACACATAGGTGCTCCTATTATAAGCGTATCCCCATCCTGTATTGCTGCACGAATATTTAGGAACATGATTGAGGCTCAACTATCGTTCTTGCAGCCTTTTATTCATCTTGGATTACCAGGAAAGATACTTCAAAGTATACACCCATTGTCGTTGGATCTATTTTCCCGAAATTACCATGCTGTGGAACAAAAAACACCACGGGCTAAATATTGAGGCGTCGGACACTACTTTTCAGAAATAATTAAACTATAATTTACAAAAAGTTACGATTCCCTTCGTAGTAATCCCGAAAAACGCAAATTTTTGCTGTGATTCTGAATTGTCAAGTTTATTTTTCTGATTCAAGAATTTAAATGAACCATTCAACGTAAATGGAAACGTCCGTAAGGAAAATAAAGCAGTTAATTGGAAAATTCTAACGATGCATAATAGAATAAAAAGAGACGTTTCAGGCGTGATATGGTGAAATAACATGATTAATTAAAATTAGCAATTTTCCACAACGTACTTTGCACGTAACTTTACTTCTGGTAACACCAGAAGATGATGTAGTTGCATTGAAACCGGTCGTATTAATAAAATTTTATTTCTATGGAAAATTGCTAATTTTAATTAATTAAAAATGCATAATAGAGATTAACAAACTATTTCGTTGATGGCTCTCTCGAAAACAAAAAGGTTTCATGCATCGCATCACAGTAACGTTTTATGAGAATGGAGCAAATAATATCAAGATATGATTTTCTATGAATACGTGGTATGATAATAGATTTTAATATTTTTGATAAGCTTAAGCAGGTACCGCCTACGTGGTAAACGAAATCAGAATAGTTTAATATGCGTAATAAGATAGATGGTCAAAGAGAAGTACCAACCAATCAATCCAATGTATTTTGGTGGAAATTGGATGTAACTGTTAAAAAATGAATTTTTTATACTCCAGTTTCATATATATCTTCTAAACCTTAGCAAGAAATCGTCTGTTAAGCAACTACTGATGCAGGAATTTGAATCGGAGACGGAATTTGAAAATATGAAAATAATTGCTGAAGTAAAAACGTTCGTGAATTAGTCAAAAAAAGTTATTTTCATGCATACAATAAATTATTCTTATGGATCAAGCAATAAGTAGACATTCAAAGTCGTTAAGCCAAACAAGGCCGTACGCAGTTTTCGAGCACCCTTGAATGGATTGGCTGGACGAGAACGTTACCAACCAAACGACCTCTTTAGAATTCATCAGAGAAATGTTCTCTTTATATGCGAATTTCTAAATGGTATTCATCAAAATCAATTGCATTCGTCAATATTTAGAGTATATTTAGGATTATCAAAATGCGCACATTTCCTTAATATGATACTCATATCGTAAAAGAAGCATCACTGCGGAGTTACGGGTGTCCTCATTACTCCACTGCCCACAAACATAACGACTGCAGGTGAAATGGAGAAAAAGAAAGCATTAATTTGGTTCCCTTCTCATGGTGCCTGTACTATTGGGAGCCAGCTCCCCATTTTAATATTTTTATGCGACTCATTAGGCGGGAGTCGACCTGGAGTTCAATGGGCTCGTTGACTAGATACTCTGGCGGAACAAATACAAGGGCCGGAGGGAATTGGTGAAACTCACAGGTGGAGGCGAGAGTAATCCGTGGCGTAATTACGCTGAAAACCGGAATTGAAAATATGTTTGCATAAATTACGAAAGAGGTAGTGAAGGCTTCCACGCACTGCTAGTTGAAAAGTTCAGCAAAAGGACACGAGTGCTGCTGGCTCAAAATCCAGCTCCTCGGATATTTTGGACATGAGGGTACTGAATAAATGGTGCCTACTTCATTCACACGAAAAAATTTGTGGAATACTTTGGGTGCGGTGTCGAAAGCGCTTTCGGCAAACCACGATATTTGCATTTTCAGATTTTCCTCACCTCGCAAAATCCAATACATCTATCTTAAAAGAATATTCGCATTGAATTTTCCGGCGGAAGTGGAAACAATAACTAACGAATACTTAAGATGTAGTAAATCTATAGTACTTGCAAGGCCTGAGTTATCCGTAATTCAAAATAGTAGAAAAAATAAATTCAACTTGTCTCATCCCAGTGAATAATGTGCTTCTTGCAGATTGAACATTTTTCTTCAGTTTCTGCTCGTTCTAGAAGCACGCAGTCCAACATGTTGTAGAGGAACAGACGTAAATTTATTCCTCTCCACAACACCGCTCATGTCGATTTGACCGCTTTTATTTCTATGAGTTTGCCCGGATAGCCCGCCGGGAATCTCCATGAGTTCCGTCCGGCGGATAGAAGCACTCCGCTGGCCGTTGAGCGAGATATCCCCGACTGTGAGCCACTCGCGGCGCGATTCGCCCGGTTTAAGCGTGTGAGCCGCCGCCGCCTGCACGCGACTCGGTCTCCGGGGAAGACACCCCGCTCTCCTCGCGTCGAAGAGCCTGCGGGAGGAGTCTTTTGGACAGTGGAGCTTTCTCAAATTGGGAAGGGTGGGACACTCTTAGGGGTAATCCTTCTTCCCTTACGGGAATTATGCATCCGCCGCTCTCATTCTCGTCTACAGGGATTTCAGGAATTATCCTGATATATAAAAGAATTTAAGTCCTTAACCGGTCCGCGGAAAATCTCACAGCACCTCTAGTTATTTGTCAGTAATGAGCAAGCCCCGAAGGGAGTTAAAGTAAAATATGTGATGGATGTATGCCTCAAATTGTGCAGACGTAAGGAATCGATGGGCCGTACAAGCAGTACCCGCCAGCTTATATGTGCCATATAATTGTGTACAGAAAAAGAATTTTTGTAGCTTTATCACATTACGCCTATGGCGCATTTCAACTGACCTGCTTACTAATCCCCTTGTATCCTCGATTTATAACACTTTACTTCGATAAAACCAAAGATTATTATATTACAGATGTTTTTCGGAGCACAGTAAAGCGGCGAAGAAGAAAATAATTTATGTCCTCCAGTTATACCAAATTTGGGGCGACAAAGAAAAGTAGAGGGGAAAATAAAAATGAGCTGTAGGTATAAAAATAGATGCAATATATGATGCGTTTAAATTATTTTTTTGGGATCTCGGAAAGTTGACAAGATTCTAATTATGAATTCAAAAGAAATTAATCGAGATTGAATGACAGGACATAAATAATCATTATCAAATCAACAATATACTAATTTATAGGGTTTCAAATGAAAGACTTTTTCGGATAGAGAGTATTATTTATCACCGAAAGTGATCGGTTACAGCACGTATTTTTAACTCAGAAAACAATTGTAATTATTATGCCCTACACTAATTAGGTAGATCAGGCCATAAAGATAAGATAAAGGAGATAGATTCCAGTACAATAGATACAAATACCCATTCTTTCCCCGGATAATCAAGAATCATAATAGTAAGATGCCAAAGTCACTATAGGAATATTAAAGACATTTAATTTATAAGTCAGGAGAACATTAAACGTTACGTGGACAAAAAGTATATTCGTAGGTGCGTGTGTATGTTAGTTGATAGAATATTTATTTGCATGTGTTTAAGTTAAAGAGGTTTTTGCATGAATATATACGATTTGGTGTGTGAAGATAGGTATGAATTTGCGAGTTTTGCATGTGGTTTTGTTCTCTATTACGGGTGGTGACCTAACAACCCCCGGCACACCTCCTTGAGGGGTACTATGTAGATGTAGATCATAATTAGCATATTGGGGTAGTTCAACATATCAACCATGAAAAATTCAATCAATAACCAGCGACAGGAAAAGCATAAAACGAAGTTAACTGGACTCAGTTACAGTCACTTTTTTAAATTTTCGCTTAATCAATTTAAATTACCAATACAATTTTTTAAGAAAATAATTAGAGGAGAAAGTCTAGATAATGAAGGGGGCATAAAGTTCAACACGAAGAGATGCTGCCATTCTGTTTTTATACATATTACACTTACTATTTACATTAACACATTTGAATGTGGACTAACAAAAATGTTTCTACCTGATATATTTAAGCTACCTGTTCATGCTCAAAAATAAAAGTATAATTCCTTAACATTTCCTGGCGATGGTACTTTAAGATTTTTGGGAATGCGGGTTTAAAAAATTCCGGCTTCAATATTCATAGGGCCCGATTTCTAAAATACTCGTATATCTCTAAAATCTGGAAAAAAACATAACATGTATAAAAACTGAATTTGAATGTGTCGTCGGAGACTGGAATAATAAAGTATTCAATAAAAATGTTTTTAGAAGTAGCGAATATATAAATGTAAACATTCCTTTCTGAAAATCATGAGTAGATAATAAGTAATAGTCACATTTTGTAAAATTTAACAATCAGGAGTGCAAAATACCTCAAAATTAATCCCTAAATAATTGATTGTGCACAACAAAACCTTGTAAACGCCAATTCTTTAAAATTTTTGATGTAAAAAACATGGCTGTATTTAAAAACTACCATTTTGTGCACTTGCTATATACACAAAACTACGGGAAAATCTGCGACAGTAACTTTTAAAGGCGTCATCCCCGATATGCGCATTACAATGCATCATTTTCAGAGAGCGGGATCCCGGTCAAGGCGAATGATTTTTACACTCTGAAATTGTTGCATTAATCGTTATATAACATAAAAATCCAATATTATTAAATATTTCTCGTATTGTCATGCTTTGATTTATCGGAGGTGACCAATTTCTATACATGAACGATAGGTTTATGAAAGCTTATACTTATTTGATAATTCATGCTTGGTATGCTCTCGAGTCATCGAATACATCGAATAGACCTAAGTAATCTTTCACAACAGAGAGAGCATAGCATGGGTTTGGTAAATTAAGGAGCCTCTGAAACACGAAAAAAAAACAAAAAATCATATAATGCATTCAGATAGACACGCAACAACGTATGCTGTCCTTAAATTATAAAATAATAATTTTAATTATTAACTTAAGAGAACAGGGAAACCCTATTTAACGCTCGAAAAATGCCCTTATTAATTCAGCCCATTTTTTTATTCTCCAAAGATATACACACACTAAATATTTCTGAAAATAAAGTATCAGGATTTCCGAATGGTAATTAGGCTGCAGTTATCAATTGGAGGCTTCTTCAAAGCGTCGGGAAAAGTCAAAGCTGAGGTGTGCCGTTGAGAAGGACTAAGAAAAACCGATATTTATGTAGACATAGATGAACGGAGAAAATCTATTCTTAGAAAGCGATGGGAAAATTCGCTCAAAAACTACACAAATGCCTTTCTGACAGCTGACCTTCATGAAGAAGGCAAATAATAGCTCTTGTGAACGTCATGATTGGGATGAAAAACTAAAGAACGGAAAAATTGGTGAAAGAGTGTGGGTTGGAAGAAACAGTGTCAGAAGGACACGGTAATTTTATGTCAGTTTTCTGGGATCAATCAAAACATAACGAAATTCGAGAGCCTGCTTACAATTGCTCATTTATATCCGAAAATTATCATTATTAACTTAATGAAGGGAGGAAGGAAATATGCGGAATTGCATAGGGACTTATTTTAGTTTTAGGATGCTGGGTTGTGTTTTGCAATGAGAGGCAAGGAAATTGTTGCGTGTTAGTAGCTTACGTCCATCCAAAAGCTACTTTAACCGGTGTTTTACCAATAGTAATAATCCTTATATTTATTTTCATTTCATCTTAAATATAAGAAGAGCACAAAACAATATACCAAAGTACAGCAAAAATATAAGAATAAATGTCGTGGCATTAAACACACACAAAAATAGCTAGGCATCTACAATAGATATTAAATAAAGTTTCGTAAGACTTCGATAACACACAAAAGTTTACTTGCTACTATGTTTATCGAATGGGATAACATATCGGCTCAACTTGGAAAGCAAATCATGTCCAAAGCTATCTTCAGCACGTAGAAGGCAATGCGGACGCCGATAAAAAGAATCTTCGAGTTTTCAATGAAGTTACATTTTGATTCTCAAAAGGAAAAAATAAAAGCGAATGGCTCTATTTACAAGGCCTACCGTAAAGTCGAAATAATCGAATTATATCGGACGACGGCTGTGGCGGCAGCTAGATATCAAACTAGGCCACTGTCAATGGTAAACTCCTATGGAGTTGGTATGGGTATGATGCACGTAAAAGGTGAACTTTCGAGTGAACTCTTCTACGAGTCTAGTGTAACGTAAAGGGTGACCACTCGGGTATCTCAGGCTTACTCCAAAGGTAAGATGCCACGAGGCAAGGAGTTTAAAGTTCAAGAACAGATTTCAAGTTTAATTAGACAAATGGATCACTGCACTTAAAGTACTCTACACAGATGAATCTAACTGCAATTAGGGAATCTAAAAATGACTGAAAATTACCCTCCGCTCCAATCTTTCTGGATTTGAAAGCGTGTCCACGAGATGGAAAGCAATGAAACTCGTCATTGTACTCACTTGGTTCCCCGTACGGTATTACTTTCATGTGTAAAAATCACCCATTCAGTCAAGATTGCAAATAACATTGCAGACATGCAATTAACATTTACAAGGAAGGGAAGACAAAAACTAATTTTGAAAAAGGTATTTACACGATTTATAACTTATAATATTACAACTTTCCGTTTCATAAGAAGTATATAAAAGTTGGAAATATCATTCAAGTTCTCACAAATGATTTAACTAACAATAATCAAGAATTGCATGAAACGGAGGAACCACTTCGACGATGAGCATTTGCTGACATACTATACGTATTCAGAGGAAGGCATAGAAAAAAGTACTTAGTTAATACCACAACATTGATACAAACGGATTCGTTAAACTTTTAATTCGTACTAAATGTTCCCTTTGAAATCTGCATTTTTGCAAAAATGTGATTCTTTCACAAAAAAACAATTTTCAAATTTCAAACAACAATCACCACTGCGGTACTTTTTACGTACATTTTTTCGTTCTTTCAAAACCTCGATGAAATTCAAAATTTTTGAATGTTCTAGAACGTGGAGGATGAATTTCCCTCGGCTAATTCTTCGGCGTTGGTCAAACCGGTGCGGCAACAGTTTCGCAGGCAGGCGTTCCAAGCGGGTTCTTCAGGTCAGACCGGCTTATGTCCACAAGAATTCGGTTGGGACGCATACCTGCGAAATAGCCGTCGCACCAGACGCACCAACGCCTGAGGACACGCCGGAGATTCATCTCCAACACGGCTCACGGAAACCTTAACTCAAATCACTTAAGAGGATTCACTAGAACTCATTTAATGACTCTCATGCTCATTTCCAGGACGTATCACTCGTCCTTTCATAAAGAGTTTTTTTTCCTCCACCTCCTCCAAAGAAAAAGAAAAGATTTTTTATTTTTTGTTGGTGCATCATCATCGGAAACACTGTTCCGAATCGAATGTGTTTTTATTATAAAACTGTATAGTTTTCAATAACACACGGGTTAAAATTCCGTCAGTAAAATTCATCATCAGTAAAATTCATAATCTACGCGGAAGCTTTTTAACAAATATTCAAACATCTGTCGAATACTCTCAAGTCTTGAAATGTTAATATTTTTAATGATGTATATACGTACCTACCCTCCACTTAAGAGTAGGATCCGTAACAAATCAAAATAATATGTAAAAGGCACGAACTTAATAAAATTAAATTTGCGAAAAAATTAATTCCACCGTAGTGGCCAATTTTGGTTTCTAGCCAACAGAGATGACTGAGAAAACTAGAGGAAAAACTAATGAGTTGAGAAGAATGAGACTCGTCCAAAGGCTGAAGAAACTCTCAAGCGAAGTTAGAAGGAAAATAATTTCGTTTGCAATACTGACACGTAGTCTCTGTTACCATGAGATTAATAATTGCAATCGTCAATAAAAGACAAAAAGTTATTTATTTCAACACGAGAATAGCGTGGCGCAGCAGCATTTGGAGTAAAAAGAGGTCGACTGAAGTTCGCGAGCTGCTCATATGTATATAATGAACTGAAACTTTTGTAATGGAGGATTTATTTAACACTTTCCAAATGTAACTTTATACTTTAGATTAACGAGTAGTGTCATTGAAATATGTGCTTGCACTGATTGTAAGTTTTTTCATAAAATCTATTTTTGTAATTCTATGGTCAATATATCACTCGTAACAGATTCAACAATGAGAAAGTGAATCACGTATAACATTCATAAGCACTTAATTAATAGTCACGCATATCTCAACCTTAAGATACAAAACACGTTTTTCAAATGCTCTCCATGACTCGTAAACTCGTCATCTGAGATCATAAAAGATTTGGAGTAATTATCACAGAATTTATTTCCACCCCCTTCCGTCCGCATATTTTTTCTCCTTACGTTTGACTCAAACAAACTAGAAAGTTTCCTTCCGCATCAGTTGCACATCGTGCTGAGGTCCAGTAATGAAGATGGGAGAGACGCAAAGATGGAACCTTTATTTTATGTATGTTCGGGAATCATGGGAGAATTCGATTGTTTTGTAGTTATTAAGGGAGACGACCGACAACCAAGGTCATTTGCGCCGCGAAAAAATTAATTTAAACAAATAATGGGCAGTGTACCTGTACTTCATCCATGAAAAAATATGCATTCATGCATATCCTGATTTCCCAGTAGATTTATTTCAAGTTAATACATGATATCGGCAATCTATGGTGATATTGTTAGAAAATAATTCAAACCCAATATATGAGTACATTAACTAATCAAATATGTACTTGATTCCAGTCAACAGAAATCTTTTCCAGCTACGAAAACTGTTCGGGAGAGAAGCGTCAACTCTGGAAAGAGGTTGCCCAGGAGATATCTCAAGTCACCCTACGGCATACGTAGACCTCTTCCCGAAGTTAACGTACCGTTCCTGAGAACTAAGTTCACTGAAGATAGTCACCTCGTGACCGAAATACAAGTTTCATATTTGAGTATTTTTCTTTGCATGTATATTGAATTAGAAGCATCTTCGATTGGTTTGCAAGTCAAGCTATCATTAGAATGCAAAAATAGACACCGCAGATATCGAGCAAGGGGGAGTGGAAGGATGGAAAGAGCACATTTGGAACGCCAAATTCTCACGGCGGAAGTAAAATAACTTCCCGTCGGGGTTTCCCCCTGCTGACGACATCCCGAGGGAGACGTCTCCTTTAAAAAGGGCCCATCATGCCACGCCGTCTCCGCCCCGCTCCCTCTCTCCCCCCCTCGCCCCGCCACACACTCCGACCTCGCCAACCACACCCACACCCCCGGTTCCCATGACCCGCTGCTCTCCCCCCAACCCCTCCCCACCCCAACGCCCAGAACCACTTGGGCCCCGCCTTCCTCGGTGCGCATGTGCGGGCTACACATCGATTGGCAACTGATTCTCATTACCCCACCCATCGGTGTCATTAAGCACACGGCCTTTTATTTAGTTTCAACCCCACAACCCCTCCCCCCTCTAATCCCTCGCGTCCACCCACCAGCCCAACCCCCTCGACGACGGGACAGGCAACCAAAAATTAAAGAAAAAATAAACCACTACCCCCCCATGTCCCTCCCTTCGCTCTCCCAACCCAGGCGCCTCGAATGGCCTTGCCACCCCTCCCGCCGCGTCCGCGCCAAACTCTCTCACGCCTCCCCCCCAGACATCCCCTTCTACCCCACCCAGACACCCCCGCTCGCCCCCGACCCCCGGTGACATCTCTCAATCTATTCGTCCTCTCCCGATTCCGCGTCGTCTCCCCACCCAACCATCCGCCGCGGATAATACGAGCACCACATACTCACACCGAGCCGCCTCCTCCCACGGTGCACTTCGCGGCACTGAGACACCCCTCCCCCGCTCCTAAGCCGTCCGCGTTATCAGTCGGAGACACCCTTTCCACCACGCGCACCAGCACTCACCTCTGACGCCCACACACCAAGCACCATTTCCCTCCCTACCCATTCTCCCCGCTTTACGGAACATTACCCTATTCACTTCCGTATCTGTTTCTTCGGCGGTGGAATGAATGGAAAAACAAGCGCCTCTTCCGCCTCGGGCGGTTTTTCTGCGACGGCGTCTTATCCTCCCCTTCCCCCACCACCTCCTCATACACACCCAACCCTCCCACTCCATCCCCATCCACACTCTCCTCTTCCTCCCGTCTCTCCATCTTTCGCCTCAACCCCCCGACGTAAATTCCCACCCGGATTTAGACCCCGTTTCCCCCTGTCTCTCCATCCCCTCCCACCCGCACTCCTCCCGCTCGAAAATATGCCCACATGGTTGGCGCAAATGCCCCGGTGAGCAGAGGAGACTTACTCCTACACGAGTATTGTCACGAGGAATTTCCCGACGGCAAATATTCCGCGCGGTGGGAGGAACCTCCGCGAGAATGATTCCACGAGATTTCCTCATTCGAGGAGTGGATAACTCGCACGCGCACACACCCTCCCGCGATTAAGCGATCTGCGGACGCGAAGAATAGTATTCCTTCAGAAGTTCTCTTTGAACGTGACTTCCAGAAAGTAAATGAAGGATGCTTGAATCCAAGTCCTTTTAATCTCATACTGGCCAGAGTGCTAATATGTTTTCGTATGAAATCAACTCCTACTAATATTTTTGTTCTCAAAACTGATTTATCAATTTGTAAAGTATAAATCTTCAAATCAAATCTAATAAAAAACCTAGCACCAATCTAATCTATGGAGTCATTGCGTAGTAGTATCGGTACGCACGGAATAATTAAGGGCAGAGGGAAAACGTCATGAATTTTTTCAAAGGTATGAAGGGTTTTCAAAAGAAGAAGGGATGACGATTTACAAATTTCATTTGAATAACAACATAAAAACGATTTTAATCATAAATCAACCGTTTTGAAACTATTTGCAGCATATTTAGCAACCTAGATGTATAAAATTAAAAAATACGTAAAACTATCAATTTCAAATAAAATAGGAAAAAGTTTTAAATGCATCTGCTGTTTTTTATAACTCAACTATTTTGCGATTCAGACCTTTAGAATAAGTCAAACTATCTTCAAGGTACATGTTCTTTCGAGCGTCATTGTTTTTGCTGCCAACAGACAACTGAAATAGCATTCATCAATTATGGGCACTTTCAACGCGTCGACAAGATTAAAATGTGCATGAGAAAATGAAAAACGCCCTCTTTGAACCACATCGGAGTAGAAGATAAACATTGAAGGCATAGCCGAAGGACAGGGCAAGATACCAAATTGACTACATACTTGTCAGAACGAGATACAAGAATCAAGTCACGCAATGTAAGAGCTACCTCGGCGCAAATATAAATAGCGATCACAACCTGGTGGCCATGAAAAAACCGACTGCGATGCAAGAAGATGAAGAAATTTACATGGGAACCCAGATAGAACACAAAGACACTGGAGGAAAAGCAAGCAAGAGGAAAGTTGACCGCGACCATCGACAGAAAAATAGAAGAAATAAATGAGACTATTAAAGAGTGACTATAGAAGGAAATGAAGAAAATATTAACCAAAATAACGGATGAGCAACTCATAATTAAGACGGCGAAATATAAGTGTGCTTGGAAAACAGCTCAAACAAGGCACATCATAGAGTCAAGAAGAAAGTACAAGAATCCACAGAAATTACACTGAGGAAACTATTTTTTTTTTAAATTGCGGAATCAAGGCATTTTAGTCTAAGAAGGCTAAGGAAGGGTAGATAGAAACTATCCGTGAATAAATCATTTAAAACACAGAGAAGGAAAAGAGTTAAACTGCTTATAACATAGTAAAGAGAAAATTCGGAGAAAAAGAAATCAATTCCCACAAATATTGAAGTTCTATTACAAGGGCCCAAAGCACTTGAAAGTGACTTAAATAATGAAGGAACTAGACCTAGTGGAATCCATCATCTAACTGGGCAGCTATATTACTAACTTGGGATGGAAAACGTTCGATTGGGTATCAAGTAAACAATACAACAATACCTGTAGCTCAAGCTAAGAAGGCATTCACTAAAAACAAGCAACTACTATGTTCAAAGAATACCTGAGGTTGCAAGCAAGGAAGCAGTCAGTTAAAACGTTCTTATGGCATAGCACTTCATGAATCGGAAACATGGAACAATGGAAAAGTGGACCAAGAAAGAACAGAAGCCTTTCAAACATGGTGCTGAAGAAGGATTCCAAGGATTAAATGGACACACGACAAGTAAATATATAGAAGAGCAGAAGAGCAAAGGACCATGTGGAGAGCTTTACAGAAAAGAAGAACTAGATGGATTGGAAAGGCCATAATGCATAATGGATAAGTTGGACACATAGTAGTTGAGAAAATTGGAGGACAGAACCCGTGAGGCAGACCAATAGACGACAAGTACAGAAAAAAATAAGAAAGACGTCAAAAAAAGAAACTCTCAGAATATGGGGGAATTTACGAGATGGATAATTGTAGAGAAGAATGGAGGGCTGCAGTAAGCTAATTTTAATATTGAAATACTGATGATGAAAAAAAAATTACCTTATATGATGATCGAATCAATTTCAATACAATAGGAAACGTAATATATAAATAGTCAACTGGGGAGTATCAAACTCAATGGTCAATCCTCAAAGCCTACCTACCTACCTGAAAGCAAAATAACACACTGATAAATAATTCTTATTTGAGTGAACTTACATATTTCCCTAATTTATTGGACTTGGACATTGCAGCTTCTTTCAACATTGGTTGCTATGAATGAAGGTCTGCTCTAGATGAGATATAAGGGTAAAATTGCAAGGGGAAATCATCATTTAAATTATGGAAGCAGAAACAATTCCCAATTTATAATATTTTGCTGATCTTAAAACGGAAGTAATAAATGATATTCCAACAAGCATGCTGGCCTTGGTTGTTTAATATACTCCACGAATTAATTGGGGAAAACCTACACATCGTCCCCCGAGAGATATTTTCGAACAAAAATATTGAGAACAAAAGTGAAAGGACCTTTTCCGGATTTTTCTATTGCTTCAGTCGTGAGTGGGCGACCAGTTATCTTGGAAAATGTGAATGAGTGCATTTTTTCGTATTTCTTCCCCGCCGCTAGATTCGAATGAGGAATCAACTCTTGAGATTAGTTTAATTGGCAATAATTTATTCGAGAATGTTCCATCACGGCCACACCATTAGAACCAACCTGTGGCACATACTCAACGGGGGCATTTCGACGAGCCCTCAGTATCACGTCGCTGACCCTCTATCCAAAAATATGATAGATTTGAAAGTACACACATGAAATACACATGCAAATGTACTCGGCAGTAGCGTGATAACATGAGCATCGATAGTATTTCTTAAATGTCCTATAGAAAAATGGAACTAGAAGTCCAGATAAAGACCAATTTGTATTTTAACAAAAGGAGCCTCACATGAGAAACTAGTTAAGTGGATTGAAAGTTGGATTTAGAAAAGTGGATTGAAAATTATCAAAACGTGCATCTCATAGTGGTTTCAGAGTATTTATTCTATGCCAAGGGCTGCAACTTAATTCCGCTTAATCTTAAAGCCAGAGGAATGTTATATGGAGACGAAAAATGATACCCAAAGTGTATTAAACCGAAATGGCAAGAATTTAACTCGGTGAAAAAGCAATAGCAAAGAAGAAATTAAGGTGATGATGTACACTTGCGCGATTTTTTGTTCTCTTTAATGAAAAGGTGTTATGTGAAATATAACCCTTCAATGTTTCATAAATAATGAGGAAAAATCAGCATATTGTTTTTCTAACTTCCGCGGCAGAGAAAAGGGGAACCCTGAAGGCATTTATTAAGCCAATTAAGTTAGTGTCTAAGTATCGATAGCTTGAAAATAAACAAAATGAAAGCTGATACAATGGACGAAAAGCAACACGAACATAAACTTAGTTAATTAAGAGCTGTAATTGGGAAAACTTTATTCCTCGAGAGCAGGATAAGCAGTGATAGAAAATTCAAGAAGAATACTTCTAGCAGAATAACATCTGTGCGTTTCAAAGGTTATTTTCAACAAAAGTATCCCATGGAAAAGACGGAAAGGAAGTCGTTTGACACATTTTGGTGCATTAAATCTCTTCGAAGGTAAATGGGAAAAAGACCCATTTGTAAATTACGTAACGGATAATGGAAGTCATTTAAGTGAATAAATTAAAAAATTTAATGATGTTTGTAGGTAATTGTGTCAGATGATTCAACATTGCCCAGTTATGGTGGCTTCTGATGATGAAAAGACTCTTACGACTATTTACTTCAACGATATTTTCACATGGCCGCACTTCCTGCATGGACGTGAACGAAACGTGGTAATATCCAAAAAATACATAGGGTTAGAGTTTTAAGATGAGGGATTGGAGGAAAATTTCAAACATTAAATGGGCGGTATAAGGTACGATATAACAAAAACAATTTGCTGAAAAAGTCAACTGGTGAACATGATCACGACATGAAAAGAAAATGTACTGATTAATACAGAGAATGTTCCGCCCGTTGAGATAAGTGCTCTACGGTGCAGTGAAGGAAATGCCAATGAGAGGAAGGAGAAAATAATGACTGACCTCAAAGTGGGAAGAGGATATGCCATGAAGATGAGAATAGCAAAGGATAGGGAGACCCGAAGAAGAGGAACCTGGACCCTATCAATTAATTAAAGCACGAAGAACTAAAGTTTCACGAAAAAGGATTTTGTAGATGGTGACTATAATTTTGTTCTTTTTAGAAAAATGTCCTCACTAAACCAAGATAACAACGAAGCAAATCAATGGACTCTTTTACATTTCTATACTCTTCAAGTTATCTCTGTGAGTCGAGTTAAAGAATAAACATCCTATTCTAATGAAAAAGCATTGCTTTTCATACCACATAAATGAACAAATTATGCACACTCACCATCACCTTAATTACAGTACATATCCGCAGTGTATTAAGCAAGATAATTCTATAAACGGTAATGACATGAAATATGCCATTATCATTTATCGATTTCTAAACCGACTAAAATTGCCTAAAACCTACAAAAAAATGTTAAAAGTTCTCAGAAATCATTTTCTATTCTCAAATAGATGATGGAGCTATTTGAAAGTATGAAATAATCCCAAATAGCAGAAAGATAATCACTAGGAA
Source organism: Hetaerina titia (assembly GCA_037158775.1). NCBI lineage: Eukaryota > Metazoa > Arthropoda > Insecta > Odonata > Calopterygidae > Hetaerina > Hetaerina titia. The sequence continues at coordinate 104,660,692 of CM073772.1, read as the reverse complement.
AGATAGGATTTCCCAAAATTACTGTAATCTTGTATTTATTTCACATTATAATGAAAATTTAAAGCAATCTGTAGCCGTCAGGGCGTAAGTTGACCTTTCATATTGAAGGTACAAGGTTTCCATTTCATACGGTCCCCTATGAAAAGACTAAAACCAAATGTAATGAGGCTGTCCCTAATTAACCTTGGAATGGATTTTCTGTCAATGTCAAAATCTGTGTATCTTAGGATAACCACAGCCGACAAGTGACACTGAAATGCTGAAACGAACACCAAATCTTTTCTCCCGTTCTCTCCGCAAATTTCAGTGCGTGAGAGTCATTCGTCTTCCCGCATAAAGTATGCACAAGTTGGCCACCCGAGGAGTGCACAGAGCGGTTGATAACCACGCCCTAAACAGTCCGCCTTCTACGTCTTCCCTATCCGCCTGCCACGCCCGCATCCACCCCTGCCGCCCCCTCCTCCCCCGCGCCAGCTGCGCCCACTCCACCCCTTCCAAACAAACTTCTGCACTGGTTTTGAACCCTGCCTGCTCCCGTTTCTTCTCTCGCCTAAGTGAAAACTCGATTACGTAATAAGCACTCAAATTGCTCCCATTTTTCCGGGACAAATTGAAATTAAAATCGAGTCGTGCGCCACGTGTTGACGGGGGAATTTGATCTAAAATGAGACGCTGCACCACGTGCTAAGGATGCTTGTCAATTCATACCCTTGCGCCCTTGCGCCACTCAGTTGTCTGCAACTTCTCCAGACTGCATACAATCCCCTTAGTACACGCGGAGTTCAGGGGAAGCAAATATCAGGCAACCAGAACATTTTCTGGCGCATGGGGGGCGTTTCTCTAGGTTTACAACTCGGATTACAACTTGTAATTTGCGCATACGCAGCCCGCTGATGTTAATCAAAGATGTAGTACTTGTTACCTGCTCTTGTACTTACACAGTACATGCGCGAAATTGAGGGTTTTATAATACATTTACGACTTGATTCAAACTCGACTTGTAGCTTTGAGAAAGGAGCGCCAGGTGTCCAACTTTTCGAGGGTGCCATACTTGAAAGCTGTGTCCAGGTTCGTTAGGCATTATGAAGCATGGATTTAGGCGCCTAATGATAAGGGCGCTGGAGTTTGGACACCCTAGGATGGCAACAGTACTACCATCTATGAAGCTAAGAATAAGGAGATGATGCCCGAATGTAAATATTTTATAAAAACATTTATTTAAAATATATATATATATATATATATATATATATAAATTCACCGACAGACACAACAAACACAGAAACCAAAACACACAAAAGAGGGACTCACTGGTTCTCGAATTTTCGGTGGTCCAACCACCTTTCTCAAGAGGAATTAGGAGCAGAACTCTGTTCTGTTCTGTCCCTAATTCCTCTTGAGAAAGGTGGTTGGACCACCGAAAATTCGAGAACCAGTGAGTCCCTCTTTTGTGTGTTTTGGTTTCTGTGTTTGTTGTGTCTGTCGGTGAATTTACATTACACGTTTGTGGGTTTTCCAAGAAAGTGTGTATATATATATATATATATATATATATATATATATATATATATATATATATATATATATATATATATATATATAACATTTGGGCGGCACAATAGAACACAAAGATAAAATAGATAACACTAACACATACAAGGACACTCATATTTTAGAAAGTTTGAACTTTCGGCCGTCTCTGAGGCCTTCTTTAGGTCAGATTAGAAGGTCGGACTATGGGGTCTGAGGGAGGGTATGGTGGGACGGGAATTAAAAGATGGCGGTTAAGGGGGGGAAATTTAAAAGATTGAAAAGCTAGTTTTTATGTGGATTCGTGAGTTTTCACCTCTATATGGGTGGCTGAATCAAGTAGGGATTATAAAATGGTTAGAGAGAAACACTGGTCGAAGGAACGGTTGTGGGAATTTGAGTTTGAAGGGAGGGTGGGGATAGGAAGAGAAGAGAGTGAGGCAGAATTACAGGAGTAACGATGATTGTTCATTCGAATGGATAAGGGGGCAAAGTATTCGCCGGTGTAAAATGAATTGCATAGTTTGCTTGACAAAAGAAAGATTATGTTTTTCGAGAGGCAATCGGGGATGTGAGGGGGTAATGAGTGGATGTGGGGGAAGGGGAGCAGATATGATAAGCAGTCATGTTTTACATCGGGGGCGGTTCCAAGTGGGGGGAAATATGAGGAAAATCGGCAGGAGGGGGTGCCAAAGGGTTGGGGGATCTCAGAAGGTTTTTGAGATTGGCGAGTCGTCTGTATGCGAGAGAGGGGCTTCGGGGCAGTAAGGATTAGGTAGTGTTATTGTCGTGTAAATTAGGAAACATTTCTTTAAGAAAGTTTGTCAGTCTGTGGGGTCTGGGGAAAAAGGTGGTGCAAAGGTTGAGTCCTGCGTCAGATGTGGGGTTGTTTTTCTCTGATGTGTGAGTTCGGGTGGTGCGGTGGATTTTATTCTGTAAGAGCTTTTATAGGTAACCGCGTTTGTGGAGTGTAAGGTGTAGATTGTGGAGGTATTTGTTGAGGGTGGCTGTAGTGTTGCAAATCTGTTGCAAATTTTTTGGATAGAGAGAGAGTTAGGAATCGAATATTTGGTGTGAGAAGGGTGACCGCTGGGGAAGTATAGATATTGCTGATGGTTAGTGGTTTTGAAATGTACTGAAGTGGTGAGTTTTTGATTGTGAAGTGAGATATTTGTGTCAAGAAAGGTGATGGTGGAGTCTGAACTGGAAGAAGTGAATTTAACTGTGAAAAAAGAATTTAAGGTCAATAAGAAATTATTAAGAGACTCAGAGCCGTGTGTCCACAGAATAAAATTGTCGTCTAGGTAATGAAGCGGACCCAGAAAAAAGGTTGGAGAGGTTGAAATTAAAGGAAACTCTCTTCAAGGTGGTTCATGAAGAGATTGGCGCATGATGGCACTATCATCGTTCCCATCGCTGAGCCTTTGGTTTGTAAATAGAAACAATTTTGGAACGAAAATGCGTTTTTTGTCAGGATGAAAGTGGCTAGATTGAGGAGAAAATCGGTCGAAGGGCGCTGGGGTTCGGGGCGTAGACAAAGATAGATTAGGATAAGCCTTCTGCATGGGGAATAGACGTATAGAGGGAAGTAACGTCAATGGTGGCCATAAATATTATAGGTTGGAGGTGGAGGGAATGAAGCTCAAACTTTCTAAAATGTGTCCTTTTACGTATCATCTCTTTTATTTTTGTGATCAATTGTGCCGTCCAAATGTCATATTGCCCTCTTGAGTGGCTTCTACATACATCCAAATATATATATATATATATATATATATATATATATATATATATATAAGTGGAAGGTCCGGTGTTCAAATCCCGGCTAAGGAAATATTTTTACTTTCGTGATATATATATATATTCATTCAAACATAGAAATAGGTATAAGGAAAGGGGATAGGAAAACACATAAAAGGCGAACACAGGACATGTGGGGAAGGCGGTTTTTGAGCAGATCACGAAAGTAAAAATATTTCCTTACCCGGGATTTGAACCACGGGCCTTCCACTTGCCGGATTTTCAAGTTTGAATATGTGTTTGGCCAATGTGGCTCGTCTCTTCTTCTGGCTATGCGTGCCATGAATCGCACCGTTCCTATCCTTTATAAGATCGTATGAATGCTTTTCTACTATCCTTTCCCCTTCTTGTGTGTCCCGTGTATTTCTCCTTTGGTGGGTGAAACAGCTCCACAACGCCATCTCTCGGGCAATATGTATCGGAGCACTTTGGTGCTTTATAAGATCGCAGATCTCTAAGTAAATCATGTTTCCTTATTAGCTTAGGTGGTAGAGCATCCGCCCGGCAAATGGAAGGCCCGTGGTTCAAATCCCGGATAAGGAAATATTTTTACTTTCGTGATCTGCTCAAAAACCGCACTCCCCACATGTCCTGTGTTCGCCTTTTATGTGTTTTCCTATCCCCTTTCCTTATACCTATTTCAATGTTTGAATGAATATTTGTGCGCCGTATGGCGGGATTTTCAAGTTTGAATTTTCAAGTATATATATATTACTTGAAAATTATATATATATATATATATATAAAATTCACAAAATAGTCTTTGCAAAGTCGCAAAACAGAACTCTGGAAGATCTCTTAGGAAGTTCTGTTCCTAATTCCTCTTGAGAAAGGTGGTTGCACCACTGAAAATTCGAGAACTAGTGAGTCCCTCTTTAATATGTTTTAGTTTCTGTGTTTGCTATGACTATTTAGTGAATTTTATTGTGCACGTTCGTGGCTTTTCCAAGAAAGTGACTATATATATATATATATATATATATATATATATATATATATTCATTCAAACAGAAATAGGCTTTTCCAAGAAAGTTAATATATATATATATATATATATATATATATATATCTGTTGAATATCAAAGTCATTTATAAATTCACAAGCAAGCAATGCAGGGTAATATTAGTCTCTTAACTATTCTCAGAGAGTTGCATTGCCATCAAAATATGATTGTTGAGCCACCATTTCTAAAACCTGACTGATAATCATCAATAATATTCTATATATATGTATAACCAAGGGCCAACGGTATATATGTGTATATATATATATATATATATATATATATATAGTTGTTATATGTATTTATAACCGTACCGGTTATACATATATATAGAATATTATTGATGATAATCAGTCAGGTTTTAGAAATGGTAGCTCAACAATCATATTTTGATGGCAATACAACTCTCTGAGAATAATTAAGAGCATAATATTACCCTGCATTGCTTGCCTGTGAATTTATAAATGACTTTGATAGTCAACAGACAGATAATTCTGACCAACCCTACAATTTCAGGTATACCTAAGAAATTGGTGAAGCTTACCGACCTTAATTTCAAAATTTGTGGCCTGTAATGTGGGATTCATTGTAAATTATAAAAATAATCGAACACATGACTCTACCAAGAGATCAAGATAAATATAAAAAAGCAAAAATACTAGACAGTAAGGAATTTAAAATTTGAGTGACTTCAAATGCCTAGGGTCAACGTTAATAAAAAATAATGAACTCTTAGATTTATTATATTATTATTAGGTAATCTACCGGTTAAGGTAGGTTTTTGGATGGACACAACTATCAAATACATATTTTGTAACTCCAAACAAAACCCAATCCAGCAACCTAATCTACATCAGGTCCCTCTTCATCTTGGTGTACTTCTTTCCTCCCTTCATCCCGTCCAACATTCCTATCCTGTTCCTGCCCTTACCTCGCTTGCCCAACATTCTCCCCTCCATTACCTTCTTCAACATTCCACTACCGCTCAATACGCCTTTCATCCATTTTTCCTGCCTCCATAGGATTTCTCTCAACAAACCCCTCTCCTCACCCACCATCTCTAGTACTTCCTCATTTGTTTTCCTATCGGTCCATTTCACCTTCTCCATTCTTCTCCACAGCCACATTTCAAAAGCCTCCAATCTACGTCTATCCTCCTGCTTCAGTGACCACGTTCCGCACCATACATAGCTACGCTCCATATCAGAGTTTTTACGAGTCTTGTCCTAACATCTCTACTCAACGTCCCCGGCATCAACTCCCTCCTCCTTGAGAAAGCCTCCTTGCCTAGCGCAATTCTTCTCCTTACGTCCCTACCACTTTGACCGTATTGGTCCAAAACACTTCCAAGATATGTAAACTGTTCTACCTGCTCTATTTTTTCCCCGCCTATTTTAATATTTAGCTTAGCCTTTTTCTTTCTGGAAAATCGCATAACCTTTGTTTTATTAATATTGATTCTCATCCCATATTTATCGCACTGAACCTCCAATTCACTCAGCAATGCTTGCAACCCCTTGGCTGACTGAGCAACTAATGCTTGGTCATCAGCAAACCTAACCGATGTTACGAATTCCCCTCCGACTTTCATTCCTACCTCCAGTTCTTCCCATGCCTCTTTAATAATTTCCTCCACATATACGTTGAACAGTACCGGTGACAATGGGCAACCCTGCCTTACACCTCTTCCTAACACTGCCCATCCGGACTCTCCGTTCCCCACTCGCACCTGAGCAGTCTGAGACATGTACAGGTTGCGGATCAGTCTCCTGTCCCTCCTCTTAGATCTCTTAGATTAAATAACATAAAATAAAATATGCAGGTACCAATTGTTTAAGTTGCCCTCAATGGTCTACTAAGCTCTAATATTCTACTGACGCAATCTAAGTTTAAAATCTAAAAAAACTTCCAAAATGATAGTTGTGACATATGGTAGCGAAACATGGACGTTCACCTAGAAAAACAAAGGAAGAGTTGAATATTTTTGAAGAAAAACAGCAAAATATTTAAACCAACAGAAGAGAAAGGAGATGAATCAATATTTAAGTATTTAACAATAAAATGAGCTGATAAAGAAAGAAAGCAAAGTCCACTTCATAAAGCCATTGCGATGGTTTGATGACATAATACGGGAGGCAGAGACAAGGACGACAGGGAAAATTTATGAATGAATACCAGATGGAAATAGGCCCGGGGGAGATATAGGAAAAAATGGAGAGATGATGTTACTGAAAATTTCCGAAGAATGAATATTACTAATTGATAGGAGCGAGCAAAATGAGAAAATGGGCGTTCACTGTTGAAGAGACAAAAACCCATGGAGGGAGCAGCTCCTAGGGAAAAAGAAGAAGAGAATGAGGAGAGACTGCAAAGCAGTAATGGGATACCCTTTTTGGCATGAGATATGAATAATTCACAAAGGAACTAATGGTTGCATCGTTTACCAAGGCCATTTTCATACCAGAAATACAAAGATGCAGGTGCCTTAATTGTCACCACTATCTGCATAATAAGCTTGTTTTATTGATCTATAGAGTAAAAACGAAATTCGGAAAAATTTTCTGTCTCTATGACATTCATTCGAGATTTACATGCATGTTAATTTAATCAGTAAAGGGTCGGTTAAAAGTCGCCCGAAAAAAAATCAAGGAAAATTCGGGAGAACAATGGGAAAATTTATACTCGTAGTCTTATGGGTATATGATAGCGGATACAAATAGGCTCAATCACCAATAAGGATGTAGAGTTACGTAAAATGGAGTCAACTTTTAGTTAAAACTTTGTTATTTGAGGAAAGGTGAACCTGAATGAGACAAATATTCGTCAAAGAGAACCAATAGGACTTGATGCGAAGGAATTAGTTTACTATAAAAATTTACGAAAAAAAAGAGATTTTCTGCGCGTTCGGAAGATATGGGTGTCAGTAAGTGGGTAACACAAATAGAAATATTTTATCAGTTTCTTTACGCTAGTAGCGATTGAAAAATGCGCATTAAGAGTTATTATGCTCAATCATGTTTACAATTTATTACTACTGATATAAATGTTACTGTCTGGTCTCGGAATTCATTAATGTGAAAAGAAAGAGGCAAAGACAAAGCCACATAAGCAAATGGACTTTGTATACGTATTAATATCTCCATTTAGTTCTGAGAGCGTGCTGCCTGGCTTTCGGGCGCCTTAGCAAATCCTGCGCGGGCACCCCCCACGTTTCAAAATTTCTCTCGAAAAGGAGACCGAAAAAGTTACAATTAATCTTGATATTCTTTCCAAGAAGGTATTAAATGTTGACTTCGCAAGTACAATCTTAAAAAATTACAAACAAAAAAAAAACAAAATTTCTCACGTATTGGATTCGTCTTAGCCACGGCGACGAGTCAGGATTTCCGTATCGGAATGGCTATATTCGTTTGCACAGCATGAGAAAAACACCCCTTGGAGAAACTTTCTATCTTCCCACATAAGAAGAGCCACTCCTTCCTGGAGTCCAGTTCCGGCACCCAGCCCCCTCTCGACCCCACCCCCTTCCCCGTCCGTTTACATCCGGCGGCCTCCCGAAAACCCCGCCGGGTGGGCGCGGCGAAGGGAAGCGGAGGACAGCGGCACCACCCACGGCGGGAGGGGGGAGCGAGGGAGAGAGACGAGACGAGGGGTGCTGAGGGCGAGGGTGAGGCGATGGGAAAAGGGCTCATAACGCCGTGAAACGGGATAAAAGATTTAAAACAACAATGAGTGCCGGGGAAGGGTTGGGCGGATCGTCTGAAAGGGCCAAGGCGGCGATAGGGGAGGAGGAGATTCAGGGTGGGGGGTTGAGGAACGGGGAGAGGGTGGGAATTTCGAGAATCGATTTTCCATTCGAGGCACCCGCCGCTGCACCGCACCAGACGCGGTGGGATGGGTGCCCGGGGGGCGTGTCTGGAGGAGAGACGGGGAAATAAAACCGCGGCGTTGCACACGCAGCGAGGGAATGCAGGGAGAGTGGGGGGGCGCGGTGGGAAAGGAGAGAGCGGAGTCACCGGTGCGTTTCCGTCTTCGCTCCATTTTCTCCTCTTTCGAGCCCTCGGTTCCGACCGGAATAAACACGGACCACCCGCCGGCCATTTTGGATGCATGTCATGAAACGGGGTGAAGGAGGGTCCGGGAGGGGGAAAGGGGTTGGGGCCCGCGATTTCCCCGACTCCGCCGGCCATTACTACCTGTTCCTCTTTTTATTTGCACCGCCACCGGGGCGCGATGATAAAAAGTCGCCATCCCCCCCTCGCTTTGTGGGTCTCGTGGGATGCGTCCTCCGGTTCGCGCCGCGTGTGCGCACACGGCGGCCGAGGATTAAGGAGACGGGGAGATTTCGAAGAGGAGAGGAGAGCGGGAGAGGGATGTAATGGGGGGAAGCTGCGTATTCTGCCTAAGCATCCCTCTCAACCCCTCCATCTATCTTTCTCCCTATCTCACGAACTCTATGTTTCTATCACTCTCTACGTCTCTCCCTATACCTATCTCTCTCATTCTCATAATTTCTCTCCCTATCACCACCTTCTCTCTCTCGCGATCTAATATTTGTATATAGGGTTTGTGTATAGTATACATCTTGAAGGTAAGTCTCACGGATGTGGATAATAATTTAAATGGAGAAGCGAGAGAGTGTTAGCGAACAAAAATAAAGAGAAATACATACAAGGGTGGTCCCGGAAGTACCCCATCCTACAAAGAAAACCCAAACATTTTGGAAAAAAATGTATTTATTTTTCAAAATAATCTCCTTCCAGCTCTATATACTTTTCCCATCGATTTTTAATTAGTTCGATACCCTTTTCATAATAAGAACTGTCTTGCTCCCCAAAATAACCATTAACTGCCGACATCACTTCTATACGGTTGGAAAATATTTGACCACCAAGCACCACCGACCATTTTTTCAAGTTTGTGAACAGAAAATAATCCGAGGGGGCTAAATTTGGCGAATAGGGTGCATGAGTTAGCAATCCAAACTTTAATTCATAAGCTTTGGCCATTGCAATAACGGATTTGTGAGCTCGTGAGGTGTCTTGATGAAACAAAACCTTCTTCTTGTCCAAATGCGGCCTCTTTCGCTTAATTTCTTCACTAAAACGTTGCAATATGTTTGCATAATACTCGCCGTTAATAGTTTTTCCTTTTTCAAGATATTCAATTAAAATATTCCCACGTGTATCCCAAGAAACCGACGCTATGACCTTGCCTGCAGATGAAACGGTCTTCGCCTTCTTTGGAGCCGGTTATCCCTTTTGAAGCCATTGTTTTGACTGTTCGTTTGTGAAGTAATGGACCCATGTTTCCCCCATAGTTATGAAACGGCCCAAAAAAATTTCTTTGTTGCTGTGAAACTTTGCTACACGCAATTGAAACATCTTCACGAGATTGGTTTTGCTCGAGTGTGAGCAAACGCGGCACCCATATTGCACACAACTTTCTAATGTGCGAATTTTCAGTTAATATGCGATGTACCTCACTTTTTGAAATACCAACTATGTCCTAGCTCGCGCAATTTCAGTCGACTATCATCCAGTATCACTTTGTGGATTTTCTTCACATTTTCTCGTACATGTACAAATGAAACTCACACATGTTCCGAATTTTCGGTGGCCAAATCACTTTCATTTGGGCAAAGAAGGAACTCAAGGGTTCCTGAACCGAAGAAAGGAACTGAGCCTTCAAGCAGATGACAAGTGCAAAAACATATCCTTGACCGGGACTTAAACTACGCGTCTTTCGACTTGCCGGATTGATGCTCTAACATTTTTTTGTGTTCCTATCCCTTTTTCTTATATCTATTTCCAATTGAAAGAGTATATGTTCGCTATATAGCGGGTTTTCGTGTTTGAATACGTTTTGTACATGTATATATAAAAAAATATTTATTTATTTATTTATATGTGTGTGTGGTTTTGTAAAGGAGTATTTTTTCCATAAGGCTACATAACTTGGTTTAGTTGAACAATTACACTAAAGGAAACAGAAAAAGACCCACGAACGGCGGACGCTTCGTGGCCCGAAAGTGGCCCCTTCATTGGCAGTAGAAGAATGCTACATGTCATTCATATTATTTCGAATGTTTTGCAAACTTATTCACATCTATTAACTTTTATGGATTTCTAATCTTCTTATATCTACGTAAATGTGCCAGTAATAAAATACGTATACTTGTCTGTGTTACTTCGAGAACTTCGAGATCGAGTACGTGATTACGGACGAAGTGTGGCGATGGACGGTGCGTAGTATGTACTCGTGTGGTGTACACCTAATCCTTGTGTGATGGTAAAGGAGAGGTCGGTAATCTTAAAAGCGTCATTGAATATACGAGCATTTTGTCTCATATCTGTTCTTCTTGTGTGTGTATGTATGTGCATTGTAAGAGTGACCAGTGATCACACTGGACCGTTGCCACCAGGAAAATTACCTAATTGCAACGAAGTATGTAAATAAATAAATAAATAAAACCCTGGGATGGAGCAAGAGTGATCAAGTTTGCATCAAACAGTTCAGGATAAACAAATGAGATATTTAAGCAAGCCAATTTTTAAAAAATTGAAGAGGTCTTGGAGCGCCAAATTCTAGCAGAGGCGATTTTCAAATTTTAAAAAACCGTGAACATTGATCAAATCAAAGGTAGTTTGGTAGGTGATGGTTGAGTTCACTCAGTAAATAATTTTCCTATTTAATTTTTTCAATTTATTTAATTTGTCCTAAGAGGAAATCAACCCGGAAAAACTATCCGGTTTTTTTATTGCAATTTATTTAAGATACGGATTTTATTTACTTCATATATTTATTGATTACCATTCATTCATCTACATCGGTTTGTATTTCCTCTAAATGTTACATTGTGCCTAATGTATGCACGATTATTTACAGTTACCATTTTATGTTCGGAATTACGGTTTTCATAAAATTTTCCTGGCTGCAAGACTTAACGAATTGTAGCAACACTGTACTGAAACCCTTGTGCCGGAGGTAGAGGGACATCACTGCCTCACCTGGCACTGGCAAATTAAACCGAATATCAACATCTTTCCTCTCTCTTTCTTTCTCCTTCTCCTCCTCTAGAGCCTCAAGATGCATTCTTGCAGCGGGGGAAGGGCGAATGCAGAACAAGTGGGCGGCGGGAAAGGCCAGGATAAGAGCGTGCGTCCCTCCTCCCCTCCCTCCACTCTAAGCCCCCTCTCCCCAGGATAAGGATAATCGCGACCCGCCTCGACGCGCCCTCGACAATGCGCCCATTGTCTCGCACTCCCGCCCACGACAGCGGGCAAGACGGGAGCGAGCGCTGAAGGATGCGATCAACCCCTTTGTCCCACGATTCGCCGTTCGTCGCGCGGAATACCGGAGGCGGGCCCGTTAAACCCTTAAAGCCGACACACCGAGCGAATACTAGGCATTTCCCGCGGCGATTTCGCATAACTTTGCATATCGTCAGTCCAGCGATCAATGATAACCTAGAGATACGAAGGAATAAAATATCTCCCCGAATATCCTGTGCACGCGTGGGATTGGCGGCTACGCATCCACGCATTATTCTCTCCTCCAATGTTTCGGTTACCTAAAATTGTTATATCGTGGTCATTTTTTAATTCGTCCCTGTCGCTGCGACAAAGCTACTCAATAAAAAGAGACGTTTCAGGGGTAATATGGTGGAATATCATGATTAATTAAAATTGGCAATTTTCCACAAAAATATATATCATATAAAAATCCAATTATATATTAAATTAAAATTAAATTAATTATAATATATATATATATATATAAATTTTTGTGGAAAATTGCCAATTTTAAATAAAAAGCTACTCAAAATGTAAAAACTATGCAGTCAATGGTTTTATGAAACCTCCAAGCAAACATATATTTTTATATTTATACATATAATTTAAACGGAGAAGCGAGATAGCGCTAGCGAACAAAAACATGGAGAAACACATACAAGTAACTGAACTCATTCCTTCTTTTCCCAGAGGAAGGTTGTTTGGCCATCGAAAATTCTAAATACGCGTGAGTATTATTTGCATGTGTTTTTGTTCGCCAGCGCTATCTCACTTCTCCGTTTCAATTATTATTTACATCTGTGATAATTTCCTTCAAAATATATATACACACGTATATAGGGGGTCGCGGTAGTCCAGGGGTAGAGCGTTGGACTGCTGACCGGAGGGCTCAGGCCCTGATTCCCGGGCAAGCTTCTCTGGGCACCTACTGCTCGACTCAAGCTTTGTTATTCGGAAACAAGATCTTAATGGGAAACCATAACTGGCAAAGAGAAAGAAACTGGTCCCCTTACCCTGATGTGTGAATTTCACACGCCTTAGGGTCTATGACTGGGTGAACTCTATCATCACACCTACCAAACCGACCTTCGGTCTGAATATTGTGCTAATGGTTTATATATATATATATATATATATATATACATATATATATATATATATATATATATATATATATATATATCCGCAAAATGCCCAAATTTTCATCCCAGCCATGCATGTGAAAATCCATAGGACAATCCTCATCTATTTTCGAATATAATAGGAAATATTTACATGCTCTCCAGATTTACCCGGAGTACGTAAGTGTTGTACGAAAGCAAGCTGGTGAATGAATGGACTCCGTCAAAATAATTCCATTTTTTTATTGTTTTTTTAGCAAAAAATGTCTCTAATTTACAACTCAAAGACTTTTGAATTATTTCCTTCTAGCTTGCATACTCTAAACTCCATACTTGCTCCCCTCAAAGAAGCCTATATATAAATACGTATTGTTACATTAATTATGCCTAATGCGATCTCCAAATGACATCATTAGGATCAAAGCCCTATTTAAGAGGTTATGGCCAATTATAAAAATCAAAAATCTCTCATTTATTTTACTGATTATTTATGCAAAAGAACGAGGGACAATAATCGGACAATGATGAAAGGAGGCCCGCAAGGGACAATGATCTAGCTAGAGCTCTTGGAGAATTGCCGTCTAGACCGCGAGAAACCGATCGAATCGAATGAAATGTCTGAATGGGATCAAATGAAAATTTTAACGTTCACTATGAAAAAGAATAGCCAAAAGGATCAAAGAGTTTTAATAACATAGCACACGCAAGCACAATTGCGCGAACCAAACTACCCATGGCTTCTTTCGTAACTACTGCCACTTTACATCTTTTTCCATTGTCTACTGAAGTAAGTGAAGCTTGAGAACATCGAAATTTGAGGGCTTAAGTGAGAATCATTAATATAAGGGACTTAAACAGCAACGAAATTCGATTCGATTGGGGATCAAGTTTATTTAAGTCATCTATCATTGATGTGGTTCATAGTCGCTCATAATGATCCGGATTGGTCATGTTGTATACCTTCTCAGATCAAATGGAGTGTAAATATTAGATCTGTCATCATCAAATATACGATTGTTTGATACATTTGTTTTGACAAGTTTTAAATTTAAGAACCATTGCTTAAATGCAAGGCTTTGTTAGCCAATATGGGCTGGGAAATTTCTACACATAAAATTATCAACGGCTTAAAGTTTCTCCGAGAGAGAGTTGCTGCTCGGTTATTCCATTAGAATGAAATAAGAACAGGCAAACATGAAGAACGCAGAACGTTGAGCCTGATATCTCACGCATTGAAAAGACTTTCTCGGATAGTTCATCGAAGAATTGAAGGAAAGAGGGAAGAAAATTCTCACGGAAAAATAATTCGGATTCAGAAAAAAACGAGGAGCAAGGAGCAGCTTGAGGGCGATGAACGAAAAAAATGTCGTACATAAACCATTATATGAGGCGTTCGTGGGCCATCGACAACATCGAATAAAACTAGTTGATCACCATATAAAGTCTGTACCAAAGGTAGTATGACCTATTTTTTCCCGGATGGACGGACCGACGGGCGGTGGTTTCTCTGGCTGGGTTAAAGGGAGGGTAGTCTCAGGAAAGGCTGGAGGTAAGTGGCAGTCGGCTCCCAGCCTTTGCGGAGTGCGGATCGTTCGTTTGCGAAACCTCAGTAACGTGACCATGTAACGCTTCGTCATGGACCGGTTATTGGAACAGCACTACGCCATCAAATGTTGCATGAAATTGCACAAACTAGAGAAAAAAATCATGACATGCTCAAGGTAGCTTATGGCGATAACACCATGGGTACATCGGGTGTTTTTGAGTGACACAGGTTGTTTCGGGAGGGTGGAGAAGATGTTGAAGACGCCGAAAGTTAAGGACGCCCTTCGACCTCAAAAAAGGACTAAATTCTTGCAAGAGTGAAGGTTTTGTTGGACATGGATCGCAAATTAAGTGTTCTGGTTTCTGATGAACATGGCATTCCTTAAAGTGATATGGATCGACTTGTGAGCGAAAACATGGGCATGAGAAAGGTGTGTACGAAGTTGGGACAGCGAGTTGTCTCGGACGAACCAAAGGAAACTCGCACGCGGATCTGCCAAGAGCTTCTCAACCATGTGAGTGAGGCTCCAAATGTTTTAGACAATGCCCCACCAGACTTCCTCCTCTTCCCTCGCCTCAAATTCGTGCTGAAACGATGTCACTACAGCTCGGCGGAAGCGTTACAACAGGCCGTTACGAGGGAGCTTAGCATCATTCCGGGCGCCGTCTTCCAGAAGCCATACTGAGCTTGGAAAACCCCCTAGCAGCGGTGTGTGGACACACAAGGGTGCTACTTCGAAGACTTTTGAGTGAATGTGTCGATTCTGGCAATAAATTATTTTTTAATCGACCCAGTCCTACTACTTTTGGGACAAATCATGTGCTAGAAGCGCTTGCAATGGACTAAAATAACGGAAGAATAATCTATCACCTCTATCATAATCAGGTAACAACCATGCAAATGAAAAACGGAAGGGGAATAGAAGCCAAGAAAACGAAAGAGTTAAGCAAGTATGCAACCTCTCGCCAGTACTTTTCAATGTACAGGTATATCCTGTATTCCTGTTTCAGGTATTCCTGTATATCTAGAAGAAGCAATAGAAGTGGCACAAGAATTGGACACTAAATGAATCAAGATAAATGAAGAAAAAAATAGCATGCTTTACTTCGTAGATGACACCGCAATAGTTCCAAATACGCGAGAGGACCTGAAAGCAACTCTGAATGCTTTGTACCAAGTGCTTCGGGAATATAATATGAGCATCAGAAGAAAACTAAAATCGTTCTATGTAGTAGATAGAAGGTGAAGGCACATGTCACAATCCGAGAAGTGCAGATAGACTAAGTGGAATCCTTTATCTAGCTGAGCAGCAGTTTAACTTAAGATGGAAAAAGTTCGACCGATATCAAGGAAAGAATAATTCAAGCTAAGAAGGCATTCATTAAGAAAAGGCAACTACAATGTTAAAAGAGCCTGAGGTTGCAAACAAGGAAGCAGTTTATCCAAACGTTCTTAAGAAGCACGGCAGTCTACATATCAGAGACATAGAACATTAGAAAAGTGGACCAGCGAAGAACAGAAGCCTTTCAAACATAGTGCTGGAAGAGAATGCTGAAGACTAAACGACGAAGTACGTAGAAGAGCAAAAGAGGAAAGGACCGTGTGGACAACTATACAGCAAAGAAGAACTAGATGGATTGGACAGGACTTGATGAACAATGGACAGGTTAAAAATATAATAGAAGAAAAAATTGAAGGGGAGATCCCGCAAAGGAAGAACAAGAGACAAGTACAGGGCAAAATTAAGAAGGACATAAAACAGAAATGTGGGATCAGGGTGTGAGGAAATTAACACAAAATAGAGAAAAATATAGGGCTGCAGTAACAATTCTTAGGATTGAAATACTAATGATGGTTTGTTATACCAATGCCGCTTGTTGCTGATTATTAGAGCAACAAAATTCGCTTGATAATTTAAATTCTAATTTCAAATTGCACGTTTCATTATTTTCCAGACGCAAAAGAAACAGAAGTTACAGAATATGATTGCAAAGAATACGTGAGTGCATTTTCCGTAACATGACTTAGCTTAGGACAAGGAACAGGGTGAAGGACTAAACTTTCGAGTGTGATAAAAAACAATGTACTAGGTTTCGGGGAGATATACATGCCATTGGCAGTATATCCTGCAATAGAAATGCCTTAAAAATGGGCAAAAGGATCAGGTTAAGATCATCACTAGGAGAACATAAAATAACGAGAAAAGCTGCGCCTCAATAAAGGATGAAAGAATGTCAACCATTAAGTGTAGGTCCTCGTGAAAAAAGGTGCTAAGATTGATCGAGATCCACGAGATACCTGCGGCGAACTAAAAATATGAAGTTCGGTCAAAATATAATATGGAATGCAAAAGAAGGGTAACAACGAAGAAGAGGAGAAGTTGATGAAGGGGATGCGAATGAACTGAAAGTGGGAAGGGAGGAGAAGGCGAGAGTGGGAATCAGCCCACGTGTAAATTTCGGCCACACCCGTCCGTTCCCTTTACCCGTCTCTTATAATGGGGCCCTTCTTCGTATTTTTAAGGTCAAAGGTCGCGACAGGAGTATCTTTCCCCGGGAGGCATACCCCGTCCTGAAATTTATTCCGAGATAAGTAAACAAGCAGGTATAAAAAACTTGCCCCGTTCCACCTTTCCGCACCCGTCCCCTTTTCCGCTCGCCACGGCCCCTTCACCACCTGCCCTCCAGGGGACTGGAATTTTCGCTTAGGAGGGGAGGAGACGCGGGGGCGACGAGGGGGGGGGGGGAGGGATACCCCCTGAGGGACGGGAAAAGACGAATGTTTCCTTCCGCTCTCGTCTTCCTTTCGCTCCGTAAATGTTTTCCTCCCCCTCCCTCCGATATCCACCTCGGCAACGAACTAATGTGTTTGTTCCTTTCGATCTCCGCCGCCTCGACCGCACCGCACGAGGAGGGATCCACGTCCGATGAGAATGCGTACAACAGCCAACGGGATCGAGAGTTTTTTCTACTCGTGTCGATTTTTTACGCCGTCCATCATGGGAGGGGGGAGGGGCGTGAATCCTCGCCTGTGAAACCACGCTACATATCTGGTCGACTTGACGTCAGTTTGTGGGAAAAAAAGGGTCCCGTAAAAAGAATCGAACCGTAATGCTTTTTCGCTTTGCTTTTTTTATCTCCTCTACATAAAAAGGGGAAAAAATCGTATACCGCCCTATTACAGCGGTGCCAGGTGCAACCGTAGGTTTTTCTCACTCATATCATGCTATCGTGAATTGAACCAAAAGAAAGGATTCCTTGAAAGGGAGAATATCCGCACTTTCACCAAAATTAAATTTTCGATTCGCCGCTCGTATACATTGGAAGTGAAAGGGTAAGATAATAGATAGTTTGAACTTCGATTCCGTCCAATAATCCAATAATCAGAGGGACGAGATATATTTTACGCGTCCAAACACGAGAAAAGTCGCAATTATAAGCGCCATGAAATCCGATCAGTAAGTTACGCATATTCTGTCATTATGAAATGAAAACTGCAAATCTGATATTGGAGAGTCAATTATTTGACATAGACATAAATACTCCGCGATCCACCGAAAAGGTGTGTGGCAAGGGGTGGAAGCACCAGGTGGGGAGGGTAAGTGATGAGTGAGGATATGGGAGTGGAGAGGAAAAGGGAAATGTATTTAGTAAAAATCTCTCAAATAACGTGTAAAGTCGTGTCAATTGTGGAAAACCATTAACCTATAAGATATATTCCTAAGCAGAAGTTATTATTGGCATATGATAAGAGTTCGCTCAGGGCTATTAAATATTTAAAATTTGGTCAAAATCGGAAAAAAATTCTTTCTGACGCCATGATTTCGATATTTTGGCCCCGATTTTTGTTCCTACTCCCTGAAATATTACCACCGTCGACTCCTGTGGACCAAAGTCGTTTTAACTTGATGAGTAACTGATGACTTACTTTGACTTATATGAAATTTGATTAGAGAAAATTATTTTGGATTTGTCTTACATAGGTCCGATAAACTTCCTCAGGTCACGAAGAAACAAGACCTTAGTAAAGGCGTCTCTGTTGCATGAACCATACCGATCTCATGTTTGCGATTAATGAGGGGTGCACGGCAAAGAAAATGCAAAAAGAGACAAAGGAATTGGGGAAATAAAAAACAGAATTTAGCGATCAATCGACTAAAAAAGTGATCGATCATTCGCAGAATACGAAACTTGACATAATTCACGTGCGAAACCTAGTCCCGGTAGTCTAGCACTTCACCATGATCCTCAATTGTTTCCGAAGCATCTTCACATTTTCTCCTCTCCACATTATACTTGGAGAAACTACTGCGCATTTCTGTGCTGTGTACACTGGTAATTTTCTCGTCTAGGATACGATGAGACGGATTTTATCACACATTCTCAGCCTCTGGCATCCCAACACTTCCACCAAAACTTTCTCTGCAACGAATGAACTAAAACAACGTCAGCGTCCAAGGAAAGGGGGGGAGTAGGGATCGACCGGAGGCCACCGAGTCCCACGCGTCAACCACACTCCGAACGCTGTGAGAGCAGACGGAACTTGTTAGCAAGTGAATACTTATGCTCGTCTCTTAATTAGTCACGGACAAAATACCCGAGTGCATACTCGCTCAGGAGGATATAGGATAAAATAATATTTATTGTTCGGGGCTAACCCCTAAGCATAAATATATACAAGTCTTAATTATACCATACTATTTAATGTTGGCACCCTTGGCTGAAGATCAACATATATCATAATATATAAAATGACAGGGAATACATCATAACACATGCATATGATAAAAATACGCCAGTGTGCATTCATACATCGAACGTGAAAGTCAAATTAACATAGCACGTTCACATATTTCGAATGATAATAATGCTTTAGATATCGAATTTGAATTCAATACCCTTGAGAACTTTTTCAAAATATGTTTTATGAGTGCACTTTGGAACTCACCAAATGGGCTCCAGGCTTATATTCGGCGGTTTTCCACAACGTGACATTTAACGCATAACTATAAGTTACCATTCCGTAACAGGGTCTTCCTAAACTCCTGCTATTTTTAGCTAGCTAGCTTATTGCTTGTTTTCTTTTCTTTGGTTGATTTTTTGTGTATATTTCTTAAATATGTTTAAGATTATCAGAATTAAATAATATGCAAATAAATATTCCTATTCAGTACTATTTTCTTTGACGACTTTTAAACCGCTTTCGGTTTCTATGGTATGGAGTAACATGGTCATTAAATATACATACGTGTCATAAATAGCACGGATTCCACAGC
This sequence comes from Hetaerina titia, assembly GCA_037158775.1. Classification (NCBI taxonomy): domain Eukaryota; kingdom Metazoa; phylum Arthropoda; class Insecta; order Odonata; family Calopterygidae; genus Hetaerina; species Hetaerina titia. Next base: position 104,641,121 of record CM073772.1, on the reverse strand, counting down.
TTTTGTAGCTTTGCAATACGTTATTTGGTAATTAGGCATAAGTAGCCAGCAGTAAATAACATTTGGTATCACAAAAGAGTAAATAAGTGCCTGGAGTAGGGTAAGACAGTAATACTAATCTATTTCAGGGGAGGAACACACATTAATGTGATAATGTCGGAAATTTTGTTTGAAAAGAAATGTATATCCACCAATTTGGGTAACATTTTTAATGTTACATTGCTTTGAACGACCTATAAATATGCTTTGTCTATATCAACATTTAAAGAAGCCGTGTTAGCAGAATACGTTTACAAGATAAATGCGTGAGGTGTGTGATGAAGATTAATTTAAGAAAATGGTTTGGTACGATAGATCAGGAAGGAGCCCGCCCTTAACTAGGTCTTAAGGCGTATAAAATTCATATATGCATGGCATGGGAGCTGGTTCCTTTCCCTGTACCACCATTCAATTTTGCCCCTAGTTCTAGTAGCGAAAACACCACACAACTTGGATATTACACATGCATTTATAAGTTATTCTGCGCGTCACCGTTCGAGTATACGGCAGTTGGATTCCACGCAAGGCATGCACCAGCCAGTTTGAATTTACGTAATACTACTCTGTTGGGGAGTGACTGAGCCCTTGAAAAATCCTAAAGATGAAAATATTTTCAATAGACACTTTTAATTGCACCGCAGCGTCCATATTTTTACTGATGCACTTAGCATACAAGATGATCCTTTGAATTAAGTGGATACATTTTTGAACGGGATTGTCCAAAGCCATCAACCGGACTTTGAGCTTGGAATCCTCTGGTCAATAGTCGAACGCCTACATACTGGGATACCACAGCACAAACTTAAAAGCAGGAGTGAATACATTAGAAGAGGTGGAAGATTTTCTTAATTCAACAGTGTTTTGGAGATAACTAACTAATAATGATTTCCAGGTGTGAAGGAACTGACGGTAGACACCGTAATTATACGTAGGAAAAAGGTCAATAAAGACTAGTCCAGAGAGTACCACCACAGATTCGGAAACCTGTTCTTTGAAGCAAGAAGGTGAGCATGTTGAATGTTAGGTATGCGGAGGAGAATAGCCTTTTTGAGCGGAATAATGGGTAGCAGACTAGATGCCAGTATGGTAAGGCCAACTAGAGTGTAGGCTGGGAGGAAATGCATGGAAGTCCACGACGATATGTAAAACTGGTTAGGAACCGTAAGGAAACCTCCCCTAATTGGCTCATTGTCTCTGATGAGGAATACTTTTCTATCGTTGTATTCATTATTTTTAAATCATCGCCTTTTGAGCATCCTGGTATAGCACAGAAAGGATAGTCTCTGTAGAGTGTGCAATAACGTTAGAGGAAAGGAGGTCAAAGGGTAAGCCTGGACATTCCACAAAATTTACGTCCGGAATTTTAATCGCAAATATCGAATCCATGCCAACGACCATCGCTTTCTGCAGTACTGACAACGAATTATGGAAGCAACTTTGGCCACAAAATAGGCCTCACAACTTTTATGTTAATACATCATCTTTCCCTCGGATAATACAGATATGAAGACAACGCAAAAACGATATTAAATAACAAATGCCTACCATAAATATAGATTTAGTGGATATCGTACAAGAGCAGTCTCCATTGGCGATTCGACGTCATGAAGAAAGGACGAATTGCATTTTATGTTGGTGGTATCAAAATAGGCATATATTTTTTCAGTACTTTTCCCTTCCATTTATAGAGAGATAGCTAGAGTTTTTTTAAAGCTGAAACTTCAACAGATGAAATGACTCTAAGTTCAACTCAAAGTAAGTTTAGTTTTCCGGTAATTTGCCACTTCCGTTTGAAGTAACTATCAAAATCTACGTTTTCATCAATATCTACAATTTTAAGCATTGGTTTAAATTCCGGAAATTTGAGTGTTCTATTAAAAATCATTTCGAATAGATGCGTACATCTAAATGAATCATTGACTGACAACAGAAAAAATAAATAAAACTAAATTTTATCAATGCATAAGCAAAGAGGAAGAGCCAAATGATTCCAATGCACAAATCTGTTCGAACCTATCCTTTAACCCTGTAAGGCCAATTTATTTATTCCCCAGAACAGTAGCCCTTCCCCGGTCTCATATAACCGTATGCAAACTACGCTCTATCTATGCATATTTGAGATAACAATTAGGAGGGAAGATGAAATGGGAGAGGCAGACATGCGGGTGGGGAACACACGGAGCCGAGGAACAATGGGAGAAAGAATGGGGGGCGAGGGTTTGAGGCCGGGGGGGAGGGGGAGACGAGTGATCCAGGGGATTAGAGTGGAAGGCAAAGCGTCGACTTCAGAGTCGACGTCGCTTGCAGCTGTGCACCAGTGAATACGTTCGCTTTTAATGCTTGCTCGGGATGCTGCGATACTACACCATTTAGTATGTCTATACCTGTTCCTCACAGCACTCTTTTAAAAGGTTTGAATCGCTTTATATTTTGCAGTCTTGTCTCTCGAACATCTGGGCGGACAAATGTTTCCCATTCGGTCCCTATAATCGTGAGGTGGAACCGTAAAATTCAATTTCCTGATTGGTTCCCTAGTCTAACGATTAGTCTGATAATGAATAGTATATATGAAAATTCAAATGGCTTACGAAGTAATGATGGGTTCAAAAAATGTTTCCTTGCACCCTCTATTCTTTATCATTCAACAAGCCACCCATAATAGTAAGCACCCCATTTTTTTTCTTTCCCACTTCATAAACACGTCATGACAACGCTCCCTAATCTCAGAAATGAACACATTAAAATGATTATAAATATATATTGAACATTCAGTCAATAATAACAATTTAAAACGTTAATTATAGATTATCGATTTCCCTTTTGTAGGAATATATTAATTTTCGCAATGATAATAGTAAATTTATGTCATCCTGGAACTTTTTATATTTCAAAGAAAAATATTCTTACCATCTCAAGATAATGAACAAAATCTCTTTCGGTTATCACTCAAAAAGTTTTCAAATTTATGTTCCTCACCTTTATTGGGATAATTGTCACCAAGGGGAGAAATATAAAGCTAAAAAGGATGTTGAGTAACTTAGTAACTTTCAACCGATAGCTTACACCCCATTTAAAGTGGAAATTCGCAGATATGCACATTTTATTTTGGCCTACTCGTCAAAGAAAATCTTTCCCCAATCAAAGATATGTTTCTAAGTAATATTTTCTTGAGATTATTCGCCAATTTTAATTAGAGATTTTTGTCAAATTTTCCTTGTTGTGCACAACCAACATTTTTATTTCACAGTTGTGCTTTTTTCAGGTTCATGCTATTCCCTCACCAATGGCCCCAAAGGTTTGGGTATGAATCTTACAGAAAGTATAGATAAGGATAGCAATAGATAGCAAATAATAAAAACAAATAGCAAAATAAACAAAAGAGCAACCTGGAATTAGCGTGAAAAAAACAAATACTCGTCCATTATCAAAAAAGTTCTAAGAAAAAATATTAAGGTATATTAACGAATACACAGCCAATTCAAAGCCTTGCAATCAATTTTCCGGGTTGATGTTCTGACATGATATAAACTCAGGAAAGCGAATCCCTTAAATGCTCCAACTAATGATTTTAAGACCTCGAAGTATTATTACCGAAGCAGTCGTTTGTGTCTATATGATACCATTTATTCGACGTGGATTAGAAAGTAGAAATCACTGACACATACTAATTAAATTGACGTGGTGAGAAGTTTTGAATCTTGAAAACTCTCTTGACGTAACTATTACATACAGATACTTAGTTTAATGTACATATATACGCATTTCCACAAAACGGCTAAGAATAAATGTAGACAAAAATACCATAATTACCAGGTTTAGAGTATTTACTGAAAATAATAGCTAAGGAGATACACAATTCGTATTTGACAGCCATAAGTGATGTCATTTCACAGTTTGTCAAACATAAACGTCCGTACAATTGACAGCAGCAAACAGTATCGCGTCAAAATAACATTTAGAATCCCCTGTATGTAACTGCATTCCAGCGGCTCGCTAAAAAAATATTGCTCTCTAGCAACCGAATCCAAGAGGTGTACGTAAATATTTCGACCAAAAAACAAGTTAGAACTGTACTTCCATTATGTCATAATTTTCAAATACAGTAACAACACAGACAGTTTCAAAATTTTCCATAACTTTTGGTAGGTTTTCCATCTAGTTGAAAGTTTTGCTTAAAAGAATCCAACATGTACATCTTTTAAACGTACAAATGTAAACTGAATCTAGAACTCCCAATCACCAACCACTAATTTCTCAGGAAATCCAAGAGAGGCGAAACGCTAAAATAGCTACCTTCATTTCACACCGCTTCTTTCAACTCCGTCGACCATGCCTTCTTTGAAATCACTGACGACGATTTCTTCATTAACAATTCATCGCCACTTCAATAATTGAAGAGTTGAGTGGAAGCACTTCCCAAGGAATGAGTGGTACTTCCAAATGACGTACTTTTTCTACCCATTGACTCCAAACAGCAATTACAGGTAATCTTCTTCAATCTTTTCATGTGTCGCGCAGAACAGAGGATAGTTTGCGTGTTCCACTCTCTTTTACGTCCAACCGTGAAAGCCAGGAGTGTGTGATTTTTGAATGGTGAGACAGATAACCGTCACGGAACTTACTGACAAAATGAGGAAACGCTTCACCAATGAATGGAAATATGCTCCCATTATAATGTTTGTAATACCAAAGCGAACGAAAAACGAGCTGCTTAAATTATTATGGAATTTTTGAAGTCCTCATCAGAAGTCAAAGTTAGCGTTCAAAGCAGTCAGGTTCAGATTTACAAAGCATGAAACTAAGTCAAAACCACAAGCACTGGCAGTGAGAATAGCAAAACGAGGAAACCCAAAACGCGATTCAATACTCAATTGGTTAGGACCGTGAATACAACTTGGAGTCTAGAGGCAAGAAAGTTATGTAAAGGTATAGCGGATTTCGGAAGAGCATTTAAAAGAAGAATTTTTCTTACTGGAAACGGAGATTAGAAATTGTTACCCAAAAAAAATAAATCTAGAGGTAAGTGACTAAATTATTATATAGAATTACGTTTAAGTCCAGGTGTGTCACTGTATAATAAAAGCAACCGAAAAGCACTCAGAATAATAAATGCACCACTGCATAAATCAAATAGACTCCTTATGCTGGAAGTTAGGTTAGTCAGGGAAATAATGCCTGACTATCAACAAATGAAGCAAAGATAAGCTTTACACTGTTCACTTACTGGGTCAATTTGAGGCGACATACCAGACTTATGCACAGAATTATACTATACTGGCGATAAAAAAGCCACAGTTCTTCAATGAGCCAACAATTTGCCTGATGTTCGATTAAATAGCTAGCTAGCATGACGCAGAATATATCTTGATCTGTAAAGCTTTATTAGCAACAATGTCATTTACAGGAGCCTCGGAAAAATACGGAAAATTAGCGACATCAGCAGAGTTCTGGTTACTCCCACACGATATAAATAAATATTGGACAAGTATAAATTTTAGGATTAATGTTGAATACCAAAAAATCACGACAGTAAACTATTGGCGTAAAAGGATTAGGAAGCGTGAGGGTAGATGTAAAACGCAAGGCAATAACTTAATTCGAAGTAAAAAAATACTTATCATTTGTGCTTTGCTCTCAACTCTCCATGGAAACGCACATTAAAAAATTACGTCTCAGAGAAAATTGTCTGCAACACACAGATGGTATATAAATGTGATTAAGACTTAGTCGGTGATCTTGAAGGTTCAATAAACCTTCACCTGCGTCCTCGTTGAACGCACAAAATTTTAGTATTCCGCTCTTAATTTCCTAAAGCTATTTACGACTGGAAAAAAATAAAACTAGATATTGAAATTCACTGAAAAGAAATACGATGTAGTGATGGCAAAAAGTAATGTAATGATCAGGATGTATGTGGAAAGACAACGGAGCACAAGGGAGTGTTCCCAGTGTCCACGCAAATTGTTATCCCTACTCAATCGACACCAACTGACTAATTTATTCCATGAGAAAAATTACACATAGTATTTCATCTAGCACTTCATTAATGTTTCTTCGTTGGTCATCGATAAAAATATTATCAAAATTCTAAACCAAAGTGGAAATTTAAAGATAATGCTACTGATAATGCTAATGATAAAATAGGCTACTGAGAAATGACTGAAAATAATCACGGTCATCGAGATAGAAATTACGCACAGGGCTCGAAGTAAAAATGTAATTATTAGCAGGTAAAGAAGTCTTGTGGAATTTCAAAAAAAGCGTGCTCACTGACCTTTCTCCCAATACGGTTCTTTTCCACCAGAAATTTGGAGTCATGAAGACTGCGAAGGAGGTATTGGCAGCACTCTGCATCATTTGCTGGGGCATCCTCTGCAGGGAGATTCCAACAGAGGAAGTAAAGCGGAGAAGCGTTGACTCCAGACTCTTGGGGGAATTCCTTCGCCAATACTGCACGTTGAGGAGGAAATCCAAAGTGATACTCTATGGAGACCTGAACGCGGGTGAGAAACAGAAAGAAAGCTATCTAAAAGAACCACAAAAATTAAAATGAACAAGATGACCACTGCCTATATAATTACTCCTGTAAATAACTACAAGTCATTAATTTTTTATTATTTGACGTGTCTGAAAACCATAGAAAAACTTCACGTATTTCTCAGTAATTTTCGTTAGTAGGTCGCGTTTCTCTCATTCTCATATTCACGTTTGAATATGAATCTAGCCGTCCTTAATATCTTAATTACGGCATATGTTCTTGTACTAATGTACCAGGGCTATTCAATGACGAGTGACTTTACATTTTTTATTCACATTACTTATTGTTCAAAAATATTCTTTAATGTTGTGTTGGTAGATTAATATGTAATGTATATGCGGTACGATTTTCATTTATTTGGCTCTAACATTGCGTTAACGAGTGCCCTTTCAAACTGAAACACGTTCAGTTCATCTACGGCAACGATCAAGCTAACACGCAACGGTGAGTTGAAATTTTGCTTTCTCCAGTACAAATGAACAGTCAAAGCCTAGGTATAGTAATACAAAAGCTTAAATATAGTCTACCCTTTCTGTAGAATAGCTAGAAGATAGTTTAAAATATGTAAACAGGAGATAAAGGTGGACCCAGATTTCAAAGGAGAGTGGACTCAGACTTCCAGCCCTTATGGAAGTAAACATTGATAGCACTGCGGTTATTGTGAGAAAAGATCGTAGAGTACCATTTAGTACACTCTCAGAGATATTACAGAGCAATTATTTAATAATATTTGACATTTTGACCCTATAGATCCTATAGCACTTTTAGATACTACAGCTTTGTGTTACTAAGATATGTGTGTAAATTACATGCGACAAAAATGGTTAGTTTGAATGGGGATTTACAACATTACTCGTTAAAATTATTGAATAAGAATCGAGTTTTCTGTTTTTTTCTAATTCTACTCATTTCATGTGTGCTTTATATTCCTTCTTTCATGTAAGCAGGGTGGTGGTCAGCTGAACTTTCTGAAAGATGGCCGTATCTTGGAAGATATCTAACCAGGAATGACATCAGCGTCAGCATAATTGATATCTCATCTCACGGACAGCAAAATCAGCAGTCTATAGCTAAGCCGCCTGGAGGGTTTGCAACACTCATGACTGTCCTGTTTGATGGTTCCTCTACAACCATAGGGGCTATGCTGAAACGAGTAACGTTCTTATATTTGGTGTTAGCTTCTGCACATGAACTTAGGGAAACCCGTACAAAGTTGTAAGGCTTTTCATGAGTTACTCTGAAACACGATTGATAACAGCCACTGATCATTGACTTGTAAATCTTCATGCCATAGTCATTGAATACCATCTTTCCACCACATCTTACTAATTTGGTAATTTAAAAACCTACTGTGCTATGTGTATTATAGTATGTGCTGTGAATACTATGCTATGTATTGTATGTATTCACTTAGAACTCACTCTGGACTGATCTGGTTCCATTTCAGGTCATTTTATTGGTAGTTGTCAAAAGCAGTTAATGAAATGTAACTTTATTACCTGCTTTTGATAATTAACAATTAAAAAGCTGTTTATAAAGTGCTACTGAAAATGAGATTAACCAAAATTTCCTGAATATAACCCAACAATCACATTTTTGGAGATTTTTTATGGCTTTTTCAACACATAACAACATGTAGACTATCAGAGAAAATAATCCAGTCCTGCTCAATATAAGAGAGAAGATTAGGAGTAAAATGTGGGCAAATTGTGTCTGGATGTGGAATGGTCATTATATATTCAATTGGCTTAATATCGATGATACTTTTCTACCTTATTTGGTTTCAATGGGACTTATCACTTAAAACAGACTTGGATAGCTACAATGATCTATCAATGCTTCTTATAAATTTGATGTAGGTAATCATTCATCAAATAGTTCCCTCTAAAGAACCTTAAAAAGTAAATATGAACACCTTCAAACAAACAACAATACCAATCAGTGGGTGCATTTTTGCTAAGAAGTACCAACGTAAAAAGTCTTCAATAGAATTTAGCCATATTGCACAATCATTTCAGCATCCCTCATAGCTTCTAGTCTCTTGTGTAAGACAGACTGCTTTCCATTTTTCATTTTCAATCGCTAAAAAAATTGATTTCCAACAATGATGGCAGAGAGAAGAGTATACTGTAACTTTAGAATAGAGAGATGGTAAGGTATACACCAAGAGTCATGTATCTAAGGTCACTTTCACCCTTGTCAGCAGTGAATTATGGATAGCAAAGATGAAGGTGACTTTAGGTATGTGATCCCTTGGTAGGTGCCTTGGTCTCAAATTCAGGATTTTGTATGAATGGTTCAGATACAAATATTTTTAATCTTAGCTGTTAATTTAGTAGGGAAAATATTACTAATAACAATTCAGTCAGTCCCAGATGTGTTCAGAAGAGTATATTTTGAAGCTATTAACAGGATGAGGGTTGAAGCTCGCGGTTTAAAAGGTTATTAATTCATTTTCCAAGGAATCACAGTGCAAGTTCAAGAGATCTTATTCACTGCAGTACATTTCCTACTTACTGATTTCGGTAGGACTAGCAATTAACATTAATATAAATGAACATAGGACTGCTGATGGCTTTTTGATCTCCCTGTAAATACATGCTCAAATTTTCTTTTCCTGCTCACCTTTCTCTCATTTCTATCAAGAAGCATATGAGCTCTTGCCTCTCTGGTATTTGGTAGATACTCCATGAGAAGAATTCCTCCAAATTTCTAATTCAGTATTGCTGGGTAAACTGAAAGAAACCATGATAATGAGAAATGAAAGATAGAAAGATGCATTTCTACAATTTAAGGCAACAGCAGAAAAGAGCTAAAAAACAAAGGTTTCATGTGAACCTTTAGTTAAAGTGAGCCAATGCAAAACATGAGCACAGCAGTCATTTCACAGTGGCCTTGTCTGGTCTTTGAAGGGTGTTGATCCAGTAGTTGCTAGTCAACAACTTGCATGCTAGATGATTGTATCTAACTTTTTAAAAGTACTTCCATTAATTGATCATCCACACAGAAGGTGCTTATAACTTACTTACTGATGAGGTGTGTTCAAAAAGTAATGGGAATTTTGTAATTTCACATAGTGCTCCATGAGCTCTTGCCAAAAGGTCAAATGATCAGCAAAGAGTTCTGTTCACAAGTTCAATGCCATTTATGTGACGCAATATGAAACAAAGTCCATATTTGTGGCAAAACAATTTACACCTCCATGATAGTTTGCCTGCTCACACTGCTCACTGCTTGTTGTTCATGAATGTTTGGCCAAAAACAGCACTTTGATGATGTCCCAGCCTCCATATTTGTCAGACATGGCCCCATGTGATTTTTTCCTGTTGCCAAAATAAAAGAAAGCCTATAAGGGCTGCCACTTTACAAGCATAACTGGAATTAAAAATGCATTGCTGAGAGAACTAAAAGCTATAGCAAATATTGAGTTCCAGAAGTGTCTCAAGGATTGGAAAAAGCACTCACGTATATAAGTGTATGATAATCTCTAATAGGGATAACTTAGAAGATGAGAGCATTAATGTAGACAAAATTCTTTCCAAATAACTCAAATTCCCATTGCTTATTGAACACGCCTCAAGCATATTTACTTGCTCCTCATATATATCTGCAGCACTTCAAAAATACTCATTTTCTCTATGAGACTCATCAATCTATTGGGAAGGTTAGTACAGGAGTATGCTAATCTTAGTACCATCCTTCTTATGTTTTTTTTACTTTTAAACATTCTTTTCTACTGCCATTTTAAAATTTATAGGAGGATTTTATTTATATGATGCCTTTGCCCCTTCCTTCCTTGACTCCTGAGCTGCCAGACTCAATGCTTGTCTCACATAGAATCCCAAATAAATGTGCAAATACAACTTCATGGGAAAAACTAATGTAATAGATAAAAATCTTCCCTTGCAGTTTAATAATTGTGATCAATAACATAACTTTGAGTATTATGATCATTAAGAGGTACCACTATATTCTATTTCTCTCATAATTAACTCACTGTAGTAATATTATTTTCTTTCTAAACAGTCTTCTGATCTCAGGTTCTTCCGTTCCCGATACAACTGGTTAATTTTAACACCTGTGAGCAAGCAGAATGATTTAGAGGAACTTTTCCAGCAAATTGGCATTTACACTGACAGCAATGTTCGTTTTGGAGTGATGTATGCCTCACAAGTAGTGAAGGTAGGAGAAAAATAATTCGTGAAAAAACATAGTTTTTGATGTAGTTTCTTACAGGTAACTGAACAACAAGTTCATGACACCAACTGTTTGCACAGAAGTCTGAAAGACATATGTCAAAAAACTGTAAGATTGTGATTACATACACCCTTCATAGCAGGAAAAATAATTCTAATGCATTTTTTAAACATTTGATGCTTCTTATATTTTATTAGTTGCTTGATTTTTGTTCAATTGAATATTTTGCTATAATATCAAAAATATTGAATTAAATATTATTTTTGCAGTAATTTGTCATACTCGTTCTATTTTGACAACACTTCATATCCCCTATTACCCAATTTCAATAGTTTTACACACAAGCTTATTCCTATTTCCACCTTATAGTCATGGCAAAAAAAATTTTGCGAGTTTAGTATGAGCTATATAAACCTCCTCATCTTTATGACTGCATATTACATAAAGTTGTATGAGAAACTTCACAACCACTTGTGTGATTCATTGAAATAATTTTGACCTTTATGCATTATTAATTTCCCAGATACCTATGTTTTATCCCTTATTTATTTTTATTCTAGCTGTGGGAGGTGTACCATGTAGCCTTAGATAAACCACTGAGGATGACATACTTTGGACACTGGAGTCCTATTAACTCTAATGAGTCCTTGACTTTTGGAACAAGCATTGCACCCAATGTTCAGAATCAAAATCTATCAACAAAACTTTGGAAGCTGACTGTAGAGCCCCTCCCATACAAATATATCAAGCGCTCAAACTTGGAAGGAATATGCCTCAGATCCATCACTGTGGGAGTAAGTATACATATTTTAGAAAATGAGTTTCCATTGTATGATTATACAAAGTCATTTCTAAGTGCAGTGAACATATGTACATGATTTCTTCTAGAAAGAGTCATCACAAAATTTATCCCACAAATAATACATCGGAATGCAGTGATTTGACCATTCCCCAAATTTATGATTAATTTTACTGTTTCATATAACTTTACAGATAAGGCAGTATTTGACTGACTTCCATCGAAATTCAAATGGTGTTTTAGAAGTTACTGGTGGTCTTTTTGGAGAAGTCTTCAATACAATTAGAGAGACTATCAACTTTACGTAAGCATAAAAAGAAAAAAGAATTATATATATATATATATATATATATATATATATATAATTATTATTATTATTATTATTATTATTATGTAATCTACCGGTTAAGGTAGGTTTTTGGATGGACACATCTATCAAATATTATATATAGATATGAGTGTGTGCAAAATTTTTCCCAAATATATATATGGGCAAGATTTTGCAGGTAAGCCACTCTGGGCACCTACAGCTCCACCCAAGCTATGTGATTTTTTGGGTTTCAGATCTTTCTGGGAAACCATAACCGGCACAGGGAAAGGAACTGGCCCCCCTACCCTGATGTGTGAATATTTACACACCATTGGGCTTAGTACTGAGTGAACTCTACCATCACCTACCAAACCAACCTTCAGGTTGATTACTGTGTTTATGTTTTATATAATATCCTACATAAGGTTCTTTCTGGAGGGCACTTTAAGTGAATACACCATCCATTGGATGGGATGTTAAACTGCAGACCCCTTGGTGCTTTTTGTTAAGAGAAGGCTAATGCCAACACTAGGTGTCTCTTCACTCTACTTTCTTTTCCATCCATCCCTAATGGGGCAAATGGCCTCAGCTGTTGGTTGCCTCACCTAAAACTACTATTACTACTAAGTAATTAATAAATAGAGGACTGTTAATGAGATATCCACTGCAATGAATAATTTGGGTCTCTTGACTTAGGAGATATGACTACTGTCAGATGGCAGCAATAATCATAATATATTTATTCAGCTTCATACTGTGCTATAAGGAACAATTAGTTTATAATATTCAATGAAAACCTTAAGAGCACTAAGATTTTTCAAAATTAAATATTTAATGAAAGAGCAAATCTGTGTTAAGTGCCTTTATAGTGTAGAAAGTTTACAATTACAGCTTTGAGGATGCATGAGTAATATTTATATGATATTAAATCACATTTCTTCAGATGTTTATGGACCACCAAATGGAAATACTACTGCTTCCACTACCCATTACTAATATTAGTGCTACCACCCTAATGAAAAGTTGCACCAAATCATAAAATGTTAATTTTGAGGCACAATAAATAGGTTGTGTATAACATATGTAAACCAACCTTTATTATGATATTCAAATCTTTAGGTACTCTTTGAAGTATATCCCCGGATATTCCTATGGAAAGATTAAGGAACTTGGAAATAATTGGACTGGTGTAGTAGGATATCTGGCTTCAAAAAGAGCAGACATTGCTCTGTGCGGTATATCTGAAAGTAAATGGAGATCAACAGTAATTGATGTGACAACACCTCTTCTTTTTCAAAGGTAAAATAATCAGCATTCAAAGTTTAAATAAACTCCAAAGATATCTACTATAAAGAATGTATGATGAAGGGAGAGAAAAATTGACCATGAGAAATTGCAGGGAAAAATATCATTACATACAAATCAGTAAATACTCTTGAACTTGATGAAAATCAGATGTTTAAAAAACTATTTTTTAAAGTTCTAGTTAAACCTTAAAGCTGGGCTTTCTCATGTTTCTGGCATTAAAAATGCAACCTTTGATTTAGTAATATTTTGAGCTCATTAGTTATTGCATTAAACTTCAAAATTACAATCCTTATTATTGATTTATGGATAGATGACCTCAAATTGAAACTTCAGCCTAAAAGGCAGTACATCAAATCAACTACATCCAGGGTGAGGTGTTGGAATAGCACTGTATAAATTAAGAACACACTTAGTACTGTTGCCTTATTTATAATAATGTACTAGGTGTGCTTTGATGTCTAGACATTGTATATTGTAACAAATAAGTAGATAGTATGAAGTGTGTTCTTCATTCATAAAAGACAGTATGCTGTGATGCTATCACTCTAAAACAGAGACATTAATATTCATTTCTATTATTTTACAGAAGCCGCCTTTTCATAAATTCATCTCCTTCACACTATCAGTCGTATCTTTACTTCCGCCCTTTTACCAAGCAGTTATGGGTGGTGCTAATCATATGGTTTTCCTTAATTGAACTTTCCCAACGAACTTTGAGAATCATATATGGGAAACTAAAACTGAAAGAGCAAAAGTGCAGTCATCCAGCAACAAATTTGGAAAAGAAAAGGAAAGCTAAGAACAATGGAAATCCTAAATTTGAAAACTATATGCATCTTACTTTGGGCAGAGGTAATCAACCAAAACTTTTTAATATACAGGCTAAAACTTAAAAGAATAGATTCAAGTACAAAGGATTTTGTGCTGCATTGAAGTTATGTTGATTTTGTGTAAAACCATCTTTTGTTATTCCTCCATAAATGATACAGATGAGACCCGTAAAACCTCTCCTCTGGATTCCTAACTAATTCTGCAGAAATATCATCCATTCTCATAATCTTATTCAATTTCATTTCCTTTACTGCATTTTCTCTCTCACAATCTAGTAAGCTTTGATCTAAGCTATCCTCATCAATAAGAATTCTTTTCATTCTCTTTCTGTCTAAACTTGTTGGTCTAATATATTTCCCATATACTTCTTCTATGTATTTTTTCCATCTCTTCTGAATCTTTTTTGGGTTGTTCAACAAATTTACTTACATATTTTCGAGGGGTGCACAGGATTTTCTTCTCTATTTCCTTAAGTACTTTCACTTTCTTGTACAATGCACCTCTTTCTTTGAGAACTCTCCATATTCTCAGCCTGCTTCTTCCATTACATTTCTTTCATTCAATTAGTTTGTCTTAACTAGAACCACATTGACAACCTGAAATAGTATTGTTGGGTTTATAATAATCCTACAACTGATTGGTAGATTATTACAAACAATAATTCTACATTCATCATTGACTACAGAAAAAAATTTAGTGCTCATTTGAGGCCCATCCCAGATTCTTCTAGCAAAGAGTGCAACTTTTCTGTTATTAATCAACTACATATTGGCAATATTTGTGCCTCAAGCATTAGGTCATACTAAAAAGCATCTAATAATTATTTTCCCTAACACATAATTCTGGAATAACATATTTGTACAATCAAACTCTCTGTTTCCTGTAAAGATGCTCAAAACATGTCAGGGTTTCATAGGGTTAAGTTTATAAGGCAACTTGTTTAATTGGGTCTCATATTTTAGTTATTCCTTCCTAAGGATTAATACCAATTAGAGAATGATGTTATTTCTACCAGGTGTATACTTCAACTAGTACTGTTCCCCACCATCTCCTTTTAAAATAATTTTTAAAAAGGGATTTGTAGCCACTATGGTCTAATGGTAACATAGTGTCAATTACACTCTCTCTAATTATTCTAAGTAAAAAATTTTAAAATAAATATGAACAATAAATAAGCTAAAGCATTCTCTATTATATAAGAGCTATGTCAGCATAGAAGATTTTCTAGCAGAGTCTTATGGACAATGAAACAGCTGAATGGCTTACATCCTTTGTTCACTCTTTGTTATCCTATGCTGTTATTTGATTTGCCTTATATTTCAGTAATTCAAAAACCTTGGACCAATGGATATTAATTATACATAAATATGAATTGTCTTTAATGAATTTTATGGATACATGATACAAAAAAACTCATTCAAAGGAAATTTATGTTAATATAATTACCATACTGACATTTGAATTGGTTGTAAGGTAAAACTGCAATACTTACCCACTAACGATGATTTTCTTTAGATTCATCTTCAGAAGATACTAATGCATCGATAAGGCTAATTATTTTAAGTGGCTCCATTCTTTTCACCGTTGCAAGCACTGGTTACTCATCAAAGTTGACATCAATCAATGCAATTCAACAGTTTATTCCTGAAATAAAAAGCATAGATGATCTTTCTAAATCTCCAGAATGGGAAATGGGTATACTGAATGGAAACTGGGACAGATGGCTAATGCAGGTGATCATATTTTTAAGATAATAACATAGAGAATGACTTTCTATATATGACTCTATATCTATTGACCCTTTTGCAAACCCACTTCATTCATTTCATTATAATCAGTTTTTAAAATTATATCTATATCTCATTAAAATTTCAAAGGATCAACATAAAACATTAACATATGTAAGTACATACTGTGCCAGTACAAGTGTGTGCTGATCATTTCAAATTTTCCTAACAGTCTAGTCATTGATGACCAAGTTACCACTTCTACTCAATTAAACTTCAGGTTGTTTATAAAATAATTTTGAATAATAAAATTTAATACCATAGTTTTAAATTCTGTGATTTACCAACAGAAACTATTTGAATATCATACCTATCTACCCATATATGCATTTGAGTACTTTCTCCATAACTGAATGCCAAATTATTAATGTTATTCTACCATTTAAGGTATGTTTTATATGGAGAAAAAGTGAAAAACAATAAATTTCATTGTCATCCTAACAAAAAACAATCTAACTTCCATCACTAAAATAAATCCTTCTTCAATACTGCTACTTTATTCCTACCATCATCCCATCCTTCATGCTAATCCTTTTCCTAACCTTACTTCTCTTGTCTATAATTGTCCCCTCTATCACAAACTTCAACATCTCACTACCAATCACAAATGCTCTGCATCCATCCTTTCTGACTCCTCCTGATTTCTCCCAATAACCTCCCTTCTCTCCCACCAAGCCTATCACTCCCTGTTGTTTTTCTCTCTGTCCTCTTCACCTTTTCCATCCTTCTCTAAATCCATCTACACCTATCAACTTGCTTGACCAAGTTTCAGCTCCATACAAAACTACTCTCCATATCAAAGTTTAAACAAGTCTTCATTACACCCTTACCCAGCATCCATCATCAATCCCTTCCTTCTTGTAAAATATTCTTAGCTCTATGCAATTCTTCTGGTGTCCATACTAATTTGACCATTTTGGTTCAAAACACTTCCAAGATAAGTAAACTGCTCTAGACTTGCCCTCTTATATTGACATTTCATTTATCTTTTCTCTTTCTCAAAAATCTCATACCTTTTGTTTTTTTATGTTGACTCTCATCCCACATCTATCATATTGAATTTATAATGTGCCCAGTAATACTCGTAACCCCTTGAATGATCAGCTAACTAAAGCTTGATCATCCATAAATCTTACTGCATTTATGAATTCCCCCAATCAACTATCATTCCAATTTTCAGCTCTTCCCATGCTTCTTTTATCATTTTCTCCACATATACCTTGAAAAGCACCAACAATAATGGAGAGAAGCCTTTCTTACCCCTCTTTCTATCACTGCCCATCCTGACTCTCCATCTGCCACTCATACCTAAGTAGTCTTCGTCGTGTACCTGTTGAGTATAAGCCACCCATCCCTCTAATCTGCTCCTATCTTCTCTAATACATTAATTAATTCTACCCAATTTACTCAGCCAAATGCCCTCTTGAAATCTACAAAACAGAAAAATGCATACCGATTGTATATCTACTCCTATCTTCATTTATTACTCATCATCATTCCTCTCCTGTATTAACCTCATTACTGCTTTATCCTTATCCATATTTTCCTCTTACTGAGCCCAAACTAATCATCCACTAGGTAATCATTTTCCCTATCCTTTATATTTTTGTTAATGATCCTAAATATCACATTGAATCAAAATCCTAAAATCAGATCCTAAATATCACAAATGAAGTCAAACTTATGGGTTTATAGCCTGCACATATAGTAACCTTTCCCTTTCTTGGGATGGGAACTAACACTGATCTAACAAAGTCTTCAGGCTTAAAATTTACCATATAAATGTTACAAATTAGCCCCCTTCCAGGTTTTCCTAAACCCTTTAGTAGTTATATGAGAATATTATCTGTCCCCACGGCCTTATTTCCTTTCAATTCCCTTAATGCTCATTCAATCTTGCCTGAATCACTGAATTATGCCTGGATTTAAGCATATCTACATGATATTCTTTCTATGTCTAAGTTTTATGGGCTGATGTCTTTACCATATCAATCGATGCACTCTACGTACTCTTTCCAACTCTCTAGTATCTTTCCTGCTTCAATTAATAAATTTCCTCAATATCTTTAATAGCGTTATTGGTATGGAAAATGAACTTTGGCCTTCAATGTATTAATGAGAGATATAAAAGAATCAATACAAGAGATTAGAAATCTTACTATCATCAAAGAACTAAGAAAAACTGCTAAGTGAAACCCTTGAATAATTTTCAAAAAATGTCTGTAATTCCTAATGTCATTTTATAAGTTTGCAAAATAATTTATATGTATGCCATAAAATAATATACCATGCCCAGTTTTACTTTTTGGTTTTTATACAGATATCCCTTGCATCAAAAAAATATTGTTTAACATCCACACCAATTTAATCATTAGACAGACTTGACCGGACCTGAAAGAAAGATGATTTGTTTCCAATTTTTCACCTGGTTGTAATATTATTTTAATAAATTATACTGATGTGCTTTAAAAAATAAGTAAATATATCCAATTTATTAAAGTAATATGTCAATTAATAATTGCTATTGATCTATTTTCAGAATTCTCCCAAAAATTCCTCAATGGGAATGTTATGGGCAGAAAAAATTCAGGAAAAACCCTCAAATGTTTTCAAACATCCCAAAGAAGGCCTCCTTAAAGTAAGTCGAAATCAAAGATTTGCATATCTTGGGGACAGTCTAGAATGCCGTCTCATGCTAGCTGGAATAAAAGTTGGAACGATTGAAGATGACTTAGAGGTATTATTCCTCAAATCTGTAAAAATAATCAAAAATATTTCATTTCTACTTGTTTATATATTTAATTATTTATTTATTTATTTATTAACTCACTCATAGAAAAAACAAGGCGAGATGTTTAAGCTACATTCATACACTGAAGAAGAGGAAATGTTGCCCCATAATGTTGCATGTAAGATTGCAGAATTACCAGGGGATGTGTTGAAAATTGGAAGCAGCTTTGGTCTACAGAAATATTCTCCGATAAAGGATATCTTCAATTACCAGTAACGATAAGCAAATTCATATATATATTTTTTAATTTATTAATAAACCAGCTAAGGTCATAATATTGGATGATGTTCCCTTTATTCTATCATTTATCAAATTAATTAATATTGAAATATTCTATTAAGTGGAGCCAAGGGTCATAAAATAGATTACCTAATTCAACAGAAAATAAGTTTGAAATAATGAGAAAACAAAACATGAAAGAAAATTACAAATGAAATATTCTCTCATCCTTAGTTTACATTTGCTTTCAAAGACCAAAAATGGAAAGCTGTTGAGCGCTGAGCGTTGAGCGCTGACAGGAGGGCTTGGGTTCAATTCCTGGGTATGCCTGTCTGGGTACCCTCAGCTTTGCCCAAGCTGTGTGATTTTTCAGGCTTTTTCCATACCCCATACAGGATTAAGTATTTGGTGAAACTCTATCCTCACCTATCACACCAAAAAAGTCATTTAATCACACATTTCTTAATGTACAAATTTGCAATCCACTCAATGTCATTCTCTTCTCTATTCTCTATACACAATGTCATTCTCTTCTACTATTCTCAATGTGATTACTACAATGCAGTCAGCAAATTATTGTCAACATGTTGGCCATTACCATTAACCATATTAGTCCAAACAGTAGCCAGTGTTACAATTTCATGCAGAATAAAAAGCATAGTGTTGGCTCAATTGAATTACTTTATGATTCTGATTATATCCATTGGCAACAGCAACATTAAAACATTTTATGTGTATTAATAAATTTATTAACCACCTCTTGCCAATAAATCTGATTGTTAAGAAAAACTAAAGTAGGTCTTAGCTGTCTATACATATAAGTTCAGTTCCAAACTTGAGCACTGCATAGGAAGCACTTTTTTAGAGATCAGAGTAAGAAATCATATATCGTGAAACACACCCAGTCTTCAAATTACATTTTAGCTTCCAAATTATCTGAATTCAGAATATAAAAAATCCTTAATCATCAGTACAACTGAAATATACTGCTGGAAATATGAACTGATCACAATTAATGTTCCTCATACAACAACATTGACAGTGCATTATATTTTTTTCCTTTTTTTTAGGATAAAATCATCAAATCCAAGCAAATTAGACTTGCTTTCAGCTATCTTAAATTCCTTATAATCAATGATAATAATACCTGAGATATCAGCACTAGTTGGGATGGGAATGGATGAGGAAATTAAAAAAGATTTGGCAAATTTAACGTCACGCTTTTCAAACCAAGTGAAATTCATCTATATTAATCTACTAAATGCATATTTCAAATGGTAAAAATGCTAAACAGGGTTAAAGGCTCACTCATCATGAGGACTGTTTGCAGAGAGAAAAGAAAAATGCACAGGCAGTGCACTTGTAGCTGACCAAGCTCCTTGAGTTGCTTTGTGCACATAGCCCTACCATAGAGCAACAAACTATCTGACAACATGAGACATTGCTACCCCAATAGAAACTTCATTCCAGGTCTTCCAAACTTGTACATATTACTCATATCTGATGATTTCCATTGGCTTGTCAAATGATTATTTATGCAAATTAAATTAGAATCAAGGCATGAAATACACACGCCTCCAACCTTCCATGTATTGCAGAATCACTGCATTATTTCATCATCTCTTGGATGGAGATTCTGTGAAGTTGGAAGTGGCAATTATACATTTACAGCAAAAGCAGGAAGTTGAAGTGGAGTGAACAGAGCTCCCAATGGAGACATTGTGTCCACTGCTGCAATGAGTTGAGCCTGGACTAAAGGGGTGTTGAGCAAGGTTGTATTTTTTGTAATGGGAGATATACCCTCACAGCAAAAACCATAGACTGTGCCAACTGCCTTTAAATGAACAAATCTCTCAATCAACTCCCAAGTAATAAGATTACACAGGCCAACAGTTTTTTTTGGTGCCGGAGCTTTTAATGTTGATTTAAAGAACAATTGGGGTGCTGAATCCAATTATGACACTAGTTTTTTCCTATCTGCTATAGTTTTCAAGATATAGATATGTTGTTACTTACGTAAAAAAATCTTCTACATGATGATATGGGAATATTATATTAATAACACAGGCCAACAGTGGTTTTGGTGCCGGAGCTTTTAATGCTGATTTAAAGAACAATTGGGGTGCTGAATCCAATTGTGACACTAGTTTTTTCCTATCAGCTATAGTTTTCAAGATATAGATATGTTGTTACTTACGTAAAAAAATCTTCTACATGATGATATGGGAATATTATATTAATAATTATCTCATTGGCCTACAATATAGAAATATACATAAAACTTATTGACAGTTTATTGAAAATAAAAGGAACACCGCAGAGTGGTTATGAATTAGTATACTTATAGATTTATTTAACTTTGAAAATTATTTTCCGAAATATATCAAATATTAAAACAACTAATCGTAAGATGTGCCATATCTAAAAAAGTAGAGCTGTTAAATAAAAACGGATTTCATATTTGGATTCAGCTCTACAAATATAGTTAAAATCATCACAAAGATTCGCGGCACCAAAAAAAAAATTTTTTTTGTAGGCCTGTGTTATCAAAAAACCACCAACCTACAATAATCATCCCTTTCATCGCTTGTTTCTGCATTTACGGGCTCTCCATCCTCGTCGGTTGTCTTTTAGGGATGACAGTTTCGCTGGCCATCTTGCCTGCATCTTCAGGTCAAAAGTATTTTTCAAAGCTTTCTTGTCTGCCTTTTACAGGTTAAGTACCTCTGATTGAATAGTCCTTTCTCACGTGCTGTTTAATGAATATCCATCATCCCTGTTGATATTTTGTTGTCTTTTTAGTATTTTAAGTGCCTCGTGGATTTACTGGGAGAAATAGTGCTTGTCCTTATTGTCGCTATTACTTTCACTCCCTCAAAATCGATGATGCATCCTGGGTCACTCCAAGTTAAGTAGCCCATCAATGGCTGATAAGCTAAATGGTTTCTTGTATATCGCCCTGCAATGTTCTTTAATCCTTGCTGCGAGTGATCTGCAGGTTTCTCCAAGGTCTGCCACAGGAGTATGCTTGTATATTCTGCGTATATTCCTTCTGATAACTTCTTAGGGATGTTGTATTTTGGCCCATGCAAGAGGCTGTTTATCTTGGTCACAGTGTCGGACCTGGTACCACATCATGGTTGTTGAGGATCCTGGCTATCCTTTCGGAAGTCCCCACCCACAAATGGAATGGTGATCACACCCTTGGTTGTGATGCTTCATTCTCGCTATTGTCATGGGTGGTCAGCTGACATAATTTCTTTTCCACTTTCGCAGTCGTCAGGTGTTACAATTCAAGTCTCCAAGGAGTCAGTGTTGGATAAGGTGTACACCCGGTGCATGAGAGTGGACATCAAATTGAGTGGGCCATATTTCCCCTAATTTCATCAGATTCTAACTTTGGGAGCTTCCATACTGCAGATTCCCCCTCCGTAATGATCCTCTCTAGAGGAATAGCTTTGGGGGCTATTGCAAAATTCTGACCCTTGACTAGTACTGAGTTAGTGGCGTCATCAAGGTGCATGTCTGTAAAGTTGATAATAAAACAGTCCTTTTTAGGATCGATTTCAAAAGCTGGGTGATGCCTATGAAGCTTGTCGAATTTCTTGATTTGGGTTTCTTTATTAGTTGTCTCCGTGACTCAAGATGAGTCATGAGACAACCAAACAACAAAGACAACCAATGCAGATAGAGAACCCAGAAGTGCAGAGGCAATCAATTCAACACCACGAAACCTTCATACGAATCCTTTTCATCTGTTGATACCATTTTGGCACCTCTTGAGGTAATCACGTTAAGGGACATGTATAGGTGTAGGCAAATTCTGTGTGATAATACCATGGTATAGTTAGCTTTGCCATCTATACCATTTTTCTTTCCAAAATTTCTCAATATGTAACAATATTTGGTCATTTTTTAGAAAAGGTAACCTGTTCTTCATCTGATCACTGCCAGTGAAAGAGAGAGAGAGTTAGGTTGGCTGTGGTGGCCACATAGTCCCAGCAACAACTAGCTTATGTTCGAGCCAATGGCACCACCACTGACCTCAGTTGATATGTCAGCAGATTTACATGGACAGAATAGTTGTGAATGCCTGTTTTCAATCAGGTATCACCTCTATAAATAGTTCTGTACATATCTTTGCACCTAGGGAAAACATGAAGAGCTCTTTCTCTGTTCATGTCATTAAGTTATATGCAACAATAAGTTGAGCTACCATCATGATTTTAGTGAATCATTATATAAAAATGTTAGCTATCTCTTAAACATTTTTTAACCATATAATATCTAATTCACTGAAAAACTTCATTAATTGTTATGGTGGATAACAGTTATACTCACAAGTTCGTTATGAAATATTAACAAAACACACATTAATGACTTATATCTTCTATTTCTTTCTAGCCTGATTAAACTATGGACCACGGGAGTGTTGCAGAACCTTAGGAGGCAGTTTATTGAGCCACCTGGAAAATTGTGTGATACTACCTCGGTTTTCCAACCAGCTTCATTAGGAGATACATTTTTTTCATTAATCCTCTTTGGTATAGGTGTTTTATTCTCCCTATTTGTCTTGATGATAGAATTCATAACATTTAATATTAAAAAAAGAACATCTTATAAAAAACAAGGAAAAAAGAGCAAAAACAGATTTCATACTAGGAATAAAAGGCACAAAAGAAATTTGCTCAAATCTCTCAACTGGATGAATACTTATGCACGCATAAAAAAATGGGATTTAATATATCAGAAGAGATAGAAATACTTGAGCTTCATTTCACTAATTCATGAGAGCAAAATATATGCTTAGCATTAACTAAAACGTACATAACCTTTCAAGTTTTTTCACAAGCTGATTAAGCACGCAAAAATGTGATTTTAATAAAATTCAATTGGACTATTTTTATCACTTTCACAATGCTTGGTTGACTACACCGACCGTCAATGGTGTGTCTCCAATTAGCGTTAGCAATGTCAAGCAAAGATGTTAAGAAAAATTGTTTAAACTTAGATATGGAGCATGGATTTGTCCAATGAGGAAATTTGACATTGAAGCAGGATAACAGGCATACATCGGAGACATTTGAAATGTGGATGTGGAGAAAGATGGAAAAGGTGAAAAGGAGAGAAAGGAAAAGAAATGAGGAAGTGCTAGGAATGGTGACGGAGGAGAGGGGATTGTTTGTAGAAATCCAAAGAAGTCAGGAAAGGTGAACACAGAATCTAATTCTACATTAATCTGATGACGAGTTGTGACTACCACTACACAAACACATACATCAGTTTTCTCAATATTATAGATAAAAATTGTCTTTATGAGAATTTGGATGAATTTTTTTGAGGACTTTGCCCTTACCTAATATGCCATGTCCACCATACTTCAGGGTGGCCACCCATTTTCTGCATTCCAATTTACCCAATGAATACTCTCTAATCCATATATTTCTTCCAAATGCTTGAAATTTCCATAAGTGCTTCTAGCAAATGACCCCTCGTTTTTGCTCATGTCACTAGTATCAATGAACTTGGCCTTGAAATAGCTTTGATTTTTAGACAAGCCCTGCATGCATGATGGTAAATACCAAATCTAAATGGAATATTGTCCTCCTCAGGAATTCAAATGTGCATGTTATATTCCTGACTTTAAAAAAAAATTGCACGTTTCAATTGCTTGATAAAAAGAGAAATTCCCAAATTTTCCCAATTAAGTGACCACCTATTTGATGAAAATATTCCTTTCAGGATTTCTATATTTCCTTAATGCACCATTGTAATGTTAAAAACAGTCTAGGTTCATTGGCAGGATTGAAGAGCAAAATGAAATGAAATAGGCTGAAAAAATAACGAGTGGATACTAGTGATCAAGAGCTACACTCTGGGTGTGGCCAACTTGTATGCAAGCTTTCCATGTTATTTTCAGATTCAACACAACCCATAACTCCCAATTTTGGAATACTAAAGACTTTGGTGATATCAAGCAATAGGTAAAATTTTATTTTAGGAATAAAACAAACATTTCCTTTTCCTCATGCTGCCACCTAAAGACATATTTTAGTACTTACTTATATAATATTTTTAGGAAATTAATTATTTCCATCAAAGTAATTATCTATTAAATTAGTTATTTCCATTGAAATAATTAATCAACAAGATAATGCAACAATTTCAGAGAGTAAAAATCATTCGCCTTGACCGGGATTGGAACCCGGATCCATCGATATCCGGCCGAGTGCTTTAACCAATTAAGCTACCGAGACGTCCTCTTACACTCTGAAATTTTGGGGGCTTTTAAAGGAACAAGATGTTATGACGAAATACCGCACATACAATGTCACAGGGTTCATAGTAGTGCGCGACGCGCCACAGTCCACGATGTTAATAAAGCCAATTTCAAACACTTAGGCTGTTCTTCCCTTAGACAAATTTCAAGAAACTGTAACAGTAACTTTAACGGAGTCACCCGCTATGTGTGCATTATAATGCAACAATATCGAGGGATCCGGGTTCGAATCCCGGTCAAGGCGAATGATTTTTACTCTCTGAAATTGTTGCATTATAATGCGCACATAGCGGGTGACTCCGTTAAAGTTACTGCTACAGTTTCTTGTAATCAACAAGACTTACACATCATATTTTCAAAATATATGCAAAAATACCTTCATATATTATGCCAGTTCCAAAGACAGTGATGTGAGCTGAGACTAGTCTCAAGAGGAATATTAGCATTGATTAATATATATACACCATATTTTCATTCACTATTCTTGTTTCAATTTGAAACATTTTTCTCAAACTACTTTCTTTCAGTTGATGTACTATTCACGATTGACTGCCCAGACCAAGAATAGGTGGGTTTATCTACCAAATTAAGGCTGTGTTGTTTTTATAACAGTATTTCATATGAATTGACATTGTCTTGGAGAGTGGTGCCTTTGCTAGGCATATCAAGATAAGAAAGATACAGGTACCTGAACTATCACTGCGTATTCTTGTTCTCCTTTCTTTACTTTTCCATTTCATAATTTGGGAAGATGTTCTTTTGGCCAACAATAGTTGTTCTAGATTCTTAATTTTTCATAAATTGCTTGTTATCTATTATGAGAAATGTTTTCCTTTAACGCTGCCAACAAAGGTAGTCACTAAAATAAGGCAATTAAATTGATTTAATGATGCATTGGAATTAATGAAAGTAAAAGTTTTACATCTATATTCAAAGCTTAACACAAATAAAATCCACTATTAATAATAAAAACAAAGATTTAAGAAGAATTAACATATTTTAAATAATTAATGAAAAGAAGTAGCCCAACATATCTTATGTTCAAACTAATAACATATACCAGGCAAGGTGGAAAGTATTAACAAATGGAACCCTAAATTTTTCAATCCAATAAAAATAGATTTATCACCTGATGATTTAATATTTCCTTTCAACTGTTGATGTTTTAGTAATATATTTCATTGGCTACTATCGGGCTATTTGCTAAATTACTTCATTGGAAGTTTAGGAGTGTTATAGGAATTTTCTAAAGTTATCATCATCTAATATTTCATATCTATACTTCTTATAATTCATTAGGTCATTTCTCATCGAAATTCTGATGTTTTCATAAATCTTCCTTTTCACCAAAGGTAGTTTAGAGATTTTCACAGCACTGGCAAGATAATCAAAGTATTCCCACTGCAAAAAATCCATTTTATGCGCATGTCTTGTTGGCATGCCAAGATTAAGTCTTTTCTGCAAGTCTTCTTCACAATCTTGTTCCATCTCTTCTTTAGAGGGTAGCTTCACAGATTGGTCTAGTGTTTTCAGAAAGAACTGGACCTGATGAAACAAAACCAAAACAGAAAGAAACATTAGAAATTTGTATTAAATTTTGTTAATTGAAAAAATAACTGTACCATCCACAATTTGATATTATTTTAACCATGAAATGCCATATTTAAGTGTCAAGTATTAATCCATGGAAATGAAATTTGAAACTATGATTATGAAAAACCTTCTAGAATGGAAACAATAGGAGAGGAGGAGGAGTTCCATCCAAGGGTGGAGTGAGTAAGGAGAGGAGTGGAAGCATGAAAATCCAGTGGACTGACTCATGATAAAAAGAGTTACATATCAATTCAAAGAAACCTCAAGAAATATCACAATGGTAACTTTAGCAGATTCTCTCTCTGGTATGCACATGTGAATTGAGAGAATTTCACAGCATAAAAATTATTTGCCTTGATTGAGAGTTGAACTCAAGACTCCAGATGAGGCAAATTATTTTTATGCTGTGTAATTCTAACATTTGTGGGAGCATGTAAAAGTGGGAAATCGAGAGTATTCTTGTTGAGCAAGTGAACTTTCTTCAATTTATGCTGGATTATCTCCCATTGTTCCAAAGCATTGATACCCTTTGTCTTCCAGGTGGAGGATTTGAAAATTGTATTCCGTATTATGGAAGGACTCATTAGATGCCTCGCCATTAGCAATGATTTGTCATAATTAAACTACCATTTCAGATACTTGGCAACCAAATTTTTTATATTTCTGCCTGTTTATCCAATATAGGTATAACAAACACTGTACTTCACACTCCTCACCAGTGGTGGCTCATCCTTAAGACCTGTCAAGCTGCAGCATTTGTTTTTCCAGGAGAAAAATTCCTGGTGAGCTAAAGTAAAAATTTCAATTCTCATGATGAAATCAAAGAGCATTCTCACACTCTTTACATTAGCAGTTTACCTAGCAGTGTCAGCCAAAATGCAATCTTATTATGCTGTGACATAGTCTAGGCTTTAAGTAAACCAAATGGAGTGGCCAGCTTAGTTCTGATGGAGTTAGTCAAGAAGGGACGAGGAGGAAGAACGAGAGTTAAACAAGAAATTGGACAGTAAGGTTCCACACCACTTATGCCTGAATATGCTGAGATGGGTCAAAAGGATTTTAGTGGCAGAGGGTGGGAGTGGGTTATGGCAGAAGAACTGGTAGGAAGACACGTGGACCAAATGTAGTTATAGAATTGTGGGCAATGTAAATAAATATTGAGAAGGGACTTTCTGTAGATTGGATATCAGGCACTGGTGTTTGAGAAAATTACACGTAACAGTTGGTAGTGGACTAGTGACAACCTAAGTGGGGCATCTCACAATGAGATGCCAAAACACTATTATTATTAACATTATTATTACTTTTATTTGCCCAGAGATCACAATACAAAAATACCAGGTGGATGGCATATGTACATGATATAAGGCACGTCAAAAAGGAGCAAAGACACAGCTTAATTAAGATACAAAAAAGGAAATGGTACTCACAGTGACATAACATTTGACACAAACCCATCAACATTGGCTTTAACATGCACATGACAAACCAATTAAGAAAAATGATTGATCACCAACATGAAACGGACCATGACCATAGCTACAAATAGAGAGTATGAACCTTCTGGTCAGGAATATTGTTTAGATATTCGTCAACCAAGTAGAACATATTACATTGTAGATATATTTTTAATTTATGCCTGAATGCAGCAGTTCCCTTGGTTTCCTTTATACTTTTGGGTAGTTTGTTATATAATCTAATGCCCATTTCATTGGGTCCTAATTTCAATGCTTTGGTTCTAAAATTGCCATAATGGATGTTGTTCCTTCCTCTGGTGTAGTGATGATGATAGGCAGAGTTAAGAGAATAGTTTCCAATGTCATTTCTTATACACAGAATTAAGAACATAATGTATATGCACAGGAGTGGTAGCAGATTTAATTCATGGAAAAGAGGCCTTGATAGGGCATTGTGAGGTTTCCCGGTTATTATACTAATAGCTTTCTTTTGCATTTTGCACTGTGTTTGAGTTTATCATAATAAACTTTTCCAATATATTGCTGAAGAATTCAAATTAAAAAAGTGAAATCAAAAGCAGATGATGACCTTAAGTGGATTTAGATTTGGTTTTAATATCATCCGGAATAGAATTATTATTAACAATTTAACTGCTACCTGTAACTAAACAATTACTGGTTTTGTAGTTGTGATGGAAAAAAAGTACTGACTACATATCCATCCAATCTGTCACATTCCATGGAAAATGAATAGTGTAAAAGACAAAGTGCACATGTCTTTGAAAATAAAGAAACATGAGGGCTCCAAAAACACACTAAGATTGCAATAGGCTTGGCAATACTTAGAAAAGTGAATATAGCTTCTCAACTAAGTGAAGCATACAGAATTAGGGTAAATAATCACAATGAAGAACAGAAAAAAATAGGAAAATAGTCTAACAATTGTTTTGCATGAAATTTTGTGTAAATTTTGAACATCTTTTAAAATTTCATTTACAGTAGCCTGATTATTTTCTTGCTTGCTTCTCTCTTGAAGGAGAAAGGTGACAGAGCAAGTCCCTCTCTTCTTAGAGCCAAGACAAAGCAGGTAGAAGACCTTAGACCCCCCCCCCCAAGTACCTTTTTCTTTCTTTACATACCAAGGGACGGCCACCATAAAGTGGTGCACCTCAATGACTCACTACTCAAGCTTTTAATTTTATAAGTTAACATTTAAAATTGATAGCATTTATAGAAGACACATTTATTTTCCCTAAGATAATCTGATAGATTTGATACCAAAAATCAAGAAAGTCCATTGCTTTTCAGTCATGTAATATTCACATACTGAAAATGGCAAATAGTTTTAAAGAATGGTCATGTCTCACAATGGTGGAATGCATGCCCTAATGAGTGAGGGAGGAATCAGTTTGGAGGAGGAGGGAGCAGACCCTTTCGTGGTAAGAAAGAATACAGGCCATAATAACAACAAGGGGAGCAAGAGACAGAAAAGAGTATTTCCCCAACAATTGCATCTGAATACATAAAAGTTTGTTTCCCACAACTTAAGGATTAAAAGGCCACAATTAGTCAGTCAATGCAGGTGACTTTCATGGACTACTGGGATTTCCTGGTAATTTTGATGAAAACATAAAACAGTACTTTAAAGTATCTACCATGTTCAATGGAAATTCTAAAGAATTGCAAAATGAACTGCTAGACTAAAACTTATTATGTTAAAGACAAATAACACCTTCATAAAACTGAAGAAAACAAATTCTTGGCTGCAATGTATCACGTTACAACAGATATTTTGAAAATACTTAGGAGGCAATAATAATTCAATCTGAGAGTGTATATGCAGGGCAAGAGCAGTTTTATTGGTTTTGAAATCTGAAGTCTCCAAATGCCAAGGGTTTGTCAGATTACATTTAAGGACAGCTCGACATTGTTTGAAAGGGTGATTTTGAAAAACTAATTGCTCAAACCTAAAGGAATGCTGCCAACATGACAATTAAGGATATATAATTTCTAGTTAACTTTATGCTGTTGATTTTTCCATGACTTTTGAGGTCACCCTCATCCATTTTACATGAATGATATCAATACAATAATGTTCTCTCATTCCACACATTTGATCACTCCAGAACTAAAATGAGCATAATTTCATATGGTAATAAACAATTTTGTGTGACAGATATGAAGCAGTGAAGATTATGGAGACATGAGTATTTACATATCCACTTATCTGATGCCCACTTAGCAAGTCCACTTTATTTGTGCATGCATATTTGCAAGGACTCCATTTTGAATAAAATAGTTAAGTTTGGTTCAGCTATGTGCCGCCAGCCATGATTGCTCCCAAGCCTAGAGCAGTTTAATGCATTACATTCTTCCTTGAGCAGATTTTCTAACAGTCAAAAAACAAAAAATTTTATTTCCATTAAAAATGAGATGCTGTATGATTTTAAGAGGAAATTCCTGATCCAGTGGTAGTAAGATCAGATTTTTTTGGATTAGAAAATATTTCTAGCTCTTGCTTCTTATTTGTCTCTCAATAGATTATTTTACACTGAAATCAACATTACTTTCAGTTATTCCTGTAACTGAACAATGTTATATCTAAAAATCACTCCATCAGGCTTTTTTATAGCTTTAAATTTAATATTTACCTATAATTGATGGGTCCTCCATCAAATCACTATGGACAGAGCTCACACAATGACAAGTGGAGATAAGAGGGTTTGTAAAATTATAAATTCACAACTTTATACAGTGATCTAGCCAGGGAAGCAAGTAATAAATTATAAATTACCTGGTAGTCAAACATTACGAAAGGAAGAACTGTAAATGGGAGGCCAACCAAACACATGGATGGATATTCAATATTTATTAAGTGCTTGTAAAGTGGCTGCACACATTGCTCATTTACTTGAATTTTACAATCAGCACTCAGGAATGGAAAGCTGTAATGGTAACCTGAAAATAAAAATAAAATTCATTTATACACAATAGTTACTCTTAACAAAAGGAAGTCAGTCAGGGGAGATAATTCAGAGAAAATATATTCTTCACATAGGTAGAACAAATCTTGATTACTTATCACATCAATTTTAACTCAATAAATAAGCAAATATATTGTGATTCAATATAATTACATAATTCCAAATTACACTGTTAAGAAATAATTTTACAGAATAAACCTTGCTGAAAAGATTTAAATTCCTAGGCTTAATTAATTATCTTTCTGTATTGTTTCATTCACAATGTGACTTGCTTCTTAATCTCCTGAGGTGCTTAAAACAGTATCACAGGTGACTCCTCTTTGAAGTTATTTACACCATAAAAGCCAATATCAAATAAACATTTTTCAAATGCAAAATCAGAGATGATGACAGGGGCAGTCTAAATGATCAGGTGATGCAATTCTATAGGGAGAAAGGGACAATAAAAGTGTTTTCCATTACTTAAATCAGTTATTTAAGCAGTCCCTTTTTTTCCAAATTCCATAAAAGAATCTATTTTCCAGCTCATCATATTGCTTGGCATCTTCATGGTCTAGACGGCAGTAAATATTAGCCGTGCCACCATGAAATGGATACCATCCAACAGTGAGGTGGGGTTACAAAATCATGATCATGCAAGTATAAATATAAAATCCTAAGGTACTATATGTCCAATATGTAGGCTATATGCTAAATGGTCTCTGAACTTATACATGCAAAAAGGTCTTTAAATACCTGAAGGGATAGTACTCATACAACGTTACTTCATTTATTTGAATAGGTATAGCCCATACTGCAAAATCTACAAAACATGCCCTCCCATCCATACACTTTCCAAATTCATCAGTTCTAACAGACCAGACCCTTTTTTTGTATTATCCCATAGAAAGTGCATACATATATTTCTATTACAGTGCACTCAGTGTCCTTCTGACTAGAATGGTGAAGCATCCATGCCTTTATCCAGGTCCATAAAAACCCAAAGAGTCTCATTCACACATTTCCCTATCCCAAAACATTTCAAATGAAAAACTCAAAAGTACCAAAATGTCAGCAATTTGATCATTAAAGCCATTAAAAAAAATAATTTTCACAAAACAGAATGTCGATTGTGTCTTTGCATTTCCATGTTAGAAACCAAAGCTGCATAACTATTCACTTCCTCACTGCTCTAGAAATCACACCTAAGTATCACCTTTTTACAGACATTTTTATGGATTTACCTTAGATAGGATAAAGCTCCTGTTACCCTTGCACAATATCATTTTGCAAAAAAAGGATTTCAATGCACACAAACTTCACTGAGGCAAATAGGGTTGAGAGCATTCATATGGATTTGATTTAGAATTCCACTGAGAAGCAGCACAATGCATATGGAAATCTCAATGCTCAAATGAATAGAGGAGTCTTTATTTGGTCTTCCCAGGGATAGAGAATGCTTCTCAGATGAGTGGACTGAAGTATATTTGTGGTGTAAACAATCCTTGCCTGTTGCTCTCAAGCTTAATGGAATTCAAATTAATTTAATTTCTTCCCACAGCAAAAGCCTTGACAATTAACATACAACAGAATAGTTTATGCACAATGATTACCTAACTGCACTCAGAGGAAGTACCATTTAATAAAGCACCTATGGCTGAATGTGGAATCTCAAAAGTAGAAAACTACCTCTTCAAGCAAGGGTTCATCAAGATCAGCCTTCATAATTAATACTGCATTGCTGTACATAGGTGAAATTACAACTACCCTAGATGAACACCACTTTAGTCCACTCATACCAGTGCAGTATAAAAATACATCTGCTTCACATTTTCTTCCATCCTCAAGAATGAATCCTCCATCAAAAGCAGACACAACACTTGGTGACTGTTTCACATTGTCTGGTAATGGTAATTTCATCTGATGAGGCAACCTGTGGCATAAGAAAACCTGAAATAAGATAATGAGAACACAATGGATTATATCTTTCAAGGTGCACACAATTACTCATCTGTCACCAGCATGACCTTGGTAAAACTATAAGCCCAATCTTATTTTGCTCACCTCTTTCGCTACATGAGATATTTCTACAGAAATGTCAATCCCTGAAGCAGAAGCTCCCAGCACAACCACTCTCTTCCCTTTAAATGAATCTGATGTCCTGTATTCATGGCTATGAAATATAGAACCTTTAAAACTCTCAATTCCTGTGATGTGCGGAAGTTGTGGTTCACTATAATGTCTGGATAAGAGCATACAAAGCAGAAAAATCAATGCCTTTATTTAATTTAGAAAAATAATTTTTACAAAATGGTCAAAACACTTTATGATAAACTTTATACACAAAGTTCATTTATTAGTTCTTTTTGCTATCATGAGATACATAAATAGGTGTTCTGTGGCCAATTACTGCTATACAGAATATGTATTACTTAATTGCATAACAAACATATGTATGTAAGTATGGGTGAATTTATTCAAGCTTCTGGCAAGGCATTTGTGTTTGCCATAGAGAATGTTGAAGAGGAGGAATTTTTTACTAGTAGTTCACAGACAGTTCCAAAAGGTGGTGATAGCCACAGGTTGTATTCCTAAGGAAATATTTTCACATCACAAAAAATTCATTATATAACTCATCTGAGTTTGACTTGTGACTAACACAGAATTAATTTAAGAATCGAAAGGGAAAATGCAAACCTTGAAGTAGTTATTGTCTAAAGAGTACTGGAGTTGGAACAGGAAGACAGTCATTACAAAAACTACATGAAAGTAATGGAGTTTCAGGCTAAGAAAACTCTCACTGTGGGAAGCAAAGAATAGAAATGCTAGGAGGACACAATTCCACTGAGGTCTGCACTAGGGCATAAATGTATATACCATGATGATGATGACATAAGTGCACCACAAGGAGGGGGAGGAGAGAGGAAGGGAAGGAGAGGGCGGGGAGGAAGGAAGGAAGCTAGTTGTGTGGGTGGGATGGAAGACAGGGAATTGAGCATGGAGTAGTCGACAGGGGCAAAACATTCAGAAGAAAGGGTCATGGACCTGGAAGGGTCCAGTGAGGGGCGATGGGTTGAATATGCCATTGGGTGTCAGAGGGATGGAACTCCACTTTATGTGATGATGTCTCATTCCACCCCCACCTAAATCTAGTCTCTTTCATTCCTGTCTCCTGCCTAGTTCTCATAATGTTGGTTTATTTACATTCACGAGATTCAAAAAACTTTTGTGAGATTAATAAAATTATTTACAAAGCATCTGTGACCTATCACTCAACCACAAACTGTATAAAGACCTTAAAGAGGCAATGAAGGAGTTGTCCTGTGATTTGAGACATATTGGTACAGATATTTGAGTACACTAAATTCATTAATCAGCAAATACTTGTTTTCTTGTGGCACAAAAACCCATTTCTCTAAAGGCCATTTAGTGACAAGGGGTGAATGGTTACACTATGAACAGGTTGTATTTTGATGAAAAATAATGCTAATAAAAATATAAAAAAGCAAATTGAATACCTCCAGGGTTGAAGGAATACAGTTGCCAAGAGATATCTACTGACTTTTAATAATCAAACCACTTTACTTTTCCACATAAACTTTTTAATTTTTACTTCCCAGGTTTCGTTATAACATAACATCATCAGGTGATGAAGACCTGATGATGTTATGTTATAACGAAACCTGGGTAGTAAAAATTAAAAAGTTTATGTGGAAAAGTAAAGTGGTTTGATTATTAAAAGTCAGTATGAAGATTTTCCACCAAGTTACGCCAGAAACTGTTTTATTTATCAAGAGATATCTAACTTATGATATTATATATTAACACTTTTTAATCACACATCCTTGGCTTGAGCAATTTTTGTTAAAGTTTTTGATCATAGGTTGGGGCCTATGCATGAAAAATTGTAAATGAACATAAGGTTGTTTATAAGAGGCTCATGGGTCAAACAATATTGAAAAGAAAAAAGTGACTAAATTGTATGTTAGGTGGTTCTGAATTGAAGGAGCTTCAAACTGCTGAATGCACAGCTGATCATAGTCTATGTGAATCTTCTTCCAATACCATCTCTGAGTATATAATTCATATGACCCCCTATGATGATTATTCTCCAGAAAATCTTGCAACTGAATCTTCTGGAGACTATGAGAACACTTCTGGCAAAAATGTGTCCCAAATATTTTAAAGTTAAGGAAGTCCTCATGGGCATATTAAATCACCAAACAGGAAAATGTGTAGAAAAATAACTGCTTTACATGGGTGTTAAAGCTCATTATGAATAAATTCCTTTTATAGACCTATAAAAGGTCTACTGAAGTAACCTTACTTTACAGGTAATGATAAAAGAAGATAAAATATACCTTACATGATATTTCCTAATTGGATGTTTCTCTGCCCATTATTATTATTATAATTACCATGTTGGTTGCTTTTGAGATATGCAAAGCAGCTTTTGAGCCCTGCAAATATGCAGTTAACTCCCAGTACTTAAGTATTTGAACTCGTAAGTTATTCTATAACATTGCAGGATGTGGATTATTAGGTGCAGTCAGGATAAAGGAGTTGTCATCCATATCTATGATGTATGATCTATTTTTATATCTCAATAAACGATCATTATCATGACTACTGACAATTATGCAAAATTATCTAAAATTATCTATTATTGCTAACAAATATTTGGTACCCAAATGATTGATATTAATTTAATATTAATAAATTGCAATCACTGTTGAATAATTGTTAAAAAAATAAATCTTCAATATATTGTAGAGTACGTATATTGCACAGTATAATTACCCATTGCAGACCATAACGGAATCAAAGTCATGCTCATCAACTTCTCCCGATGGTACATCAATCACTTGAACCCGCCATTTTATTGAACCGCTTTCATTAAAAGGTTGCACTTTATTTACCTTTTTATGAAACTGAAAGTAAATAGTTACAAAAGAATGTGAAAAAATAATATATTTAATCATCGTGTTACTTCATTCATTTAGTTTTTTGTCATACGCAGAAGAAGTTGTATTTCCCAATATTTTCGTGAAATACCTGTATATGCTGGTACAATCCATGGTGTTCAGCATAAGCTTTCAAATATTGGTAAATTTCAGTGTGATGTAAGAATGACTCTTCATTTTTAGGAAAAGGAAAGTCTAGAAAGTTCATCACTTCTTTCGGCAAATTTGTTCTGAAAAAAACAATGCAATTAGCCTATCTGCTTCTTACCAGATTATACTCCGTCCTCGAAATATTAGTCTTCATCTTTTCAATGCATACAGGTGGTTCCCGGATTACGGACGAAATAAGTTCGAAACATCGTTAGGTTGATTTCGTATTTAAGTCGGATCCTTGATGAACAGCTAACACAGATATGGAAGTATTTTTTATGCTATAAAAGCCCGCGTGAGGAAATAAAGTAACGGTCATTGGTCACCACCTGTGCTCGTGCTGTACGTGATTCAAACGGTACGCGTCTCAAACAAGCAG
Organism: Hetaerina titia; assembly: GCA_037158775.1. NCBI lineage: Eukaryota > Metazoa > Arthropoda > Insecta > Odonata > Calopterygidae > Hetaerina > Hetaerina titia. The sequence continues at coordinate 104,604,516 of CM073772.1, read as the reverse complement.
AAACTAGGTTAAACAAAAACTTGACGAAATTCGCTTGTCACAATATTGGCTGCAGACTCGTAATAATGGAATAATTTTATTTTTGTCGTCATTGATGTTAGGATTATGTGCAATGACCGAAATACGACTTACTTTAAATTCTTGTACATGCTGGAATGAATGGGTACTCCGTATTTATCGTTGTGGATGTCATCAGTGTACACCCAGGTCCCGCCGACGGATCCAGTTTGCTCAAATAAGGTGCAGCTGTAAAGCCCCCCAGTGCTAATATACTTTGCGGCGCATAATCCTGCTGCTCCGGCACCAATTATCACCACACTAGTTTTACTCATGTCAAACAAATTCTGGAAAACTTGTAATTAACAACATCCCTTGAGACCCTACTCACTCGACTTTGAACTATTTTCTCTATGCCGTGTGTTGATCACAATGATAGATAAACGCTTGAGCAGATAATGACTTGTGGATGCATAGGTAAGATAATTTTGTGTACCGAGTCTATTCTACTTAACTGAAAAAAGTTTGCAACCTTAACGTCAAATGCACTTTGACCCCAATTTGGAAACCAGTTAGGTAGCAATACCTACTCGATATATTATTATGTTTCCATTCTTAAATTTTGAAATGACCAACTGCCATGAACCTTTGAAATGTAAATTGTGTAAAAGGCCCCTTGTTCTCAACCGACCTAAACATTACAGCGTTGCGTTACGTAGCAGTCATGATTCTCTAAATATTTATATTCAGTAAAAAATAGACTGGGCTCCGGCCACTTCATAACTCCTACTGAATGGTTTCATTAAAACTGGCTAGAAGGGTTGAATACTTCCGGACATTGTTGGAACTTTTCTTGCCTTTCATGTGTTTTTTCTCCAGTCCAGATGCTGGCCATATTGAAATTAAGTCTTGTTGGAAAGCCTAATGAAACATAATTACGATTATATGGATGTATGTTGAAATGTAGTCAAAACCCCAGTCACAACTAGAAACTAATAAGCGGGCTCAAAATAATTCCCAGAATAATAATCTTAGGACAGCAGATATTAAATAACTAGATAGGTGATTATCGGCCTCATTGTGGATAATATTAATAATTGACTTCGTATTAATTCCATACTCAAGATCAGAGAACAAGAGAGAGAGTGTGGGTTGAAGTTATAAAAATACAAAGTGGATGCCTACTTATCAATGCTACATGTGTATAGATGTGTTATGTAGCATTGAATAAATTATCCACAGAAAATATGCAATCACCGAATAAGAACTTCTACAGCGTTAATTTTAAGGCTTTATGACTTTCAATATTCTTAATATCGACGCGGATTTTTTTGTGCAATCTTACATTCATTACCCTGTGAAAAGTACGTAAAACACTTTCATAGTGCTAAAGCTTCTGTGTACTTCTGGTGCAATAGTCAGGGTTGACTCAATTTCAAAGAGCGCTCTTAATGACAGTTTTAATATTGTAATCATTATGTTTGTTCAGGGGAGAGCGAGAAAAACAGCAATAATTGTCTACTGGGTGTCTTAAATGGTTTCTGGGCGTTGATTTAAATAGTCTTTTTTTCAAGCGGAAGATGGAGTGCCTAAGAATTATACTAGCCAGTCACCATTAGGCTGGGTGTTATTTGGTAGTAGTGTCCTTTCAAAAACTAACTTAAGTGGTACATTACCAGCAATAATAATTGTTATAAGATATTTGATTAACAAGGTCAAAGGCTAAGTATTTAAAATATGCAGTACAACCTCCGTGCAACAAAAAACCCTTGTACTCTGAAGTGTAAACATGGAATTCACCTTAAAATATTTATGCAGACATAACCACTAAAACGCACTTTTTTGGCCTCAGATTGGTTTCTACAAGACTGAGCAGAGGGATTATACTGTGTCTGATATTCCCAGTATAATTTCCCAATTCCTCTAAATCACCAGACCTGTGTGTTTTCAAGCAGAAGTACATTCCTGTTCATCTCTGTAATGGTACAGGTTTTCCTGTACAGGTACAATAATTCCCCTCTGCCTCTTCAGGCAGAGGGGAATTATTTTCATCTGAAACATCCAAATGAGAAAACTAACTGTTCACTCACAATCATTATTTCAGAGGCCCCTAGTGTGGCATGCAAGGTCATCATAAACCATTGCAGTTCACACATCTTACACTTTGCTGAGCAGGAATTGCATTTAGCTATGGTGGAGCCTCTAAGCTGATTTTTTTGTTTAGGTTAACCCAGGCTGGAAAAATTTGTTTACCATTTATTTTGCTTTCACCGTTCAAAATTTTCTTCATAGTATGAGTGGGAAATATTGTTTTTTTAATAAAAAATGTCAACCACAGCCTTTGTTTTGGTTTGAGGTAAAAGTGGTAAGCAGAAATCTGTCAATAGTTACACTGCACAGGCCAGGACATGAACTGTCTAACAGCCATCTCCTTATATGCTTGTTAGCAGGCCTGTAGCTGGGGTAGGGGAGAGGAATTACTTGCAATGGTCATTAACCCTGACTGTCACATTTGGGAGATGTTAAACTGGGAAAATAGTTTCTTTGAGAAGTTGTTGAGGCCAATACTTTGTGGAATTCCATTATAATTAATGAGGAAGAAGCAAATAACTGTATCTTCACAGAATAGAATTTTTATTGTCAACTCCACTACACTAGCATCATCTGGACTTATAGTACAAGATACAAGCTCGGATACATTCAAATATCATCAAGAATTGGGGGGGGGGGGGTGACCAGGATGGTACCTACTTACCATACATGTACCTACTTCTGGTTCTAAAATTTCATTCTGAATGTGCTTATTGCCACGGTGCAACACAATCATATTTAATGGAACTATCTTGGTGTGAGGAGGTTTGGGTAAACTCTCTATAAAAAATTATAATTACTAACCTAGACCTTTTCTGGCCAGAACTTAGCATTAAAAAATAACTCATGTTCTTTACCACTAACAGATAAATGGAAAGAAACAAAATTTTGTTGGTTTACCTTCAGTTGTTCAGTATCAGGTTATCACCAGGTCCCATTAGAAATTCATTTTAAATATATTCGCTAGGGATCCTGTCATTGCTCCTGGTCAAAATTCCAGATGCAGATGATTTTTATGGAGAATCCTTTGATTGTGCAGTTGGATTTGGGTCGTGTTCCAATGACCATGGGGTTGCTCCAGTGATTTTTGAAGGGTTTGAGATGAAATTTTTATTTGTGCATGAACTTCTTTCTATTATTAACAATTACTTTTGATTTCAAAACATCACCTAATTTAGGCTTCTCTTATCGAGCAATGGTGTCAGAGAATGATTTGTAGGTTTTGTTTACCTTTGCAGAATATGTACGAGGAACTCATTCACCAGAGAAATTGCTGGCTAAATTTCATTGATGCATGTTTTTGCTTTAAGTTAGTGAATTAAGATATTTAGCCAACTTGACTAGGCACTCTTTTAACTTAGTAAACAGGTGGTATCCATTGGGTGCCAAGTCGGGACTACTTGGTGGATTCAAACTTTAAAAGAGATTGATGGTTATATGGGTGACTTAGGGTTGAGCATTGTCTTGGAGAAGGCTATCTCAGCATCCTCTTCTCAGATTCTGAATCGCCCATCTTAGTTGATTAAGTGTCTCACAATACCTATTAGTGTGTATTGAAAGATTTAGCCAGTAGGTGCTTCAGTAATGATGAAGAGATGTGATTGCGGAGATCTAACAATTCCTCAATTACATGGTGGCAGGCTGATATGACATGGGAATACAAAAACTACCCCAGTGCCTACAAAAATTCATCAACTGAAATAAATGTTATGTAAAAAATAGAGAAACGTTAGAGATTTAAAATTAAGTGTAAATTATAGAGAATAAACTTTCTTTTTTTTCTAAATAAATGGAAAACCTTTTGGGATGACCCTCTTGGAACAGCATATCTGGAAGGGCCCTGAATCTATCAAGTGAAGTAGGGAACATTTTTCCCCTTTAAGTGACAAGTACTCATAGGTTGAATGCTACAGTGACATAAATAATATTTCCAAAACATATCTTAAGAACATCATTATGGGTTATCAATCTCGTAGTTGCTCTCAAATTTATCCAATTTCCTGCCAATCTCTTCATTCCCTCATAGTTCCTTGCATCGAAATTTCTATTACTTGCTTCTTTAGGCTCTCAGAAATTCTTCCTATCTATATTTCCTTCAATTATGATCTTCAGCAAGCTATCATCCCTCTGGAATTTTCCAGCTAGTTTCCCTCTTCTTCCAGTTAGTGGCTTCCATAAGCTCCTACTCTTAAAGTACTTCTTCATTTGCTACTTTGTCTATCCATTTTGTTTTCATTATTCATCTGTAGTTGCAAATTTTCATCATCTCCCATCTTTTTTTCTCTTTTACTCCTATTGTTCACATCTAAAATTTATATAAAAGAGAACCTTATGTAAGTTTTAATGCATCACTTTATAATTTCTATGCTAGTATCAGTTGCCATTAACAGTCCTTTCTTCTGATTGAAAACCTACTTAATCTTTCTTATTCTGCTTACTCTATCCTTCTTGCTTCTTTCACCAATAATGACCTTGCTGCCTAAATAACAAAATCGTTTTTATGTATGAGAATAGAAAATACTTTTAAAGCACCTGGTAGTTATTTTGTTGGCAAAAAAAATTAAACATCATTCAAAAATATGTTATAAAAGTGAAAATAAATGCATTTTTTTATCAATTTCTCCCCTTTCAACCAACTTCCCTATCCCATTGTGAATTACCGTGGTGAGAAAATATGCCTGATGAAGATGCCATTGACAATGGAATAGCTGTAACTCCTTTTTTGCTTGCAAACCATTTCATTTCCTACTTCACCGACCTTCTCTTTTGTAATCACTTCTTTTTCATCCCTCTTCTTACAACTCACTCCTTCCTCAATTCTATTAAACTCACCTAATTATGAATCCTGCAACCCACACACTTTCAACCAATAACATTCCTCTCAATGGCCACCATTGACTTATCATTGCCAAGGGTCTTTTAGATGTTTATTGAGGTAAATAACCCTTTTACAAAAAGAGAGGCATATGAAGGCTTTGGAACTAATATATTAGTTCAACAGTGAAAAAAAACTTTTACATATGGGTACAAATTGCATAAAGATTCATAAAATATGATTTAGAATTTAAGAAGAATTTTGAATTGCAATGTATTAAAGACATTTTCAGATGGTATAAAGGTAGATATCTATACACATACATACCTGCTTAGATTAATTTATGTAGACAAAATATCAATATATATATATATATATATATATATATATATATATATATATATATATATATATATATATATATATATATATATAATTCTATATTTTAAAATGCAAACAGAATTTAAGAAATATAGTATTTGTTACAGGCCAGATAATAGTACAAAATGACAAATGTTAGTAGTAGTCATTAAATAGACCTTGCCACATTGGTTAAGGTAATTTACCCAATGAACATTACGAACAACTTATAGACATGTACAGATATCCACACAGCAATTAATTCTTTGGGTATTTTTTATAACATTTTTAAAGGAATCCTGGTGAGATAGAAAATAGGTCAATATAATCATAAAATTGGCATCTCTCATAATTTGGCTTATAGGCAAGTGGTAAGTGTAATTTTGTGCATAATATCAAATTTCAAAGAATCTTTCATGTCCTGTGTTATGTGAAGGTACTCTGAATGATATTGCACCTAGGAGTTCTTAGGAATCAATCTTTTTATGCAGTAATTTATAAAGAAAAGTTATGTTTTATATTTTTCTAGGTTTATGCAAAGAGGGAAGATTTAGTAGAGGTAACACTTCATGATAACTATGATGTACAGATCTTTGTGAAAATTGAATTTTAAAGCAATTTTGTGCACAAATTTTCTTTAAACATGTTTGATTTCCATTCCATCATTTCCATCCATGAACTAGTCTTAGTCCAAGTATCATCTTCAAGAAGTGAGTAGTCTTGTGTGGCACTCTTTTCCAATTTTCCTACTCTATTTCTCCTTCTATTCACACCTAATATTTTTCTTTCTGTTTATAAGATTTTATATCCTTCTCCCCTCCTCTTTTAATTTTTAAATGGCCATGAACCAATCCAACATATTTATAGGGTTACCACCCCAGATTTAGAACATTAATTAATTGTGCCTGTGAATTCTATGAACATATTATCCCTTTAACAAGGACCTCCACTTCTTGATGGTCATTCACTTATTTGGGTGTGTGGAATTCATCCCCATGGTATAAAGAGACCAACTACACCCAAATATTGGCAGCCATTTCTCATTACTTGCAATCATGACATTTAGGACAATCTGGAATCTTACTCCTGGTTTTAAATATACTAAGCATATATATTCAAAATTATCAGAATCCACTCTCAAGTAGCAATCCCCTCCTACCACAGGAGGGGCAGTTCTGTGGGTGCAGATAGTAATTATATTTATTGGTCCCAGGACTTTGCAAAGTAAAATATGGGACAAATCAGATAACAAATAATCAGCTGTTACAGTGCTCTGAAAGACTGCAGAAACTCTTCCACACTATAATATCGTTTATCTATCAGAAAATGCTTGAGATATTTCTTAAGTGTACCCCTAGAAGGAGCAAATTGTATACCTGGTGTGTAAGAGTGGCAGAATAAATGTACATCAACACTCCATCCAGTATTATGCCCATGTACTTTAGCATTGGTGATTAGTTGCTTTATATTATCTTTAACATACATCCATAAGTAATAAATATACAGACAAGGTAAAGTTAGAATTTTCAATTATTTAAAATAAGATTTGCAAGTTTGCTATGGGAGTATTTTTGCAATATACCTAATTCATCTTTTTTGTATTATAAAAACTCTACAGAGACCAGGTGATGCTCCCCAGAAAATAATTCCTTAGCTCATGTGACTGAAAGTTGCCATAGTAAACCATTTTTAGTATATTTAAATCTACAATGTTTGTAAGATTTCGTATAATAATGGGGACTGCTTTTCAAAGGTGCAAGTCAGTGTACAAATCCTATAAAAGCAATGGTAAATGTAATCATAAATATTCTAAACCTTACATGCAACAAAAAGCAGATGTGATCTATATTGAAACTGCTTTAGTTTTGGTGATAATTCTGCTAGATGATGCACACTAAGAGGACTTGTATTTTAAATTAACCCTTGAGCATTACACATAATTAAATACTTCGCCCACATCAGGTATCAGGAGAGGGTCTTTAACTGCAATCAAATTCATTAGCTATCCAATAACCTAATTAAGGGTAACTAGGGCAGCTTTTTAAGTAAAATAATGGAGACTTTGAAACAGCACACACCCATAAGGGAATGAATAATACTATAGTACCTCTTTTGGGTTAAGTTTTAAATCACCTTCCTTCATGTCATACATTCTGCCACGAAATCAACCCCTCTAGTGTCACTTGCTTTTTAAAACTGTTTAATTTGTTCAGTAAAATGAAACCTGCACACTACAGACTGGTCTCAGGTTTTTTTTGTATTAGATACATAGTAAGTTTTCTCTGGTCTGCTTAATAGAATTTGAATTCAAAGATTACTGAGTGTATTGCTTGTTTTTCAATAGCAGACATGCCAACTTTCAAAAATGAAAAATCGGGAGATTTTTAGAAGTGTATCACGAAGTAATCACTTTTAATTACCACAATATTTGCATGGCACCTTAATCCCTTTATGACACTTTGCCAATTTTTAATGAATGTCACACTTTATCAACATGTTAAGCTAAGTACACAATTTGAACAGTTCATCAAGAACGTAAGAAGGAAAAATCGGGAGTCTCCCGCTTAAATCGGGAGAGTTGGCATGTCTGCAATAGGTATTATCAGGAGATGTGAGACCATTTCCACCTTTTAAGACTTGTGGGTAGGTTGCTGGAGGGGAATTTTCTGTGTGAAGATTGGACAGAAATCTAGTACCTATCAACTTCAGCCTATACTTAACATGGGTCCAAATATTAACATTTCATTTTGTGGATAATTTAATCATTGTTAAGATTTCCCTAATGAGACTCAAGCAGGAATTGGTATTAGATAGCAGAAAGATTACATGTAGGTTGTAGCATGCTGCAGGTCACATTTGCAACATTCCTGCTACATCAGAATGGGTCATTGATACTACAGTTAGCTCAAGTTGGAAATAGGTTAGCCCAGAAATGTCAAATGCTAGATCATGTTAATATCTTGGCTGTTTCCTTCAAAGGAGAACTGTAGCTTTCACCTGGAAAGTAGAACCCCGAGGAAGATACTTTTCCAAGGACATATGTATGCTTATGAAGGATGGCTCAAGTATTAAATTAGTCATTTCTCTCAAAGTGTAACAGGTGTGCATTTATGTAAGACTAGTGCATTCTTTGTTATTTTTCATGGATGTTTCCTTCCAGTTCTTAATGGTATTTCACTGCTTGCAGAGGAATATTTCCTGGCCATGAAACTGTAGGTAGATGCAATGCAAAAAAATGTAGTTTACTAACTTCAAACTTTTTTAAATCTATAGTGTGCCATAGTATATATGATTCATCACCTGAAATGTATGAGAGGCATATTTCTTGTGAAAGTCCATCCATATTCACTCCAAAAATGAGTATGTATTTTTTTGGTTGTTGAATTTAAAGGAACATATATTTTGTCTGTAACAGATAGGAAGTATCAACTGCATAAAGAAGCTGCTTACTGCTGGGTATTGACTTTGGAAATTCATTTACAAATTTAATAATAAAGATTAAATATCCAAGTACTAAGCCTTTGGGAAAATTTTTTTGAATTCTAAGAGACATTGGTGGTATTTTTTGGGACCATTTCATGTTTAATAGGGACACTTAACTTCGAGTTGTGGAAAAGCTGCTGGAAAAAGTGTATTGATGCTCAAGGGATGTACTTCGAAGAATTTTGAGGCATTGCAGCAATATTTGAAATAATGAAAATTCCATTTTTCCTCAATTTTTGCGGATACTTTTTATATAAACCATGTATATTGAGCATATTATATTGGTAAACATTTTATTAAAATTATGAAAACGCTAAAATTCAGCTTCTTTGTAGGACTTTCTGCACCCTTGACATACACATCATCTGATCATCCATCAGCTTCTTCACAGAGTGAAAGTCAAATGCAGACTTCAACAATTACACTTTAATAAGTTGTCTTTTTGAGTATACAATTACTTTACATGCTTCTTTCTCTCAATTTTTTACAGATTTAAGAGTAGCTTTCTCGTCTCTACTCCACAACTTTGGTCAATCATTTAAGTATTTGCTCCATAACAGGACATGCTTAAATTTTTATTGCTTTTGCAGTGTTGTCTCAAAATTCTCTTTTGTAGAACCTGCAGTTCATTGAAAGAATACAGTCAAAGATCATTAAGAAGATAAAATTGCTGAAAAGATTGGTGTCTGCAGGGACCAATGATAAAGACTTTCCTGGTGACTTCTGAGTTTCCTGTGGCAATTATGAAAAACTTTAATTCTCTAGAAGCCAACCTGAATGACATGAGACTTCAGGCAGCATAAATCATCTGAGTCTCATGCATGTTTAGCTTAATTCAAGTGAATGTTAATTGATGTACATACCATTTTTTGTGTGTAATAATAATCGTAAACATTTTATATTTGTTCCAGGCCAGAGAATAAATTATACAGGCTGAATATTGTCACCAGTGTTTATGGGTTAATGTGCTATATATTCTTGAATGATCTTGGGAGGCAGTTTTCCTTTATTGGAAACCCAATGATGGGTATTGAAAAAAAGGCAATTTTATGTAACTAAGACCCAAGCCTGTGTAATTGTGATGATAGCTCACTTTACTGGAAATTGTACCAACATGAGCAATGTCTTGTTATCCCCATGTATAATCCGAAATCAAATATTATTACTTCAGAAAAGTTTCGCATCAAACCAATAGTATCTGTTTATAATTTTATGGAAGTGAAAGAGAAAGGAATTAATTGGCTTGGGCATGCCAATAATAGGAATTAGAGGCATGAACAGAAGGATGCCACCTAGAGTAAACATAAGTGAAACTATAAATACATCTGATATATAGCTAATACTTGCCTAGAGTATTATTTATAAAGGCTTGCTAAAATGTTGCAAATATGTTTCAACAGAGTTTGCAACAACATTGCAATGCAGGTACCAGGTACATCACCAGAACATTTGTAGGATGGGCTCATGAAATGACTTATGGCATTACATAGCGGTAACATCGTATTGATGATGATTGACCTACACCTTGAACAGCCCAGTGGATTTGAATATCTATTTAAGCGTGTTCTGCTTATCAGTAGTAACTGCTGGGGTGGTAGAACGTGCTTCAAACCTAAGCCCGTCTTCTGGTATGAGCAGAACAAACCACAGTGACAGCATATATATATATATATGCAACAACTTGTGGAGAACTAGAATAGGCACCAGCCTCCATGGGAACGAGACATAGATGACTAGAGGCCCTGAAACTTTAGGTAACTCCATAGCTGTCAAGCTTCAGAGCCATCCCATAACCTTCTTCGCAGGACTTCCAAAATGTCTGCATCAGTTATAACCCAATGGGAGCACCGAAACGATACCTTAATCCGGAGTCATGAGAAATAAGTCCTTTATTGCAATAAAAAAACGACAGAACAAGTTGCAGTGATCATGAAGACGATCCTGCCGTGAAGAAAGAGAGGGTCTTTGAAAAGTAGGTGGGATTTCAAACAAAATGCAGGTTCGTTGTCAAAATTCTTCAATGTTATTTACCGCATTTTCGTTTCCTATGCGTCCCCAACTCCAAGCAGCTGAAGGCGAATATTAGAAAAATCGAAAAAGCCCATTGTATAAATCCTTGGGCAAGTACGATCTAATATTTGGACGTAATCATAAAATACCCTCGTTCTACTTCGTATAAAACGCAGGGCCATTATAGTTTTCAAAATTGAATAATATTCATAAATTTGGCTGCCATGGAATAAGGCAACGAACATTTTACATTTGCCTAAGCTGCCCTCGCGGATTGATACATTGCCAACAGAAAATAGTTCGCCGAAGGATATTAGGTTGCCATGCTGAGAGATGACTCTTCAAGGCATGGAGCAAGAGTGAGTTAGCTGTGACCATATAACGCAAAGAAATTCGAAGTTTACTAGTTTTTATTCACCCAGAAGTTGTCAAAAGTCATCCACCATTCCGCCATCAACTAAAGGCGTGCCCAAAGGGTGGCGTCCGTCCGTTCAGGTAAAAATTATGCTTTAAACGGTCTTTCATGTTTCCTCCTCTCAAGTGTTTTTTCTCATTGAGGGATGCAATCATTCAGTAAAATAAAGGCTTTATTGGCGTACGGAATCAAAATCAGATTGTTGAAAATGTACCATGTTTCTCAAAAATGTTGCAATGTATAGAGTAACATTCTGCTGAACGGCATTCTTATGAAGGCAAAGGATTTTACTTTTAAGCGTTGTTAGAGATTGTGATTTAGGCGCTAATCCGTAATTTTTAAGTTAATTTATATATAATTCGTGTATTCATTTGAATACATTTCTTGGAATGATATTACACAATTTTCAAATTAAGTACCTCTGAGTGACCTAACATTAGTCCCATACGAAGGGTTCTGTCGAAATGAATTTCTTGTATTGTAGCCAATTGATAAGGTTAAAGGTTTTTCAAAGCTAAGCTTTGCCCAAGCATTTTGAATTTATTTTGCCTACCTGACCGTGCTTCACGACCACTTCATCTTATTTCATGTGTGTTTTACTTTTTGAAGAAATTTAGACGGAATCGCCTACACTAACTAGCTATTTTCTATTTGAATTCATAACTCTCGTTATATTAAAAATTTCAGCAGCTAAAAGCCTCTCTTCATATCTGTGATTTTTTTATTTTGCTATTGACATGCTTGAAGCTTAAATTACGACATTCGGCGTGGCTGTATTTTGATGCCAGTGTTGACACCTTCGCCGGCTACTGCTTAAAATAACTAGAGAGCTTAACATTATATCTGGCTTGGATTGCTTTAGGTGTCTGCTTGTTCGTAAAATTTCTCTTTGCCCTTTATTCATTATTTTTAATAATGCTTAAATGTGTTTGTGTTTGCCACGTCGTGTAATAAATTAACCTGCGTCTCGTCATATTTCACATTACATTTGTTTCAACGTGATTGTAAAGCTGATCAACACGTTTACCTTTATGCATATGTATTCTATTTTATGGTATTACGTACTACCCGGTTTCATTACTCACTGCGTACATGTTCGTTAGTTTTTAGATCGAAGTAATTTTCAGTCGTCGTTACCTCATAGGTGCCCCTGGCAGATTCTCGTAACGGGAAACAACTATTCTACTCAGAAATGTTGATTGCTGTTTTTCTCATTTGTGTGAGTTACGCATTAGAATGGTCTAACGAGTTGGGACTATTCCAAAATAATACATTTCATAACCCGTCATTCACGTTTCACAGTCGTGTGTGTGACGTTCGAACATGCCATTTCATCGTTGATCGGTGAAGCTATTTGAATGAAATCACGTATTAGATAAACATTTATTCCGCCGACTAACGTAGAAACTTCTGTTCCACTCAATCCTAGTGTTAGTTCCATAACATTCCGCTAACCTGAGTCGCTTTTCAAAAACCAATACTATTCGGAGAATTGACTAGAAAACGGCATGTGAAACGAATCTGAATTTTCAGACATAACTATAGAATGACATTTAAACGACTGCGAGCAATTTATATCTGCGTTTTTTGTGGCATCCATAAATTGACGGTTAGGTATTAGCGTGGATATTTACAATATGTAGTTAACAACAGAGACGAAGACTACTACAATTTTCCACTAAATAAAAATTTATTCACGACCAGTTTCGATTTACGACATCATTTTTAAGTAAAGATGTGCACTTCACTTGAAAATGATGTAGTTCATCGAAACTGGTGGTGAATAAATTTTTATTTTGTGGAAAATTGTAGTAGTCTTCGTCTCGGTTATTATGGAACAGTTCTACCACATCACTCCTGAATCTGTAATTTATATAATATGTAGTTCAACAATCCTCATTCCTCAGTCAGGCTTTTTGTTACCATCTTACGGCGGGTTTTGCTGTGGATTAGTAATGCCCATCATTGGAGTTAGCGTGGCCGTTATGTTGACCTTTAAATCCTTAATTGTTTACCATCCTATTGTTTAGTACGGTTGCACGTTTCTTTGCACACTCGTCCGCACCTTGCGTTGAAAGCTGAAACTTTTGGCAATGAATTTTTGGTTTGGTCTTCATGAATTCCCTCTTGTGGCACAGCTTTTTTAAAAGCTCTCATTATTGGTCAGTGGGTTTTTAAAGAGATTTTTCACGCTGATGGGTATGTTGTTAAAGTGGAGCGAGTGTTATTTTGGGAGATTTATTATTTTAAAAACGTCATTTATTGTTTCGTTGTTAGCCAGCGAATAAATATAAATATTGTTTTAATGCATACATATTTAATGGAATGATTCTTGAAGTCTTTTTGATTAAACACAATTTTCCATGCTATTGGTATTTAATACGGAGCTCTTTGGTGTAATTCATTTATGTTGTTGTGTAGATGGCATGTTAAGTTGAATTATTTATTTAGTTTTCCTTGACTTTCATGTGACATTGGAATTTGTTTACCTGCACCAATTTTGCTGTCACCATTCTTGATTCACTACAATATTATCCATGTTTCTTGGATTAATAATTTGATGGCGACACCATACTGCATTCCTTAATTTGTTCAATCATAACTCAGAATAAGTGTAATAAGCATGCACGTAAAAAAAAGATGTGTATTATTGAATCTGTAGAATGATAATTACCAGGAGCCCGTGCTAACTCCATGCTTAAAAATCTCTTTTCATCCCTCTCCATAATCGTACCCATTCCTCCACCCGAGACTTGTTTTCTATCAACTTTTGATGCTATTCATTTATTTATTTCCATTGGTGGAAATTGACAACATCTTAAAAATATGTTCAAGTGTTAATGCTCTGTAATTGTTTGCATTTTTTGTCTCATTAACTGTTACATATTGCTTGTAATGATATTCACAGATGTACCTCTTTGCATCACCATAATGGTCAATATTGCAATTGATCATTATACATTGCCTCATTGTACAGCATAAGACCTAGTAAATCTAAATTAAATTTTGGGATGTACATATGCAATAATTTTTCAGGTCTGACACCTCTCTGGAATACTTATTTATTATACTTTGGTATAGAAAACCTTGAAAATCAGGGAATTTGGAAAATATCATCAGCATCTTTTTTTTCTTCAATTTCATCCTCTTTGACCCAATACGATACCAACATGAATCAAAGAACAAATCCAAGGAATGCAATCATTTGAGTTGATCGTCCAGTCCAATGAAAAGATAATACTCACCGAGAATGATATTTATGTACCACTGTTGGTGGATACCTCAAGGATTCACTTAATAAAATTTGCTTAGAAATTCATCTTTCTGTGACTGATATGGAGAATTTTAGGCATATTCTTATATAATGCTCCATTTACAGATGTATGTGCCTGTATGGCATGCTATTTCTTGAATATCATAAATTTATATGACCAACATTTACGTTGGCTTTTTCTGTGTTAGCGTTGCCAGAGATGTCCACACTCAGCTTTGATATTTGCTCTCAGGGTCACAATGTTGTAGCCTAGTTTCAACTGCAAGGATAACCTTTGAAGAAATTTCAACTCAGTATTTAGCATTATATAGGCCTTGGCTGATGATTAAATAAACCGAAAGCAAACTTTTAGTGCAGCTAATTGCTTGTCATGTACATATACTCTTGTCCATCATACAGTCATATCTTGTCCTGTATTATCTCAGTCACCGTATGAGAACTGAACATATTTGCACTTGCAACAGCTGCAGCTGTTGCAATACTGGGGTGGAATCATTGGCATTGTTGTCACACATACATTACATATTAAGGCAAAACATTAATAGAATTAAATGTTTGCACAATGAATTATATTTATAAAAAAATCATGGTCACTCCTTTTTTAACAGCTCTAATTATTAATTATGGCATTTTCAACTGTTATCTCATTGCTCTGCTACATGAGATTCTGTGCAGTGACAATCATGACTTTTTGTGGGTGTTTGGCTTTCGAATTGGGTTATTGGAGGCCCACTCTCGTTTGAACATGCAGGATTCTGCTAAATGTCATAATTCCACTTTGGTGATTCAGGAAAATGAAATATTCTTAAAGTGATGCTTTTGATCAACGTAATCTCTAAGGAATTGGAGATCAATCTCATAAATGATCTGTGTAGTTTTTAATTAAATGGCTATGTTTGATTTGTTAATAGTTCAATTTATAATTGATGCACAAATGCCTGCTTTAATTTTGAATATTATAAGTATGAAAAAGCACTGTTGTGTGCTTTGCTGTTCACCTTAAATATAAATCCCCAAATCACAAACATTCGTTGAAAAATCAAGGTTATTCATAGTGGCTTGGTACGAGGGCTGTTATAGTTCTGCATGAAATTTATATTTGTTGTGTAAAGCTTGAAATAATTTTTGGTTGACTTTGCATTTATAATTTTTAAAAATTTTTATTCCCTTTGTTTAAAGGTTTGCACAGTTGTCTTTCAAATCATCCGTCGATTTTGGATAGATAAACTCATTTTACATTAAATGTTAAGACCATAAAAACCTTGAAATGTTATGTGTATTATGCTGAAGATATGTTGTTAGCTGAAGGTTGGAGGTGTAATGCTTACCTCCCTTAAGAATAAAGTTTGTCATTATTTAGGGAATTCTAAAATAAAAAAGCTGCTTATTAAAGAATGATCAAAAATTTTATTTGCATACATTTTTGTGCAATATTTAAAAGCTTAATATGATGATATTTTGCTAGGTTTGTGTGTTATGTATGTGTAATATGTTTCATTAATTCGCCAATTGCCAGTGGTGGCCATTTCACGTTGTAACATGTTCAGTTTAGCTTACACATGTGAAAAATACTTTCCACCATGGTGGGGAAGAGGGTAAAGTCACATGGGGCTTAGTCTAAACTATAGAAGAGATGAGGAGCAATGATTTTTGCAAGATAATCACGAATTTGGAGTGTTGTACCAATATGTCTCACGTGAAAATTTTGTTTTACCAACGTATGGATGTACATATACTCCCAAAGAAGCAGGGACTGAGTTCTGGGAACATCTGCCTTCAAAATAGATTGTCACCAATCTTTAAAGATTTTAAACCATCACCTACCTATCTAGCTCTTCTATAGGAAAGAGCAGACTTTCCATAATCCTCTTGTAGTGTTTTATATGCTACTGCTGATGATTTGTTATGGCAAAAGCCAAATTTCGATGCACCACCTTGTGCTATCCACATTTTTGTCATGGACTAACTGAATGAATTTCAAATTGTAACAGTTGCTGCTGGTGCAGTACTGGAGTCAAACCAAGGAGGCCAAAACCTTGGCTTTTTTTGTTTATCTTTCTCTGTAGTTTGTCCAGCAGGTTATCGTGATATTGTCCAGTAATTGTTTGGTCATTGGAAAGATAACTTATCAGCAGAATCCCTTTTGCATCCCAGAAAACTGAAGCCATTACCTTTCCAAGAGACCATATTGTCTTTGCTTTCTTTGGTGGTGGTCAATCAAAATGTTTCCACTGCTGTGACTACTGTTTTGTCTCTGGGATATTGTAGTGGACACAAGTTTCATCTGTGGTCGCATGTTGGTTTAGAAAATCTTGTTGGTTGCTCATAAAACAGGACAAAGATTGTTCGGAAATTTCCATTCTGATACATTGGTGATTGTATGGCAAGATTCGCAGCACACATCTATCAAGCAATTTTCTCATATCCAATTCCACTGTTTAATTGTGATATGCCCATTCAGATGACATCCATACAGGTTCAGTGAGTTCTCACACTTTCAACCATTTTATGCACTTTTGCTTACCCTAGGGTATTGGCACATTTTGGACGACCACTATGCAGATCATCTAAGCTGTTCCAACCAAACTTAAACTCATTTTTCCACTTGGCAACAGTGAAATATGAAGGAGCAGAGTCCTCAAGTGTGTTCTGAAAGTCTGCATGAATTTCTTTGCTTTCATACCTTTCTTTATGAAGTATTTAATCACTGCTTGAATCTCGATTTTTTTCTATCTTCACAAATCATTACATGGGAACAATGGATAGATGGATAGTCATCTTTATTTTGAGGCAAGATTTGAGACTATGGAGTCTCTTCTCCCACCTAACCCCTCGTCACACATTTACAATATTAAACTTGCAAATAAATTACGCAAATTGTACATATAATACAAATAACAAATAGCAATGTAATTATTAAATATATCATAGGGCTAAGAAATAGTAACACAATACATTAGTTGCGTAGTTAATTAATAACTATAACACAAAATATACACCCAATGCATACAAATACCATACTTACACATACCAATACATGCAAACAATACTTGTGAAACAATATTCCTGGTAATAAATGAAAAAGAAAAACTTTGTTTCAATCCACCACTTTATTTCAGGTACGACTAGTTTCGACGCAGGTACCTGAGGATGACGCCGTAGTGTCGAAACTAGTCGTACCTGAAATAAAGTGGTGGATTGAAACAAAGTTTTTCTTTTTCATTTATTAAAATGAACTTCCACAAAGTTGAGGCTAAAACTATGGAGTTAATATTCCTGGTTATATTTACAATTTGGGTGTGGAGAAGAATGGAGAAGGTGAAATGGACCGAAAGGAAAACAAATGAGGAAGTGCTAGAGATGGTGGGTGAGGAGAGAGGTTTGTTGAGAGAAATCGTATGGAGGCAGGAAAAATGGATGAAAGGCATATTGAGCGGTAGTGGAATGTTGAAGAAGGTAATAGAGGGGAGAAGGTTGGGCAAGCGAGGTAAGGGCAGGAACAGGATAGGGATGTTGGACGGGATGAAGGGAGGAAAGAAGTACTCAGAGATGAAGAGGGACCTGATATAGATTAGTTTGCTAGGTGGGGAGTCACAAAATGTTTATTTGATAGTTGTGTCCATCCAAAAACCTACCTTAAACGGTTGATTACCTAATAATAATTTACAATTGTCAATACAAAGTATGATATTCCTGCGAAAGAAAAAGGAAGGATCTCAAAGTTTCGAATGGGGAGGCATTCACACCACATCTCTTCCCAGAGCACTGACGTATTGCGTTTACTCATACAGGATTACCTATTACTATGCAGGAAACTCGTTTTCTGATCATGACATCTGGTGGTGATTCCGAGAACCTTTAAAACTATCCTCATTATACAATATTAAATTTTGGCACATTAAATGATAGAATGAAAAATTTATCAATCAATGAAATAACCCTTTAAAATTACCAGTTTGTTCCTTAGTTCTTGATGCATTTAATGGGACTTAATATTGATATAATTAATTATATTACACCCTTTAAAATCAGGAAAGGACTTTTTCCATTTTCCCGGAAGATGGTAGTGATGCCACTGCTACCAAAATATTTTTTGCAAGCAAATAATCCTAAGATTTTTGTTAAATAGGCTATAAAATTTTATCAAATGTACATGGAGTTGTTAAAAGTCTAAAATACTGGAAAGTAATGAATACAGTATTCAAAATATATTTTACACAATTTCTTGGCACTCTGTTGTCTTTCTTGGCTTCAAGTTTTTCTTTTGGTTTTGATTCATAGATTCTCTACCTATGGGATAAGTAAAATTACAGAGCATGCATGCATGCTACCCATTTCTTACAAAGTAAGAAAATTTTGTGAAGTGTTTTTGGATTTTTGTGTTATCTCTATTTGTACTGTGTAGGGAAGTTTTTGTAATATAGGATTTTTGTTTTGACCACCTTCCCTTAAAGTAAGCCTTCAATGAAAACAGACGTGCCAACCTACTGACTGTCGCTGTCATTTGGTGTGATTGGTGGTCAAGCTGTGTGATTTTCTAAGCACCAGATATTCTCCTGGGAAACCATACGTAGACAAAGGAACAGGCTCCCCTTTCATCATACATGAATTTCACTCACTGTTGGGTTTGGTGCTAGGCGAGCTCTATCCTTAGCTGTCACATGAATGATAAGGTTGATAACCGTGGTTATCCTTTGAGATTTTGGATGAACACACACTGAACATTGATATTTCTTCGCTTGTGCTAAGAGAACACAATGTGACATCTCTGCAATAAAACCTTCTTCAATTCCTCATACTCCCTTCTCTCTCTCCATTCATCCCATCCAGAAAGCCTATCCTTTTTCCCCATCCTCCCCTCTTATCATGGATTTCAACATCCCATAGCCATTCAAAATTATGTGCTTCCATCTTTCCTGCCTCATTTGGATTTATCCTAACAATGCTCTCTCATCCCCATTCATCACTACTTTCCTTTCCGCCCACTTAACCATCTTCATCCTTCTCCGCACTCACATTTCGAAAGCTGCCAATTTGTTTTAACGACCATGTTTCCATGCTGTACAAAAGTGTTCCATATCTAAGAATTTTTACTTAACATCTTCTACCCAACATTCCTGTCATCAATTTTGTCCTTGTGAAAGCCCCTTTGCCCAATGCAGTTCTTAGTCATACGTTTCTACTACTTTGACCATTTCAATCAAAACACTTCCAAGATGGGAAAACTGTTACACCTGCTCTATAGTTTTTGCCCTCCTATTTTAACATTTAACTCAACCATCCTTTTTAACAAAAACATCATAACATTGTTTTGTTTACATTGATTTCCATTGCATGCCTGTTACACTGATTATCTAATTTACTCAGCATTGATTGTAAACCCTTGGCTGACTGGCAAACAAAAGCTTGATCAAGCCCAAGCCTACCATTTTATGAATGGTCCACCAACTTTCATCTCTATCTCCAGTTCTATCCATGCCACTTCAGTCATGCCACACTAGTCTTTTGTATCTTAATATTCTAATTTTACTCAAATTACTTAATCGAGCGACATCTTAATATGTAAGAAAGAAACAAATGCGTTCTGATTGTAATTTTTGTTCATCTCTGTCATTGATCTCACCATTGCTTTGCTGTTGGATATGTTTCTATCTAATGAACAATTTGCATTTCTTCTCAAGAAGCTAATCGGAATGGTGGCGAAACTGTTGTGTTCATAAACATTTTACCCAGATGAATGTAAAATAAAATGTATTCACATTTATATGTAGTTAGTTTTCTTGCATTTGTGTAACCAGTCACCATGGAAATCCCATTGCCGACATTCTCTCGCTATTGTTGCCATTCACTAGGATATCCTTGAGTTTGTTTAACGCTCTGATTCAAAATATAATCACGCGTTTTACCATTAATTGTCTTTTTCACTCGCGGTTAGGATTTTTGTATGAAAACGACTTCCACATGCATCACTCATTTTAAAGCGAAAGAAATATTAAATAAATGGGCTATCAAGATATTTCATGTCAAGTTTTTGAACTTTTAATCAAGGAAATCCAGTGAGCAAAGTAGAATTTTTCTCGAAGTGTAATCCCTTGCATTAACATTGACCCCGTTTTTCTATTCTTAATTATAATGGATATCAAAGTTTTACAGTGCTCAAATATATAAATCCGTGTGCCATGCCTAAAGTCACATTTACGCACGTCCAAAATGACGTCATAAGTGTATTCCAACCCTGGAGTCAATTTTTCCCAAATAACATCGTTTTACAACCGCTACGTAAGTAGACAGCCAAGTTTAACGTAGTTATCCCCTGGGCATCATGTCCATCCTATTTCGGGGTGTTCACCTTACGTCTGATGCATCGAATGACAAGGGATAGGTACGATGTACGAGCACGCTAAGTTCTCCATAGTTAGTAGATCAAAGAATGGGTCAAGTTCCAAAGTGGCGCATAACCATGTATCAGAACATAACCATGTATCGAATAAGTGCATCCGCACCTGTAGAAGATAATAGCGGCATCTCTAATGCATACAGGTATTTCAACGCGAAATCTACACTTAAATTGGGAATTAGATTACTGTGCAATTTTAGTTTAACGTCATGTAATCAGTACAATCATTGTGTAAGCCAGAAGGTTATAAGCTGCGATTCCATAGGCGCGAATTTTTTTGCCAGAATGTCGTTAGATTAAGTAGTGAAAAAATCGCCTAAGATCGCGATGTGGCCGATGACCATATATCGATGAATTAGGCAGAATATATCACAAGTGATTGCTGTAATAAAAACCAACGCCTCGATTGTGATCAAAGTAAAACATATGGTTCATTCTGTTCAATAGGAATTATTTGGATGGATTCAGCAAGAAGTGGAATTCATGGAGTATGTCATATAGTCACGACAGGAGATTGATTTTCTCGGAACTTGTCAGAAGTAATTGGGACGGTAACCTCCCAAACATTCACGATGCGATTACGCGGTGAAGAAGTTATGCGTATGCTTCATAGGGGTGGACTATTAAGGAAAGGTTTAATTTGGTCAGACCACCTTCATAACATGAACCACAGATCTGAGATAATTAGAGTACATGTATGCGTTAATTAATGTGATAAAATAAAGTCCACCACAAGTAGGACGAATGCATCGAGGGGGAAAATGTACTCCAAAATTTTTGAGCGATTACTCCCGACGCTATTCAAAATATTATAAATGGAATACTCATTAAGAGGCGCTTTTGCTTTCGGCTTCTGACCGAAGTGTCACGGATTCAAAAGTATGGTTGATGACATCGCAATATTAAATTCAGGGGCTGTGACTTTCTGGTTACTAGAATTTTGTGGAATACCGGATACTAGCTCAGGGAATGAAAATGGGTTTACATCCTCCCCCGCATTCAAGTTAGTGAATTTCACACACGTGGGTGTGCGATCTCCCCTCGCCAATCAAAACCAACCTTCGGGTTGATTCCATGAAGTGTGCGCGCAGTAATTTCTCGCTGAATCAGTGTTTTCCCAGCTTAATAATCAGTTAGTAAGTGTCGATTTCAGTGCGTATCATCATCAAGAATGTTCGCTTTAATCGTGGGTAAAGAAAGTGTGGGTTGGAGAATGTAATGGGGTGTAATAATTGAATAAGAATCAGGATTTGCATGTACGAGGTCCGTTTGCTAACGAGTAATCGTGCATATTTTTGTTCTAATATTTTAATGTCACGTTAAATTATTAGCATAATGTTCTACTTGACACGCATTTCCTTGATTTATCTCCAGTGTTGCAAGATTCAAAATGCCGTTAGCCGTTGCAAAATTCAAGCATTTTCAGTTCGCCTTAATCTTTTTGGTGGTTAGACGTAGTTACGGGAAAGCACATTTAACTCTCACAATGCTCCTGGAGCTGGAGTTTCAAACCAAAATTTAGTGCTCATAGTGTGTGATGTTAAATTTGTAAGGTTGAAAAGAGGAGTATAAGAAAACTGAATATGGAACGCTTGATTGGTGCGAAGGTATCAGTAGACAGTTTGAGGGAGGAAAAAGGTAACAAGTATAAGATAGATAAGGGTTATTTCAAGCAAGGGATAAAGAAAGCAGCGAACGTAACAATCGAGAAATTGATAGAGCAAAAGCAAATTGGTGGGAAGAGTAGTGCGAGGTTATGGAGCGTTTACAGAGACACGGCGAAATGGGAGAGATTTACAGAAAGGTGAAAGAAATTTCAGAATAAAGAAAGGAGAAGCCGTGTACTTTATTATATGTGCAACGGGTAAAATATTAATCGTAATGGAAGAAGTTCTGTGAATATCGAAAGAGTATATATAAAGGAAATTTGTAGATGTTTGAAGCTTGTGAGTTTAGATGGAGTAGAAAGGGGAGTATGGCGTCGGTGATGGTAACTTAAAACTATGGTAATTTGAGTGAGATTTAGGAAACCCATTAAAGCGGTTGAAATCGAGGAAGGCTGTGGGAATAAATTAACATTCTTGCAGAGCAAGTCAAGATTTTTTGGGGTTGGGAAAACGTGTAAGAATGAGTTTTAATGGGTTCGTTCGTAGCATTTATAAGGAAGGAATTTGCCCTGAAGATTAATTTTGACCGGTATAGATGCCCATCCCGAAAAACGGGAAGAGAAGCAGTATTCGAGGACTGCAGATCCCTAAGCTTTCGCATGCAGTTGTCAAGATCAACGGCAAAGAATGGAGACTAGAAAAAATTAATACTTTGAAGATCAGTCTGGTTTTGGAAGGGAGGGGGTAAGCGTTATGCCATAGTGTTAATGAGGTCACTAGTAGAAAGGAACATACATTATAACCTGGAGTTATTCGTGGTCGTCGTGGATTTTGAGAAGGCGTTGATACATTTAATGTACCAAAAAGCATTATTCATGTTATTCCCTAATGTTTATTGTTAGGCAGTCAACATGCTACTAAGTAATTCAGTGTTTTATGTGAAGAGTGAGCTTAGGGTATTAATGATGCACCACTTAAGGACTATCCTGCACTTAACTTGACCTGAGGTAAGAAGAGGATTTTCAAAAAAGTAACGTTTCAAATGTAACGTTGGAGGTAGTATTGATAGGCGAGTTTAGAATGTTTCAAAGAATATATTGATAGACCGGAAATCGAAAAGACATAGGTCAGGGCACAATAAATACAAGTTGTGAAAAGAACGATGGAATGCATTTAAAATGATGG
Source organism: Hetaerina titia (assembly GCA_037158775.1). Classification (NCBI taxonomy): domain Eukaryota; kingdom Metazoa; phylum Arthropoda; class Insecta; order Odonata; family Calopterygidae; genus Hetaerina; species Hetaerina titia. Next base: position 104,580,882 of record CM073772.1, on the reverse strand, counting down.
GATGCGCCACGTGATGCGTTACTGAACATGATATAAACACTTTTGAACTGCAATTTTTCATATTTTAAGAGACAAAAATTTATTATATTTCGTACATTTCATGTTGCAGAGCGTTTCTCCACGTCACTTCATCGTCGGGTGTAGGTTACCTGGAACTCGTCGTACATGGTCATCTTTTCTAATTCTATGGAAAAGTACGAAGCATAATATACGTAATGAATATTGAAAGCTTCCACGAAACTTGAATCAGTTGACTTCAGAATAGCATCGCGTTGCGATGTGGAGCAGTCGCCGAGGAGGATGAATCGGATTAACCTATGTCATCAATGTGTAATAGGAAAAAAAAGAAAATCCTTGGTACATATTTTTCAGAGCAGTGCAAAAAAACTCACCTGGTACTCCAGAGCACTTGTCATGCATAACGTAGAATCTCTGCTTATTGCTGCGTCAGCGCAGCGCATTCTATTCTGAACGGTCTCGCTGCGTTGGTGCCGGCGAGTGAGACATCGCTCTGTTCCTAAATGCAACTTCTTGAACAGTACATTTCTAAAGCCACCATTATTGGCCACAATGTTGCGGTCCCAAGAATCCTTGTGCTAAATGCCAAGAGACAAACCCTTCCGCCCCACTTTCCCGGAAACGGGACGCTCTGGATGATATAACTCACCAATGGCGTACAGTTTTTTGCGCATCGATTTTATTTCGTCCTAGGTCATTGGTACTCCTATAAGGTAAGGAGCGTTGAGTTTTTTGGGATAGGCTGTTAATTTTTCGGGCACGTTTGGAGAGATAATTAGGTGATTGTATTCGGGTAGGCAGAGGCCGCTCGTCCATAGTCCTTTACGGAATCGAATCAGGGAAAGGAATAAAAGTGAGAAGCAAACTGAGAAATTTGTCAGCTGTCATTTCATTTACGATCAAGAAGAAAGACATGCTCCAAGTTCATTTCGCATCATAATTTGATAATGTTGTATTGCAATTCCATTTGTTAAAACATAAGTGCCGTGAGTTGCGAACGACATTCATTTCTCTGTAAATAGCGTAATTTTCAGGGAAGGCATTGCGTGTAAAGAATTATCAAAGAACTGTCAGCGATATGGTGATGTATATTATATTTGTGATATCAGATGTGATTGTTCTTTACACGTGCATTCGGAAGACAATGATCGAGATATGGATAAGATAAAGGGAGTAGGAATTAGATAGAATATCGTTAAACCCATTTAAATTTTCTCCCGGGTCCCTGCGATAGCCTCTGGGGAGCGGCCCGGCTCGGGCAACTTGGGAAATATCGGCAATTTCGGACATTCTAATGCGCAGCTTGTGTGGGGGAGGCTTGATGTCCCGCGTCCTGTTTGCCCTTTCGTACCTGTGAACCCTCAATAATCGTCTCACGCCGCGCGAACGCGCCTCCAGTCTTTTGGCCGGCAGCCCAAGGCGAATTGCATGCTGCGCCGGCCTCATCTCCGGAGTCAGTTTGACCGTCGGGTAAACTTTCGCTATGGGGTATTCCTCGTCACCTATTTAAAATAACTTCGCCATTAAAAATATTTGGATGAAAGACCTCAACCTTAAGGTATGGAGATTTATGGCAGGGTTTATGAACGATTGAAATAGTGTGATAAAACCGTTTACCAGTTCAGTTCAAATTGTTCACCATTCTGTACCTTTTTTCCCGTGGTGCTGATTGGGCAAATTTTAGGCGCAGGAATAGTTTTCACAAAGGGTAATGTTTAAAACTCGCACTTTAAAGAAAACCAAATACGTAAACCAACAGACGTTTGTTCATCCACCAGTCTGGGCTTGGGCGTGAATGAGGAAAACACGAAAGTGCTGAGCTTCGTAGGTGATCATGTTAGCTTACTATTGGTTTATATTTCGCTGCTATACAAACTTTCCTCTGGTTCCATCATTCTCAGTCGTCATCCATGCTCAGCCGAATCTCATATTTTCCAATTACTCCCCTCTCTAGCGCCTGTGTTGCGCTAGTTGCGTAAAATGCTGTTAGGACCTCTCACTAAAAATTATTTAGTTGCATTTTTGGCTGGAAAAATATCGCTTACCTGCTGCTGACTGAATTTTCCAACGTAATGTAAATGTTGTTTTGTTTCGAAATCATATTATGCTATTTATTCGAAATATTTGGTATCATCGAGTGTAATTTATTGGAAGCTTTCCTCACTAGATGTGTGCTAATGGAGGGTAAAGCTGGATTCTCTATTAAGTAAATTTCGCATTAAAAAATGTAATCAGTACAAATGCATTGGTGTTTGAAGCGGCTCTGTGGTGTTGCACTGTAGCTCTCGCATGTAGTTTTGTTGAATTTAATGGCATCAACTGTTCATGGTGCCCTCTTCATTGGTCATGATGGAAGAAAATTATTTTTGGTAGGCTAGGAAAAAATTCCGAAAAAAATTGGAATGTGTTCTGCTGTCACGTTCAAAGCAATGCCACAGTCCAGTGACAAGTAAAACACCATTTCCCGGCTGCTTCCTCGAAAACAAAAAAAGGCATCCCTATTAAGTGCCCAAGATTAGTCTCGAGAGGTCCCCACAATGATCCGCATGGTCGCCCACAGCATTGTGGAAGTTTTACGCCTGGCGAGGAAGAATAATTAAACATTTATCTTGGAGAATTGTCATTCACCAATATACGAAAGTGAGATATAAAATTATTCTTCCTCACAGATGAATGCCGAAGATCTTTTAAATACTTCATCCCAAATCGTAAGAACAATCGATTATTACCTAAATACATGTAATTATCCTTATAGCCTTCTCCATTCCTCTTGAAATCCGACCAGCATTCGTCTTCCAACAACTATTAATACCAAGTTCCTCCACATCATGAATTAGTGGCAAATGAAATCTTACTATAATTCTCTGCATCTTGTGATCAGTTCATAATTAAACTATGATGATGTGTGTTCAATTATTGAGGCAATATTAACTTCTACAGTTGTTGATATATTTTATGAGGGAATGTCTCGATTACTAAACATTATCTTGATTTTGCAAAAGACGAGCCAGAATGGTTACGTGAACCGGATCGGATGAATGTAAATTACTCGCTACTGCGCAGAAACAGCAATTACCTTGTTTACTTTTTTACCTTGCTATTCTGCTGACTGCCTGAGCCCCCCTATGACTCCGATATATTTCCTCATTCCATTTTCATCAGTTTTCACAAACCAGCATAATTTAAGTTATGTCCATTACGCGATCACGCGGTTCGTCTCCATTTATTATTTCAGTGGGCCTTTGGGGATCTGCATCTTTAATTTGTCTTCTGCGGAAATTTCATCTGTCATCTGCGGAACTGATTCCTTTTAATTTTTTCTCTCTGCATTGCATTTTGATCATTTAGCACTAACCGTTTTAAATGAAAAAAATACTGATGGAGCTATTTTTCCATCCATAATTGGCGAGGCATATTTCATTTTTTTCTGGTTCGGTGGAAGCTGATTATGCCAGTACGGATAATGACCAATTCCATATTTTTCCATATTTCATAGTGTGGAATACAAGAAGTGGATGATGCAAGAATTATACTGGTGGAAAATTATCTTTTTCCTCATTTTAAAGCAGCTATTTTTTTCATCATAAACGCCAATTCTTTCCGCGAAAGTGATTTAAGCAGTTCGTAAGTAATCATCTTATTAAATGATCATCTGTGATATTTTTTACGGATATAAAAATTGCAGCTTTATTATTCCTACTTGAATATTTTAATCTTACGACCCGGGTCTTAGTACATAGTATCATCATCAGTAATCATGATCAGAAACCGGGGCCGTAAAAAACGCTACGTGGAAATAACAAAACAGCGATATTTCTTTCCGTAAGGGATAAGTTCCACGAAGTCAAGCCTGAAGTTACTAATTTTATGGTGATATGTTTTTGGCTCTATTTAATTGATTTAGTTTTTCGACGCTGATATAATTGAGTGAGTTGTTTATAAAAATATTCCAACTCTTGATTAACATACATGAAACACTGCATCTCTGTCCACATATTTGATGAATGGCCTGAGAAGCTAAATATAGTTTTAGTTTCGAATGTTCCTCTGATGACATTTGTTACTAACCAAAGTTAAGAAATTCAGGTGAAGAGTAGCTGTTTTGAGCACTTGTTGTCGTTAGGTTTTAATTTTTTTAGATAAAAATTGACTTTTATTTACTATTCATGTGTGTAAAGTATATTTCCTCGGCAACTCACTGCACAAGTTCACTGCAACTTCAATGTTGTTTGATTTCGTTTTAAACATTTTTTGAACGGTATACTTCCCCGGGGTGTCTTGTTTGTTCTGTAGTTTTAAATATTCCATTTGAAAAGAGCAGCTGTCACCATTTCCACATAAATGATGCATCGATGGTAAAATATATTTGCATCGTCGATAAGTGTTAATTTTTTGAATCCATATAGTGAAGTTAAAACTAGATGGGAAATGCAGGTTTTGTGATTGGCTGGGAACCATTTCAAGAGCAGTCTAATTGTTATGAACAATTTAAAAATGTCATTGTTCCTTAAGATATGTGATAGCTCTGATTGTTAACATCCTGCTTAAGACTGATCGCCCTTCTTTAATGTTTTGCTATTGAGAGGGGGCATTTTTTTTGAAGATCCTGAAATAGCGACGGAAATAGGTAAATTTGGAATATCCCAGCTGCGTTGCCGTGGCATCATGAATAACGAATGAAAAGGAAGAAGAGGAAAGGCTAGCCGCGATTGGATGATAAATGCCCAAGAAATGCTTGTGCCCTCGTTTAATGAGAGAAAAAGGCAAGAGAGTGACGGAGGCAGAAGTGGGTGGGGTGAATTATAACGGTTTGGGGCGCTGTTTCCCAAGCGTTGCAGGCCTGGGTACCGGTTATTTTAACAATTATTTTTGGCGGCCCACCGTGTTACAATCACGGGAAAAAATCATCGCCCACCACTTGAATTGAATGCACAAACTGGTGCACAAGACACATCCACGAGTCTGTTAACTCGTAGCAGCTATATATATTTAGAAGCAATAGGACAGTTCTATTTTAATATGTTCTGAGGAGGAGTATTTTTTCCCGAAGACTGGTACCGGACCGAGGGCCAGACTTAGGGATGGCCTAGACCGAGGCAATATGAAATTGAGCATGAGACAAAGGTCTGTAGTCACGTCTTTAGAAGGTATACCCAGTGTTGGGAAATTATATTACAAAGAGAAACAGTTAAAGGAGAAAAACGTTACACTTCCTCTCCTAGAACAGGTCTTGTAATTTATCACATCAAATCCCACTAATCATTTGTGTTGCATAAGTTGTGGAATGGGTGAAAGCGAATTTGACGATTGTGACCATATTCATAGAGGTCATTGAGCAAGTGGTGACTCAGGTCACATCAGAGAAGAAAATTCGACACTAGCTGCATCCTATGCGATTCAGGATATTAGCCCCATTAATTTCTAGTGAACGTTTTGGATGCTTAAGTGCTGTGAAAACGACAGTGCCCACTGTCGTTTCACCCAGATATTTGAAGCAAACTACTCGTTAATGATGTTATTATTCTCAAATTATTTTGGAAATGATGGATGGACATAGCTGGAAAATATATAAGAGTAAATGAAGCATTTCTATGTAAACTAAGCGAAGGTGTTCAAATTTCAGTTTGGTAGAGAAAATTGAAATCATATTATGCTAAACATCCCCAAGGCACAGTGCCTACCGACATTAAATGAAACCGTCCCGTTTTCCCCCGAAGAAAGGGCAAAAGGAGTGGAGCAAATTGCTCCAGGGATCATATGATGATGACTTGATGACACAGCTTCCGGGTTTAATTGTTCTGGAGGTGTCCGATTACTAGAAATGCCACTCCCAACATAGGTAACCGTTTAACTTTTTACTAATCAGGGCTGCAGGTATGAGTCGATTAATATTGTCCGCTCTGAACTAGTTTTATCCGTCAATGTTGTGGCCCTCTTGGTGACGTAATATGTGTGGGTTCTCATGAAGGAATTTTGGGTCGTCGGGAAACATTCGGGATTCCCCACGACTCTGAAGTAAGCACCTTTGGCGGCCTAAACGCAATCGTGCTCATTCGCAGTCTGTTAGGTCGCCGTTAACGATTCTTCGTATTATCTTCGGAAGACTTTGACTTCGTTCCGCCGCTGAACGCTTGACGTGCTGGGACCAAGCTCGGAATTCTTTTGTCTTCACTTCAACTTAATATGATGCTGGGACACACCTGCGAAACTACGGTTTTTAAGGCTCCTCATTTATTGCGATGCTTGATGTCCAGTTTATCTAAGTTGTTTCCATTTTGTCCCCTCGGCCCAAATTGGCAAATTTTCGTTGTCACGGGCGTGACTTCATGGAATCGACTTAACATAATGAAAAGAGAAACTTTATAATTCCACATAGATTTATTAGACGGATGACCTAGGTGATGATGACGTGCCGCGTCGAAACCTAGGTCGTCCATCTAATAAATCTATGTGGAATTATAAAGTTTCTCTTTTCATTATGGCAAATTTTCGCCGAAAGGGGTTTCAAGTGAAGCAGGCTGTCTTCGATGCCTTGACTCTTGATTGAGGAACTTTTCCTTGTGAATAAACCTATTTGTAATTCCAATTGGTGCGACCTTGGCGGGATAACTTTGAAGTTCATGTGGAGTTTGCTGTGCTATTGTTTGCTCATACCGAAAAATCTTGAATCATATAATGACATAACCTGGTAATATCGAGGTGCAAGTGTACCTGAAGTGTTTTTTACTCGTACATTTTTGAACTGCTTGAATTCATCGGTTTACCGATTGAAATGATTGGAAATTGAAATACTAAAGGAAAAGCCACCATTTTCACTGAAACAACTGAGATTGGAGAATGGCTGTTGAGATGGAAAAAAATCAGAAAAATTTTCTCTTCCAATTTCTTCTCTTCCAAAAATTCTCTTGCCTCTAATGAGATTATTTTCACGATAGATGTATATCAATAAGCCAGATTTTTAAAATAACCCATTTTCCGTAGTTGGAGTGTCAGGTATTAGTATTACTGAATGAATTATTGAGAAAAACACAAGTAGCCCATCGCGAAACCGTTCCGTTCCACCCTAGCTGGAACATAAATATTTCATTGCTAGTTTTGCAATTTTTTTACCCAGGTTTCGACGTTCGGCGACCAGGACCCAGGTTTCGACGTTGAACGTCATAATCACCTGATGATGACGTCCAACGTCGAAACCTGGGTCGTGTTTTTTAAATAAAGTGTGTGGAATTACAAAGTCAATTATGTCATTTCGATATGTTATGTAAATTCCATTAAGTTACGCTTGAGACAACAAATTTTATCGAGCCATTATTTTTATTTCATAAAAGCCGTGCGTATTACGCCAGAAGATTTGTTCTACGTGAAGTATAAAAAAGTTGTTCAAAGGATGGCGGTGTAAAAATCTGCATTTCTCCTTACACTGTTGTTTGCCGAAACTTGGGTGTGCCAGGATAATCGCAAGTATCCAGTATTGGGGATGGAGTACTTGATGAATCCTTGTGGTAAGAGAGACATGATGAGAGATAGGCGGGAAGGATGTGGATTGGATACACCAGTAATTCAAAGCTATGGAAGCAAAATAATGTGCTGATTTGGTCATGTAGAGAGAATGGGCGAGAGTAAAATCACGGAAAATGTTTGAAATTTGAGGAGATGGTTTGAAAGGAAAGGGTATATTTTGTGCTCTTGTGCATTTTTTTGTGGATCGAGAAAGTAGATAATTTACAAGTCCATTGGTATGCTCCCCTACTGTTCAATGAAACAACTCCCCATTTTTCACAAAACCTAATTAGCAATATATATCGACCTAATGGGATTACTCGGACAATTTGCGTCGTTAACGATGGATACTATGCCGCGACTCTAAATTATTCTCAATTAAATGGTGGAGATCCTTCAACAAGTGGCACGTCCTGCAGTCTTCCTTGGTTTTGGCTCGCGTTTTTGGAACCTGAGATCATTTTTAGACCAATAGTAGTTAAAAAAATTGTATAGATTATTAGGTCGAGGTACCTCGTATGAGGTCGTAAACATTTGGCCCTCCGGACGCCTCCGGTGGTCCGTGAGCCCCCAAAATTCACAGATGCCATTCTCGGTTTGTCAGACCACCGCAGTTGACACAAGAGCCAAGCCCAATGCGGAACTCTCACCCCGAACAGCCTTTGGGTTAACAGACGGGAGCATTACCAACCCTACTAACCTGTCAGGCATATTGTTGCTAAATATAGTATCTGATTTATGAAGACGAAGGAATATATTCCCCCGTTCCGCTAGCGCATTTGACGAGAAGAAAGTATAAAATGTTGAGGGTAGGTGCTTCAAGTCCTTGGTTTTGAAACGTGCTCATGGCAGCGTTATGTCACTCTCTTGTTTTTCACTCGTCATCTTCCGTTTGGTGCAATTTGACCGCGGGTTCGCTTGACCTTTACGGCACTGTACGACCAACCCAAATGCTATGAGTTCGAGTCCTGCCTGGGGCGTCTATGTTGTAGTGCTTGGTGAAGATTTTCTATGTTAATGTGCTTACGGTGCGAAATGACCAGAACCGTTATTTCCCAAAACATCAGTTTCACCGATCCAACGTGAGGATTGCAGGCGTGGTTTTATCACGTACACGTAGGCGGAATGATTTTCTTTCGACCTCTTGCTGCCGACCTGTTCTCAGGCCTATCGACTGGAATGCGGATGCTTTGAGTGAATGTGTCGTGGATGTTGCATTACCGTCTGGAGTGTTTTCGTCCATTCCCTCCTCAAGTCAGGGCGAACGTTTCTCTGCTTTTTCAGACATTATTTTTGCTCTCAGGATTTTGCTCTGTCTTCCGGGTAAAGGTTTCCACTTATTCTGCACTTAAAATGGGCACAGAAACCTTTCAGTTCCTCACAAAAATTTCCAATTTTTTCCGCGGTGTAAAGTGGACCGGTGAGTACTAGGCGTAGATACTCTTAAATCTAACCTGACGTGCCCGTCGAATCAATAATATGCGTATCGGGGGGGTCTTTTCGTGATTCGTAATTACATTCGGAAATGAATGGTATCAGGAGTGTGACAATTCGAAATTTTTTGCAGTCCGAAGTGGTGTTTGACTTTTCATTGCCGTACTCTTAGTGCTCTCAGCATTGTGGAAAAGCGGCAAGCGAAACAAACAACCTCTAACAAGATTACGAATGTACCAACGTAGAGTATTTTTTCCAATAGATTCCATTTCACATATCGTCTTCCACTTGCTAATATTTGAAACAGCCTACACCTCATGTTTACCGAAGCTGCGGGTTGTTGGGACGCCACTTTTGTTTTAATGCCTAGCATACGCAATGTGATGTTTGGTGCTGCCGTAAATCGCCCGTCAGTGCCCATGAATATCTGCGGAGGAACTTGTCGGTTTTTAGGAATGATGTATTTCGTCCCGCAGAAATCACCATTCCATCCCCGTTCTCTCACATCTACTGTCCTCCAACGATCGATTGCTGCAACCCATGACCTTTCCCTGGTCACGCATTTTCTCAGACTAGGTATATAAAATACTTATTTACTGTTATAATGTGAAGATGAATGCCTCTCATTTTGTGTTATGCGTTCTTATTTCTACTACGCTACTCCGAGTATTCATGTCTTGCAACTCGGCACTGCCAAAAAAATCTGTAGTACAGTAGCAGCAAAATGTTGTTTGTTTGCAATGATCGTTTCAACGCATCCCGCAGGATCTCTTCATTTGTTTTAGTCATTAGTATGTGCTCTTCCCGTATTCCTTTTTGGTGTTTTTAAATACGTAATAGTAACGTTTCTCAATGTCAATAGAATTTACATGCCCTTAGTTGAGCAAACGATAAGCAAATCAAAATTCCAAGCTAAGCGGTGAATAAAGGGGAATGACAAACGAAATACATTCTAAAGGGTCACTCATAGGAATTAATATAATCTTACGTGTGGAAACTCGTGACGCCAAAAATCAATTTACTTGACCGAGACTCGAACACGAATCTTTCGATTACCGGTCAAGGCAAACGGGTATATCATGGCCATTTGCCACCAGCATCATCTATAGCCTAAATATATAGGTTATTCGACCATGGGCCCATTGCAAAAACTTTAATTTCCTTACATTAGTTAGTTTCCCTATCTGCATTTCCAGAAGACTTAGACATATTGTTTCATACATCTTACCAATGTGGTGCTGTCGGAAAGGCGGTAGTAAGTAAGCGAGATCTAAAATAAAACTTAAAAATTATTTCATTTTCCTCTATTCAATTTTTAAAAGGCTCTGTCGTTCACTAGTTCCTCTTTTTGCGTATTATTTTGCTGCATCAGGTTTCATTAACTCCTTACGATTGGGAAATTGAGATATGATTGCCATTACCAGGGTTCAAAGTACGTAGTTGTCGATAATGAACAGAAGGTGTACCGCACGGCGTGTATACCATGGGTATGTATTGCATGGTACACCAAACAGAAAAATACGTAAATTAAGAAATATCAGGAGATTACGATGAAGGTCGAATATTTTTTGGAAAAGTTAGGGCATATTGTTTTAAATTTTATTTCTAAACAATGTAATTTCTTCTAACTTCTCAAAGAAGGAATTAAAATAAAATGTGAACGCGTTGGAAAATTAACGTGAATACCCGGCATGCCTAATTGCGTGGAGGTAAAGTGGTTGGATTAGAAAAATCCCATAGAGCTTTGTAGAATCTTAATTGGTATTCTTAAGTTCACGGGTGCTCGATATACAGAGGGTCAAATGGAATTCAATACATTAATCTCGCTGGCTTAACTAAAGGCATCATGGCAACCCGGTTAGTTAGGTTAATACGATCTTTCGGTCTGATCGCAAGTCGTAAGCAGTAGCAACACCCTCTCGACCTTACCTGCAGCTTTATTTAGACTGTTCAAGCTCGTAACCCAGGAATTTGAGTGTTATGTCACCATGGCACCGAAGAAATGTATGGAAAATGTATGCATGTGCGGCACTCGGCCTTGTGCGCACAGCAGCCAAACTTCTCGCTTTTATTTTCTGTTATTCTTAGGACGTAAGGTATTAGGCAACGGAATAGTATCAGACTAAAGATACAAAAGACATCACGATGGCGACATTAATGGACCGATTTCACTCTGGCGTTAAAATGATTTGGATAATGTTTACGAAAGAGTCATTAATATGAATTTCTGGCGAGAAAAGTAGTGTTGGTATGTAGGCTTTTATTGCTAACCCTGTCTCAGTCTGCATCACCTTTGACTGAAATATGCCCTTGAGTGGATAGTTATGTTGTAATACGAGGACATACATTATAATACAGACATAATGGTTGGTTTCTGCCCTCCATTGATGTAGCATCTATCATTTTGCGCCAATTCTTCACTAATGTCGGTTCGAGTGGACGTTGAAAGTTGAAACACCTTGGCGGTCCATTCAAGTACTGCCTTCATGGAGTCACTGTATTAACAACGTGTGCGTTTACGTGTTCAAGCTTCTTATGATATGGATGTGTGCGGGAGAGGAAACAAGTTCGTTCTGAAACCGATCTATTGGAAATATTTTTACTTCCGAAGGTTTCTCATATTTTATTCTCGTGGTCGAAGCTGACTGTTTAATGTGGATATTTACTCACCGACCAGTTTCAAACGACAACTTAAATCCCTTTCTTTCTTAATTTTTAGTCTGGTTTTACATAACATGTTTTCATAGCTTCAGTTTTTCTATTAAATTTGTGTTCATCTAGCACTAATTTCTTCTAATAACTTTGGCACAGTTCCCATCAAAACTTTTTTTGAAAATTTCCCCGTATCATCTTCGAATTTTTCCCATTTCCTCATTATGCACCTGTGGGTCAGAAGTATGTGCTTAATTTAATACATTTTCGGGCGAGCTATTTACATTTAATATCGCTCCTTCATTTTTTGATCATATTTGTGTGAATTTCTGTGTAAATATAATATTGCAATTTTAGTTGGGTTTTTGCCTATTAAGAGATTCAAAATATATGGGTTTATATTGTCACTTACATTTAACGTCCTGCGAATTCTATGTTTAAAATTTCCAGTTAATGGCCTCTTGGTTGTATCTAAAACTTTGCGTTTGCTTAATGAGTACTGCTTGGTGTCGAAACTAAAGGTAAGCTTAATTTCTTGGCCAGATCTGACGCCAGACGATGAGAAAAATAAATTACCGTGTTAGAAATATCTATTATTTTCACTGTTGATCCTAATGAATTTCTACTGCTATTGCGTTTCAGTATTGATGGAAACTATTTGAATGATTTTTAAGATAGTGCGTTTTGCCTAACTAGTGCAGATTTAAGTTTGTTCGCCGCACCAAAAACTGTAATTCCAAAGTTAAATATTTTCTTGATGTATATAATAGTTTTTATATAAATTAAAAAAAATAATAGTTTTAATAACCATTTGTGCATCATCCCGGCCATAGAACTGTTAAAGAGAAATCCGTTGCGGCTAATGTTAAATTTGTTATCTCTTGTACCCTTCCGGTGACCTATGACCTTTTGGCCCCAAAATACCACGAAATCAACACGGGACGTCAGGGAATTGGGGTATGCTGTTCAGTCAGTACTTCATAGTTACAAATTTCGTTTCATTCATAGGTCTCTTCAAAATGCTTGGCAATCATAATTTCCGATTGTACACTTTCCTTTTAATAAATGTCATGATGTGCATGTGAAGAGGTCATATTCCCTCCCTTTTATTTGGATCCAGGAGGTTCAAAGTGGAGTAGATATAAGAAGTAAGAAAAAACCACCCGTTTGGAATTCCCGTTGCATATTCTTTTATCTCGCGTCAAAATCAATGTAATGGTAATTGGCAGCTAGTAAATTCATCACGGGGGCTACGTTGAATGTTATTAGCTATACTGAATTCTTTGATGAAATATATGGAAATTGTATCGATATTTTGTAAGATGAAAGAAAACGCATCGGATATCCCGAAATGTTTTTTCCTTACCTTTTGAATGACGCCGCTTTGCGCGTGCGTCATTCAAATAAAGTTATCGGTAGATAGTGTGTCCCGTTTCACGAGAATAATTTAAAATTTCAAAAGGGAGTGCCCCCTTCCCTTGACTTTCGAAGTGGCCCACCTGTAAGTTTTAATTAAGAGTTGAAACTTCAGGTTCATGGGCTATTGAGATTAATATGACATATAACGGCTTGGTAAACTTGAGGAATCGCCAACTTGGTAATGCTGTCACGCAAAAGTGAGCTACTGCATGTCATCGCATTCATTACTCAGTTTTGTATGTGAGAGGAAGTCGAATTTAATAACACCCCTTAGCATATCACTAAAATGTATAATGCAACTAATTCTGCCTTTACTTTCACGTGTGATAATTTCTGATCATCTGATAAATTCTGTTGTGTACTCCCAATTTACGAATAATTTCTGTGGAAAATCTGTGGGAGAGGTGGTGTTGCTTGATCAATGGCCAAATGATGCGTGTCATCGCGTAAGAGAAAAGAATTCGCGCCAGACGGGAAGTCCTCATTTTGCGTGGTATAACCTTGACCTGCCTAGGTATTACTACTGGTTTCCAAATCAAATCCTGGTCTTCTCATGACGTGGTTGTTTAGGAATTGCATCGTTGTGGACTAATTATACATCGTTGTCGAAATTATACATTTGGGAGTGCGCACATAAAATAAATTAAGGTTAAATCAATGGTTATTGCATGAAATACTAATGGTAGTTTCGTCATTACGTTGGTACAGCACCACACATTCATCGCTGAACGATTGCACTTGCGATAAAGCTATGAGGCTCAACCGTGAACTACTGTACCTTAAATTCGCTCAAAATACGCGTTTCAGCTTATTATTTAAATGGTTAGGAGCTATTTAAATATTAGATGCCTCATAATTTTCGGTTTAGTTATGAAATAGGCTGAAAATTCCATTTGATTTCGTAACCTTTCATTTAGTGACGTTCATGTGGTAGCTTACAAGTTTGAATGAGATTTCTTGGTTTTCTAAAGGAAATTAGTATATTTATGGCTCACTCTGCTTTGTTATGTCGTTTTCAGAGTCATGATGGGTTAGACCATGACTTACTATAGAAATAAATCTTAAAAATCCGTTTCCTTTCTATTTGAACTATTCATTGAAAAGGAATAATTTTAACCGAAATGTCTTCTGGTGTAAATTAGTTTAAAGTTATGTTTGTCATCGTGATGGCCAGACCTTGGTTAGGCCTTTCAATCTAACTTTACTCATCTCTATCGGGCACTCTGATTTCCCCTTCCATTTCTCGTATTTCCGAGTACTTAAACAAGAGTTAGCTTGTTAGAACGAAGTAGTGAAAGTCATCACCTCTCTTACTAGATCGCCTGTTCCTCATTCAGCGCTCGCATTCACGCCCCGTGTTTCACAATAAGAAATTTCGTCTCGGCTGTGCATGCATTTGAAGCATGGGACACGTATGATAGTAGTGTTGGTATGTTTCAACAACGTGTGCCATAACTAGGGGTAGCAAAGTTTGGATGTCATTGGTGGATGTTTGGCGTTTTCGGAACTCATCGCATCTGTGTAGAAAGGTCGGGATCGAAGGTCAGTGTTAGCTAGTTCAAAGCAGCTGAAGGGGGAGGGTGGAGAGAATGTGGGGCCAGAGGGGGGGTGAAAAGAGAGGCGTACCGACCGCTCTCGGCGAAGGACTTCGGTTCTTGCGAACGAGGACAAGGGTGAAGGAAATCATCGAAAAGTCGTTTCGAAGGTCTTTGTTTAGGTGTTGGCTAAGTGAATGTGTTCCCGGACAATAGGGTCATCCGTGAATGAATCTCCCAAAACTTAAAAGTTGTCACTCGACTTTCGAAATACGTACGCGACTGGAAATTCCTACCCAATTGCCTAATAGTGTTGATATAGATATATACCAATTTTTTCCCTGAATTCTCGGGAAAAGTACAAGGCTTTGATCAAGAATTAAGTTACGCCGAGGCTTTTTGTGGTCTTAGGTAGTGTAATAAACATTGGGGTGCAAATATTAAGCCCAAAAAATTAATCGCCCTTCAAACCATTCGCTTCTGCACGTGAAACGGTTTGTCGAATTTTTAAACTCGTTCGAAATTCGATAGCATGGTAGCCCAGTGGCCAGATAGTTTCGGTACGGACCGGAAAGCCCGTAGTCGGGCATACAAATCCGGGTTATGCCTCTGCGAAACGCAAGCTAAACCAAGGCTGTGTGATTTTATAATGTACAAGACAAGGGGATATCGCAGATGCCATAGCGTGGAACTGCTCCTCGTTCCTGATTGTGTGATTTTACTTACCTTACAGCCCAATAACAAGAACTCTTCCTAAACTTCATAAACCGACCCCCAGGGTTGAGACTGGTTTTGGTTTATTCCTATTTCGGTCGCGGAATGATGCTTCTAATCAGCAGTCAGCTTTTTCAACTCGTTAAATTGGGACCCTGGCAGGCAAAGTAGCGTACAATGTTCTAAATATTGTGCTGATGTCAAAATAACCTGTTGAATCATTACTTGAATAAAGTTTTTTTAATTAGTAAAATATTGAATCTGCTTTTAATATTAATCTTTACTCCATTGCATTAAACTATTAGTGACATTTTAAATTCAGTTAACACAATAAAGAAGTCCAGGAGGCAAAAAGCTGATAGCATTCTACTTTCTATTTCCCCTTAATTTGTAAAATAATCCTTCTCAGAGCTAGTGTACGTAGTTTTTGTCGCGCTTACGGGTAATGCATTTCATCTTTTCGTAATATTTCAGGTAATTTTGTTCATATAATATGTTAAATTGGTGATAGCATTACTCTGTCTAGGGAGGAAAGAAGTACACCGAGATGAAGAGGGACCTGATATAGATTAGTTTGCTAGGTGGGGAGTTACAAAATGTTTATTTGATAGTTGTGTCCATCCAAAAACCTACCTTAACCGGTAGATTACCTAATAATAATTACTCTGTCTGGCAATAGCTGGGAAATCGGCAGCTTTTGATCTCGGAACTCTCTTTTGATCGTCGGAGCGAAGGTCGCATCAGTATACCCTTCCAATGTCTATGATTCTCCACAACTCATATCACTGCCCCAAATTCTCTTTCCCTTTCGGCTCTGTTTCCTCTTTCCCTTTTAAACTTAGCAGAAATGCTTCGATAAGCACCATAATTAAATTGCCAATTCTGTGATGAAAGCTCTGCTATCGTGTGACTATCATTCTGAAATAAGTAGCTATAAATACTTTGAGGAAAGATAGCTGTTGAAATACGCTGATTCCCTTTTTATTAGTCTGTCTTTGTACTCCGTAGTATTTTTGCTTCACCCATTACAAGGTCTACAATCGCAACGCTGGACTGTCGTCGGAATGGTGTACCCGCGTCTAACTACCCCAATTGAAACTTTACTTCACCAATGATATTCCCTTGAGTAGTTATCAGTCGAAACGAATGGAAGGCGGGGCATTTAAAAATTTACATTGCAGGTTTCCCTCGTTTAGAACAATACACTTCTGTTAAATCCGTGGGGCATGAACTTGGGACTTGAACTCCGCCATTATAGATTTACGTGGGAAGGAGAGATAAGAAAGTGCGAAGGGGGAGATAAAGACGCAGCTACGCATAAAATATTTTAAATGCTGAAGTTAACCAAGATAACAGTGTGTGTTTTGTAATTTTGCATGATTCCTAATTGTATTGCATGCATTAGGAAGGGGAAATGTTTTTTGAGACACACAGTGCAGCTCCTAGGTCAGACGCGGGCGCTTGAAAATGACGCCGTTCAGTCTCATGGTGATCTGATTTTGCACCTTGAGGTTAAATCGTGAGATGAATATTATTAGTTATTCATTATCAGCTGCATACAACGATGTCTCCTTGGCACTTCCAAACCGCGATTAATATATCCCCTACTGCTTCCTGTTGGTTTGGTGGTCCCATTTCTTTTGGTCAAGTGACGGAATGCTTTGGTGAAGTAAATGTAGGTTTCAGGTATTACGCAGGAACTTTCAAGTTTTTGTTTTGTAATTTATGGCTCTAATGGGAAATATCATAATTTAATTTCGGGTAATGCATATGTTATGAAACGCCGATTAGGTTACATATGCCCTTAGCGATAAATTAGCAATGAGAATCATATGTTAGTAAGTTCTTCGGAGCAAGAATTTTTGTGTGGGAAAAAGTCCGACTCGAACCTTGTTTCATGACCCTTCTTGATAAAGACATTAACGTTTCTGATTGAAGAACAGAGGATTTTGTAGGTCAATATAAATCGTGCGACTGGTACTGAATTGAACTCGAGGCAAAAAATCTGGGCGGGTAGTTATTCTTGTCTTTTTTGGCGCTCCAATAGCTTTGGGAGCAATTTTATTAGTCGTTTAAATATTAAATGTAGTTCGCTCAACTTGCAAATAATGATGGAGTTGTGCAAAGAAACCTAGAAAGCGTGAAAATCAGGGAGAGGTCGTAAACTTTGTAAGTAATAACATAGGTGTGGTACTTGTACTGACCTCTTGGCATACACTTCTTCAAATGGACGGAAAACATAAATGACTTCTTAGTGTAAGATTTGCCGTACCTCATGGAACTCGGAAGGGTTACTGAATGTACTCGAGGTCCATTAATTTGCTGGTCATCATTTAAAATATAAAAGTTTCGTGCGCTGTTGCAGCGCATCATTAGCTGTTAAGTAGCTAAGTTAAGTCTGGAATGATGTGCTTTTTCTAAGTTGTTTTATTCTTATCTTTTTTGTTATTTGGCCGAGCTGATTACTTAAGAGAATTTGTAGGGAGATAACATATTCATTCTCGAATTTCTGGTTTTGCTTCTAAAACCAAATTCTTACCTTATGGTTAGTAATAATGAGAAATGGGGTCAGGTTTTCAAGGAACTACTCTTGTTTAATCATGTGACGATGTCTGAAGTATGACCTCATCGCCCATTGCTGCCAAGCATTGGCGTAGCACTGTACGTGTCCAGTCTTAAATAGACGACGTAAAGATCGAATTGTGAATGTGCGAGCCCAACGAGCGAAACAGACGCAGTACAAGTCGAATTCCCCGCGGCCGGTAACAACCGGATTTCCAGTGTTGCGACTGATTATTTGCCCTGTCTCCGTGCCGTTTGAACCTTTTCACGTATTTCTCCCCGCCGGCTACAAAGACCGGCGCTTTCGATTTTCGTTACCTCTTTCGCGCCTAATTCATCCTTGGTCGCATTGGTTGGACGAGGCTTGCAAAAAAAATATCCACCAACTCTCACACATTAGCCTCTCCATAATTTTATTATCCGGTCAGGAGTGAAGATTCGAGTTCCCGCGCGATGTGGACGAGTTTTTGTGGCTTGCCGTTGGTGGTGCAGAGCCGTGGGGATAATTTATATAAGGCCGTCTTTTCCTCGTGTCCACTTGAGATCAGTTTAATCTTGCGTCGAGTCCGAAGTCCAAGTGGTGGTTCGTCGTGACTTATTCCTTCGTCGTCGCTTTCATAGTTGTGAACGTGTCATCGGAGGCCCGCCGCTGCATGCTTACCTCGCGTAACAGATTTTAGTTCATTCCTAACGTTCGCAGGGAGTCAACATTTGGATGAAGGAGCGATCGAGTGGGAATAACATTCCCACTCCTATTCGCCTTGTGCACGCTGATTCCTGAGTGTTTTTGTTGATTTAATTAATTTATACTCAGTGTCTCGTGACATATTTTTACGGGCAGTTTTTATACAAGAGTTGAATTCCATGGTTCGCCTGCCTTGAGAGCATACGTAACCCGAAATTACCACGTCCAAAGGAATGCAATACAAAGGTAAATAATTAGGTGGTACTAGTAATAATTAATGAGGTGGCGCAAGCAAGTATTATATTTATCATGTTGTGCTCATTTACCCTGTATAATTTATAAGATCTGGTAAATTACTCTGAATACTTGACGTGGTTTTAAGTGATAAATTAATAGTGGAGAAACATTTATGATTTTGTATTCATGTAATTACTGAAATTATGGGTCACATTTTAGTGACAATTATATTGGATCGTCTTCAAATGTGTGTATAAATTTTTAGATTTCTGGCAGCAAAGAATTAATCTACTTAATTCCTCTAAAATAATAAATTTACAATTGGACTTGATGGGGAGTAACATTTGGCATTCACTTAAAAATGGCCTTTGTCGAGGATTATTGAGTAGATCACTTATTTACTCATACAGTTCAGTTTTCCTGTTTTTTAAACTTGTATTTCCAGTTTTCTCATTTGACCATCTTTTACAACAATTTGCAGGGTAGCATTTCGGGGCGCCTACTGGAGAGCCCTTCGGCTGGTTTTGCTCTTTACGAGACCAATTGGAGGCTGGTGCTGAACGGGGAGCCCCCTTGGCTCACCCTGCGCATCCGCTGACATTTGTGTTGTAGTGTTGTTTTTAGAAACCCTTGCTCCCTTTGATGTCGGTGCTGATCATTTTACTGCGAGAAGGATCCTCTTTTGTGCCTAGTCAAATTTAACGGAATCCATTTACAGGTGATTAAAATGTTAAATTTCTGAGTGATATTAGATGTTGAATGTATCCTTCTTTGCATTTGAAACTAAAAATTTGAGTTTTTTTTTAAAAAAAACCTAACTATGTTTGTATCTGTCGTAGAGTTCCTTAATTTTTATCTAAAATCATTTTGCTGTCAAGTGTTTATTTAATAAAATTATGTCCCCATGACAAATGCTGTAATTTGATATTTATTTTCAGCTCCCACTAGCGTTTCAAAATTCCATTTGGAATCCTTATTGGCCTTGATTAATTATTCAGTCCACCTCGACCAATATGCAGCTCATTGGTAAGCAATTGGAGGAAGAGCCAAGGATCCATGTGCTGGACCCAGGAACTGGTGTTTGGAATGTCATTCGAAGTATTGCCGATTCCGGGGTGAGTTTTTAAATTGTTCCTGGGATGTGCTTTCAGGATAATGTAACATTGTCTGAAGTAACACATGCCAATCAGCCATAATTTACACACTGTATTGCTAAGCCTGTTTATGTTGACACATTTTAAAAGGAGAAATTTTATTAAAATTGATTAGTCATTGATTATGATAAATTGACTGGGTTGACTAGCATTTAATTTTGTATGGAAGCTGAGATTTAATGCATAATGTTAATTATGAATTTGAGTGGTACCGAGTTGTTGTTAATAATATCTTGTTCTTTCAGGTTCAGGAGGATGCGTTCTATGTCTGTGATATGGATGACATTGTCAAGAAGTTTGAAGTGTGGAAACAAAAGCTTCCACGTGTCTACCCTCATTATGGTATTGCTATTTTCTTTGGAATTTTTTGATCGAAAATTCATTCCTTGTGATCATCTTAAGTACATGTATGTTAATATGTTTGGATTTTTTTTCAGCTGTGAAATGCAATGATAACCCACTTGTACTCCAAGTGCTTGCTGCTCTTGGTATTGGCTTTGACTGTGCTTCTAAGGTAATGCAATTTTAAATTACTCTACTCATAATTTAGTAATAGATTTATTTTTCTTAAGGTGTTTGTTTGCTGCACCTTTGAAGGTAAGCACATTGATAGAGAGAATTACTTAAGGTTGGGCCATGATTGGTGCCCATACCAAAGTGGTTTTATAAATGTGTTTTTCCCCCAGCACATTTGGCATGTTTGTAAAGTTTAAATAGTTAAGAGAATGGGCAAGGTGATTTGTTTTATCACTGTACAACAAGATCTCTGAGTGGGATATTTTTTCATTAGTGTTCATTTTATAATTAGTTGTTTACATTTCTAAGAATGTATCATTTAAAGTTGCACGTTAAACTTGAACAGTATATTTTCCTCCTGAAAAAAAAGTTAAATGAAAAATCCAAAGAGCATGATTTCAGATTATTTCCTAGCATTAGTGGGAGTGTGTGATGTATTCTTACCAAATAGGGAATACCCAAGAAAGAATTTTAATGAAAAGCATGAAATTTTTTTAGCTGTTTCATCACATGACTGTGATCACCATTGTGGAAATTGGGAATTCATTGGATATGTTGAATGCAACTGGGAAGCGAGATTTTCAAAAGTCTAAATTACTCCAGAAATTGAAGTATTATTCTTTGTGGAATTCATCATTGTGGTGGTATTTTTGAGTTCACCGGTCTCATGTGGTTCCTATGTGAGTGTTGCAGAAACTAATCATTGGTAATACTACTCCATCCATGCTCATTTTTACCTTTCTTCCCTATTCCTTTGCCCAGTGCCTTGCTCTTCCATGTCATTTATATATGAATTGCATTTTTTTGTCTGGACTGCTGAAATATAACTGTTCAAATAAACTAATACAAACCCAATGTCTTTAAAAAACATTTTATAATTTTTCTATTTTCTGTTATTTGCATAAAGTACTTGTTCAAGGAATATTTTTATAATGAATTTCCGCATGATAGTTTTTTCATTCATTCTAAGATTTTAAAGGGAGCAGTAGCTGAAGTACAATCAGCCATGCTGACTTGTGACTAATTGAGCTTCAACTACTGATGATAAATAAGAGATTTTAATTTTACATAAATTATTTGTGAAGTAACTTTGACAGCTGATTAGAAATAAAATACAATTATTGCACACATAAATACCAAAGTTCCATAAATAAAACTATATTGAGAGAATTTATGGTTGTCATCTAAGATGAATGAAAGTACATAAATATAAGTTTGTTATTCTACAAGGTTGTAGTGACACTCTTTCTTTCACTAATCTCATGAATGTCAATGGGTGTGGTGTCAGCTTATCATGGGTGCCTATTCCACATGAATGAGGGCCATTAGATTTTCATATGTGATTGGCATTTTTTTCCAGCTGAAATTTTACATTTAAAGTAGGCTGTAATTTCTTTATGGCCCTCTATCTGAAAATATTGAAATGACATTGATGAATTGTGCTTTGGAGGGGGATGCTTAACTGTTTTTCATACTATATTTGTACATATGCTATATTTTTATTATGTAATTGTCTGATGGAGCAAGATTTCATTTGGGAAGTAAACATTTTCATGGTCATGACAGTAGCTGATTTCACACCAAAAATTTGCTCTGAAAAATTAAGCAAAAACAATGTCTTTCATTTGGATAAAAATTTCCTTTGTCTTGCAGATTCATTGATTTTGCTGAATTGAAACCAACTAATTATTCCATTTTCACTGTCACTATAGTTGTTTTATGTACAAGGAATGGCTAAATCTTCTAATTACATACTTTTGAAGTGGTTGTATCAGAATTCAAAATAGTAGTCTTTAAATGTCACATTCTACCAAGGGTTATAATAAAAATATGTAGAAATAATTTTTTCCCCCATAAAGTATTTGGTTAAGGTGAGCAATGGACTAAATTATACTATTTCAGCATTTTTGGAGTCTTGTTATTTTAAAACCCTAGTGGTGGGTATTTGCAAATGTGTACACCCAATGAACTCACATGTTGATGGGGTTTTCTACACCCCCATGCCTCTTCTCCATCTGCCTCTCCATTGGCCATCCAATCCCATTGAGTGGTGGGTGGGAGGAGGTATCCAAATAAAAGATCTGAAACCCATGGGCTGAGGGATGCCCAGGTTCTTTTCCAATTCTATAAATATTATAGAAAATAAGTAAATAAATTGAGGGAATGCCCCTAAAATTAAGTATATGGCTAATTTCTTTGATATGCATGCCTAATTTTAATATATTTTGGGCACAAGTAACACTAATATGACTTACTAACAGAAATATTACTAGAAATGTAATGTTAGTGCTTGTGGTGTCTTTTATATGTAGCCTTTGCATTTTCAATCACATTGAACAATTGAAGCTTGTTTCTTCTTGATTATTATGCCTTCATTCAGTCCAGGTATTGTTTCAACTTAAACTTAAATTAGCCAGGTCAGTCCAAGCAATTAACATTTTGTCAATGAAATGGTAAGCTGTGATGGCACCAAGCAGTGGAAGAAAGGTGCTATCTTTTAGTTTGTAGTGTATATAGTGTTTTGCATATTGTTCACTGATGTTTTCCATATTGCAGCTATACAGATGATTTGGAAGAGATTGTGTTTCTTGTCCTTCATTGTAATTATCTGAAGGGTTGTTTGTTTGTGCATACAAAATAGACAATTTTTTCACAATTTGTTGTTTTTTACTGAGGGATGATAGGGAGTATTCATTATTCAGTGCAACTGAGTTGATAAGACCCATATTACTTAGCAGGTGGCCTTCTCATTTTTCTCCCTTCACCTTCAGTTAATGTTTTTATTTCCTACAATTGTCTCTAATTTCACTCTGTTGTTTAATTCAAGGCACTATGTCGGTTGTTTAGAAAAGAGTTATTAAAAGTATCTGGACATATTTGACTAATTTGGTTAATTGCTTGTTCACCAAGGATGCTGCAACTCTAGGATCGGTGACGTATCCTTGGGACTGTATGCATGTGAAAGCTTCCCGTTTCGTAGTTGAGGACCAAAAATGCACTGTATGAGTGCTGTGAATAGAAAAGGCTATGCTTTTATGTTCCATCAAATTTAAGGAAGAACCAGCATCATATGGCAATTTTCTTTAATTTTAAAAATTAAAGTATATTGGGTGAGTTGTTCAGTGTGTATTGATGAGATGCTCTTTGGGTAATTATAAATGATTTTTATGAAGGTATTGTCCTAAAACTAATTTAATAGTGAATGGTTGAAAGAGGTCTGTGATTTTTTTTTAAATTTGGAAATGGCATTTTACTGGAGTTATTTGATGGGTGTGCCCTGCCATAAAAAAAATTGCAGTTGATGAAAACCCAGTTATTGATTGATGGTTAAATTTAATTTATTCTTTGGATAAATTTGGTTGATTGGAAATTTATATACATATGTACTTATTTACTTGGTATTCTTGGTGTATGACTTTGTCTTAGATTATTAGTCTATATTACTCCTATATTCTTTATACAATTAACAAATTATAATGCTCTACGTCTCAGTATTGTAGCCCTTGTAAGATATTAGATGAATTTTTTTGTGGAATGTAATTCTGTGGCGAACATGACACCTTCATTACTAGTTGTAAGCTAAAGTATGCCTTCATACAGTCATATTACATTTAGTGTCTCAGTATTAGTTAGTGTAGTATGATAATGCTATGAAGAAGTTATAATAATAATTTATTAAATCAATTCCTTTTTTGTTAAATACGTACATTTATTTTCAAACTTTTACTCTTCTATTAAGAATCGTGTTAATATCTTCTCACTGATAAGATTTTCCCTTGTATTAGTCTATTTTATTTCATCTCAATCATATCCTATACATGTTTTCATGACAATTTTCTTAGCCCAGTATTGCAATTTCATGGTTTCATTCTTCAGGGTCATACTTGTTTATGTCATTTTGTTATAATCACTATTATTTTCAGTGCAAAAGTTCTGCATTTCATTTCTTCATTCAGATAATGAATGCATCTAATTCATTATTTCATAATAGATAAATTTGTTTTTTTTTAGCTATTATTTATTACTATTACACACTGAGTTGCATGGATATCTTCAAAATTGCCCATACTGTCATCAGATTAGCATAATTTCAAAGGTGAAAATTATGCATTTAATTTGTTACAATCAGTAAATATATAACATGTTAAAATGTTTGTGTTCATTAATGTGATGCTTCTTTCTAGTTTCATCATCTTTTAATTCTTAAATATATATTCTTTGGATTAATAAAGGGCTTATATTAAAATCTAGGCATATGAATTTTGTGATGGCATGGTAATAGCATAATTCCTACTAGTGTTTCAAAGTTCAAGTGTACAGAATATTTAATTAGTGTAATGAATCAAGATTTAGAAAAAACATTGACTCTTCCAAAAAAATATCAATAGCATGAGGTTTTTAAGTCCAAGTAAATTTATGTCAATTGCATAAATTTACCATATTTAAATTTATGAAAACTGATATTATTAGAAATTTTGAAGTACAATTGGAAATATGTTATTGCCAAAGAGCACCACTAAATATTTTTAGATAGAACTAATGCATAAGGTGGAGCTAGATTGCTCCTTGAGCTTTGGCAAAGGTTTTCAATATTACTATGAAGTTAGATTTATTTTGAATGCCATGCAATGTGTAATGTCATTGAGGGAACTGATGACTTGTTTCATTTCATCAGGTGTCACAGTTTTGGAATGAACCAGATTTTAAATGTGGTGATATGTAAAGTGATGGTCATGCTTGCTTATTCCCTTAATTGTTTCAATTGCAGGTTGAAATGACCCAGGTGTTGAATATGGGTGTTGATTCAAAGCGTATCATTTTTGCAAACCCTGTAAAGCCAGCTTCTCACATCCGACATGCTGCATCATTGGGCGTGCAGTTGATGACATTTGATAATGAGGTGGAACTGCACAAGATTCGTTCCCTGTATCCAACAGCCAGGTAATGCATATTGTGATTTGAAGTGGCAGTTTTGATTTTGAAGACATGTGACCTGCTTTAGGAAAGATGCAAGGGCATGCTGCCCTTTTATATTTAATTTTTCCCTGATGATATTTGTTAGTCAGGATTTAGGAGTGCTGTAGTCTGTTGTGCCAGGGCTCATTGAAAATCTACCCTAACCCATTAGACCACTGGAAATTGTATAAGTTTACATAAATATTTTAAATTAAATACCTTTGAAGGTTGACACATGGGTCATTTGTCTGTGAAACTTTTTGCCCAAGAAAACTGAACTTTTAAGCAATGCAGCATCAAGAAAGTAACACAAGGGCTTGAAAGAACTTATTGTAGCAGTTGTCATTTTTGCAGTCATAAGGTCAAGATTATTCCTTTTGCATAGGGATTAAAATTTCCATATCACCTTTATTTCAATTCATATTTATTATTTTACGTTATTGTCAATCATTGTTACTTTTCTACGGCTAACATGTAAATTCTCTTGCTATTAGTAAACATTTTGGTGTAATCACTTCTAATTGGTATTTCTGATAAACTTGAATGGGAAAATACCATCAGCTTTATGTTATTATGCATATGGTATGGCATCAAGGCATGTTTGCCAGATTTTCAGGTGTGTAAAAATTTGAGGTGACATGGCCAGTGGTGGCCATTGAATGGTTTATTGGATGGATAGTATTTGCATCATATTTGGTCCAGTGTCCTTGCAACCCAAAAATATCAGGGCTTAAAATGTGATGGTATCTAGAAGGGATACGTAGATGCTACAAGGTTGATCAATCCTCAAAGCTAGATTATGGACTCTGTGAATGGATCTAGAATACTTGCATGAACCTAGCATTAGTGTGGATGGATCCTTGCATGTATTTACTTAAGGTACTCATGTGCATTAGTTTCCAATTTATTGGATGGTGGTAATTAATTTTTCCTTCTCTTAAAAAAAATGAAACATTCACATAAAATTAATTGAATTTATTTATTTTTATCAAAATATTAGGACAATCATGTTTCTCTGAAATTGTAATTGATATTCTGGTGTCATGTTGTACAATCCGGGTAGTTATTTATATTAACTGATCTCTGTGTACTCTTTTTTTAATTTTTGGTTTCACTTTTAGGGTGGTTCTACGAATTAGATGTGATTCAGAAGTTGCCCAATGTCCTTTGGGAATGAAGTTTGGGTGTGAGGCAACAATGGAAGGCCCAAGACTACTGGCTTTGGCCAAGTCTCTTGGTCTTCATGTGGAAGGAATATCTTTTCATGTTGGTTCTGGATGTGGAGACCCACCTGTATTTCGACGTGCAATTGCCCGCTCCAGGGCCCTTTTCGATCATGCTGAGTCAACCCTGGGCATGCAGCTAACCCTTTTGGATTTAGGTGGTGGTTTTCCCGGAAATAAGGGTTCATCCATTGATGAAGTAAGTGAAGTAATGTCTTAGTCGTTATTAAGATTTAATTTGAAGTTTTAACCTGTTTCTAAGATAGCTTAGGTCCAGGCATACTCGACGATGAAATAGAAAGGGCATTAAAGGAGATGAAAGCAAATAAGGCTGTGGGGGTGGACAATATTCCTGTAGAAATGTTGAAATGGTTAGGGAAAGGTGGGAAGAAGGCCATATATGGCCTGATTCGTTGTATCTATGAGGAAGGAATCTGGCCGGAAGATTTTGTGAGATCGGTGTTAGTTCCTATTCCAAAAAAGGCAAAGGCTTCGTCATGTGAGGATTACAGAACGATAAGTTTGATATCCCACGCAGCTAAAGTTATTCTCAGGATCATCAACAAAAGGATAGAGAGTAAGGCAAATGATTACTTAGGGGATGATCAGTTTGGGTTCAGGAAAGGAAGAGGTACGCGTGATGCCATTGCAGTAATGAGATCACTAGTCGAGAGGAATATAGAATACAATCAGGACGTTTTTGCCTGTTTTGTAGATTTCGAAAAAGCATTTGATAGAGTGAATTGGGAAAAATTAATGCGTGTATTGCAGAAAATAGGAATGGATTGGAGGGACAGGAGACTGATCCGCAACCTGTACATGTCTCAGACTGCTCAGGTGCGAGTGGGGAACGGAGAGTCCGGATGGGCAGTGTTAGGAAGAGGTGTAAGGCAGGGTTGCCCATTGTCAACGGTGCTGTTCAACGTATATGTGGAGGAAATGATTAAAGAGGCATGGGAAGAACTGGAGGTAGGAATGAAAGTTGGAGGGGAATTCGTAAAATCAGCTAGGTTTGCTGATGACCAAGCATTAGTTGCTCAGTCAGCCAAGGGGTTGCAAGCTTTGTTGAGTGAATTGGAGGTCCAGTGCGATAAATATGGGATGAGAATCAATATTAATAAAACAAAGGTTATGCGATTTTCCAGAAAGAAAAAGGCTAAGCTAAATATTAAAATAGGCGGGGAAAAAATAGAGCAGGTAGAACAGTTTACATATCTTGGAAGTGTTTTGGACCAATACGGTCAAAGTGGTAGGGACGTAAGGAGAAGAATTGCGCTAGGCAAGGAGGCTTTCTCAAGGAGGAGAGAGTTGATGACGGGGACGTTGAGTAGGGATGTTAAGACAAGACTCGTAAAAACTCTGATATGGAGCGTAGCTATGTACGGCGCGGAAACGTGGTCGCTGAAGCAGGAGGATAGACGTAGATTGGAGGCTTTTGAAATGTGGGTGTGGAGAAGAATGGAGAAGGTGAAATGGACCGAAAGGAAAACAAATGAGGAAGTACTAGAAATGGTGGGGGAGGAGAGGGGTTTGTTGAGAGAAATCCTATGGAGGCAGGAAAAATGGATGAAAGGCGTATTGAGCAGTAGTGGAATGTTGAAGAGGGTAATAGAGGGGAGAATGTTGGGCAAGCGAGGTAAGGGTAGGAACAGGATAGGGATGTTGCACGGGATGAAGGGAGGAAAGAAGTACACCGAGATGAAGAGGGACCTGATATAGATTAGTTTGCAAGGTGGGGAGTCACTAAATGTTTATTTGATAGTTGTGTCCATCCAAAAACCTACCTTAACCGGTAGATTACCTAATAAAAAAAAATAAACCTGTTTCTGATGATTTGGCAGTGTGGTGTAAGTCATGTAGCTGCAATTTTCAATATTCATTATTAAACTAAAAGTTTAAAATGCTTAATGCAAACAGTTCACGTAACTGCTACTAGAGGTATTGTTTATGAATGCTACCTTATGCATCTTTTTGAAATTACTCCATTTACAATCTTAAAAAATTGCAAAATACTCTAAATAGCTCGAAAGTCAACATTTAATAGTTAGAAATGTGAAAATGTTGATGGCTGGAAAACAGAAATGGAATAATCTACATTCACGTTTTTATGTAATTTGGAATAATGGGGAATTTATTGGAACATCAAAATTGTGTTGTAAATAGTGGGAAAATATAAATTCTAATAATGTAGATAAGTGATTTTTTTATGTATTATATCGTCCATAAAAATTTTCATTCTTTTGCCAATTGAAAACTCTAGCAGAAAATACATTTTTTGTGGGCATTTCCTGTTTTGTAAGCGATGCACCTGTGATGTGTGAATGAATGAATGTGTCATTCTATTTACTTGGCTGCTCACCATTAATTTCGAATTGATTTAATTGCAGATAGCTGATGTGATAAATGGAGCTCTGGAAGAGTTCTTTCCAGTTGGGTGTGGAGTGCATGTAATTGCTGAACCTGGACGATTCTTTGTGGCCTCTGCCTACACCTTGGCCACGCACATCCATTCCTTGAGGGAGCCACCCCCACAGTCTCCTTCCATCTTACCACCTGGGATTGTTGAGAGTTTGAGTTCCTCCAGGAACACTGTATCCGAAGGTAATGAAGACAACCTTGAGGAAGATAAGCCAAAGGCTAAGCAGCAGCCATCCATCATGTATTACATAAATGATGGAGTGTATGGCAGTTTTGGAAACTTGCTTTATGACCATGCCCATGTGACTCCAATTCCATTAAAGGTATGATAAGTTACATTATTAAAAACGTGCATGAATAGCTTACCCAGTGGTTTTTGGGCTTTACTTGTTGCAATTGATTATTGTAAATTAGTTTGTCTTTGAAGGATGGGTTTTTATGTATTTTGAAATGTCTACTTGAAATTTGGCTTTACACTTTTTTCATTTCCTACCAGTAGATGCATGTAATTGTATAACATTATGGTTTGACATGTTCAAGTCAAAAGTATTTTGAAAGTAATGTGGACATCTAAGGTTGAAAATTTCCAAGGAATAAAGAACCAACTTTCATTAAAAAAATAGGTGATACAGACATGCCAACTCTCCCGATTTAAGCGGGAGACTCCCGATTTTTCCTTCTTACGTTCTTGATGAACTGTTCAAATTGTGTACTTAGCTTAACATGTTAATAAAGTGTGACATTCATTAAAAATTGGCAAAGTGTCATAAAGGGATTAAGGTGCCATGCAAATATTGCGGTAATTAAAAGTGATTACTTCGTGATACACTTCTAAAAATCTCCCGATTTTTCATTTTTGAAAGTTGGCATGTCCTCCCGATTTTTCATTTTTGAAAGTTGGCATGTCTGGTGATAGAATTTGTTTACCTGCTATTCACAACATTTTTTCAGGTCCCATTAATGTTCATATTATTCCAGTGTATCTATGTCACCAATGGGTAATGTAGCAATCAGTACTACTATCAAACACACATTCTTGAAACCTGTCCTGACACAGGCAGTAAATCATCTGCTCCCTGATGACAAAGAGAAGGTTATCATGATCTGTCTTGGCCTAAAATTAAAAAATCAAAGTTAGATGGTTCTTTTCAAATTATCACAGTATGAGAGAGGGGAGGATGACTGTTTCATTCATTGACTGTTTC
Organism: Hetaerina titia; assembly: GCA_037158775.1. Lineage (NCBI taxonomy): Eukaryota > Metazoa > Arthropoda > Insecta > Odonata > Calopterygidae > Hetaerina > Hetaerina titia. The sequence continues at coordinate 104,550,654 of CM073772.1, read as the reverse complement.
ATAGTTCCCTCACTCCACTTAACACCCTTTGAGACCACAATTTTATTGCTTGTTAGTGTATTTGAAGTTGGGAATTTTAAAGTTAATTAATTTCAGTTAATTTTTTTGTTATATTTTTACTGTGTACCTTATGGTATGTTTCATTTGAAGACTTAAATGTTCTCTTCTTTTTGTGTGATTTGGAAGGCTAATATCATAGCAAAAATGGAATATTAATATATGCTCATTTTAATTGAAGCCGGTGCACAGTGGTAGCAAGCTGATCCTTAGCTCCATTTGGGGGCCAACGTGTGATGGTCTGGACTGTGTGTGTGAAGAGGCATTACTTCCCCAGCTCACAGTTGGAGATTGGATTATCTTTGAAGACATGGGTGCATACACTCTTGTTTCAGCTGGTCCCTTCAATGGCTTTCCAGTGCCAAATGTGTTGACTGTGGCATCAGAAGCTGTCAGGTAAGGTGCTTTGGCCAAGAGAGATTTTGGGGTTTAGTGGGCACCAATTTATAATATTTGTCAGTCAGCTATATAATGTTTGTGGGTTTTGAAGGTTTTGTTACTGACATTGGGTTTAAGGGTGAAATGCATACAATAAATTGTTGCTAATCTGGGCTATATGGGGTCAGGGGATTTAGATTGGGGAAAATTTTAATATATTTGATTTGAAATTTGGGAATTTGACACATGTAGCCCTAAGGGAGATTTATTTCACTTTTTGTGCACACCCTTGATAGGCAACTACTTCCAATGACTCCTCATGATCCATTGGCGCCTCCTTTATCTACCCAATACCTCGCAAGCCACTGCAAGGGCATGTGGTCACAGCTCCCATTGATCCCATTTCAATTTGAATTCTTTTTTAAATGAAATATATCAAATTTTCCTTTTAAGTCATTTAATATTTCACAAGTAACCATGATCAAAACACTGGTTATGCACTCTTGTGGATGAGAGTTGGGGGGGGGGGAGGTACTTGGTTAAAAGTTCATTCCATTCCATGGTTTTTCTTTGTTACAGCTGATAGGATGCAACTGTAGGAACAGATTGTAGAATTACTCTGATAGTTTTCTTTTTCTTCAGAGATTATCGATCAGTTATGTGGTTTACAAGTTATCGCAGGTTTTTCACACCAAGCCTTCATTTTTAGGGCATGATAATGGGAAGAAGTAAAGGTTATATAAGTTCATGGGCTGTCTCTCCATGTAGGTGAATGCTTTACTTTTGTCTTCTTTTCTGGTGACTAAAACACCGTGAAAGTGAGGTTATGATACTTGTTGATAATAACAAGGTGAATTTCAAATTGAATTGGTGGATATTAGGTTTTGAAGTCGTGTGATCAGTTCTGGACCGATTTATGGTTAAATGACAAATGTTTTTCTACTTACCAAAATCTTTACTTACTTTGTCCTCCCCAATAAATATATCTATATGTGGGCACCTATGTTTCGGAGAGGGAAATGTTTTTGATATAGTTCCAATTCTGAGAGAGAACTTATTGTAACAATTTGAAGAACTAATTATGTATCAATGAATTCATTGAAACTCTCTTAGAGAATTCACACTTTTGCTGATGATAAATTTTGAGTAATAATAATATAATAATGTTTCACAAACATTGATTTTTGTATTAAAACTATATTAAGTTGGTGTTGCTAAACTAACTTGTGTAACATTGTTTTCAAGTGTGGTTTTTTCTACATCACACCCATTCATATCACTCATCTTTGCATGATTCTTTTTCTAGGCAACTGTTGCAGAACAAATTGCCAATAACTGCAGAGCACTTTGAGAAGGTGATCGATATCCCCTTATATCCAACAATCCCAAATGCTTGGCCTACAATTTATGGGGATAGTGACCTGATTTTCCGTGGGAAAGGAGGCAAGCAAGATCCAGAGTGGACCCCTGAAGGCATCGTGGAGAAAGTGGGGAGCGAGTCACTCTCACCAGCTGAAAATGATTCTATCAATGGGGCTAGGAATGGGAAGGGGGGGCAGGGTGGTGGTGGGATGGGGAGAGGCCTGATTGGGAATGAAGGCAGCCTTGAATCACACCATGTTCATCTGCACCATCTCCCAATCGGAACATCTGCTCTCCCACTGCAGTTGGTTGAAGTCAGTCCAGTGGTTAACTGACAGTGTAGTTCCCAAAACTCGGATGTATTTTTATTTTACTTCCCCCTCTCTCTGATATTGTTTTCACTATGAAATCATGCTCTCGGTTACGGGTTTGAACTCCTAACCTTGAAGGAATTTAATTGGTAGTATTTCTGGTAAAATTGGTAATGGGTGTATAACACGCACATGTATTAACTTTGGCAGTATGGTTTACTATTTCAAAATTGTGCTGTATTTTGAACTGAAAATATCAAGATTGTTAGAATATGAAATGCAATGATTTATCTGGGATAGCATCATTTGGATGGAGCCATCGACTAATGACTGGAATTTCTATGCAAGTTGCTTTTGCATTAAACGTGCAGTAACATTGCATACTGTTTAATGGTGAACTTAGCTTTATAAAGGACTTGGATCATTACTTAGAAATAATACCTTTTTGATTTTATCAAAAGAAAAGCATTAATGATTATTGACATTGACTAGCTTCATTTTCAACCAACTTCAAAAATGGATATGTTTAGAAGTGGAAGGAGTAGCATAATAATTTCCTAATTTGGCCTAAACATGAAGTGTATCCTGAGGTTGTTTATTAGTGATAGTGTAATCTTGTCTTGTTTGGAATAACATAGGAAATCATATCACGTTCTATTGTGTTCATGGAAGTTTTACAGTGCATTGATGGAATGAGCATTTTAATTTGTGTTCATTGGGCTTTGATGTTCAAGTTCATTTTTACTGCCTTGCTATTTTTGTTATACTCCAAAATAATTTTTGAGATTTCTCTGCCTAATGATATAAGGTGCATTTTTATACATGATGTGTCATCCAGAGTTTGTTCTTCCTCATACAGCCTTTGGGTCTTACCAAGATAATGATATCCATTTGTGAATATTTTATGTAAACCATGTCGTACTGGTAAATAGGGACCTATACTATGTTCAGAGGAGTATTCTTTTAAATGGGTTTTCACTGGATTTAGATGGGAATTGGTCACATTCCATGTGCATGATACTTAAAATTATAGGATGAGAAAATGGTCAGCTATGTCATCATGTGTAACCACAGAGCAAGAGATCACAGCTCTAAACATCTAATAACTCATTCTTGCAGCAACAACTGTAGAAACCATGCCTAAATAAATATGAAGAGACAATATTGTCTTTCATTTTCTTTTTGTTTAGATAATTGTGGTCCCATTTCTTTCAGTACTGTAGGTCTGTCATTGGAGAGTACCAGAGGTTCATTTCTTAAAATGATTTTAGATGTGAGATGATTTTGAAATATGCATTTTGTGTGATATTTTGAAGTATGCAATTGCACTCCTACGACAGAGAGCTGCTAAGTCCATTTAAATATATTTAAAATGAAATGTGTTTAACTACTCATTAATGACCTCTTTGGAGGTCAAAAATAATGACGACTTGGAGGCCAATTATTATCTTCCCTCTGGAATCTTATTTAAATTCATCAGGACATAGATGGGCGTGAATTTGAACACATTTTGAAATGCTGACATGATTCACTAAGCTATATTTTTGCTGGTAAAAATATTAATATAACTTAATAACTTCCATAGATAAAATACAAAAAATATTAACTTTATTCCTCATAAAAAAGTGTCCACTATATGCAAATTCCATGATTAGAATAACAAGTATTGGGAAAAATGTTGGAAAATAATTTATTTCGGATATTGCTACAATGCTTCCAAATTCCTCTCCAAGTACTTGAATATCAACACACTTTTGCCAGTGGATATTCCATGTAAGTCTTCCTGATTGGTGGAATCCACAAAGTCCCTAGAGGTAAGAGTGTAAGCTTCTTTGATGGCCCTTGAAATCATATGGTGGTGTCTTTGGGGGGTGGATTTCACTTTTGGGAATTGGAAATGGTCTGTGATTCAAGTAGGGCAAGGGGAGGGGGGAATAATCTGCTAATTATCTTGAAAACATTTCAAATTCAACTGAGATTGTTAGCATTGCTTTAATGGTCAAGATGGTAAATGATTTAAATGAAATTCTGAATTCATGGTGGTACATGAACAACACGAATCGATTATAAATTTATGATAGCTGTTAATATTGAACACATTGACTGACTGTTAAACATAACAGGTGATTTTTAATGAATTAATATTGGCAGTCTGTGCGCTGTTGGAAACAAAGTGGTTAAGGAATATAAAACAGACATATGGCCAATTGATTATTCAAACAAAATAAAAATTTAGGAAAATAGGACTACCTCTACCTACTGATATTCTCATTGGTTTATCTTCCTAAATAAATCCTGCTCTGACCAAAGTAAATTCTGTTCATAGTTAACAAAGGATTTCTATTTCACTTTGTCTAATTTATATACTTGAGACTTTCACTCTGTATTTCTCATATGATGTTTTTCGTAATCACTGATTTAGGGGTCTTCATGTCACTTTTATGCAGGTAATAAGTCTTGTGTTTACCAACTTGAACATTTTCAACTGTGGCAGGGTAATTAGTTTCCCCAGACATCCTTAAATCAACACACCCTTGCTTAAACCCTCAGTAAGTTTTTCATGTGTTTTATGGTGCACAATGTGCTCAAGGGGTTATGTTATTCATTGAACTTTTTACTTTCTTGACATTAATATAACAAATCTTTTAATGGACCACACATGTCATAGAAATATTTGCAAAACTGGTTTTTTTCATTGATATTTTTTAAAATATTGGGGCACAAAAAAATGGCTGTAACTCATCAAAAATTTGAACTCAAAATCATTTGGTCTGTATAGGCTATTTTGAATAATGGGTGGTGTCAGGAATTAGGTTCTCAGTAGCTTCCAAAATTTGGGAATAACTGGGAAAGTGCTGAATATTTTGGAAAAGTTCGGAATTCAAACCATAATCATGACATTGCAATCTGGTGTTTCCAGTGAGAACAATACTTGTTTAATCTTGAGATCAGTTCATTTTTGCTATAGACAACTGCAGGTGCAGAACTAGGTAATAGCCAAAACTACAGCTAAACCTACCTGAATTGTACATATCAGTAGCACATGAAGTGATGAGGAATGGTCCACATAAAAAATCCCCACTCAGATTCCAAAGATAAATCTGGAGAACGTGTGCCATTGATTGTGAAAAGATCAAGAATGGAAATCTAGGAAAATGAGTGGTTACCCTTTTCCTTACTTTCACAGCAAAAATACTTACAATTAATTTTATGACCCACTTGAAAAGAAAATATAATTTTATTAGCCATGGGTAAAATTTCAATAAACTGTAACAGTAACTTTAACGGAGTCACCCACTATGTGTGCATTATAATGCAACCATTTCAGAGAGTAAAATCATTCGCCTTGACCGGGATTCGAAGTGTTTGAAATTGGCTTTATTAACATCGTGGACTGTGGCGTGTCACGCACGACTACGAATGCCTGTGACATTGTATGTACGGTATTTCGTCATAACATCTTGTTCCTTTAAAGCCCCCAAAATTTCAGAGTGTAAGAGGACGTCTCGGTAGCTTAAGTGGTTAAAGCACTCGGCCGGATATCGAGGGATCCGGGTGCGAATCCCGGTCAAGGCGAATGATTTTTACTCTCTGAAATGGTTGCATTATTAGCCATGGGTATTATTGCCTAACTTACCCTATTTTAAAGGATTCTCACAAGTGAAATCCCACCCTTGAAAAAATCCCAATTGATTGAATTAAATCATTATCCTATTTGTGATGACATTTTGGTGGAGAAGTTGCTCTTTCTTCCTATTGGCCTACATTTTTTGAGTACATAAACCCAATGAAGCTATCCAAACCTGTCATGAGCATCATTGGATGTTTAGCTCATTTTTGGGTGTTTCTATCCAAAATATATCTTGGAAGTGTTTTGAACCAATACCGTCAAATTGGTAGGGACATTAGGAGAAGAATTGCGCTAGGCAAGGAGGCTTTCTCAAGGAGGAGGGAGTTGATGACGGGGATGTTGAGTAGGGATGTTAAGACAAGACTCTTAAAAACTCTGATATTAACTCCGGAGCATAGCTATGTACGGCGCGAAAACGTGGTCACTGAAGCAGGAGGATAGATGTAGATTGGAGGCTTTTGAAATGTGGGTATGGAGAAGGTGAAATAAACCAAAAGGAAAACAAATGAGGAAGTACTGGAGATGGTGGGTGAGGAGAGGGGCTTGTTGAGAGAAATCCTATGGAGGCAGGAAAAATGGATGAAAGGGGCGTATTGAGCGGTAGTAGAATGTTGAAGAAGGTAATTGAGGGGAGAATGTTGAGCAAGCGAGGAAAGGGCAGGAACAGGATAGGGATGTTGGACGGGATGAAGGGAAGAAAGAAGTACACAGAGATGAAGAGGGACCTGATGTAGATTAGGTTGCTGGAGTGGGTTTTGTTTGGAGTTACAAAATGTTTATTTGATAGTTGTGCCCATCCAAAAACCTACCTTAACCGGTAGATTACCTAATTATATATATCCTAAATATATGGCACACATTTTCACAGCACTTTCCCAGTTCTGAGAGTATTTGGCTGATAAGATAAGAGAACATGAAGAGGGTTTTGATGAGTAACAATTGAATGTCTAACAAATGCTGATAGTGTGGAGTACATTGTGATGGTATGGTGTGATTGTGATGGTCTAAAAATGAAATGGCAAAATCTCCAATTATCAGATTGTTCTTGATGGAGCATGTGCAGCTTCAAAAATGAATGTGACTATTGTTGTCTTCCACAGCAGAAATACTCCACTCCATGAAACACATTGAAGTTAAGATAAGTTGTGATGACTACAGTATTCACTTTAAGCATTAAATGAAATATTAAATGCTCTTACTTCTCTATAATTAGCCATTTTCCCTCAAAATGCACTTTGAATTCAATTGGGGCTAGCTTATTTCATTCTCAAATTTTTCAGTTTTAGTCTGATGCTCTAACCTCTTGGAGATCGAAACTAAGGCTTCCCCATTTTTTGTGACAACTGAATTTTAGGAATTTCTCTGTGGGTAGCCCTTCAGTGATTAGATTCTAACTTTTAGCTAAAAATAAGTATGTCAATGCTCAAATTACATCAACATATTACCAATGAGTAATTTGGTGAACAAATCAAAATGGTGTTGATTAATCATTACGCATTGATTGATAAATTGTATTAGCAGTAGATATGAGGGAAGTTGCAGATGGCTATAGTCATTTGTACCAATAGGGATAGGTGATTAATTGGGTGGAGGTAGGATGCCCAGGAAATGGTGGAGCGAAATCCAGCATTAGCCTACTCTTAATGGAAGTTGTTAAGGACAACATGGTTTAATATCCCTCCTGTTGGGCAGTATTCCTTTTGGGGCGTTTTTACATAGTATCCAGATGCATAGTCTTCAGAAATAATTTGTAATGTATAGTAGTAAAGCTACTTCACTTGTTTGTTGCAGTGTGTACAAACCAAGGCTCTCTAAAGGCATTGGTTGGTCTGTCTGGTTTTAATTTTGTGAATAAGAAAGGAGTGATGATGTGCACAATTTCAAACTGAAGGTAGTTGTCATGAATTCTGACGTAAAAAAATACCAGATAACGTGTATTTCAAAAATGCTACCAAATTTGGTAGTCTTCTACTTCCTAACCAGCAGTATGACGCTGCAGGACCTACATAACAAAGTTAAGAAACGCGAATAGTATTAGCAATAAATTAGCATTCGTCTTAACTTTACAAAAGTTTAAAAATTAATGAAATATTTTCGGTCACTAACTAGAGACCGAAACAACCCAACGCCTTGAACTAGGGCTATATTCTATTTTTGAATTTTTCGCCGATGAGTAAACCAAAGACTAAGTCTACTGAGAGCAAAACTATGTTTTGTAATTCAAAGGGGGACTGATAGTTATGGAACGGAGGAGCCCAGGGGCCTTATGAGGGACTCAAAGGACCGTAACTACGATAACTACTATTGCTGGCTTGCATCTCTTTCAAACTCTGCGCCACCGACTGTGAATGATAAGCGCGTGCAAATACAACCAGCAAACTTTAGCTCCGCCTGTGTTCCTAATCTCTAGCCATTTTTTATTAATTTACTTTGTTTTCGCGCAGCGGATAAGCAGCAGCATAGAACAACGGTGTTATTTCATAGCTCGACTCACCAGAGGCGCTCGCTGTTTACATATTATTTAACACCCCTGCCGTCATCTGTGGGAATTCGGGAAAGCTTACGAGTGGGTGTTGATCGCCTTAGATTCTTCTTATGTCGTGGCCTGCTTTACTAATAGGCTGTAGGGGCGACAGTGCGAATTCCATATTTTTTCAGAGGGATTTGTTTATCTTTTTGCGTGAAGTTGCATACAATGAGTGGTTTTCTCTGAATGTGCTACAATGAGGGCAATAAACTTATCGGTTTAGTTTTTTGAGCGAAACCTGGGAAATAATTCTTGCCTTCAAATTGTGAGAACGTTATTTAAATCATGATTTATCTCAGGAGGATGGGTTATACTGTTACAGTCTATCACCTGTTGTTTCACTTACTACTGCTGACGTTGGGATTTTCTCCAGCGTTTTGTTTTTTCTCATCAATCAAGAATACTTTTAACATGGGTATTCAATCTGTGGGGAATGCATTTTGCAGTGGTGTAAGATGTTGTGATTTTCATTTAAATGACAATGGTGAGTACAGCAGCATTGGGGATTACTCCATTTCTTGGCCTTTTTCCTTGGCTTTGTCTCTTCGTCGTTTTATATATTTAAATACTTAAGTAGCCTCCTGTACAGTTCGGTAGGTTTTCTACAGTCGCTAGACACCATATCTCATCCTTGTGATATTGAAACTCTTCCTTTTGCATGCATTTCTTTTGCTCTGCAACATTTTTTTTCTCTGTTCATCATACCTTCTGTTACCCGCAATGCCCACCAGAAAGTAACTTCCTTTATCTTTAGCATTTTCCCATCACTGTCAGTGTTCATCAGCTCTATACATATCAGTATCATCTCAGTCCTTCATGTCTGCCTGTTTCAAGTTTCACGAGCAACTTCGTATGTTCCCCCACCACATATTGTGTAGCTTCCTACCCTGAGTGTCCGGGTTGGAATCCCGGCGGTGGCTGGATTTTTCAGAGGTATCCCTACTCGCGGTGGTATGTGGAGAGCATTCCAAGTAGAGTACACTGTCCGTTGGGTGGGGCGTTAAACTGTGGACGCCTTGGTGCCTGTCGTTAAGAGTAGCCAAATGTCGACGCCGGGTTTCTCTCAACCCGTCCTCTAATGCCTGATTATTCCCCCTTACCGAATAAACCACCTATTCCCAATGGCGCAAATGACCTTAGCTGTCGGTCGATCCCCTCCCGCCCAATAAGTATTCCTACAACTCGTGTGGATTTCTCTCAGTCCAACTTATTTTCTCCAATGGGATTCTCTATAACGTTTTCCCTTGTCAGAGGTAAGTTGAAGTATTTATAAGTACTTTGGAAACCATATTCTAAGATATATACTAAAGGGATATAGAAAGGTCCAAAATTAACTTGTCGTATATTTATCTTTTGTTCTATTTTAATGCCTACCCACTTATACACCCTGTAACTTAAGTTTAGTGGATTTTTTCTATTGTTTGATCAAGTTTAAGACAGAGAATCTTTGAAAACTCTGGTATTTCTTTATGATAATGTTGACTGTTGATGAAATCAGTTTTCTTTAATATTGATTGTTCGTTTATAATGTTATTTGATCCCAAAATATGTGTTTAAATCATTTTAAAGAAATAATTTGAATAACACAACCTGAAAAAGAAAATTTGTCATTTTCAGTAAATATTTTAGGGCATGTGATCTGTTTGAAGATAGAATATAATTTTATAATATCAATGCTAAATTGTTTATCAGCATCGACTGTATCTATTTATTCATGTAATTCATACAATAAATGGCCTTTCTACAATGCATATACAGGTGAAGATTAAACACAATTGATACAAATGTAAATCTAATGCTTCTAATTAGTACACATTCTTTTTGCATTTAAGTTCAAGTTAATAATCATACATTCTCTGTACTGAAATGCTTATTAATCTAATCTTTCTTCATTTACATGTCATGACTTAACTCATTTTTCAAAATATTCATTTTGCCCAAGAGTTTCTTCTTCTAATGCCCCTAAAGTTATATCCATTTTTTTTCAAAATGTGTTAATTTTTACTCCTGTTCTTATTTATTTCATCCCGGTTCAATGCTTAATTTAGTCATCCTCCTTGAGTCGTATTACGTTCATTGTCTCATGATTAATCTCCATTCCATGGTTCATACATTGTGTCACCCCTCACCTTTCAGCTAAAAAAACTCGCATTTACCTTTCTTTCCATCAGCCTGTAATGCAGTGATGAAATGCCTCCCTGACTTCAACCTGTTCCAAACACCCCATTCTGTTCACCCCTGCGAGGCCCTTATTCCCTTCTAATTTTCTTCAGTCCACCTCCTTCACTAATGATTTTTCTCCCTAATGTATGTACACTGAACATCTTTTATGTGGTGCTTTTATTTTTCTCTATATCAACACACTTCTCCTTCCAAACATTTTGTTTTGCCTATTGATTTCTTGACTGAGATTTTTGTGTAGCTCCTTGTACTATCTTCTCCAAAACTCCATATACCTGCTCTTGTATTTCCTTCTCTTTTCCATCCTTGTGGCCTTTTTTTAAAAAATGGCTTATTAATTATTTTCAGGTTCACTGTTACTGTTGTTCTCTGTGACTCATGATATCCTGTTTGTTTGATCTTTCCCAATTAGTGACACACCCTTTATCCTCACATGGATATTTATTTAGGTTTAATTGGAATTTCTTGCTTTTAACTTCTGTTTATGTCTCTGAATTCAACTTTATCACCCTCCTATTTCTTCTAATCCTTTTGAAGTTGAAAAGGCATCTCACCCCAGTGGGATGGCCATTTGGGGGATGGTGTCACGTAACACCACTAAAACACTTAACCCATAAACCAGTAATGGACAGAGATCGGAGTATAAGTCCCAGCAACTATGGGGCTCAGCCCACTTGACCATGTGTCATGCCCAGGAGCAGGAGAGACAAGGCCTCTGTGGTCATCATGTCACAAAATCCTTGTGTAGCAACATTGATAGCAGCAGCTCAGAAGGACCCAATCAGTTTAAATAGGGAATTGGAATGTTAGGACAATATCGAGGAGGACAAAATGAGAAAATATGAAGTGGGAGAAAAGGAGAGAAAATGTAGATGGTTTAAGAGTTGTGTGAGGTGAGATAGAAAAATAGCAGGGATGACTGAAGTGGTAGTTATACAGGTAGAGTAATATACTGCAGAGGGGATGAGAGTAGACAAGGGATGGTAAAAGAATTAAGCTAAAAGGTAGTAAGAAGCATAGTGACCATAGAGCAGGTGAGTGATGGAAAGTTATTAGTTAAAGTAAAAGCTGAACCAGCAAACATGATCATAAATAAGGTCTACTTATCAAGGAGTTATATGGATAAATAGAAAGATAGGGTGTAGGATCAAGTAGAGAGAGTTTTTGTGGGTGTTCCTGGGAAGGAAACATTTGATAGTGATAAGGGAATGGGGTGCTGGGGTGGACAAAGGGAAGGGAGGGAGTGAAATAGGGGACAATGGTGTAAGAATAAGGAATGGCCACATGGAGAAAGCAAGAGAGATCAATGGAGGAATGTTTTATTTATAACTAACTCATGGTTTTGACACCACAGAAGATGTAGGCACATGTGGAAAATGCCTAGGAACATGGAGAGATATCAGTTAGACTTTATTATGTTTAGGGATAGATTTAGGAATAGCATTATCAGTTTGCAAAGTTTTCTGGATGCTGATGCTGAGTAAGATTATAATTTAGTGCAAATTAATTGTAAAACTAAGACCAATTGGTAAAAATACAAGATAGATGCAGAAATGGAATGTAAAAGCATTAACTGGGACTAATAGGAAGGAGTGCCAAGGAGCAATGGAAAAATTAAATGGTGTACACAGAGAGACAGGTAAAGTGGAATAAAGGGGGATAAATTCAGAAAAGGAATATTGAAAACTACAAATTAAACTGTAGGAATAGTAAATTGGAAAATTACTTGGAAAAAATGAATTACAGGCAAGATAATTAAGATGATGGATGAGAGTAGGGGATGGAAAAATATAAAAATCAAACTAGGAAGAAGGAATAACAAAGAGTTAAATAATAAACTGAGGGGGGAAACTCGGGGTGAAAGAAGCATGGTGTAGGGTGTATTTGTGGATAGGTTGAGTTTACAGAGGACAGGTGAAATCTGTTCACTGCACTGGAAGATGGAAGCACTGTCAGGAATTAAAAGGGAAAATTTATGTAAACAATGAAAGAAAAGAAAGGAAAATTTTTAATTGGCCCCAGGAAGGTTCTAAAGAAATAGAAAGAGTACATAAAGGATCTATATGATAAGAATATTAGGCTAGTAAGTTTAGACATAGAATGATAGTATGATATAGATGAGGATAGATTGGGTCCAGGCATACTTGATGGTGAGATAGAACTCAAATAAGGCTGTGGGACTGGATAAATTCTCATGAAACTACTTAAGGGAAATATTAGGAAATTTAGGAAAATGTGGAAGGAATAGTTTTTATGGGTTGTTTCATTACATTTGTGAAGGAAAAATGTATTCAGAAGATTTCATCAGATCAGTGTTTTTTACATTCTCAAAAAGGGGAAGGCAGCCATGTATGAGTGCTATTGAACAATGAGTTTGATATTGCACGCAGCTGAAGTGGTTCTCAGGGTCATCAATGAGAGGATGGAGAGGGGGCCAAATGATTACTTAGGGGATGTTTAGTTTGGAATTAGGAGGGGAGAGGTACATGTGATGCCATACCAGTAATGAGGTCACTAAAAGAGAGGAACATATGGAACTAATAGAGTATATTCATGATATATTTGTTTGTTTCATGGATTTTGAGAAGCTGCTCAATAGATTAAATTGGGTAAAATTAATGGATGTATGGTGTGCAGAAAATACAAGTAGTTTGGAGGGATAGGTGGCTTATATACAACCTGAACATTTCTCAGCCTGCTCAGATGCCTGTGGCAGGTGGAGAGTAAGCATGGACAGTGCTGGCAGGGGTGTGAAACAGAGATGCTTACTGTAACTGGTTCTTTTCAAAATATTTGTACAGATAATGTTAGGACAGGTGTGGAAAGGGTTGTGGGCTGGAGTAAATTGTGTGTGGAGTCCATGATATCAGTTAGATGTGCGGATGATCAGGCTTTTGTTAGCTAGTCAGAGCAGAGGTTACAATCATTGTTCATATCAGAGGTTCAATATTGGTATGAAGCGTGGTTTTGTACAGCTAGGAAACGTAATCAATGGACCAAGGTGATCCGTGTGTATGGAGGTCTTTGAGATGGGATTGTCGAGGATGGGAAAAATTAAATTGGCACAAAGAAAATCAAATGAAGAGGTAATGATGTAAAGAAGAGAATAAGGGAAACTTTAATTTAGTGTGTAGTTTTGTATGGATGGAAAACTTAGTAATAGAGACAGGAGGTTAAGCATGAATGGTGAAGGTTTTTTAGCCATGGGTGTGGAGAAAAATGGAGCTAATAGAATGGAAGTACTGTGCATTGTGGGAAGGAGAGAGGATTGTTGGGAGAAATCTGAAGGAAGCAGGAAAGCTGGATGCAGAGAATTTTGATAAGCGATGGAACTGTGATGGAGGGGAGAATGTTTGGAGAGTGTGGTATGGGGAGGTGCAGGAAAGTTATGTGGGAAAGGATGAAGGGAAGAACAAAGTATGCTGGATTGAAGGGTTTATGATTGTGTGAGGTGTCAAACTCTCTTTTTAGGTGAGGCTGAGAAAGGTAGGGATGTTAAGTTTGTGTCTGCCAGAAACCTAACATATGTTGTGCAAATTCCCACAAAAACTTGGGATGTGAGAGTAAAAGTGGTTTCACTGATAGGTTTAACACATGGGAATGTGGACATGAATTCTCAAAAAAAGTGATATTCCTTTTTTTGTATGCCTATGGTAATTGTGTGTGTCTAACGTGTCATTATAAAATCGTATGCATAATTATAATACATTTATGCTCATATTGAAAGACACTCAGCAAAATGAATGAACCTATAAATGTGGGACACACTTAGAAAAAATACAGGGCCATAGAAAACTGACCTGCTAGTTGAACTTTTGAGGGTGACCTTCTGGCTTGGTTAGCCAAAGGAAATTTAAGCAGGATAATGTAAAGGGATTATTGAAAAAGGGAGGCTGAGGATTAGGGTTGGCTCTTATTAATGTTTACAGACATTTGCATGATGTTATAATGGTTTAACAATTTGTTATGCTTTCACTTGCAGGCAAGAGTAATGCGTAGATTATGAACATTTTTTATGCTGTGAATTGCTAAGAATATTATTTCCTGATGTTGATATCAAGTCATCCTTACATTTTGCTTCTAGTTGAGGAAAATCTTCCTAAACTGCTGAAGAATAAGCTTTTTGGACAACACATAGCAACACCACTTCTTGTCGAAGCTCTCTCTAGTCATCGTCGTCATAAATCACAGAAAGCCCTAGGCATTGGAATGCATGGATGGACTGGAACAGGCAAGAACTATGTCAGTGAAATGATTGCGGAGAGTCTCTACAAGCAAGGGATGCTCTCCCCGTTAGTCCATGTCTTTGCTGGACGAGCCTCCTTCCCTGATGGTGATGAAGTGAAAAAATACAGAGTAAGACCGTAACTAGTTCATTTCATTCAGCATTACAAATTTTATTGTAAACATGAGCTTTAAGTTTGAAAGGTTTTCAAAGCTTTCTATAACTTTAAAATTTTCCAAAAGTTTTTGAAATACCTGCCAGTTGTATTCTATAATAATAATCATTGGAAGAATACATACATTGTAATTTACTAATTTGCTATATATCACAAGAAAATTGGTATTAAATTACACACAGATCTATTTTTATTGTTTATTATTTGAGAAACGTTATGTTTTACAGAAAGACCTTCTCACATGGATTCGTGGAAATGTCTCTCATTGTGGACCCTCATTATTTATTTTTGATGAATGTGATAAATGGCCTCCAACATTGATAGATGTTATCAAGCCATTTCTGGATTATCATTCTGTGATTGAAGGTGTTGATTACAGGTTTGCCTTATTTCTTTATATTTTTAAATATATTAAGAAACATTATGAATATCAGTATAATATCCCTTCATGATTGGCACTGTAAAAGCTTCAATTTTCTATTAGCCCTTCTGATGAAGTGGGATTACCTAGGGGTCCTTCTTGCCAGTGGGTTTGTCTTTTTAAAATGGTGACCAATTGATGTATCAGGGTCATCTGTGGTCCAGGCTTCTGTAGGTGGTTGTTGTGGGTGGAAGGAGCACGCAGGTGTTGGTCTGTGTGTGTTTTCTTCCTCTAGACTGAGGGTCTAAAGCTTCCATCTTCTTTCTTGTACACAAAGATGTCCTGAAAATATGACTATGAGAGTCTCTGCCTCTTTCCAGCCCTGGAAATTTTATTTGAACTTCATATATCTAGCATGGACAATATGCTATATATCATAGTATACAGACATGCCAACTCTCCCGATTTAAGCGGGAGACTCCCGATTTTTCCTTCTTACGTTCTTGATGAACTGTTCAAATTGTGTACTTAGCTTAACATGTTAATAAAGTGTGACATTCATTAAAAATTGGCAAAGTGTCATAAAGGGATTAAGGTGCCATGCAAATATTGTGGTAATTAAAAGTGATTACTTCGTGATACACTTCTAAAAATCTCCCGATTTTTCATTTTTGAAAGTTGGCATGTCCTCCCGATTTTTCATTTTTGAAAGTTGGCATGTCTGTAGTATATCATCTATGCTATGTATTAAAGCATATCATCTATACCATATATGTTATGATATGCTATTATTATCAAGTAATCTACTGGTTAAGGTAGGTTTTGGATGGACACAACTACCAAATGAATATTTTGTGACTCCTAATAAAACACAATCCAGCAACATACTCTACATCAAGTTCCTCTTCATCTTTGTGTACTCCCTTCATCCCTTCTAACATCCCCGTCATGTTCCTGCCCTTTCCTTGTTTGCCTGGTGGTAAACGTGGTAAAGACTGATAGGAAGAATCCTTCTATTACAGTCTTCAACATCCCACTCAACATCCATTTTTCCTGCCTCCTTAGGATTTCTCCCAAGAAATCCCTCTCCTTGCCCAACACACGTAGTACTTCCCCATTTGTTTTCCTTTTAGTTCATTTCACCTTCTCCACAGCCACATTTCAAAAGCCTCCAATCTACTTATATCATCCTGCTTCAGTGACCACGTTTCCGCGCCCTACACAACTTGCTCTATATCAAAGTTTTAAAGAGTCTTTTCTTAACATCCTTACTCAACATCCCTGTCATCAACTCCATTTTCCTTGAGGAATCCTCTTTGTCTAGTGCAATTCTTCTTCTTATGTCCCTACTACTTGGACCTATTGTGTTGGTCCAAAATACTTCCGAGATATGCAAACTGTTGCACCTACTCTAGTTTTTGCCCTCTTATTAATGTTTAGGTTAGCCTTTTCTTTCTGGAAAATCATATAATCCTTGTTTTATTAATGTTGATTCTCATCCCGTATCTTTTGCACTTAATTTCCAATCCACTTCGTAATGCTTGTAACCTCTCGTCTGACTGACAAATTAGAGCTTGGTCATCGGCAAACTTAACTGATTTTAAAAATTCCCTCCGACTTTAATTTATACCTCCAGTTCTTCCTATGTCTCTTTAATCATTTCCTCCACAAATTCGTTGAACAGCACTGGTGATAATTTACAACCCTACCTTACACCTCTTCCTAACACTGCCCATCCGGACTCTCCATTTCCCACTCACACTTGAGCAGTCTAACACATGTACAGGTTGTGGATTAGCCTCCTGTCCCTCAAATGTATTCCTATTTCCTGCAATATAGTCATTAGTTTTTCCCAATTCACTCTATCAAACACCTTTTCGAAATCTATGAAACAGGCAAATACGTCCTGATTGCATTCAATATTCCTCTCGATTAGTGATCTCATTACTGCAATGGCTTCACATGTATTTCTCCCTTTCCTAAACCTGAACTGATCATCCCCTAAGTAATCATTTGCCCTACTCTCTATCCTTTTGTTGATGATGCTGTGCAGGAAATCAAACTTATTGTTCTGTAGTTCACACATAATTTAGCCTTTCCTTTTTTTGGAATAGGAACTAACACTGACCTCACCAAGTCCTCAGGCCAGATTCCTTCCTCATAGATACTACGAATCAGTCCATGTAGACTCTTCCTCCTACTCTCTTTTCCTAAACATTTCGGTAGTTCTGCAGGAACGTTGTCTATCCTCACGGCCTTATTTGGTTTCATCTCCCTTAATGCCCTTTCTATCTCATTGTCGGGTATGGGTGGACCTAAGCTATCTTCATGTTTGTCTTGTTCCTTTTTTTATGTCTAGTGTTGTTGGCCGAAGATCTTTACCGTACATTGCTTCTATATACTCCTTCCATCTCTCTTGGATCTTTACTGTTTCAACTGTTATCTTACCCGACTTATCTCTAACTGTTAGCACAGATCATATCTTCACACTGCATGTTCTACCAAGCTTCGTTTGCTTTATTTGTTGCCCAATGATATGCTATATACCATATTATATCAATACCATAAGGCAGGAGGGCCCTGAATGACATTACAGATTTTTCATTCACAATAAATGTCCATCACTTGCAGTTTGTGCAACTTGAAGCCCATGGGGTACCCCAATACCTCAGCATAATGTCAAATGCTGTTTCAAATAGATATTCAAGCATAATTTTGCATCTGAAAACTACTAACCATTAAATTTAAATGTGTGCCCGTACAATTCCGGAAAATGTGATGAAATGCTTTTCATGAAATGTAATTCCTTACATCATGATTGGGAATTACTTTGTAGCTTAAGTTTTAGGCAAGCTTATGTATGGAAGTGGTAGCATTGCAGTGGGAGAAGGAGACATATTTTACCAAGTTATGTAAAAAATATGATGAGACCTGAGTGTCTGGCATTATTTGTACTGGAAGATAAAATATACCTTATCAGGCCATAGAATTATGTTAACAGGCCTTGTATGCTGATGAATGGCAATGTAGAATTTAATTCTATAAAATTTGTAGGGATATGCCTCATCATCTAAGGGTATGCATGCAATTCCTCTGACTATTATAGATTTTAGTAGTCCATAAATCCATTTCAGTTGCTCTCACTTTGTTTTAACATTGATTCCATGTGGTAAACAATTTCTCTAATTTATAGGAATGCAATCTTTCTGTTTCTAACTAATTCTGGTGGATCAGCGATTGGGCAACGTATGCTGGACTTGCATGAGCAGGGTGTCATTAGGGATGAGCTCACAATTGAGGATTTTCATGATGAAATCTCTATAAGTTTGTTCAATGAAGAAGGTATGTATTAACTTTAGTTACCAGTGTGGATTTGAATATGTAAAATAAGTAATTGTGTATCCTTAATGTGGGTATCTGGCCTTATTAAGAAATGTCATCTATTCTTAGTTAGCCTTAGTTTTATTAAAAGCATTAAATATTCTTTATTTCATTCATTTATTTATTTCATTCATTTATTTAGCATATCAACACCATATGGCAGGTGGAAGGTTGTGGGTGGCTGCTTTTAAGTTATTTAGTTATATGTTGGATACTGATTTCCTAAGGAACCTCAAAAGGTTCTATCGAGTGAGAATTTATCCCAAAATACAAGGTTTGTATAAAAAGTATCGGGAATTTTTTTTTAAACATAGACTTATTTCAGACATAGCTGCTGCAATGCCTTAAAATTCTTCATAGTGCATCCCTTGAGTGTTGACACACTTTTTCCAGCAGCTTTTCCACGTCTCGAAGGCTGCCTGGTAGGCAGATTCCGAAAGGTCTTTAAGGGTATGTGTGCAAGCTTATTTGATGGCACTTAGAACCCCATGGTGATGTCCTTTGGTGGAGGAATTCAATTTCGAGCATAGGAAATAGTCCGCTGGTGCCAAGTTGGGACTGTAAGGGGTTTCGAGAATTATTGTGATGCTGTTGTAGAAGGTCTTTGCAAGCAGACAATCGACTCTGCTCTTGGTTGTCTTTCAAGGTCTTAGGGGGAGTTTTGTTCAGATCTTTCGCATCACCAAATTTTCAGTGAAAATGTGTGCACTGTCATTTTATCAATGCTAATTCAATCTGTAATCATGCGCCCACTTAACCGATGGTCTGAACTCAGCACTTCACGCACGCATCAGGAAAAAATTGTTACCGATACTTTTTATACAAAATTTGTAAATTAGTAAATTTTTATGGCAAAAATCACTTGCATTTTTACGAAAAAATTAGCATTAAATTTTTTATTATTTTTACCGTTTTTGTAACTGAAGTGAGAAATTATCATGAAAATTGTCTACAACCTCTCATGATGCTTGTATATTTGCACCCTCAAAGTTTCATTGCATGCTTTTCCTTTTGCATGCAGTTTGTTTATCATTCGCACACTAGCATGTAGTAAGAATGTGTTCTGCCATCATGTTGACAGTCCATCTTTCAAGGAATTATCATTGTAGCTTATTATTAGCATTATACTGTGCTGAAATCATTAATTTTCCATGGTTGCTCAAAAGGCAGTCCATGTGAGCAATCAAGGCCTCAGAGTGAGTCATTATTAGTCTCTCCTTCATGTGATTCATCAAAAGTCTCTCTCTTCTTATATAACTTTGTCTTCAAAGTCTCCATTTTCATTGTAATATTTTTCAGCTACCCCACATTTTTCAGAACAGAAGCTTTGCAGAAGTGGTAGTTGTTATTTTTCTGCATTAAACCAGCTTTGTGTAATTCCTGAGTATGTCGAAAAATATAGAAATTTAGCTTTATTGCCATCTTGAAGTCCTTTTGAACATTATTTTTAAAGAGGATTGTCGAGTGTGTAATACTCAAAACAGAACAAAGCATGATCAGAACGTTCTTTCATTCTATGTTGCACAAAATTAGGTATTCTCATGGTCTTAGATCACATTTACGCGTAATGCAACATCACGTTGGGGTACCCTAACATTTTTGGGTTTCTCTGTTACATTCTGTTTGTGTGTTGCTTTTTTGAACCCATGAACCTTGAAGACCAAATAATTAAGAATATACGTATGCCACAAATTGACATGGACCAACAACCCTTTTTAGTGGGAAATTATTGGTTTAAAGCATTCTCTCACAAAGTGTAAGTGCAGGCTGCTGCTGCTTGGAGATGAGAAAAAAGTTAGGTAAATGATGGATATACGAACAAAATATTTGATGAAGTAAGATCTAGTGTTTTCCAGGCGTATTTCCTTCATGAAGGATTCTCGGGTCTTCCACTAGGTCAGGGGTTCTATGTTGGCCGACGTTTCGATGCCCGACTCATGCATCGCCTTCAGGATTGCTGATGCACAAGTCAGGCATCGAAACTCGGCCAATATGGAACCCCTGTCCCAGTGGAAGACCCGAGAATCCTCCATGAAGGAAAAAAATATTTTATATCACTGCATAGCATTTGATTTCTTGGATTTATGAATTTGGAGCATAGGAACTGAAATCTTTTAGTGATACAAGCTTAATGTAGCAGATGAGTGGGACCCTTCAAAATGAGTAATCGTATGCAAAAACTGTTGATAGTTGTATTTCATAAGACATTGCCAATCCCAGTATTTGGAATTTCCTCTTTATCCTGTTGTTGGCTATTAAGTTTATCACATTGATATTTTGATAATGCTCAGTTAACATGAAAAAATTGTTGTTTGGCCCTGTATTTGTCATGATTGCATCCATGTACAATGGGATGCCCTTTATATTCTGGGTACATAGGAAAGCCGTAATCTTTGTGGCCTTTTTGCTAGAGGAATCCTTTAATTCAAAATTCTAGGTTCAGGATATTCCCCAAATTATTTTTAAACTCTTTCATGTCAATCAATTTCATATTAGGCACCCACATCTACTATCAGCAGTTAGCATGGGCATGATATTTTATGTTTTGACCTTGAACTTTTGCGGCTATAGTTACATAGGAAAGCATTAGCAGATAGCAAGGGGGTGGAATATTTGGCGATGATTCATAAATGTTGTTATCCATAAGAACTCATACATTTGCTGTGTT
Organism: Hetaerina titia; assembly: GCA_037158775.1. Lineage (NCBI taxonomy): Eukaryota > Metazoa > Arthropoda > Insecta > Odonata > Calopterygidae > Hetaerina > Hetaerina titia. The sequence goes on along the minus strand of CM073772.1, from coordinate 104,529,397 downwards.
TACCTAATGTTTCCTTGTATGAATAAAATAAACTTCACAATCCTAGAAGAGCAAATTTCCTTGGTTTGAACCATTTACAAGGTCTGTATAAAAAAAGACGAGATTATTTGAATAAATACTTGGTTTTTTGGGCATCGTTTGGTAACCTCGATGGTTGTCCACTTCTCGGTTCTTCATCAGTCGAGGTTTGTCCACACTGGAAGCGGTTGTACCAATAAAAGCACTGTGTCCGACTCATAGATTCATTGCTGAATGTCTCTTGAATCATCACATTAGTTTCTAGTTTCAGTTGCACGTTTTCTTAAGGTTAAAATGGAATTCAATGCACACACACTGCTTCTCTAGCGCCTTCATTCTCACCAACACAAGAATTTGTACAGCAAGTTTGTCCAAGCTCAGACAAGAATCGCTGTTGTGATGAGAGAAGTTGAGATAGGGCCACGAACAAGGTGGTGTTTTACTTTTCACAACTGCCGCTAGAAGGCGACACCTCACTGATTGTGAGCCATCAAGCAGTTCGCACGTAGAAAGACTAGTCTCATCGTTATGTGTACAGGCCTTGTATTAGATATAGAATATTGAATAATTATAGAATAATGTTAATAATTAGAAATGCTGGAGTGAAAGTAGGTAATTCATCAAATCAGTTTGATATGTGGATGATCAAACATTAGTTAGCCAGTCAGCCAAGGAATTGCAACCATTACTTAGCACATGATAGAATCAGAACTTTAGGTATGGGATGAGAATCATTAAGAAAATGAAGGTACTAGAATTTCAGGAAATAAGGTTAGCCAAGATGAACATTAAAGTTTCGGGACATAAACTAGAATAGTACATCTTTACAGGAAATGTTTTGTAGGGGGTTGGGCAGAGTATAAGTTACGTAAAAGGAAGAGGTGCATTTTTTGTAATGAAGCATTTATGAAGAGGTGGTAGCTGATGACAGATGCCATAAGTGATGATGTATGGGAGAGACTAGTGGTAAACTTAAAATGGAGCATATTTTTGTGTGGCTTGGAAACTTGGTCATTGAGGCAAAAGGTTGAGCATGGATTGGAGACTTTGAGATGTAGGTCTGAAGAAAAGTGAGGGAGTAAAATGGAAGTTCTAGGCATGGTAGGGAGGATAGAAGGTTGCTGGGAGAATTTTGGGAAAAAAGGTAGGAGATACTGAGAGGCAATGCAATGTTGAAGATGGGGATAGAGGGGAGATTACTGAGAATGCAACAAGGGAAAGGAGTTCATTTTGGATAGAATCAAAGGAGGTAGAAATAATGCAGAGCTGAAGAATGATTAATGCAGTATGGGGTCTGAGATATTTTGTGTCATCATGCTAGTTGTGGCTTAGGGGTACAGTAGTATTTAGCCCAAGAGTCCATAGAAGACCTACCCTAAGATGGTAGACTGCTGCTAATATTAACTGGTTTTTAGCAGGATCTGGTAGTCCAGTGGGTAGAGCACCGGGCTACTGACCAGAGACCCCAATTCAACTCAGGGTGAAGCCTCTGGGAAACCTTAGCTTCGCCCAAATTGTAAGCATTTTTGGGTTCCAGATCTTCCTGAGAAATCATAGGTGGCAGAGAGAAAGGAACTGGGTCCCCTTATTATCCTGTTAATGTGTGATTTTCACATGCCGTGGTGTGTGAACTTACGTTATTAGTTAAGCTCTACCCTCAGCTATCAAACTTGCAAAGAAGCTCATTTCTTCACCACACATTACATATAAGTTTTATGAAGCTGATGTAGAAGAAGATAGATGGCTAATGTACTGGCTTCCCACCCAGAGGACCTGGGTCCAAATCCTAGAGACTGCAGAGTTTTTCAGTGGTATCCCAATGCCTACTTGACGTGCTTTGTGGAGAGCACATCTGACGAATGGTGTACTGACTCGTTGGGGTCTTGCAAGTCCTTCACAATGCTTCTAAGTCCTGCTAAAAAAAGTTAGGGTTTTGCCCTACCAGAAGGATTATGAAAGTCCTCTCCTGAGTCCAGATCCTCCAGTGTAGAGGCACTGGGTCTGTCATTAAAATCAAATCTAAGTATCTGATGGCAAGAACATTCTTTATTCATGAGTGTATTCCAGATTAGAGTTTGAGCATCTCTTTCATATTTTCCAGTTTGTAACTTAAATGTTGCCATTGCCAAAACAGCAGTCATCACATAGATTTACGGCTCTTCTAATCATAGTTACCAATAAACCAAACGTTTTATCTTCCATTTTGGCCATTGTTTTGTAGTTCTTGTGAACATATAGAGACAGGTTGGCAAACAGCTCATTTGATGCTAGCAATTTTTTCACAACATTTTTCACTGAATACCATAAGTGGTGAGCACCAGGTTTTGCACTGAAGTATTCATGCTATGGTTATTTTGTTGTGATGTTCCTCTAGTCTTTTATTATTGTTAATTCTTAACAGAATTAATAAAATTATTTGGTAAACTGCATCACCATTCACTGTCATTTGTCACTTCTTCTCTCACAGTCTCAAGAAATTGCCAAAAGACAACCAAAAAATTATTTAAATGGCATAAAATAGGCATTTTATGATACAGGGTATGTATAATTATTTACAACTTTGCTACCCATTAACTTCTACATGCAAGAAAATAGTGTTCTCGCATAAATTAGAGGAGCATAGTAAGTCACTTCTTTTTTTCATTTCCAAAGCCAAATAGTTATAAATGATAGTTTATCTGGTCATCGTAGTTAATTAGACTGGCACTCTAATGCCTTGTGTAGTAAAACTTTTTCTAATTGATTTGTAATTTATGTACGATCTGATTACTCCTGTAAAGTTGCATTATTTCCACATGACAAATAAAAATAACTTGTTCATATACTATTGGACTTTTGAATACTTCTGCTGTGCACTTCAATGGAAGTTATTACTCTTTTGCAATACTGTAGCAGACATTCCAGATTTTAATGGGATATCTTGATTAAGGAGGATGGCAATGTGTTCACTATATCATTGGATAAGAGAAGAAAGATATGTGGAAGTAATTCCAGTGAGCTTTACCTGGGAAAACCTTAATGATGGCAAATGTCAGTATTGATTTTTCTTATTTCTGAAAAGCCATTAAAATGCAGTCTTTAATGAGGATTGCCCTAATGCTCCCATCTCTTTTTCTTCATAAATTTTTGATGATATATAATCTATAATAGGAATAGAGTTTTTCATTTAAGAATGCTAGGTTTGGAATGCTGATTATAAATTGGCGGAAGTCTTGAATTAGTCATTTTTCTCTTTCTATTCCTTCATTACCCCTCCTAATAGACTCAAGCCTTGACATGGCAGAAGGGCATGTGCGTTTCATTGACCCCTAGAGCTGTGCTGGCAGGAGTAATGATAATTGCTCTTTGTAGGATCACCCATGAAAGATAGATCGGAGGTTAGGAGCCAGATGAAAGGTAGTCCACGCAGCATCTGTCCCTCGGTGAGGTGACTAAAAAGGCATCTGACCCCAGTGAGGCGGGCATTGAGTGATGGTGTCATGTTAAAAACATAGTTGAGGAAGGCAATGGGAAACGACTTCAATTATTATTCCCAAGGCCTGTATGATGGACATTATAGAGAAAATCGGTCCTGGTAACAATGGGACTCGGCCCAATTGGCTGTCTTGTACCTGGTAGTGGGAGAGGCAAGGCATTCACGGTCATCATTTCATGAAAGCCAAGCCAATAGCAAAACAAATCCAACAGCAGCAGGACAGAATATGCGGAAGAAGAAGACCGACTAAGGTAGGATAGGAACTTGGAATGTTATGACAATGTTGTGGACAGGCAAATTAGAGAATGTTAAGTGACAGATGGAAATAGGTAATATAAATATTTTAGGTCTATGTGAGGTGAGATGGAAGGATAGCGGGGATTACTGGAGCGATAATTATAGAATAATATACAGCGGTGGGGAGGAGAGCCAACGAGGGGTTGCCATAATATTAAATAAAGAGGTAGGAAGATGCATAGTCAACATAGAGCAAGCAACGGATAGAATATTAGTAGTAGAGATTAAAGCAGAACCAACGAACTTGGTCATTGTTCAGGTATAAATGCCACTGAGTAATCACAAGGAGGAAGAAGTCGATGTGATGTACAATGAGTTAGAGGATATAATCGTGTGTGTTTCTGCAAGGAAACATTTGATTGTGATGGGGGATTGAAATGCGATGGCAGTCAAAAAAAGAGATGGTGATGAGGTGGGGGACTACGGTTTAGGCACGAGGAGTGAACCCGGAGAGAAAGCAATTTCAAAAGTTCTGCAGGAGATGGGTTAGTCATCACCAACACATGCTTTAGAAACCACAAAAGGCAAAGGTATACATGGAAAATGCTAGGTGACTCAGAAAGGTATCAGTTAGATTGTATTATGGTTAGGCACAGGTTTAGGAACAGTGTGATAAATTCGCAGTTTCCCGGGAGCAGATGCACACTCGGACCATAATTTAGTTTTTATGAAGTGTAGTGTCTGTGTCAAAATATATGGCTAGGGCAGTGGGTTAGGAAATGGATTGTTGAAGCATTGAATGAATTAACAAGGAAGGAGTCAACATAAGGAGGAAGAAGTTAATAGGGTATATGATCCGTTAGAGGACATGATCACATGTGTTCCTGCCGGGAAACATTTGATAGTGATGGGAGATTGGAATGTGAGGGTAGACGAAGGAAGAGATGGTGATGAGGTGGAGGCTACAGCTTAGGACCAAGGAATGATAGGTGGGAGAAAGCAATTGAATTCTTCAAGAAACACGGGATAATCCTCACGTACACTTGGGTTTAGACACCACAAGTTAAGGTATACATGAAAAATTCCAGATGACTCAAAAAGGTATCTTAGAGTTAGTCCTGATCTATAATCTAACCAAAAAGGTTAGATTATAGATCAGGACGTGTTTGCCTATTTCGATTTTGAAAAGACATTTGATAGAGTGAATATGGAAAAACTAATACGTGCATTGCAGGAAATATGAATAGATTGGAGGGACAGGAGACTGATCTGCAACCTGTATATGTCTCAGACTGCTCAGGTGTGAGTGGGAAATGGAGGGTCCGGATGGGCAGCATTAGGAAGAGGTGTAAGCAGGGTTGTCCATTATCACCGGTGCTTTTCAACATATATTTGGAGGAAATGATTAAAGAGGCACGAGAAGAACTGGAGGAAGGAATGAAAGTCGAAGGGGAATTTGTAAAATCAGTTAGGTTTGCTGATGACCAAGCATTCATTTGTTGTCCACCCAAGAGGTCAACAGAGACATTGAGTAAGGATGTTAAGAAAAGGGTCGTCAAAACTTTGATATAGAAAGTAGTTATGTGTAGCGTGGAAACATGGTCACAGTAGTAGGATGTAGATTGGAGGCTTTTTAAATGTAGAGAAGGGCAGAAAGGGAAACATGAGAAAATGCTAGGCATTGTAGGGAGGAGGGATTGTTGGGAGAAATCATAAGGCAACAGGAAAAATGGATAAAGGGCATATTGGTCAGCAGTGGGATGTTAAAGACTGTGATAGAGGGGAGAATATTAGGCAAATGAGGACAGGACAGGAACAGGATAGGGATGTTGGACTGGAGGAAGGAAGTAAACGGAGATGAAGTGGGGCTTATTGTTGAGTAGGATGTTGGGTTGTGTTTTCTCTGAAGAAACAAAATATTTGGTAGTTGCGTCCATCCAAAACCTACCTTAACCGGTAGTTGGCCTAGTAATAATTCCTTCATTCCATACGTTCTGTACTAAGAAAATTAACCTAGCTGCAAGCAGGGGATAGAATTTAAGTTGGAATTTATTTTTAGAATTTTTTTAAGTTAATCACAAATGACTGAAATATTTTGACATTGTGTTGTGCAACTTAAAATTTAAATGCATGCCGCAGTAATAACATAAAAATAAAACTGCATTTTATGCATGTGCCTATAGTCAACGTTAAAGGCATTGGATATACTTTGAAAATTCCACATCGTCATGAAAAAATATGCAAAGAGACATGGACAGAAATAATTTTGTGTGTAAGTGAGCCGATTTTATTGGTAGCATTAACTATAGTGCACCACAAGTGGGTACAGTATGTTATGTGCTTAATAGTTTACATCCAGCACTCAAGGGTGGCTTAAGCCAGCAAGAGAAAGGAATAAGATTGAATGAAAAAATGAATTTGCGTTTATACATTGATTCTCCTTAGAAGAATTAGAATATTATCTATATTTCTAAAAAAATGTTAATAGCTTTTGGAGCCTTCATTAATTGAAACTATTTAACTGGCCGTAGTACCTCAGACTGCCCATATACTGGATGGAAAGTTGGGATGGGCAGTGTTAGGTGGGGACAAGTCAGGGCTACTCATTATCCCTTGTGCTTTACAATATACAAGTATATATGCAGAGGAAATGGTATGGGAAGCATGGGAAGGGCTAGTGGAAGGAATGGAAGTTGGTGAGGAAATAATCACGTCAGATATGTGAATGATGAAGCTTTAGTAGCCAGGTAGCCATGAATTACACTTATTGTTGAACATGATAGAATCTGTGTGATAAGTATGGTATGAGAATCACAAAGATAATGAGGTTCCCCAGAAGGCTAAGATGAACACTAAAGGTCAGGAAGGCTGAGATAAATATTGAAGTTGGGGAGCATAAACTAGAACAGGTGGAATGTTTCACCTATTTAGGTAATGTTTTAGAAGGTAGCCAAAGTCATTTGGAGATAAAAAATAGAATTCTCACATCTATCTCTATATAATTATCTATCAGTTTATGGTGTTCTCGGTTCTGCATTTGAAATCTGGTTTAAAAACCCCTCACAATTATGTCAAACACTATGGCCATGCATTCTGGTTCCTAAATCATATATCACATTAGCCACAATTTTCCATTTTATAATATATCTCTTACATGTATTTATCTTTAGTTGCTAAGTATTATTTTCTTGGGAACAATTTAAGTGTAATCATTAAAGAGGGGTTTTAATAGTGGAATTAAGTAAAATATTTTCTAGAAAAAAGATACAGGGGATCACCTGCTGATTTGTACTTTCTTATATTTATATTTTTCTCTGTTTTATTGTAGACTATATGAGTTTTTCACTGCAGGTATTGTTTTCTCTTGTGGAATTTTACCAGGTGGTTTCTTCAAGAGTGAAATAATACGTGGAGATGGGATTGATTTTCACATTCCATTTTTGCCATTGGAGGAAAGGCATATCAGAAAGTGTGCAGAACATCAGTTTAAACTTAAAGGATATTCAAACCCTACAGATCAAATGATTGAGTAAGTAAGATTGTGATTATCTTCGAATTTAATTGTCCCAGTTATGTAAGTCACATGTTTAGTAGGTGCCTGATATATGGGCAGAATGCTCACATATGTACATTAACAAAAAGAAAATATATTTTAAAGAACTTAACTAGCATTTGAAATGCAACTTCATATATTGGGAGACTTTCCCCATTCTCATTGTACTAATATGGATATTTATAAATCATAGAAATTCATTGAATAGTTAAATTAATATAATGAAATTTTTCATTACAGAGATGTGTTAAAAAATATGCTGTATGGTCCAAAAAACAATCCTATATTCTCAATGACTGGATGTAAACGTGTCCATTCACTGGTGCTAAGTGTCATTGCAAGGTTAAAGTTAGAACTCTGAATCATGTTTTACTTTTCATATGCTGGCTGTGTGAATTGGTATTATTGTGATAATGAGTGGCTGAATGTGAATGAAATGTAATCAGCAAGTGTGCTGAACCTTTCAGATGTGTTTCAAAATGACAGAAGACTGAAAATGAAATATAAAATATGTGTAGTTCTCATCATGCATTTGTTTGGCAGTGACATTTTTATGCCTTTGTTTTGGTTGTGAGGCTTTTTTATATATTCTCCAGTGGTGTTGGTTAGTCAGCATACACCTGTCCTTTTCAAATATCTTGGGGATGAGACCTTCATGCATGCTCGAAGCCAATCAGTTGGTTTCTCTGGTTGTAGGTGGAAGTGCCAAAGGTCTAACTTGATCTTGTCTCGTGTACTTCATGTAAGATGACCATTTTGGCAGAGAATTATGTTAATAACTGCTGCTGAGTTAAATTCCACCAATATCTCATGAGGGAAGAACCTTGTGGCCCATATGGAGACTATGCCGCGGTCGTAGGCCTATGTCTTTGTCACATTGTAAAAGGGGAAATTAACTTTTGCTGGCCTTCTTGTCACATCGAAGGTTTTTTTTCTGAATGCCACATAAATCTTTGAATTTTTACCCAATGGCATAGTATGATGTGAAAATTCTATGGGAAATAAAGCAGACAAAGATTTGGCATCACACCATGCAGATTTACAAAACACAGGCTCTGGGAGTTACAGATAGGGTGAACCTCACCCAGTTCATTCCAGTTGGACCCTGCAAAGTCATCTCCAAGAAACTTTCTTCTCCCCACCATCTCCCCCCCTCTTCCCTTTTTAACCATAGTGTCCTTTTGTCAGAGCAAGAGATCTCACATTCTCTCATCATTTACCAAAGTTCTCTGATTCCAGATGATAGGCCACTCTCTTCTTTGTTTTTCATAACCAGTATTTTTATATTCTTGTGATGCACATTTTATGTATATCATACCATTCATATAATAATTCCCACATTACTATGAATATGGCTTATCATCTCCTCTAGTGGTGACAATGGGATGTTTGCACTATGGGTGCTGCCTTTTATGCACTTCTCCTCCCACCAATGTCTCAACAGACTCCGTATATAGGTCTAACATCAAATATGTATCAACATGAATTAAAGTTGATCAAAATGCTAAATACAGGACTTAAGCTCACTGTGAAAAGGATTTAAAGGGATAGTGATTTGCTTTGTGTTAGATTTACTTGGAAATTTGTACATTAAAAACTTGGAATGGCAGACATTTGTTTCAAGTTATTTAAATCATGTCCAAAGCTCTGGTAAACCTGTGGAATAAGAATCTTAAGTGTGTAAAGAGATATTGCACTTTCAGTCCATGTGCATCAAACATGAAGGCATCTTCAATTTGTAATGTGCATTTAAACCAGTTTTCTGCATCATTGGAGGAAAAGTAAACATATTTTTGTGAAACTCATAAGCGTTTTGCGGCAATAAATGGCAGGAGAAGAATGTCCAAAGGCACTTATGAGCATGGTTGTGGATGTTCTGAAGGTCGAGCTTTCATCCTCAGAATCCTCGTGTATTCTTCTACTGCACATGCATATATAGAATCACTAGTGGAAAAAATGTAATAAAAAGATGTTATAAAGAAAGTACTCACTTAAGACTTGTATGTTTCGGTGATCCCAGCCACCTTTGTCAGGGTATGAAGTGTTACTGCTGTGTGTGTATGTATGTATAAAGATGATTTTATGTCTATTGTTTCATTGCAAATTACAAATATCATTGTTATATATATACATATGTATATAATTTTAAAAACAAAGTACTATCTACAAGAATGTACTAAACTGAAATCAATGCGTTGAAAAATTATTTTAGTTTGTATTTTGTTTTTGAAATTGTGTGATCTACTATGAAATTCTGTCAATCCTAAGGTAAATTCTATAAAGGAATTTTTGTGTAACTAACTGTGTGTCAAATCATTGCAGTAATAACTAAGCCATTACTTAATGAATATTGTATTTATTTTTAACAAAGGGTGCAAACCCTTTTTGTTTCAAAATTTCAATTTTGAAGTTTTGAATTTTTTCCTGCTATTTTGTATGAATTGTATTTCCTGGCCTATTTGATGGACTTTTTTTAACTCCAAAATGTGGTCTGAAATCAGCCTTCTTCTTATGGGCTGGGGGTGGTTTTCCTTTGATCTAGTCATTTTTCTGGAAAAATGTTAAAAGTACATTTTACATCAGGCATAGAAAATGATTATCCTTATTACAAATTTTACTATTATCACCTACTTGAGTCAGTTATAAGCAGTGAAGTGTTAATATTTAATTGAAAGTATTGCCTAAAAAATCCTAAATACATAATTTAGTTATATCTCACACGTGGTGGTGCTGTGAACCTTAATTTGAATTGGGCTTATGGTGATTTCGTCTCTCTGCTCAAATATACATGCATTGAATTTCTCCTGTTTCACTCATAACACCTTTAAAAATATGAGAGTGTCAAAAAGACACAGAAAATGGTTGCTTCTGGTAAAACTTTGATAATAACAAAATAATAAAACATTGTTGAATAAATAAAACAGTTTCTGGCGTAACTTGGTGGAAAATCTTCATACTGACTTTTAATAATCAAACCACTTTACTTTTCCACATAAACTAGTTTGATTATTAAAAGTCAAAATATTGTTGCATAAAAAGTTAAAATGATAATAACCTCGTGTTATTGAGAGAGAAGATTGTTGCTCAGTACTGCATTTAAATTTGAAGTTAAGAATTATGCTTCAGAGCACGGCAGCTGAAAGGCAATTTGGCACACTTCCCACTGAGATGATGACACAAGAAAGAGGGAGAAGAATTTGACTTTAGGACATGCAGATATAAGTAAAAAAAATGAACCTTCTTTTGCTCCTAAATGGTGATATCATGATGTTCATGAAAATCTTATGTCAACTTTGATTTAGTTTGCTATATTTATGGAAGAAGATAATATGATATTCACTTGGCTGTGAAGTAATGGTTTTAAGCTATAAAGTTTCATCATTTCATGAAAGCCAAGCCAATAACAAAACAAAACCAACAGCAGCAGGACAGAATATGCGGAAGAAGAAGACCGACTAAGTTAGGATAGGAACTTGGAATGTTATGACAATGTTGAGGACAGGCAAATTATAGAATGTTAAGTGAGAGATGGAAAGAGGTAATATAGATATTTTAGGTCTATGCGAGGTGAGATGGAAGGATAGCGGGGATTACTGGAGTGATAATTATAGAATAGTATACAGCGGTGGGGAAGAGAGCCTACGAGGGGTTGCCATAATATTAAATAAAGAGGTAGGAAGATGCATAGTCAACATAGAGCAAGAAACGGATAGAATATTAGTAGTATAGATTAAAGCAGAACCAACGAACTTGATCATTGTTCAGGTATACATGCCACCGAGTAACCACAAGGAGGAAGAAGTCGATAGGATGTACGATGAGTTATAGGATATAATCGCGTGTGTTTCTGCAAGGAAATATTTGATAGTGATGGGGGATTGGAATGCAATGATAGGAGAAGGAAGAGATGGTGATGAGGTGGGGGACTACGGTTTAGGCACGAGGAGTGAACCGGAGAGAAAGCAATTTCATAAGTTCTGCAGGAAACGGGTTAGTCATCACGAACACATGGTTCAGAAACCACAAAAGGCATAGGTATACATGGAAAATGCCAGGTGACTCAGAAAGGCATCAGTTAGATTATATTATGGTTAGGCACAGGTTTAGGAACAATGTGATAAATTCCCAGTTTCCCGGGAGCGGATGCACATTCGGGCCATAATTTAGTTATGAAATGTAGCGTCTGTTTAAAAAATAAAGGCAAAGTAGGGGGGTTAGGAAATGGAATTGAGATGCATTAACTGGATTGACAAGGAAGGCTGTAGAGAAAATCATGGATGACAGTAAAGAGCTGAGTAGTATCGAAGAAAAATGGGATTGTATGTAGAAAGTGATATTGAAAGCTGCATAAGACACTTTCGGAACCGTTAACAGGAGAAGGACAAGGAAACCATGGATCACCGATGAAATGATTACAAAAATGGATGAGAGAAGAAAATGGAAGAATGTAAACACAGAATTAGGAAAAATGAAATAAAAAGAGTTAAAAAATAAATTAAGATGGGCCACAAATAAAGCAAAAGAAACATGGTAGATAACGCAATGCGAGGATATGGAAAGTTAACAGAGGAAGGGTGAAATTGGTGCACTATACAGGAAGGTCAAGTTATTATCAGGAATAAAGAAGGCAAGATCTGCGCTAACAGTTGAAGATAAGTGGGGTAAGATAATACTAGACACAGATAAGATCCAAGAGAGATGGAAAGAATATAGAGAAACATGGTATGGTAAAGAACATAGGTCGACAAGGTTAGACATAGAAAAGGGACATGATGTAGAAGAAGATAGCTTAGGTCCAGGCGTACTCGACGATGAAATAGAAAGGGCATTAAAGGAGATGAAAGCAAATAAAGCCGTGGGGGTGGACAACATCCCTGTATAACTGTTGAAATGTTTAGGAAAATGTGGGAAGAAGACTCTATATGGACTAATTCGTAGTATCTATGAGGAAGGAATCTGGCCAGAAGATTTTGTGAGATAGGTGTTAGTTCCTATTCCAAAGAAGGCAAAGGCTACATTATGTGAGGATTACAGAACAATTAGTTTGATATCCCATGTAGCTAAAGTTATTCTCAGGATCATCAACAAAAGGATAGAGAGTAAGGCAAATGATTACTTAGGGGATGATCAGTTTGGATTTAGGAAAGGATGAGGTACACGTGATACCATTGCAGTAATGAGATCATTAATCGAGAGGAATATAGAATACAATCAGGACGTTTTTGCCTGTTTTGTAGATTTCGAAAAAGCATTTGATAGAGTGAATTGGGAAAAATTAATGCGTGTATTGCAGAGAATAGGAATGGATTAGAGGGACAGGAGACTGATCCGCAACCTGTACATGTTTCAGATTGCTGAGGTGCGAGTGGGGAACGTAGAGTCCGGATGGGCAGTGTTAGGAAGAGGTGTAAGGCAGGGTTGCCCATTGTCACCGGTGCTGTTCAACGTATATGTGGAGGAAATGATTAAAGAGGCATGGGAAGAACTGGAGGTAGGAATGAAAGTCGGAGGGGAATTCGTAAAATCGGTTAGGTTTGCTGATGACCAAGCATTAGTTGCTCAGTCAGCCAAGGGGTTGCAAGCATTGTTGAGTGAATTGGAGGTTCAGTGCGATAAATATGGGATTAGAATCAATATTAATAAAACAAAGGTTATGCGATTTTCTAGAAAGAAAAGGCTAAGCTAAATTTTAAAATAGGCGGGGAAAAAATAGAGCAGGTAGAAAAGTTTACATATCTCGGAAGTGTTTTGGACCAATACAGTCAAAGTGGTAGGGACGTAAGGAGAAGAATTGCGCTAGGCAAGGAGGCTTTCTCAAGGAGGAGAGAGTTGATGACGGGGACGTTGAGTAGGGATGTTAAGACAAGACTCGTAAAAACTCTGATATGGAGCGTAGCTATGTACGGCGCGGAAACGTGGTCGCTGAAGCAGGAGGATAGACGTAGATTGGAGGCTTTTGAAATGTGGGTGTGGAGAAGAATGGAGAAGGTGAAATGGACCGAAAGGAAAACAAATGAGGAAGTACTGGAGATGGTGGGTGAGGAGAGGGGTTTGTTGAGAGAAATCCTATGGAGGGAGGAAAAATGGATGAAATGCGTATTGAGCGGTAGTGGAATGTTGAAGAAGGTAAAAGAGGGGAGAATGTTGGGCAAGCGAGGAAAGGGCAGGAACAGGATACGGATGTTGGACGGGATGAAGAGGGACCTGATGTAGATTAGGTTGCTGGATTGGGTTTTGTTAGGAGTTACAAAATGTTTATTTGATAGTTGTGTCCATCCAAAAACCAACCTTAACCGGTAGATTACCTAATAATAATCCATAAACCCATTTTTCGTCACCTGTTATAATACGTTTCAGTAATTCTGCATCGTCGTTTACTTCATTTAGTAACTCTTGAGCAGCTTCCATTTGCCGCTGTATTTGTTCATAATTCAACTGTTTTGGAACGAATTTTGCTGCCACGCGTTTCATACCAAAAAAATTGGAAAAATGTCATAACACGATCCAATTGGTATGCCAACATCATCAGCGACCTCTCTAATTGTGATTCGGCGATCGTTCATAACCATTTATTTAACTTTTTCCACGTTTTCATCGATTGTTGATGTGCTGGGGCGTCCAGGGCGTTCGTCAACTTCAAGGTCTTCACGGCCTTCTTGGAAACGCTTATACCACTAAAAAACTCTTGATTTACTCATAACAGACTCACCATAGGCCTTTGTTAACTTTCACACACTTTGTTACACTCTATTTCATTTTTTACACAAAATTGGGTACAAATTCTTTGATCCATATCTTTTGACAAACGAAAATCGCCGTGCTAATAAAACACGTCTAACCTTAGTGGCTGTCACAGACAAAGTCCACAATGAAAACAGCTGAAATTTTATCATACTTCAGGGGCATGTATACCAACATAATAAAAAAAAGTTTGACAATCGGACTCTCCAAGCCCGCGAAATGAAAAAATTCTCGTTATATTTTGAACACACCTCGTATAATGAACTCCGATGAAAGTAATATTCCAGTTGATGCGTTATGCCTAGATTTTAAAAAAGCTTTCGATGAAGTCCCTCATTGAAAATTACTCGCGCAGTTGGAAACGTATGGAATACACGAGTGTTTGAAAAATTAATTTCTGGATTAAACAATTCTTAAGAGATCGTGTTCAAACAGTCATCCTGAACGGTGTATCATCCGATACTGTCAAGGTCACGTCGGGTGTACCACAAGGAAGTGTCATAGGCCCCTTCCTATTCCTTATTTACATAAATGACCTCTGTACCGTAGTTAATAGCAAGCCCCGTCTTTCCGCCGATGATGCAATAATTCATGGGGAAATTCGAAGTCACGAAGACAGAGTGGTGTTAGCCAACGACCTAGATGCAATTCAGAATTGGTGCGACACATGGCAATTGGAATTAAATTTGAAAAAATGCGTAGTAATACATTTTTGGGAAAAAAGTAATTCCCTCCCTTATAGTTTCAAAGTGAAACAAACCAAAATCGCGAGGGTAGATTCCTTTAATTACTTGGGTGTAACAATTACTCACGATCTGTCCTGGGGAAAGCACATACGAGAAATATATGGTTGTGCCAATAAAAAATTGGGATTTGTGAAAAGAGCGCAAGGTAAATGCGACGAAAAAGTGAAGGAAGTTTCCTCTCCTTAGTCCGGCCCTACCTAGAGTATATGCTGCCAGTATATTAGATCCTCAAAATATAAATTTCATTTCGGAATTAGATCGAGTTCAGCGGTTCAGCAAGTTTGTCAAACATTTTTATGATCAACGCAGCAGTATAACTACTTTGCTAGAAAATATAGGTTGGGATTCTCTTATACAGCGGCGTTTACAATGCAGATTAAACGGATTATAAACATTTAAAGATGGGCCCTTTTCCGATGACATGAAGAATATAATACGGACCCCAACGTATTACGGTCCGTTGGATCACGAATATAAGATTAGAGAGATAGACTGCAAGACTGACAGGTTTAAAATGTCATTTTTTCCAAAAACGATAAGAGACGAGAATGCTTGTTGTCGAAAACCCCCGGGAGTCAGTTCGACGCAATAAGTATTAACGTAAAGGTTAGGGACTGCGCGTGGATATTTCTCCTTTGGTGGGTGGAACAGCTCCCTAAAGCCTTCCTTTGGCAAATGATTCGGAGCACTTGGGCGTCTTAAAAACATCGCAGATCTCAAGGTAAATTAAGTTTCCTCGGTGGTGTAATGGTAGCACATCCGCCCGGCAAGTGGAAGATCAGGTGTTCAAATCCCGGTCAAGGAAACATTTTTACTTTCGTGATCTGCTCAAAAACCGCCTTCCCCACATGTCCTGTGTTCGCCTTTTATGTGTTTTCCTATTCCCTTTCCTTATACCTATTTCTATGTTTGAATGATAAATATATAATATGTATAATAATATAATAATAATATAATATATATAATTTGAATTATATATATATATATATATATATATATATGTATGTATATATATAAATACATATGTAGTCACTTTTTTGAAAATCCCACGAACGTGTACAATAATGTAAACGAACTCACTAGTCGACACAAACTGAAACACATAAAAGAGGGACTCACTGGGTCTCGAATTTTCGGTGGTGCAACCACCTTTCTCAAGAGGAGTTAGGAACAGAACTGAGGCAGAGGAGGGCCCGGAAGCAGTGGGTGGAAGGAGAAGAGAGGAAAAGGTATTCGAGGTGAGGGGTTTGGAGGGGAAGTATTAGGCGTGGGCATTTTAAAAAAGGTGGGGATTATATGGAAGTTGTTGGAGGCGAAGGGGGATGAAATTATGTATATAAAGGGGGCAATTAGTGTCTATTATTAATACCTGGGCGATTCCAGGAATCCAAGAGCCAGATGAAAGTCCCTCTTTTATGTGTTTCAGTTTCTGTGTTTGTGTCGACTAGTTAGTCCATTTACATTATTTTATTGTTTCTATATTTTTAGGTAATCTACCGGTTAAGGTAATTTACATGAAATTATAGTATATTTTAACTACTTTCGTCTTCTGTCCTGCTGCTGTTATTTCTTCCCTGCAAGGGTTTCGTGGGATGACGACCGCGGAAGCCTTGCCTCCCCCGCTGCCGGGCACGACACACGGCCTCTTGGGCCGAGCCCCGTAGTTGCCAGGACTCATATTCCCCATAGTGCCCATCATTATATTCTTGGGAATGATAATTGAGGTGGTTTCCCGTTGCCTTCCTCAATAGTGTTTTTAACGTGACACCATCACTTAATGGCCGCCCCACTGGGGTCAGACGCCTTTGCAGCCGCCTCACTGAGGAACAAGCTACGTGGACTAACTTTTGTCTGGCTCCTAACCTTCGACCTATCTGGCGTGGGTGACCCTACCAGGAGCAATTATTATTACTCCCGCCAGCACAGCTCTAGGGGTCGCACAAGCCCTTCCACCACAACAAGGTTGTAGTCCATGGGAGGGATTATATTTATACATGTGTGTGTGTGTCCGAGCGCGTGCATGTGTTTTTGTATATATATATATATATATATATATATATATATATATATATATATATATATATATATATATTTTATTAGGTAATCTACCGGTTAAGGTAGGTTTTTAGATGGACACAACTATCAAATAAACATTTATTAACTCCAAACAAAACAAAACCCAATCCAGCAACCTAATCTACATCAGGTCCCTCTTCATCTCTGTGTACTTCTTTCCTCCCTTCATCCCGTCCAACATCCCTATTCTGTTCCTGCCCTTTCTTTCGCTTGCCCAACATTCTCCCCTCTATTACCTTCTTCAACATTCCACTACCGCTCAATACGCCTTTCATCCATTTTTCCTGCCTCCATAGGATTTCTCTCAACAAGCCCCTCTCCTCACCCACCATCTCCAGTACTTCCTCATTCTTAATGTGAATATTAAGTCATTAATCTTTAAATATCAAAATCGATGTGAATGTGTTGATGAATACTGTTTTAAATTCAACTGATTCAGGATTTACTTCGTGGATGTTTTGAATATTCCTGTTAAAACAGTTGCAATGGAGATAACATTTTACAGTGGTATCCCGATCCCAACTTGAGGTGCTTCGTGAAGAGCACTTTGTGCGAGCACGCCGTCCGTCGGATGGGATGTTCAGCTGCGTACCCCTTAGCGACTTTCGATAAGAGTAAGTAGGCTAATGCCGACGCTGCGTTTCTCTCCACCCTTCCTCCTTTCCCATCCATCCCTAGTGACCTTAGCTATCGGTCGCCTTCACTAAAACTAATACTAACAGATAAAATACTAAGAGATATAACAGTTTTAATATGAAATACTGTTTCGATCGATCCGTATTTCATATTTTTGTTTTCTGAGACTAGAAAAGCGAACTGTGTACGGAGAACACAAATTCGGGAATAAAAAGGACACGGTGGGAAGGAATCATGACATTTCGATCGCACGCAGCAATGAGTCATTTTCGGAGAGGCGTCCTGATAATCTTCGAAAGCAAGTACGCACGCATAGTTTGCAAAGCTTAGTGCAATATTTGTTTTATACGCACGTCTCCTCGAACATAGACATCCATTAGTTATTCTTCGTACTTCATCCTCTCTATCTTCTATTCTCTCAGTAGGACCAAACTAGCGGATAACAGTTTTGTCTTCTTTTTATTCCTATTTCTATCAGTCGAACACCTTTATCTCTACTATTGTTCACCACAAACACTCGAGTACGTCAAACCTACAACATTAAATTGACATTTAAACTTAATCCATCATACAGAAGTTTCGATTTCATGATGTAACGTGGGAAGGACAAACTATTTCATAAAGTGCTGATTTCACCGCCATCGACAATTCCTACTCAAAGTATTCTTTAACGGGTCTCTCAATCCATGTCTATTCTTGACAATATCACTGATCCATAATGGATACATCCCTTCCTCTTTCTTGTCCATTCTCAATACAGAATATATTTACTTCAAAGTATCTCTGTATTTATTATTATTATTAGGTAATCTACCGGTTAAGGTAGGTTTTTGGATGGACACAACTATCAAGTAAACATTTTGTGACTCCCCACCTAGCAAACTAATCTATATCAGGTCCCTCTTCATCTCGGTGTACTTCCTTCCTCCCTTCATCCCGTCCAACATCCCTATCCTGTTCCTGCCCTTACCTCGCTTGCCCAACATTCTCCCCTCTATTACTCTCTTCAACATTCCACTACCGCTCAATACGCCTTTCATCCATTTTTCCTGCCTCCATAGGATTTCTCTCAACAAACCCCTCTCCTCCCCCACCATTTCTAGTACTTCCTCATTTGTTTTCCTTTCTGTCCATTTCACCTTCTCCATTCTTCTCCACACCCACATTTCAAAAGCCTCCAATCTAAGTCTATCCTCCTGCTTCAGCGACCACGTTTCCGCGCCGTACATACGCTCCATATCAGAGTTTTTACGAGTCTTGATATATATATATTTATTTTTATTAGGTAATCTACCGGTTAAGGTAGGTTTTTGGATGGACACAACTATCAAATAAACATTTTGTGACTCCCCACCTAGCAAACTAATCTATATCAGGTCCCTCTTCATCTCGGTGTACTTCTTTCCTCCCTTCATCCCGTCCAACATCCCTATCCTGTTCCTACCCTTACCTCGCTTGCCCAACATTCTCCCCTCTATTACCCTCTTCAACATTCCACTACCGCTCAATACGCCTTTCATCCATTTTTCCTGCCTCCATAGGATTTCTCTCAACAAACCCCTCTCCTCCCCCACCATTTCTAGTACTTCCTCATTTGTTTTCCTTTCGGTCCATTTCACCTTCTCCATTCTTCTCCACACCCACATTTCAAAAGCCTCCAATCTACGTCTATCCTCCTGCTTCAGCGACCACGTTTCCGCGCCGTACATAGCTACGCTCCATATCAGAGTTTTTACGAGTCTTGTCTTAACATCCCTACTCAACGTCCCCGTCATCAACTCCCTCCTCCTTGAGAAAGCCTCCTTGCCTAGCGCAATCCTTCTTCTTACGTCCCTACCACTTTGACCGTGTTGGTCCAAAACACTTCCGAGATATGTAAACTGTTCTACCTGCTCTATTTTTTTTCCCCGCCTATTTTAATATTTAGCTTAGCCTTTTTCTTTCTGGAAAATCGCATAACCTTTGTTTTATTAATATTGATTCTATATATATATATATATACACACATACATATATTATATATATTTACCAATATATATTGTTCTCCCCACCAATTTGTAAAAACCCCAACACCCTCATCCCTTACCCTTTCCTCCTGGTGCTACACCCCCTACCACACACCTTTTTGGTGGCTCGCAGGGTATTTATGTTGATAGAGACCCATCAGTCTTCCCCCACATTCTCGAATCGCCCGTTCCTCTCCCTCCCACTCCACCCTTCCGAATCCTTCCCATTCCCAGCTGATGTCCACCTAGTTCGCTTTTCCAACTCCGGAGCTACCTGGAGGGAATCAAGTGAGTTTGGTGTTCGTCCGACTTGCTCTGTTGGCGGTCGGAATTAGTTTATCGGATTTCCAGTAATTTCCAGTCCCGAGTATTTCTTAAGAGCTGGGAATTGCTCATTTTTAAATTCAAAATCCATTCGTATGCGTTGTAAGGAACGATCTTAAACTAATAAATATTTTTGGTAGCATTGGCTTCCATGAAATTTGACCGGGTGTAGGGCAGTGGGGGAGATAGGAAATCCAACGCTCTACTACGAGATCGGAGTGACTGCAAGCCGTACTCTAATGGAGCAAAGGGGGAGGGGGTGGTGCCTTGGTTGGTGACATGGGCCAGAGGGAGGGAGTTCACGACGGGTCGTTCTGTGTTTTTTGTGTCCATTCGATCCTCTGGAAGGGCATTTCGATGTGATTCTTCTTCATCGGATCGGATCGCTCGAACCCTGGTCGGCCGACTCGCCGCTGCCTTCCTTGCTTATGGATATTTGCAGTTCCCCTTCCCATGAGCTCTCATCCCTATCCCTTCCCCCCTTCCTCGTCCACAGTCACCCTCCCCACCCAACCCCCACCTAGATTCTACCACTTTCGTCCTTCTCCCAACCACACTTCCACCTCTTTCAAATTCTCGCCCTCATTCACCCACTCCCGCTCACCCTCTTTCCATAGCCCTATTCCCTTTTTAAAGTCGAGTAAACAGCTTCAAAATTCTATTATTTCTTACTTCTGGCTTTATTTCTGACTTCTAGTGTTGTAGTCCGGAATTGCCTTATCATATTTCCTGTAAGGGCTTTTAATTCTCATATATTATGCAAAAATCCATACCTAGGCCTTAAAAGGAACATTATGAAACTAATGAAGATTATTAGGAATGTTGGCCGCGTCGAAAATGGAACGGACCGAGGATATTCGAACGCCCGGCGAGGTCGGAGTCGTCTCAAAGCCTTACCCTCGTGGGGTGACTGGGAGACCGGGATCTGGCCTGTAGGATGGGCCGGAGGGAGTGCACGAGGGGTCGTTTTCTTCTTCCGCGGCGCCTATTCGACCCTCGTGACGGCCATTTCGGAGCGACCAACAGTCATCGCCTTCACCCCCCTCCCTTAACCTCCCTCCTGGTCATTCCTCACCGCGACCGGCAGTCTCGCCACTAACTTCAGCGCATTTTTCTTAACTCTCTTTCCTCCTCCCTCATCCTTACTTCACCTCCTGCCCTCTTTGCGTTCGGTTACCCATCCTCCTCCTCCATGCGTGCCTCTGCTCTCGATCCTAGTTGGTCTCCTCCTCCCCCAAATATTCTCCCCCCCCCCCCAAATCACTCACCCCTTTAGTTTTTCACTCGCACTCCCCTCTCCTTCATCCTCTCTCGCCCATCCTCTTTTCCTACCTCTTCCCTATTTAAAGGCTAGCGGGACCCTACAACGTTCTTTGCCTCTTAAATTTGTTCGGTGCAGGAAGTCGTCCGTGTCAGTTCGCAAGATTTGAAGTTCTGGGACATCGTGTACATCGCATCTGGGTACGAGGAAGGGCGTTCATCCGTCGAGGAAGACGTAAGTCATTCATTTTCCTCTAGTTCATTCCAGAATTATAATTATCACTAGAAATAGAGTAGAGCTGTATTCGCACAACCATGTGTTCATGACGGACAACGCTGCACGGCGGTAGGTATCTTTTCAGTCTTGTAAGAAACGAACAATTTTTATATTCCATGCATTCATTGCTCTCAATGAATGCGTTTTTCGAACTATCTTTATGTAATTACATGCCGCGTTTAACGTCACTCATCGTAAGGACTCGTTGAAAAGGTTCGTCGTCGGACGGAATTGTTATAATTATTTAACCAAGCCAGTTGAAATTAGTAGAATATTTAAAAAATCTGTATTTTTTGTCGTTTCAAATGCATTTTGTTCTCTTTCAGGGGCTACAAACACTAGCACACCTTATTTTACATTCGTCAAAACCTAGGGTGTATTCTTTCAGAACTGAGAAATTCTTTTGTTGCACGTTTTTTTATTACGCGTCTAAATTGTTTCTTTCCAACAACCAGTGGTCGTGGTTTCTTCTTTTTTTTTCAATTACAAACTGTCAGTTTAAATGTTACGTAACTTTTGTCGATTCCGCCAGAAATGGCCTCGTTAACATAACATCGTGAACGCTTACTGAATTGTACTCTTCAGAATAACCACATTGCCATTTATCCAATCTGTGCTATAGTTAGTTTTCCTGGTCCTTGGTTTAGTTAAGGATTCTTAAGTTAAGGTGAGTGTTCGTCTCCGCACGTGCCCTGTGGATACCGGCATTTGATCCACTCGCCCGGAGTCTAGTCGGCCTATACATGCGACTGGACGCAGTGTTCCGTCCGAAAAATAAATTCTTGTCGTAGCGGAGGAAACATGTGGGGATGTTTCTACATTTTCAAGGCAAACCTTTCTCGGAAGGTAATTTCTCATCAGATTTAACCATCCATTTGCCTCCCTATCTCGTGTGACACATTGCATTGTTTTTCTATTATTTATTCAAGCCAGTGTTGCATTGATTCAAATTATTGCGGTTTTAATTCTCCCTGCTCCCATATAATTTTACTTTTCTTTCGCTTATTTCCTTCCCCAAATTCATAATTCACTCATTCATATCGGAATAGCATTATGACGAGACATGACTTGTGCCAAATGCATCATAACGTCCGGATAATCTTCCTTTTCATTAACTCTGGCGGTTCGCTTTGGTGTCGTGGTGATATTTTTGACGCCACCCTCTTCCTTTTCATGCGGTCTCTCTCTCGCCTTGAGCTCACCTCTTTCACCTGTATCTTTCTTCCCATATCCCCCCCCCCCCGAGTCTTTCCACTTCTCCTACCCCCTCGCGATATCGTATCGCGTATGTCCGCCACTCTCGCTCTTGCTGAGGTGCAACGCTGGAAGACCAACTTGTCCCTGTTTGAATTGACTAGATATGTTCACAGAAATCTTATTTTTAGGGTGTTTTCTTTTTACATTGTGCCGTTAATTGCATTTAATGGCACCTATTCGTATGTGCATTATTATACGGCTTCGAAGAACATAAAATAGTTAATTTCTAAAAATCTCTCGTCTTCAAAATAAAATATCCTTTCGTGATAAGTGACTTCAGTTTTTTCGCTAGTAAATAACTCTCATTCATAAACGG
Organism: Hetaerina titia; assembly: GCA_037158775.1. Classification (NCBI taxonomy): domain Eukaryota; kingdom Metazoa; phylum Arthropoda; class Insecta; order Odonata; family Calopterygidae; genus Hetaerina; species Hetaerina titia. The sequence continues at coordinate 104,506,475 of CM073772.1, read as the reverse complement.
GAAAAGGTTTTCTGCTTTATCCAGATGTGGCGTTGCCAACACTTCCGAGAAAACATGATGGGGTCCGAAGTAATTGCCACCACAGTTTGAATGTGAATAGTTGTCTTAAAGGATCTATTTGGCAAAAATTTCCATGTATTTTTATATGTTATGGATATGTGGACATGTTATGGATATATGGATTTTTATATGGATATTTGTGTCCACGTTAATTCAACGCGCTGTGGCTTCAGGCAATGAATTTCCATACATTTGGGTTATATTTTCCTCGGTTATTACTATGGGGCATCGTACGACCATTCTCGTAAACATTCCACTGTTTCTTCGAAAGAAATTTCAGCAATCGATCTTTTCACACCCTATCGCCATTTCCTCGATTAAATATTTGTCAACATTCCCTGAAGTCTTCCAACATAAGGCTGCGTTGTTAAGATAAGATTCTTGCCAGTCTCACTTGACGGAATTCTTGTTTTGAATGATTACCGGTTTCCTTCAGTTATAACTGTGAGCACCTACATTATGCTAAATATTTAGCTCTAATTGACTCTTCTACTCCTACATAGTTTGTCAGCAGACAGCTTCGCCTGCTGGATCCTTTCAGGCATTCTGAGAAACTATCAACCATAAATCGCATTTCCACCTTTGGAAAAGTGCCGATTTCCCTTCGGCTTCCTTGAACAAGGTCTGTTTTTTAGGCAGTGGGACGTCATAGACGACTTGGAGAGATGCAATAAGCTACCAGCTTGACCACTGAGAAAACGTGCCCTTTATTTTTCGAGAACATATTTTTTACTCGATCATTGCAGCATCTATTCCTTTGACTTTTTTTCTGATGCTACTAAGTTCGAGAACTGCCCACATTGATGTCTTCATGTCAATAATTTCTTTTTTGTCAACGCGCCTTCGTTTGATGTTCATTGAAAATTCAAATTTGGCCTACCGTATATTTTGCTGGACCACTTAACGAGGTGATTTCGCAAGTTACGACATATTTGATCCCTTCATTATCAGGAAAATGGTTCATTCTCCTGATAGCCTTCTCAAACTAATGCTGACGGACTCCTCTTTAGTGGAATTTTTCCATCGGTATTAATTTCAGCCGTTCCTAGCGTGGCTCTATTTGGTTAATTAACATAGCCTCTTCCGGAAGCCAGTTCTGCATGTAATCTGGTTTAGCTATGCGAGACGTGTCCTTCCTTGTTGATTCTGAAAATTCGTTCCTTGGTGCACAACTGTTAATTTTTATGCAATTTTTTCTCTAAAACATCTAGGCAGGATTTCTTCCCAACATTTTCACTGATAAGTGGGGCAATGCAGTTCGTCCACAGCTTGAAATATTCCAAATTTGATGTGTGCTTCTTACTCATTTTTTGAGACTTCTTCACTCGCTCGAGCTGCGCCTATTCCTTCCTCTTCATCCCCCAACATCACTTTTCTTTTTGAGGAGACGAGAACGAGAAGTGGAAATTTGTTCATTCGGAGAGTTAGTCTTACATATTCCAAAACTGTGGTCTGGTAAAATTCATTACACCATCATGCATAAACGTATTTTATGCCTTGCTCAGTTGATTAATATATGCATTTATCAAAATATTCCTGTGGATTTTTCTATTGCTTCTGCGATAGACTTATGTTACCTTTTTAGGACTCTTCTTAATTCTTTCACATTCCACATCTTCAGTATTTCAATCCTAAGATTGGTTAATACTGCAGCCCTCCATTCTTCCATATTAAATGTTAATTCCCTTAACCTCTGATAGGTTCCCCGTTTTACTCAATATTAATTTTCCCTATGTACTTGTCTCTTGGTCATCCTCGCGGGATCTTTCCTTCTATTATATTCCTGATCAATCCATTGTGCCTCAAGGTATGCCCAATCCATTTGTTTCTTCTTTGCCGTAGAGCTCTCCATATGGTACTTTCCTCTTCTGCTCTTCTATATACTTCATCCTTCCTCACTCCGTCCATTCTTCAGCATTCTCCTCTAGCGCCGTGTTCCAAATGCTTCTATTCTTCGTCGGTCCACTTTTCCAGTATTTCACGTCTCCGATCCGTAGTGCCATGCTCCATACGCATGTTTTGGCGAACTGCTTTCGTGTTGCATTCTTATTTTCTTTGAGCATAGTAGTTCTCATCTCAATGAACGCTTTCTTTGCTTAAGCTATTCTTCGCTTGTCGGTCGAGCTTCTTCCATTCCAAATTATACTGCTGCCCAAGTAGATGGATGGAACTTGCTCTAGTTTTAATCCTCGGATTGTGATATCTGCGTTCAGCTTCTCTCTTCCACACACAAGGATTTGTTTTCTTCTTGTTGATGCTCGTATATTGAAATATTCACGAAGTACTTGGGTCCATAGCATTCCTGTTTGCTTGCAGGTCCTCTCGCATCTCTGCCACTAATGCGATGTCGTCTGCGAATCGCAGAATGATAACTTATTCGCCATTCACCTCGACTCCTTTGATGCCCAATTCTTGTGCTTCCTTTATCGCCTATACTAGATACAAAATTCCGTTGAATAGTGCCGGTGATAGGTTGCATCCTTATCAAACTCTCTTGTTCATTTTGGCTTCTATTTTCCTTCAGTTTTTCATTTACATGGTTACCTGATTCCTTAAGAGGTGATGGATTATTCTTGTCTTTGTAGTCTACTACTACAACCACATGCCACATAGAATTTCATAATTGTTTCCCAAAGATTTGCAAATGGATTATCTTTCTTATATTCATTCTTCAATTCGGCCTTCCGCGGTTTTTCTCGGCATTGCATCTATTCCTCCTTGGTTATACGCCCCTTCCGTAACCTGTCTTCCGCTGAGGTTCGTTATATGATATCTTAATTTCCTCATAACTGTTCGCCTTAAATGTCTCCTGTCTTTCTTCATTTCTCAAGATCTCCTAAAGAAAAAGGAGAATGATCAGTCCTCGGGCTTGTTGTTTGCCATAGCCGTATAAAACTGTTAACTGGAGATACTTGTAACAGGGAAACAGATCGTCGAAAATAATCTCCCTTCCTTCAAGAAATTATTTCTCCAGTTTGCAGCATTCTAGTATTCTCCTCCTTAAACAAATGGTACTTCATAACTTAAGGTCGTCAAAGAAGCAATATTTTGTCAGCAAATCTGAAGCAATTTCAAACATTATCTTTCAGCTCTATCTGCAACGACTCGCTTGATCCATGTTTTCGGTCTCTCATTGTTATCATTTAATTTCTAAAGAAACTGACTTCGCCGAGAAATCGTCAAAATTCTTAATTTTTACACCATAACACCATGGGCTTCAATGGTGCTGCTCGTATATTTCCCAATGAGCACTATATAAGCAGATTCATCGAACTTCTCCCTCAAGGTTTCAACATTGCGCCGGATTTTTCCGGTGCTCCCATTTCTCTCGTGCATATTCTTATTTAAATTACGTACGTACTGCAAAAAGCACAAGCTTTATCATGATAATAATTGTCGTTCAATATTATTTGGCGGTGTAGTTTCGGTCACTATTAGACTTTCCGCAGTTCGCTCCTGACGCATGATTTTGCTTAACTCGTCCTTCTCTTCCTCCAAATTGCCTATTCTCAAGGGCTTCTCCTTCCCAGCTGACGCGTCTGGATCCCTGCCCGCTGTGGCCACCAATTTGTGATATGCCGAACTATTATACGCTTGAACCGCCTAAAGAGGATCAATTCAATGAATTCTTCTTCCCAGTGGGCATATCCTTTTAACAAATACCTATAATTTCATCTCCTTGTTCCTTATTAGGTCTTGTATTTTCTACGCTTCCGGAGATGAAAGCAAAAATAAAATCTGGGAAATAGAAACACATTCAATTCTCTAATAGAATATTCAATCCCGATTTACAGTAGCTTGAATTCTTTCTTGGAAAAGCCATTCTCAATCCCGAAACTGATACTTATTTCCCATGTTTTCCACCGCTATTTCGTCTAAAATTTTCGGATTCGTAATGGACTCCTGAACAAACTGGTCACTAGTAATTGGCTGTGCCTGTAGTCTTTAATTATGACCTTCGCAAATCCGTGTGCTCATCTTCACATTTATCTTTACTTTATTTGGGTAAGACTCGATGCATGCATACATTTTTTCCGGATGTCTGCTTCTTTCTTGTAACGCTGGTAACATACCGTAAGCCGAATCTCTGGGTTTTTTGGTGTTATTCCGTCGTCCCGTACATTTGAAATGTGCATCTTGTGACAGTTGTTCAGATGCCACCGTATTGATTTCATTTTCTCTCCTCCCTTCTCCTTTTTCTCGTTACCTGCTGCTGCTGCCAACAATTTTTTTCCCTGGGCAATGGTTCTGCTGCTGCCTCTTTCCACTTATTTTTAGATACCTCGCAATTGCAGTTTCCCCAGGACCAAGATTACTTCCCCCTCTGGTTTCCTCCGACTCTGCCCATTTTTACCGTAGTATGACCTCATATGAAGACTCCCTGGGAGCTGGAATATTCTGATAATGATCGTTCTTCCTATTTCGCCCACATACGCATCCCTTCGGTCAATGTAATTAACATTCCATGAATATTTTTCTGTAGCTGCACTGTTAAAGCAGTGACGCAAATTTTTCAATGCAGCGGCATACATTCTTGAGTTACCAGAATTGAATACATCCGCATCTGAATCATTGCTGCTCAAAATTAGCGAGAAATCTCACTCTCGTGAAATACCTGGATGCTTTAAATGGGTCGTCAACAATCATTTACTTTCAATGCCTTCAAGTAAATATGGCATCCATTCGCCCAGCCGCCAGTCTGCCCTACAGTTCATTTTTCTTCGCGTTTGTCTATCTGGGCAGCGGTACAGTTCCTGCACATTCTTAAGGGGTAGCTGCATAAGCTCTTCAGTAAAATTAATACCTAACCTGGTAAACCAGTTTGTGTTATCGGCGATGTGTCGATGATATTTTTCTCCAGTAGACTCTCGTTATTTTACCAACACAGCACCTTGAAAATTTCGTCACATTCCTCCATCTCGCAGACTTACAATCGTCATTTATTTTTACTTTCGTCTGTTTTTGTGTGAACTGTACTTCTTCCTCATTAATCTCAATCATGCATTCCGATAGGCTCTGTACCTCAAATCACCACTCAAATTGAAAGGCATTTAATAACACAATCCACAGAAAATGTAATCACCACACCTACACACAAGGAGCCTCCCAGTCCCAGGGAAGAAGATGGATTCTACCCAGATGACCCCAACGATTGTTGTTGAGAGGCGATGGTGTTGGTGTTAGTGTCAGTGACGTGTGGTGCATGGTCATTATAGTGCTTTGTTTAGTGAATAGTGCTAGTGTGTGATGTGTGCGTGTGCACCGAGGGATCGTCGATGGAGAATTATCTGCCGCCGTTGGACCTTGCAGATGTAACCAAGGTAAGGATTCGTCTCCTCTCCTTCCCCCCCCCTCCCTCCGATACAGGTTCAGTGTGTAGAAGCCCCCTTAGCTCGAGACAAGGCCTCCACGCTCGCGGTAGGGCCCCCGATGGGGCTTAAGGGACGCAACCAATGCACTTAGAGAAATGGGGGGTGAATTAAAGTGACTCTTAGCCGATCAAAGTAGGCAGGATATTTAAAGTGACTGGGGTATGACATTAGCTTAGAGATTGCATACACTTAGTCAGGCACACTTATCCTTGAGTAACATAATACTAGGCAGGTGTTAAATCAATTCTAGAATTGCGTTTATATAACGAAGTATTAAGTACATGTGAGTTGTGCTTAATATTTTGTTATATTGCATCATTCTATCGCTCTCTTTCCTCCTGTTCCATTATCAGTAATCCTTCTTCACGTTCCTTCCACTGACTTTTTCCGAAGGCAGCGGATTCCTGTTTTAATGGACCGCTGTAACATGGTACCAGTAGGACGTACCTCTCTGTAGTTTCTGCAGGAGGGGCGTGATGGACCGGCCATCGGCCTTCGTCCTCACCTTTTGACGAATGCCGGAAAATGGGTTCCAACGAGCTGTGCGCGATACCTCTTTGGGTCAGCAAAAGGAAACTCGTGCAATCTTTCTCCTTATCTCTCCTCATTTCTTCCCTTCTTCTCATTCCCTTTGATTCCTGCATTTGACGTAACCGTTATTTCTCTAAAATTTGCCATTTGTATTGGTATAAACATTTAAGCAATTTCGATTTTTCTCATTCGTAAAAAATCACGTAACATCGAAATGAGTCTTCAACGGAAAGTGATGCGCCGTATCGGTCGATTTTTTTTCATGGCAATATGCTAAAAAATTGCGCCCTCTGCTTCCCCTTTGCTATCGCGGCTTCCCTTGCCCATATTGGTTTCCCATGTAAATAAAATCATTAAATATATCGCTTTGACTTCACTTTTGGTTAAGTGAAGCCTTTTCCTTTTTCCATCGAGAAATCTACGGACCGGCTTATTTTAAAAAATCTAGACTCGTATGACCAAACATGTTCATCAAAATTAACTCCCGGAAACCTAAGTCCGCAGTACTTTAAAACCTTTTTTGAGACTGTTCAGATATCAATGGAAAACTTAGGCAAGCTCCCACACTCGTTGGTATTTGAGATTTAAAATTTGCTAAATTGTTTAGTTTTCCCTCAAAAAGAAAACAAAGTTGGAGGATAACCAAGTCATCCTCAGAACCTATAAAATAATGCAAATTTTCAATGAACAATGCTGGTCATTTGCTTCTTTTTTCCGTCTAACTTTGATATTTTTTTCCCGAACGAATGGGTGCCCGTTTCATAAACGGCATCGCATACTAGTGACCATCAGTAAAAGGCCAAATTGAGATGTTTTAATGGTGAATATACTCACGCGAGCAATTGGGCCATCACAGTTAATGTCTTTTCAGTTGTTTTCCCAAAAGCAATCCTTATTGTCAAAGTCCCTCCTTTCATATACCGGTCTATTCTGTCAACAGAGTTACGGTGGAGGAATCAGTGTAAATATTCTGGCAATGAGATTTTGAAATTTCCTGAAAGTGTAATGACTATTTTACTCTTTTCGCAGGCATGGATACTTGGAATGCCACCTTATGGTCTGTATTTTGGTTACCATGCTGCTTTTCTCCTCTGAGAATCTCATCCTGATCACCAACCCTAGGAACTTGTTTTTAACCCATATTTGACTCTTCCTGTAAGCCCTAATCCAGATCAATTTATCTGCAAAGGATTGCTAATTCACTTTTTCCATAACTGAATATTTCTATATTTTTCAGTCATTCTATTTGCCACTGCTATTTTGTTCAATGGCAGAATGTGACATGGATATAATGAAGACGTTGATATCCTGAGTTAATATATTATCAGTGCTTGCCTGTGCAGATAACAATTCTCTGAATATCCATGGAGATGGATATGTAAAAATTGACCTACATAGTTTACCATTGGAAGAGGAAATTAATGGTTCCACTCATTGAACATTGGGGAATGAGTTTCAATCGCAGATATGAGGCAAGTAATGTTTTTTAAATGAGGCCCTACGCCCTTATACCTCGAGAAACATTTTCTCGTTGAGGCTTCATTTCAGGAGAGGGTACTTTTCATCATCATAGTTAATGATTCGCCCTGCAATATGAAATCTAAATCTGTTTTATGCGCTGATGACACCACATTTTGTGCAAAAATGTCAACATCTGGTAGATTAAAAGGTACGAGCTAACGATATAAAAAGACAGGCTAAGTAATGGTTGGATATTCATAATATCCATTTATAGGCCAAAAGAAACGCAGTATATTGTATGCAGTCTTATATAAAAAATAACTAACATTGAAACTAAAAATTACTGATACAAAACTAAACTGGGAAGCTCACATCAGTCAGATCTGCAATAAACTGAGTAAAGCTGTTTGTATGTTAAGCTGGATCAACTTTCTCATTCCAAACGAGTATCGTTTAGCACTTAAACATACCTTCTTTCGGTGTCATTTGCAGTATGGTGTGGGGTTATGGGGTCATTCTCCCACATGTTAATAAGGTTTTTGTTAGGCATGCAACCATGACTGTATTAGGTATATATTTTCAAGGCTCTGATTCATGTGAAAGTTAACCTTGGAACTTCCACGTAAGATCTCACATCACTAAAACTGTAAGACTGCGGTGTAAATTACACCACTAGAGGTAAGACGAATCTAAATAACACTTATTGTAGATTGTCCAACCAACTCGCTACACATTTCACAATTTGAGCATAAGACTATAACTATCTACCTACTCAGACGAAATTGGACTGTATCCAGAGTTAAGAGAATAGGCCATATAGTATACCCGATTACTTGCTCACCTACTATACTCATTTGATGAATTCTATTGACAATCTTCATCATATTTAGGAAATTGTCTATTAAGTAATATTTATATTGACAAGATCTGATATGGTTGTGCCATTTTTCAAAATGAATAAGATTTTATTATTACCAAAGACTGGTTTAAGAACCAAGGCATATGGCAGTACGTAAGAGACAATCCCCTTCTCAATTTTTCATGGGAGTGGGTGTGATGAGCCACAAGACTTGCTCACATTACATGAGTTACCGAAAAAGGTCAACTTCCTTTAGTTACATACTCATGCTAAGACTCGCATGTACCACTCACTGTTATATTCTACACGGAATATCTGTTAAGGTTCATAATTTTTAATCTATGAAACATGCCACCCCTGTTACCGTCGGATATGGACATAACACTTGCGAATGCCTTTGAGTGAAGCATTCAAAACAATCCTCCAAAATTGCCTCCCAATGGCTCTTGTACATTTTGAATAATTGTGGTATTATTTTGCAACGTGTCGAAATTTGAAAATTGGAAGAAATCATAAGTGGTGCCATTCTACATGCAGAATGAAAAATTAAATGTAATCCGGGCTGTGGAGTGTAACTAAAATATTTTAATTACTTTTCCTGTCAGAAGTGTTATGCATACTTAAATTCTATAAATTTCATAATTATAACTTGTTTTGTCGTATTACATGTTTAAGTATAAAGTTGCTACTGCAATGACTGTATATGTATAAGATCTTTCTGCAAGTGATAATCTTCAAGTCGTCATATGTTGCGCGAGTTTAACTGCTAAATCACTGCTGCATTGCCATCGGACATTAAGTAATCCTGTTGATTAGTTAAACTAGTCTTTGCTGCAAGGCACCAGATGTGAAACGCATTGGTAAGAGTAAGGAATATTTCCTCAAGTCAGTTAGACGGTACAATAAGTTAAATTACTTAAAATTTAATCACAAACCACGTAATTCAGACATTTATAGCTCCCAATGGTTCAATATTATTATTACTTACACCCCAACAGCTTGCATAGGAAAACGGAAAGCGTAATTATCATTCATTTTGTAACATTAATGGGGTTTTACATAGATTATTAGAGATAGTATCACTACCGATCAATTTTCTACATTAAATGTTTGTCTTCACCATAGGCATTTCACTTACGCACGTATTTATAGCCTTGTTAAATTAGCATGCGCACTAATGCTTCCTGATATTGTTAAAAGAAATATGAACTTGATGATCGTAGTAATGAAACCGGTGGCAAAAATTCGGAAACTTTTCCTAGCCAGTTGCATTCATAATACCTTTTACCATAAAAAAACTTGTTTTATAAGCGTGCTTGGGAAAAGCTCGCGTAGGATGTGATAAAACTCAAATCGATTAATTCTACCCATAAATTCGCTAGTTTTCATTCCATTGCTCTTTAAAATTATCTCGTGTAATCGCATGGTTACACCCTATTAAACAATCGGTATAAATGTGTACCTTATCCGCTACGGTGCTGTTGCAGAGTATTATTGCGCTACCTCTATTAAATGCCTTATCCTTAGTGGGATATATAAATGCTAAAGAGATTAGTGTTCTTCATAGAGATATTAACGTACGGAAAGGTTTATTTCTAAAGGGATAAAGGAAATAAGACTGCCCAAAACTACCCATTGCCAATTCTGTAGTATTGTTTGGAACCTGGAGTGGAAGAGAACAATCTGTCATGTTACGGGAAATATGAAATAAAATTGTTATAAAAATGTCTGCAAGCAGACTTAGTGCATTGGAAAACAACGCATTCCACTATGAAATCGCGAGGTAGCTTACAACATTAGTGTCCATCTTTTCTCCAATTGTTTCGCAGATGTAATAACTGGCGATGGGGTTTTGCTAAACAGTCAGCAGGTAAGCGTCCAGATGCAACGAGCTGTTTCAGAAATTACGCAATGTAAATAGCATGGAATAAGAACGTTCAAAGTTCATTAACTCAAGACTATGGTATTTCCGTCTTAGTTGAAAACACGTGCCCCCCATGAAAAATATTATATCAAATAATAACTCTACCTGGAAAAATATTAGGGAACAGTACTCCATATCCCCAAATGATAATAATGACTAGTTATTCGCTATTATTTTGAATGTATTTTTCCCAATTGTCAAGCATTCCAATACTACTACAACGATTCTACCGACACCCTTATAAATATGTATTTGTTGTTCTTTATTTCATTTTTATCTGAAGAGTTTTGGGAGGTTTTGCACACCCTCCTTCTTTATGGGTTTTTCTTGCGAGATTTTTTACAAAGGTCTTCATGTCTGGACTCCCTAGCTTTTCCTCACCTAGTTTTTATTTCTATAATATATACATACGGCCTCACCATTCTTTTCTTGTTTTATATCGCCCTATATTCTCTTATTATTTCTGTTAGTTTGACGAAGGGTTACATGGACGAAGGGACCTTATTGCCTCAATATCGCCAGAATAAAGCCTTTATCCTAGGCCGACCTTGATCCATCTACAAAGACGGAGAACTGAATTACTTTTTCCAGAGAAGGATACTTTCGACGAGGTTACGAAACAGATGGAATATTATGGCCACTTTTGTGCATTGATTTTTTTTGCACTCTTGTTACCATCTTGCTGAGAAGTCTCACCTATTTTTCGCCATGTGAAATGCTCATTTTACAATATCAAATTTAATGTTAATAGTTCGACTCGGGAATTCCTTCCCATTTGTTCCAACGATTCAGCTGAAGTGTTCAAATTCCATTACCCAAATTTTTTTCAGTAGAAATTCGGGTGGTGTATGACGAACTGCAATATGGTCCTTCGTCTTGAAGAACGAGAGAGCGAGATTTAATGTGGAGGACCGGCGATGAAGAATTAACTGCGGAGGAAGAAAAAAGGTAAGGGTGCGGGGTATAAGCACCATGCTGTATTGGCAGGATTAATTAACGAAGGTATTAGTCTTAAGATCTAGCTTAGAGCATTTCGTAATTTCTTATAGGTGAGAACAACTGGGTAAAATCGACAAAATTCCCGCTTTCATAGTGTTCGTTTGGGTCTAATTGGCTTTAAGATAATTCCCACTTGTTTTATTATTGCAAAGTTTTTCATGAATTTCTACAGACTCACAATTTTAAGTTAGTGGCGTTTTGGTCAATTTTACTTGCATTAATCGGGATGGTAATATTAGTTCAAATATCACAAAATTAACAAGGATTATTAGATCTAATGCCATGCACAGACCATGCACAGAACAGGTAAAAGTAATAATAGTTAAACACAGAACCATAAATAGCGATCTTTTTTACCACATGTTCTTAGTTCCGTAAGTTATTGTAAAAGTTTTCTTACCTTGACCTCCAAAACTGTTAAATGTGTTTAATGATACCTTTTTAATCAAACTTCCCCATGCTGCCACCCCTCCCATTTATGTACTTTTCTGAGTTTGCACTTCCTATCTAGAAAAGAATGATTGACCTCAATCCTTCCCCCAAGCCTAGAAAGGACTCCACCTTGGAAGAAACTTTTTTAACCTCAAGATCTCCTATTCAACATCAGTATAACTTTGGTGTGCTCTCAACTGAAAGAAGCCATGCTCCGATGTGTGCTCGACCACATGAGGTCTGCTGTGGCAGAAGAGGGGACAGGGAAGACAGCAAGTTTCACATTGCAACTAATGATGTAAGCTGTTGTAATTCTTTGTATATTTTATCAGTTCTTTGAAAATTTGGAGATATTGGGAGTAAAGTCTTTGCAGTGCTGCTACAAAAAGTAGTGAGCATTACATGTAGTTAGTGGCATGTCTAAAGCCAAAGATGACTATTTGTGCTTCAATAAATTGAAAAAATTTAATTTTTGATTGAGTTTTCTTTTTTCTTTCTCAAATGAATATTTCAATTGAGGAAAAACTTCTCCAGATCATTTATTTCCCTTCACTGGTTGGATGTGGGTATTGTAATGGGCTCTGTGAAATGGTTTTCTTTGAGCCTTGGCCAAAATTTCTTTGAACACAGGTATACTACGGTATTTCCTTTAATTTATTTTAAAAAACATAGCAAACCTTTTATTGATAAAGGGATTGTGGTTGGGATGTTTTCTCTCCAAAGAGTCAAAGGATGGTTGGAGCACTTGTTCTAAGGAATAAAGGTTAGGTTAAGAAAGGCTGGTTAGGGAGAGGTATTTTTGGAAAAAAGTAACATAATCAGAGTAACGTCTGATTTTGGAATTCGTCACTAGCTTTGTAATGGTGATATTATGGTTATGACTTACCCTACAGCTGCTTCTGAATCCTGATTGTTGCAGTATGACAGTGGTAGAAGCAAGCAACTGTAGCAGTCGCATGAGGGCAGTATTTGTGGCAATGATGGGAATTTTGTTGGCAGTGGGTCTCACTATTGATTGAATAAATCCAAATATACAGTGATTGTTAACAACTTGATACCCACTGTTGAAAGTGCTCCATTGAATTTTTTTTCTGAGAGCATGCATTTCATGAAAGTTCATAAGTCATAATTAAAATCACTTCAATGGAATGAACTTGTAAACACTTAATAAATACACCACTTACACAAGAGTTAGGTAAAAAGTGAAAATTTTGAGCAAAAATTCCGGGGACAAATAGAACATGAGATTAACCAAGATTCAGGCATATATGGTGAGACCCTCCCCATTGTTCAGTGACAAGAGCTTCAGCCAAGATGATGTAACAGATAATTTAAAGTGAACCTTGGGTTGATTCCTCATGTGATACATCCTGGAGGATATGTATTTTGTATGGTTGATTTTTTGCTTGCTGGTGAATGGTAAATATCGTAACTGTGGCAATGGTAAGTTTCATCTGTTAATCTTAGTGCTATATCCAACCCAATTTGTCCAAAGTATGAACAAGGAGAGATTCTCAAATGTATATTTGAAAATGTTAAGACAATCCCAACATTTTCATGGGGGTTAAAAACTTTTCTTTCATGTCAGACTATAATTTCTACTTTGTGTGAGAAACTGAACTGATCATTGATCTGAAATCAAAACAATGCAATTCTACTTGAAGGCTGGTTTGACAAGAGAGATCTCCTTAAATTAATCAATATCATTTCTGCTATGTGTGAAATTAACACCACAGGTTAATAAGATAGGGCTAATTCCATTCCCTGAGCCTCTAGTTTCCTAGGGAGATCTGGTTAACTGACAAATCACACATATAATCAATCGGTTCATAACGGTCTATGAAAAATTTTGAATGAATTAGTGTTTTCAAATGTATAAATTTTTTGCTAAATTTTGTTCTTGATCATCATAAAAGGTATTGTTTACAGAAACTGAGTTAGTGTCAGCTTATAAACTAATTGCTTCCAACATTTGTGATAAGTGTCAGAAATTTGCCCTGCTATGATTATAAAGGAAGAAATCAAAGGAACATATCATTGGGAGACGTAGTAGTCCAGGAGTAGTGCTGGACTGCTGACTGAAGGGCACGGGTTTGATTCAAAGTCATGCCCCTAAGGCACCCTGAATCTTACCCAAGCTGTTTTTTTCAGGTACCAGATCTTCCTGGAAAACCATAACTGGCAAAGGGAGGAGCCCCTAACCTGATGTTTGAATTTAATACTCCATTGAATTTGGTATTGAGTGAACTCTACCACCACTAATCTTTGGGCTGGTTACTGTTAATTTTTGTAGCTTATATCAGAGTGGTGTCTAGCATCAAAGTATTTAGTGGTTTTTCATAATGTGGCTTGATTATTCTTTTGTTCATGTAATTGATAGATTTACACCTATTTGATGTAAACCAAAAATTAACAAGACAATGTAAATAAAGATTTTCCCAATCTATTTGTGGCGTAATGAAATTTAAAAAAAATATTAAACAGTCGGCATTGATTTTTTAACTGCCAGAAACCAGCTGCAACCAACAGACCAAATGAACAGATAGGTAGGTCTGGTGCCTGTGATTGAAAATATGAATTTCAGCTCATTAAATTGAAGTGTGATTTAATGTGTTAAAGTATTCAAGCTGGAAAAATGGTAAACAAAGACAAGTTTATTGCAATAAAGTAACTATAGAGAAAACTCTGTTATTGAGTGGCCCTTTAAGACCCACAAAACCCAAACAGTCTTAATCACTCACTCATGTAGATGGCTTACTTTCATTTGATCTTAATTTCAAAGGTTTCTTCGAATTAACAATTGCCAGGTATTGAGGTTAATGTTCTCCAATCCTTCCAAAGGCTTTTTCTTCCCTCTTTTTTCCCCTTTAGTTTCCCAAGGTCCAAATTATTAATCTTCAAACTGGATAATTGAATCTGAATGGAGAGGTGCAATGCAATATGAAGAGCATCGATTACAGTTTGAAGTTATCTAGCATTATCCACACCTATTTAAGTCACATTTTTTTTATTTTGGCAAACATGTTCCCAAAGAGATTACCATTAAATTAAGACTAAAATCCTTCAATTGGTATAAGATATCATCTAGTTCTGTAATTGGCAGGTCAATCTGGTCTAATAAATTACTGTTCATAAACAGTTTTGATCAATGTTACCCGAACCATAATCCTTGTTTTGATGTCAGATTCCATACAAATCAAACCTACTACTTACTTATAATCTTTCTATTTTAAATTTCTTGGTATGCATCTAATTTTAATTTGATTGCTACATTTTCCTGTTCTTTAACATAGGTCTAATAATATTAATAATTATTGTTATAATAAATATTATAACAATAATAATTAATAATAATAATAAATATATTATAAAATTAATCTACCATTAAAGGTAGGTTTATGATGAAACCCAGTACAATAGCAACTTCCTTGCCTCACCTAATTAAGAAAACCTACATCCAACACTTCAATAGATCCTTCTTCAATTTATTCATACCTCCTCATTCCATTGTCTAATTTGTCTCTACTATTTCTACCCCTTCCTCGCCTAACATTCTGCTGGTATGTTATCATGCTCTATTACAATTTTTTAGCACCTCATTGCTAATCAAAAAGGTATGTATCCAACTTTCCTGCGGGATCAATCCCAGCAATCGTCTATCCTCTCCCATGATTCATAGTACTTCCTAGTTAGTGGGATAATAATATGCAGTTTGGAAATTCATTACAATCTAATTTCCTTATGCCTGTGCAACTAAGCAAATGAATTGTTATTTGGTGTTTAATATGAATGCCATGACAGGTAAATATAAATAGGTAATTTAATAATATGACACACTAAGTGTCCAATGGATGGTTGTTTGTAAAGTTAATTTTCTGGTACAATTGAAAGCATACGTAATTGTTTTTCACATCATGGTGTAGGAGGGTAAATTATTCCTTCAACTTTTCGTGTAGACATGTCGTGTGAACATTTTTATATGTACGTAAATTGAATTTAGGTGAAAGCCAAAGAAACAATTAGAGATGTGTGGTAATATTATCCCTGAACTTTCAGGGGCATGCGTTTTTATCAAGCCCAAGGAGTCTTCGGAGACGGTTTTGCTTGCTGTATTGTTTAAGAAGAAATTTGACTCATTTAGTTGACACTTTTGTATTCTATAGTTTTGAAATTAATAATAGTTTTGAAAATATTCTTGCATTCATGATTTTTAAATTAAACTTTTAACTATTATTGGCTGCAGTAATGAAGAGCAAGTTAAAGTTGCAACCAGTGAAGTGGAAAGAATTGCATAAATTAACTGCAACATTGAAACTGTGTTGAGATAAAGTTCTTGAGGAATTTTTGGAAAAATGCTATTATTAACTAATATTCAAGTATTCCGGATCAAACATACCCCTTCTATCCTTCACAACTAGCCGATTTAATTGAAATATAAATTACTGAATATGGACTACCAGATATTGCAACCCCATTTTTAATTTGAGCATTATCTACTATTTAAATAAATTATGAAGTTCCAGCACGTTCCATAAGAATGTTTTTAGTCGGAAGGGTGTGTCATATTTAATTTTGAGCGGTCCCCAAGTTAGAACGAATCCTATAAAGCCCAATGCGAAATACACAATTTATTTTTTTAATGGCCATGTAAAAATTGAATGTCGAAATTGGGCGTTCGTGTCTCCAGTGGGCAAAGGATGTATTAGGACGTGCTGGTCTTTGAGGAGGTTTCGACAAGTGAAGGCATTCGCCATCTGTTGGCTGGATCCTCAACTAATCCATTAATTAATATTTTGCTCATTAATTATCAGTAAATTGTTGCGAAAGATTTTGACGGTAAGTTCAGGGCGCCGCAGGAGATCAGAAAAACAATTAAATATTGAATATTTTTGTGAAAAGGGCTGCCTTTTTTTCCGGGGGCCCGCGGTACGCCTGGAAAAAATGGCAGCCCTCCTCACAATAATATTCAATATTTAATTGTTTTCCTGATCTCCTGCAGCGTCCTGGACCAACCGTCAAAATCTCTGGTGACAATTTAGTGCATATTAGCGAAACGAAAAAATTTTGCGAAAAAAAAATTTCGGCTGCAAAAGGGAATCGAAGTAAGACACTCTATAACCTCACCTCTGTAATCCTCCTCTTATCCCCCAGGCTACTGGGTTTCGTGTGAGATGTAGGTTCAAAACTAATATTTGTTCTGCAAAACTACGGACTTAACCGATTTTTGCTCAAAATCGACTCGGTGAACTCAGCAAGGCTCTCCCCTGACGAATCCGAGGTATCTGCCTGCCTCGACGGTTCCCTCGCCTGGCGAGTGGCTCTGGACTTAGAATATTTTTCTCTGGGTGGACTCGGGACTTGGATACACATTTTCTCGGGGAGGTTTAACACCTATCCTTGGTTCTCCGACACGGCTCGTGAGCGGTTGGCCGTCGATGGATCTACTCTTTATTGCCGCGTGAACCGGTTCTCGGAAAGCATTCAACATCATGCTTTTTCGCATGTGATTGACCAATTAACTCCAATTATGAGACTGCCTTCAGGTGGGTGCATGACGTAATTTTTGACCCAGTGCGAGCAAATGTAGCTCATATGTTTATTGTAATCGCGAATTACACCTTCAAAACCAAAGAACAATTATTCCGGTGCAGATAATATTGCTATGCCGGATAAGATAAAATTACTTTAGCATAATTTGGCAACATTTTAGCCTACCGACTTGCAGATTAAGTCATCTGTTCATATTTTTCACAAATAGTAAATCTACTATTGAACTATTTTTTTTAATTTTAAACAATCAATTTAATAACAATGTTTCGAAGAGATATATGCTAGGAATACCAACATTCCATTCAAGTTAAATTACCTACTTATAATTGTTGTAATTCTGAACGAATTGAATAACTCTCATTGCCGAATGCGAGTATGGCAGACGGTGTAGATATATTCAGACTGCCATTATTTTTTGGCGATGATCATAATATGTTCGTTTATAGTTATCTGCACTTTAGGTAACAATTCAAATCACAATTTTCATCAGGTCTTAACCTTGGAAACATTTTTTAGATGAATTCCTGTAATTCTCTTTTTATTTCTTATGCAGCATATTAAGGCAAATTTAGACATCCAGAAGTTACACAAAGGGAAAGATTTAAAAATTAGACAGCATTCATTGTTTCTTTCATCTTTATTACTCAAATACATTTTTTGATATGTGTGTCATAAATTGCATCAGTATTCCAAATATCCTTTATTTACAAAACATTTTACTCTCGTAGCCACATCCAAAAATTTAGTGGTGAAGGAGTTCCAGTCTATTCAGAGGCCTCATTTAAGGTTGGCACCCACATTAAGTTTACTCCTTTAGATGCTGACGGCATTGTCCAACTTGGTACTAGCAAGGAAATATACACATTCGTCCCTTATTTCCTTTGGTGAGAAAGCTGGCTGATCGAGTTTGATTCCCATGGATGCTCCTCTTCTCACCTAGCATGAGCATCCAATGAAAGACCTGATGGAAAGCAAATGAAATAGGATTATAAATTTCAAGCTGATGTGGTTTTTTTTAAACTACTTTTAGAATGTTTTCAGCAAAAATTTAAATACTTTTGTTCAAAATGGCCAAAGCAAAATTTAGTGGTTTTAGATTGATAGATTGGTTCCACTTAAAAAAAAATGGAAACTTTCACTCAATGTCTATACATATAACCACATTGAAATATCAGAGATCTTAAACTTTAATTAAAATGGAAATGAATTTCATACAAATGGTATTTAAGTGAAACATTCAATCCATTTGTGGCAATTGGAAATTATTTGATAAACAACTGCTGCTACTTCACTATATTTCAACATTTTATTCATCTGTCTAAAACTAATGGGTAGAACACCTTTAAATGAATATAACTGTGATAAACAATGGTTAAGAATGGCTTGCTGAAATGAATAACTTGAGATCATCACTCACAAATAACATGTAAGAAATTTGAATCTTAAATGCATTAATATGTTTGTACATGTTGATCAAATGCAATTTTTAAAAGCATTCATATTTCCAAGATTTCAAAATTTATTTAAATATTGTCATATACATGTGGAAATTATAACATTGGGTTAAAACAATAATGGAATCTCTTTCCTTTCAAGGAAAGGGATATGAGGAACAACATATATTTTACTGTATCAAAAATGTTTACTCAATGGAAAACCACCTCGGCTAATCAAGTTCACAACATGTGTTTACAGACTTGTTGATGGATTCATAGTTTTTTCTAAAGGAGCTCCAACCACTTCTTAGCCTCCCACCCTCTCCACCTGCCCATGTAAGCTATATATCCCAAAAAAGTGACCAAATATGAACCAAGGAATGAAGAAGATTGGGACATGAGAATAAGGGCAGAATGCAAGTAGAGGAATGTATGTTGGGTGAGTCCAAGGCAGGAGAGGTGAAGAAACAGAGGGTAAACAAGGAAATGTCTCTCCAGTTATCAATCATAACATCTTACTTGCTTAATATCCTTTAACAGAGAAAGTAGCATTTATTTAAACAAATTGCACTGTTATATCATCACAAACAGTTGCTAAAGCCATTAGATAAGCATATATCGGAAGCTTAAGAAATGGTATGGAGATGGGGAAAAAATTAAATGAGAATGAAATGAAAACTAAGTTTGCAGCATGGTAGGGGAGAAGTTTTTTTGAAGTAATTTTAAGAAAGTGGGAAGAAGGGAAGGTATGTGAGGCATCAAGAGGCAAGTTAGTTTTATGTTTTAAGGGCGTGTCAACAGGTAAGGTCATTTTGCACCACTCAATTAATTTAAGAAAATCATGCTTTTAAGTAAATTTAAAAGCATTTTAGATTAGAAGGCAGAATAAAGGGAAAGGGTTGATAATTTGGATGAAATTGAAAGTGGGTGTTAAACTTGCGTGGTGGAAAACCTGATCCCCAGTGAACATCACAACTTTGACAGAAGTGACCTAATGGGCATCACAGGAGGAAAACCACTAGTAAACAAACACCAGAATGCCTCCTCCATAGCCGAAGAACATCATTCATGGTAGAAATTTCTTAACCATCTGGTGAAATCACAAATTACCTCAAAAGCAGAAAAGAATGTAACAAAGAAATCACACATGAAGTAACTAAAGGAATGAGTGCCCAAATAACATTTTTATTGTCCACAGACCAGACTGACATGACAGATATCATTTACGCATAGGAGTCTTCAAAAAAAGAAATTTACAAAACACATTTCAGCACTATGAACATGCTTAAAGAGTACATATGAGTTTGTAATAAAAAATGCATTGCAATTACTTTGTGCAAAGATTTCCATGATGTTGAATTGCTTGTATTTGCATTTCTGGGTTCTCCATCAAATTTGGTTGCCTCTTGGTAATGACAGTTTTTATATAGGGTTGGTAGTAGAGTACTGCACTCTGATTGGATAGTCCTCCTCCACATACCATTTAATTGATATCCATCATCCATGTCGATATTTCTTGATGCTGGATAAGAAATCTTCAAAATATACCTTGGAACTGAAGATGCAGGTAGGATGCCCAGTGACACTAATCACCAAAGGACAACCAATTTGGATAGAGAACCCAGAAATGCAAAGAAACATTACAATTATTTGTTATTTAAAAATGTATTCACAGAAAAATAACACGTCATTAGAAGGAATTTCCTGAGTTTCAATTTGAAACAATTTTTTACTCATTTTCAATGAGTTTCATATTGCTCTAAATTATTACACCCATTACCATTGAGGTTTTACATGAAATTGCCGATTAATGATAACTTATGTGGATGTTATGATTTCTAGTGGAATATGAGTGAATATTGCTAATGAAAACTTCGTTGCAATTTTCCACAGTTAAAACTTTATTGCCGACCATGATTTCGATACACTGTATCATCTTCAGGTGAATATTGCTATTTGCGTGAAAGATATCAATATTATTTATGAGTAAGACTGACATGGCTAATATATATTACATAGAAGGAATGGTAAGAAAATTAAAATTTTTTAACAATGGCCTATATGGTTGATGATAACTTGGTACAACATACATACAGATGATCCCCAGAACAATGTTCCATATGATTTCCCTGGAGAAAAAAGTAAAATGATACACTAGTTTTAATACCTCTGAAGACTTATGCAGGAACCAAATAGTATACATCAAAGTGTATAGTTCAGAATACAGATTATCAACATCAATATTCCACGCACCAGTTTATTAAACATGTAGAACTAAAACCTTGGTATTGAATGCATAAATAATTATTTCTTGTTGAGAATGAAATCAATATCCTCTTGCAATATTGCATGACTAAATAAGGACCTGTGTCATTTTGCAAAACTAGTACAAGTAAACTGAGACTTTGATAGTTTCACCTAAAATGAAAGTTTTAATAATTTACTTAGTTGAGTAACTTTAGTGATATAATTTATTTTTCTATTGATATTTTGTCAAAATGCATTTTATAAGAAGGAACAGGCAAAAATTGACATATTATTAATGAATCCATCTCGCAAAAGGCAATTCTTATTGAAATAATTTTTTAATATAAAGAAAAGATGAAAGAATGATAAGAGCAACTTTAACATGACACTTTCACATTATTTAGAGTAATATAAATTTTCATTAGCTTTCATAAGGTTTTATTTATCTCCTAGAGAAATTGATCCAAGTCCTTGACAGAACATTTACTGTGGGTAAAAATACTTGTGTTAAATTAAGGTGAGGAATTATGATTTGCCCTGTCATATGAAACCTACATCTGTTTTGTATGCTGATGACACTACTTTTGTACAAAAATGTCAACATCTAGAAGATGCAAAGGTATAATCTAGCACTACCCAAAGATAGGCTAAGGAATGGTTTGATATTAATCATTTACATTTAAATACAAACAAAACTCAGTATATTGTATGCAGTCTTAATCAAAAATAACTGATATTGAAACTGTTAAAATACTAGGAATTTATATTGATACAAAACTTAACTGGGAGACTCACATCAGTCAGATCTGTAATAAACTGAGTAAAGTTGTTTATATGTTAAGAAAGCTCATCTTTCTCATTTCAAATGAGTATTGTTTAACACTTTACCATGCTTTCTTTCAATGTCATTTGAATTATGGTGCTGAGTTATGGGGTCATTCCCCACATGTTAAACAAATTTTGCTACTACAAAAGAGGGCTATTCTTGCTGTTTACCACCACGTGATTCCTGCAAACCTTTTTTTATTAGGGATGGAATCTTGACTGCATTTAGTTTATTTTTATTTTAGGCCTTTATTCATGTGAAAGTTAATCTAGAAACTTATCAATTGAGTTCTAATCCCCACAATTACGCCACAAGAGGTAAATCAAATATAAACACCACTTACTGTAGATTGTCAACAACCTACAATACCTTCCATAATATGAACATTCGGCAGTATAACTATCTGCCTACTCGGTTGAAATTAAACTATCCAGAGTTTCAAGAATAGGGTACATACCTGGCTACTTGCTAACTCACTTTATTCTTTGGATGAATTCTTCTGTGACAAACTTACTTATATTTAAGAACTAATTTATACTGACGATATTTAATATGGTTGTACCATGTTTCAAATGAATAAAGTATTATTATCATTATTATTATTAACTCTGATTTTACTGAAATTATTTTAATTTGATTTAACTTAACACTTTTAAAAATATATTACACACACACTAGGCAAGGGGTGTGGTAGTCCAATGGGTAGCAAGTTGGTTTACCACCCGGTATTTGCAGCTTATTACTAGGTGAGGTATATCAAAGCCAACCTAAGAGTTTATTAATGTTGTTGGATAACCTAAATGAATATAACATCCCTGTCAGCATAAGCTTAGTATATATTATAGTTTCACCCAAATCCATGATACTTCAAATCAAATTCCAAGTCAAATTTGAAAACAATTTGAAAATCAAACTAACCAAATGATAACACGAGTAACCACAGTGATCAGCACAGATTGATTTTTATAACTAATAGAGTGTAGCTCACCTCACAAAGGACTAAGGCATGTGGGATTAAAAAGTTTGACAGGATACCTCGCACCCAGTTGTAAAGGTGTTTGGCAAATTAGGGCATCATGCCAAAATTAAGGAATGGAGATGAGCCAGTTTATTTCCTTGAGCTGTCTGTGGTTTGCATGTTGAGCAACCTAAAAATAAAAGAATTATGGTGAAGCTGGGAATTTTCCAAAGTTATCAGGAATCAGGACTGGCCCTTCAGAGTTCAATTGAATGATCTAATCCCTTGGCTATCACACTTCCCAGAAGAAATAATTGCATACTAAATTTTCATTATAGGATTATGTTAATTTGACGATGAAATTATAAAAATGACTTTTCAATATACAATAGGATATAAACTATCCTGCATCATTGGGATGATTACAAATTGGGGTTCTTTGGTTAATTTGTGCATTGTTTTACCAAAGATTTGATGCTTTCAACATGGGCTACTTTACTCTAAAAAAAGCTATTTGAATCTGTAATTGCACGTGTCATAAAACAAATTTCCTTGTCATATCAATACAAAAAATCTACATAAAGTCACTTGATTTGGCAGGTACTACATATTTAAGAAGTGGTCTCTCAATTTTTTGCCACCACCAGAAATTGGTGCCATAATTTACAAGTAAGTTTTCATTGTGGAAATATTTTTTAATTAGGTAAAATATTTCACAATAAAAATTAAACATACTTTCAGCTAATATTACTAAATAATAAAACTAACTGTTAAATAATATATTATTTCATCGGAAAATAAAAGTTTAAAGTTGGTATTAGAAAGACACTAAAATACAGCCTTCACTCAAATCAACCATGCCAAAAAAAGAATACCCGACACCACACTACAATAAATCCTTCCGTTTCATATTCATTCTACCTTCCTTCATTCCACCCAACATCCCTAGTGTATTCCTACAGTCACCTGTCTTGACTAAGGTTCTCCTCTTTAATACACAATATCAGGCTTGATTACATGGAAATTTATTTTTGAATGAAAGGAGAATGCGATATATTTCCCTCAAAACTTTTATTTACTACATCTAATTGCAACACACAGACATCATTTTAAGGTGCCCAAGGATTTTGACTTTGCATTGAAACTACTTGTCGCAAGTGTAAAGTTTTGTAGAAAATACATAGAAATCTTTCATTCTCGGCTTCATTAGTGTCAACGTTTACACCATTTCTACTTGCTAAGACAAAATATAAATAATTCATCATCGTACTTAAAATACTTGGGAAGTGAGTGAAAATAATTAGCAAATTGTCTCAGTAGAGTCAGAGCAACTTTAAGTCACAAGATTTTACCCATATTTTTTCCTCTCGACAGCAGGTGGGCATTTTTTCAGGTGATTTTCCTGGAATAGGCCTAAGATGAAATGACGAGGGGGGGGTTGACATGTTTCTGCCTAGGAGTGACCTCATCTGAAGCGTATCTGCAGTGAAAGCAAATTCAAAACAGTATTTTTTTTAAGACTGACAAAATTAAGGAATTGGTGACCAATTTCACCTATCTCCAACGCGCCGGGACGGTTGCTTTGTTTTCCTTTTAAGGATTCCTGGGAAATACATTCCAGTTGCTAGCAAACGCGACACTAGATTTGAGCGCATAGCCTCTGTGCTTTGATGGCGAACGATTTACTAATTAGGGTACCACCGTCGCGCACGAAGGAATGAACTACAAAATTCAGGTTGAATTTTTATCCACTTAACATGCGATCGAATCTACAGTCCCTTCCCATTTCGCATCTCATGCCAAGAGAGGGGTAGACCAGAAGGCAATCAGATTATATACTGTGGAGCGTCTACAATGACGAAGAATTGGACGTCGCAAAACGAAATTTCAATGCGTGTGCACACAAGAATTGGAGGCTACCGCGGCCGTGATTGCAACCTCAGTATTGCCGAGGATAGACAATAGTTGTAAATTTAGGGGAGGTGGTCCAAAGTCGAGGTCATTAACGCCATTAGGGGTGGATGAGAAAGGAGGAAGGGTGGAGAAAAACCTGACGTCGGCAGTAGTTAACGAAAGGCGCCAAGGGGTTCGCAGTTTAACGTCCCAAACGACGGACGGTGTACTCAAAGTGCTCTCCACAATGCACTTCCATCGTAGGGATCGAGACACCACTGAAAAATACCTGCCGCCTCTAGGATTCAAACTAGAAAGCCAGTGCATTACCCACCGCACAATCCCGATCCCCAGTGATGACAATTACGGGACCACCCTTAATAAATCCCCGGACAATAACCAACGAAAATTGAGCTAAGCTGAAGATCAGATTTACCGCGTACTTCAACCCTTTGCTCAGCGTATGTACATGCGGATACCAGCAAGAGAAAGCACATTTCAAAATAATCTTGGTAGGCTGACTGCATACATACAAACATGCAACCGTCAATTTTGGAAAGTGGCCCTAAGATCTAGATAATCGAAACCCGACAACTAGAAACTTAATACACTGAACACTCTTATGAAGAAGCCTAATCTACCACTGTATACTTGCACGTGGGCTTGTATCAAATCGCCACTCACCACTGATATAGAGCTGCCCGTGATTTCGACCGATTAGTCTTCTCCAGAGTTTCTGGAACGTACGCTCTCGTGGGTTCCACAAACTCCGGGATAGCGATGAATGCATCCGCTTCGATCGACTGGCTCATTCCAGCTCTCAAAGCGAACTCCCGTCGCAAAAGCCCGTCGAGAAGTAATGGGAGGACTTTGGGGGGGAGGCGGGGGGAGGTGAGGGGGGTTTATTGAGTGGGGGACTTCGCGCAAGAAAGAGAGGAATCGAATTGAGACGATTGAAAAGGAGGCGGCGGGAATTGTTAGCCCATTTCAATTTTGAAAGTACGCATTTCGCGTATCTTCGCAGGGCTTTGCACTGGAGCGAACTGGAGTCCTGCAGTTAACCTCTCCCTTCCTCGCCGAAAGCTTGTGTGCCGAGTGTACGTACAGCTGCCTCCAAGACCACCAGCCAAAAATACAATTGCGTGCCCCTCCAGAAATGCGCGCGCGTCATTTAAACGAGCCATCGTGTGACCATTCAGTAAATCCAGACTTGGGTCTCATTGTTAGTCCATGACTATACAAATACATGCCAAAACACAAATGTAAGTAAATGTCCAATGATAAGCCTTGCGACCCGGAAAATAATTTGCAAGTTCCAATTAATTTGGCGATAAATTGCTGTAAGGAAATTTTCATCAGGAACTGGGTAAAATAGTTTTCTTGGAGTTTATTACTTAAGGGCATGGCACCTTGTACATAACGGGGAGGGTGGGTTGGATGGAGGGTCAGAGGAGAGGGGGAGGGAGGGTTGAGGCACAGGTGAAGCAGCATTGCCAATGCCGCCTCGGAAGTGCGATGAGTCAACTGCGTCCCATGCGACGGACTCTTCACTGCACTGGGATATCCACGGTGACTATCATCTCTTTGGTTGGTCTCAATCCCCTAACCTCATGCGGGTAGGGGGATTGAGAAATCTCCCACAGTATCCCTGCCTGCCGTAAGAGGCGACTAAAAAGGCGGGGAGACATACCCGAAAACTAATCCAATGGATAGAAGTTTACTCAGATGAATTAAAAGCAGAACCGACGAACTCGGTCATTGTTCGGGTATACATGTCACCAAGCAATCATAAGGAGGAAGAAGTCGATAGGGTATACGATCAGTTAGATGATATAATCGCAGATGTTCCTTAAGTGAAGCATTTCATTGTGATGGGGGATTAGGATGCAACAGTAGGTGAAGGAGAAGATAGTTATGTGGTAGGCTATTACGGTTTACTAGGTAGGTGGAATGACCGCGGGGAGAAAGCAATTGAATTTTGCATGGGACAGGGGTTAGTCATCAATATCTCAAAGCAGCACATTACTAATTTCAAATTATTGCAGATGTTGTCAATATCAATTTTGAAGTATTTTTAATTCAACAGGCATGCTATCACTGTCGTGGGAAAGGCGGGGGCGGCTTGAATGATTATCTTAAATAGCTAGTGGACTTTTTTTGTTAGTTAAGCAGGTCAGTGACATCATTTTGCACGATAAAGTAGCCTTTGTTGAGCCTAATGAAACTTTTTATTTATTCAATTTATAACTTTCATTGTTTTAACCTACCCCTTATTTATAAATTTGGCATTTTCGAGAGAATTAGGATGGTTTCCACTGGGCCTTCTGTCGCGATGCACGCCTAAGCCGGTGAGTGCGTGGCTCCAAGGGCCCGTATCGCTGCGTTGGAGGGTATCGTGATTGAGCTTCGGTCTAAGGTTGCTCTTCCGCGGAAGGGCCTGACTGCGTGGAGTTGCGAAAACTCGCCACGCCAATGGGGCCGTACGGATTCGTCCGAATGCAACATGCAGCGGAATGATGGAGAGGCCGCGCGGAGGCCGATCCTTTGATGGGGGAGAGGTGCTATTCCGGAAACCGGAGGATTGAAAGGCTATCTCGCGCTGTAGCGGGGGAAAGTTGACCCTGCGACGAGGGAGAAGAGATTCGAAGGCAAACCTCATCCCCGTCTCCAACAGGTATTAGGTGTATTGGTAGATAGCCCAGCGGTATCTGCAGCCCATACCTACGCCTCTGCGAGAGCATCACCTAGAAGGAACCGACATAGTGGGAAGGGGGGATTCTAGTGATAGGCAGCAGTAACGTCAGACGTGTGACGGTCCCTTTGCGGGAGAGGGCAGGTCATGAGGTTGAGCCAGCGCCTGACGACATGGTGCATTCCTAGTGGCGACATTCTACAGGAGACGACGACGGTTATGGCGCTGGCTGCGGGTCGTGGCTCATGTTGGCGTCAACGATGCCGTCGACCGTGGATTTGAAGAGATTCTGAATTCCTTCAGGGAATTGAACTCGGAAGTGAAGTGGGTGGGTGGATAGAAATAAAATAAAGTGGAAGGCCTACTTACAACAAACGAGTGAAGGAAGAATTCCAAGAGAATCTCTTCAATATGCACCAAATCGTAATAAATGTGGTATTACCCAGGAAAAGACAGGAGTCCCACAACTTTTGGTGCTGGAACAATTTGAGACCTAATCCATGATGACATGTAGCACCAGGGGCAATGATATTAAAAAAAAATATTTTCACAAAAATTGCAAATAACAGTTCAATTACTATTATACAAGTTGGAGAAAATTGCCATTTAAATAATGCTACAATTAAAATAAACCACAGAGTGTAACAAACAACAAAATGAATGAAAAACTTTGCTTTGGAGAGCATTGGGCAATAAGTTGTATTTTTGCTTAAAGCACAATATACACATTAATGTAAAATCATGAGCACATAAAGCACATGACATAAAAACATTTACACCTTTAGTTAAACTCATCCACCTTCATTAAGTACATAATAAAATACTGATTATTTCATTCCTAGGATTAGGACTTAACCAAATTAATTAGTATGTACACATATTTTCAGTTAGGTAACATGAGAGGGATCTTTTGTCCACTCCAAACCATTGATTTAAAAATTAAAATTTTATACAACAGTCCTGGAAACAGCACTAAATACGTTCTTAGAATTTCGCATGAACCAATGGAACCAAATTTTCAACATAACAATTATTGAACATATTTCGATAAACTATATTTGATTTTACATCATAACATCCCCTTCAACGCTGAAAGAATTGGGGCACAGGCACTCGATTCATCATCTATCAAATCAAAAAAGCTTACACAATATTCAACAGCAACTTGGTAGTCGGATTCATGGTGTAAAGTCACAACCAAATGAACCATGATTGCATGCAGTGAAATGGTTCATTTTCATTAATATTTAAATTATTTTCTTTTAATTTAAAAAGTAATCCACTCATAGGCACTTTATCACATAGCAGAAAATATAAGAAAGCACAGAACATGATAAAGATTAAAATAAATACTTTTATACAACATAAATAAGGTCACAATTTTTGGACAACTTTCAAAAAGATTTCATACAACCTACTACACATCCATGATATTCATTAGCATAGAAAGCAGTAACAAGTTCCTATTAAAAGGTAACAACGAAACTATCACAATTGAAGTATTGTCTACACTAAAACATTCACAGCATGTGAGAACTCTAATCATCATACTTAATAAGGTAACCACCGCCAATGCACCATGTCTTGACTTTTTCTACAGAAAAAGCATTTTGGTTGAGCAAAATACTTCCAACCCCAATCAATAACAGCCGTGATATTTTAAACACTAACATCATGCTTCATTAAAAAAAAAGCCTTATTGTCATAAATGTTTTACTCTAAAACTGAAAATAATGTGATAAGACATAGCCCTGAATGCATAGAGAAAATGTATTTCAGTAATAAACTGAATTTTAGTGTGCTCACATAAGAAGAAATGACAATTTCATGATTTCAACAACAAAATTTAGCTAATTCTAAGTACATACATTCCTTTTCACCAAATGGTGGCTGAAAATGACTTCATTTGTACTTATTTTTTTACAGAATATGTGGAGGAAAACTGTTGATGTGTTTGAAATGCAATTCAGAATATGGCATAGCTATGAAGTATCATGAAAGGAGCTGATTTTTTTATTGCAACAATGTATCAAATATAAAAGAACCTTAAATATGTACTGGCTGATGGTTCTGACTCATTCATTAACACCTTCTAAAGCATGCAGACCTTGAGGAATTTATTTCCTTCACCACAGGAATTCTATTTCACCGACAATACATTTCTCTTTTACCTCCACAGCAATATCCCAAGATAGACGTAACATTACCATGAATTTTGCAAAATTGGAATAGTAATAAATATAAATGTAACATTAGGGTAACAGTTCATTCAGCACCACAATTACCATAATGGCTCAAATGGTATAGCTTTAAAACCCGGATTCTTTCGAATTTCCCAGTACCTATGATTAGTTTCCCAAACTTCATCCATATTCCCTCCATTGCCATTAACTTTCCTGAAAGATAAAAGTAAGAATAGCATAAGTATCAAAACATCTAAAAATAATTCACCTGATTCAACCTACAAATTACTCTTAATTGGTGCCATATAATGTACAGAGTGACTCCATAAAATGACCCACAGGGCTATTTGGATTTGATTTTAAAAAAGAATATTTAACACCACTTTTAATTATATGTTTTGAATGAAAAGTGAAGAATCAGGCGTGATATTGTGGAATCGAGACATAATGAAAACTTCGTTGCAATTTTCCACAGTTAAATTGGAACTGTGGAAAATTGCAACGAAGTTTTCATTATATGTTTTGAAGTTACTAATCTATAAGAATACATTATATACTCGAAAGATTCTTCATTATCGCGAGACGGTAGGAACACATAGTTGGTAGTACCATAGTTAAAAAATGTATGACCATATATGAGAGAGTATATACATATATTTTTTCTTGTATGGATATAAATATTGGAAACAGGGACAAAATTACATTAAAAGGATGAACACATGGTTAGTAGGAAAGATGGATGGGTGAGGATTTCAAGCATAAAAAAATTTTCCTTGACAAAGGTTTGAACGGTGGATCTTCTAATTGTTGGGTCTAGAATCAACCTGGCAAATATTTAATAAATTTAAAAAAAATTTGATTGTTTCTACCCATATTTAGGAATCAACAGTTACGGAATAAAAAAATCAACCACTAGATTTAAGATAGAAGTGGTTGAGTATGCAATACAAACAATGGTGCTGTAGGATGACAATTTGCTGCCATGAAATAAATTCTAGGAATTGGAGGAAAATTTTAACAACTCATGTGAAGTGAAATTGTGCAAATAGAGTTAAGACTTGTAGATGGCCACAGCTGGAAGAGAGAGTTGATCAATTTGTAACATATACTTGGCTGAATGGCAGTAGTGTTTCATTCGGACAAATTTGGATCTTTGCCATGAAACAATCAAAAATATCTGATTTCAAGTCGAGTGTTGGTTGATGGACAAGGTTCATGATAAGGCATGATCCTTTGATACTACAAAAACAAAGATTTCACAGCATTTTCCCTTAAAATTTGAGGAGAAAATAATTTCATTTCAGAAATTTTTAATTAAACAGATGATGAATGAAGTATGCAAAAAATCAGTATTGTTAAATATGACTGGTTATGAGAACTAAGGGTTTAATGTCTTTGTTAGCTGTATGGCAGATGGCACAAAATAGAAACTAATCTTCCATGGAAAGACATTTCCAAAAAGAAAAGTCTCTCTAATGGAGCAGTTACGCACATTCATGGGAAAGGTTGGATGAATGACCTACGCTTGAAGATATAGATGAAATAAGTTTGGTGTTCATGCCCAGAGAGGCTGAGGAGACAAAGAAGTCTCTAGGTTTGGGTTGTATTCACATGCCATTTAATGAATAGTGCCGTTGTGGCAGTGAAAAGTGAAAAAAAATGTTTCCATGAGGTCTTAACAGCATTTTACAACCACTAGATGTTGGCAAAGGAGTTAACAGAAAGCTTGGGAATAAAGGGAAACATCAAAGTGTGATTGAAGCAAAACAGTCATTTACTGAGGGAGGATATATTTGTAGTTGAAACTGAATGTGAATCGATTGTGCAGGTATGTGAAAATATAAGATTTGTAGCTGTGAGGCACTCATTTTAAAAAAATGTGGCATTTCAAATTTACCTGATGGGCCAAAAGATGATGACCTATCAGATGATACATTATTCAACATCATCATACATTTATGAGTTTATTCTTTGAAGAAGATGCAAATGAATAAGACTTTCATTGTTTTAGTACACAATTAGTTTAAGCAAGCATCATATTTTATATAAAAACTTTTCTTGTTTTTTATGAAACATTGAAAACACATATTACTCCTTTATTTACATCAAACGATGGAATCCAAATGTAATGCCACAATTTCCATCTAACGCGACTACTTATTATATGTTTCATTTAAGTGTCACAAAAATTTAGCAAACCATTAAGTTAGACTCTGTAAGATTAACTTTAATGCGAAAACTCTTCCACCACTCATGTTTCCCATCAAGAGAGTTAAAATTATACAATAATATTTTTTTCTTAATATTGATTAACAAGTAAAAATAAAAATCATTCCATAAACTTTGATTGGAAACTTCAAGCTAGTGTAATAAAAATGTTAACAATGATGAAAATTTAAGATTACCTAGAATAGAAAACTAGGAACAAACAATACATGAGTATGCATGGGAAGAACATAGATATAAAGAAGTTACATACCAGGGATTGCCTGATAGGGTTGGAGGAGCAAACTGATGTTGTGCAAGCCACAATTCACGGGAACACATGAATATGAACAGAATTTTAACAATAACTTTTCAGGTTGCTTGATTAGCACTTACATTTTCTCACAGTTGTTCACGTACAGGAATATGATAAAGAGTTCATACCCATAAAACATCTTTAAGAGTTCATTATATATTAGACTAAATTAAGGATGGTCCACATATAATGGTGATGTCTCTTTCTCCATGTAATTGGTACTAATAATTTTTCATTATCTATTAAATTTTTTGTAACAAATTCTTTCATGAATGTTCTGTGACTGCAACTCTTTGTGTACTGTAAATTTCTGGAAGCATTCCTTGCCACACACCTCATCAGTGTCTTGCAGAGTATTGTAGGTGCTAATGTTACTTCTAAATGGCCAAATTATTTGGTATATACTATTAAAATTTATAGAATAGTATTATATAGTAGTCAATTTATGATTTGAATGATATACCCTTTGGTGACTGAAGTTAAATGGTCAGTTTTATCACAAAATCATACATCAGTGAATGTTTAGAAGAGCTAAAAGATGCCCAAGGGCAGAATGTGTAGAGTGACACTATAAGGAGGAGCTGTGGAGGAGATCAGAGAGTGAGATGAGGACTGAGAGTCTGTTAAGGGTTGAAGACTGTTGAAAGGAATATAGGAAAGGTCAAATGAGTGTGAAACTGGAGACCAATAAATTAAGCACTGTGAAGAAAATTTGACTCCAATGGGTTTTGATTCATAAATTGTCTCGCCTCAACCCTCTGAGATCTACACAAAATATCAATGCTAGAGAGACATAGTAGTCATCCTTGACACACTCGACTAGGCCAAAAGATTTTCATCTTGGTGATGGATGTGTTGTAGGATGACTTTTAGGGATTGTGGGCAACTGCCCCTGGCCTGCACCATTGATGGGCGGTACTCACTCACTTACACCACAAATGACTGCCTTGCAAAATCCATGTTATAGCATGAAGTGGGTGGAGAGCACCAGTTAAATGTTTTTCTATTTCCTTTTACCCATTCTCTTTGTGACTGGTGGTGCATAAAAGGTAATAAATATTCTCGTGCACATACATAAGGTAACCAAATGTTTGCTTATTGTTTTGAAAGGGGGTGGGGGAATTGTAGCCAATGGTTACAAGTCAAACAAAGAATTTGTGTTATACATTTGAAAAAAGAGGTACCTCATTAAATGTTGGTCATTCTTGGACAATTTACTAACTCTTGCTGATTTTCATTCCTACCCCTGGCCCTTCTTATGCTTCACTCACTGTTTCCACTCCATAAAACATTAAAGAGCACACATGGAAATGCACCAGCCACTTTCCTTCCTCTGTCTACTATTATGCCCCAACCACTTGCTATCCTTTCTGAATCAGTCTGGTCTAATCAGAGGTTTTTAATAAACCATATTTACTTATTTATTTAGCATAAATCCAAAAAGAGTACTTTTTGGCCTTTACATCGGACTATAAACAATGATAACAATGGACATGATTACAAACACCCAAGAGACAAAAGAAATCCCACCTAGGTGGGAATGGAACCTGTGACCTTTGGGTTGGTAGACGAGGACATTACCCTGCTGCCACCAGGGCCAGAAACTTCAATCCACATTGATAATATGCAATATCTCCTTAGCTTTGTCCAATCTACTCGGCTAAATCTTTGATATGAGCTAAGGAATTTTGACTATACCTTTGAATTCTCAGTTGATTAATCCAATACTGCAAGACAGTCATGAATTCACCTTTCCTTTCTAAAATTATTCCTACAGATGATTCTTTGCATTAACTTTGCCAGGTATGAGTTAAACTTAATATCATGCTATTTTCTCATTAATTAAATGCTTTACTCATTTTTTGATAGGGATTAATATAAACCTCACATCAAATTCCTAGCTAAATATCCCTTCCATTGTGACCCAATCCTTTGAGTAATTTAATGGGATGTTATTCACCCCAACTGCCAGTCACCATTTTCAGAAAAATTTTTTTTTAATGTCTCACCATCCATTAACTCCCCATTCCAAATTTATCCAGATGATTTATTTATAACAATCCTTGTTAACATAAACCATTTTCTTCACTCCACTTTTGGGTTCCCATCTCTTTTCATCAGTCAACTCATGATCAAGTGGGACAAATGAGGTAAACCTCACCTGAACCATCGTGGCTCGTGGGCCCTCCCTTCCAACTCATTCTGTCGCCTCCTTTCACGCTGTTGGGCTTCCAGCTGCGCCTTGATTTCCTCAGCTGCAGCAATGTCACCCTGCTCCAGGAGTCTCTGATCTGGTCGATGTCTTGTGTCCGTTGGGGCAATGACATCTGGTTGGCCATACTCCATTTCATTCAGGGACATGGCAAACTTTGTAAAGCCATAATATAATTCACTATCTTCTGGTAAAGGAGCTGCAAATCAAGTTATTGCAATGGTAAAATGTGGAAATGCATTATTCATAATAAATTTAACAAGTACAGGTCAAACGATGTCTTGAACAAAGTAAAATGTATGCATTTATAATATTTATGATATAAATGTTACCAACAACAAAAGATTAAATGATTTCATTGTTAAAATAAAAAAAGACAAACTTTACCTTGTTTAACATCACTCACAATCAGGTGCATTAGAAAATAATATATATGTTATTTTCTTTAACTTGAAAGTTATTGCATTCAGCTAAATCGACTTCACCATAAATTATTACATTCTAAATCCCTTTGAAAACTCTGGGGAATAGAAACTCAATTTGTTAGAAAAAACAGTCTCTCCAAACATTATTACTAGGAGCCTTAAAAACACTCACAACTTGGTTACTATCTAGAAATAAAAAGTCTCCCATAATTGATATTTAAGGTATGTGCCAACAATGCCAATAAGCTGAAGTATAACGCAAAATTGCTTCCACTTTAACAATTGCCACTTCAAATAAAACTTAAGAATAAATATGAAATGTATAAAAAATATATACTTTCAGGCTTTACTTCATGGAAATGTTTGATGACCATATTAAATGAGTTTTTAATTTTTCACAGACTTTGTTTTACAGTACAACGTGCTTCACCGACTTGCGGCATCATCTGGTACAAGTTACACACACAGCTGTTGAGTATATACCCTTCGGGCAAAAGAAAGGTGGGAAGTTGAAGGTGGGATGGGGTCGGATAGTCCCGAAAAACCCGACCCCATCCCACCTTCAACTTCCCACCTCTCTTTTGTCCGAAGGGTATATATTCAACAGCTGTATATGTGACTTGTACCAGATGATGCCGAAAATTGGTGAAATGCATTGTACCATATAATAATGCCTGTGGAAAATTACAAACTCATTTATTATGGACATGCATAAAACTTGCTTTCACATATATTTAACCTGATTTCGTTTCAGTGATGTCTTCACAGATTTTGTTTGCTGATCACAAACCTATAGTAAACAGGTAATAACATTGAGTGTCACAGAATCATGCTGCGCATATCAAATCAGTCTGTTCATTAGTTGAGTAATATACATGTGATCTCCTGAAATTGTTTCTAACTTTCAACCTCAAAAAGCCCGGTGACCTATTTCACATGGCTTTGAAGATTTGCCAAAAAAGAACACTGCAGAAGGAACAATGAGGAGTAATGGAAATGAAAAATGGCATTGTAAGGAAAAATGAACACTTACACGGCTTCCATATATTTCTCACATTGGGAGAACTCCCACAAAACATTCCTTGACTCCATTTCCCATGTAACTTCCGGAGAACCTTTCCATGGCCATCAAGAACTGAACCAAAAACCTCATGTCTTTTGGCTGACCAATAACTTGCCTGGAATTCACATAGAATTCAATAATTACAAATTTTAACAAGACAAGAATCAAACACATTTCACAGTTTTTATTTAAGATAGCAAAACAGATCAAGAATACATGTAGGCAGGGAAACAATAGATGCAGACTTAACAATTAAAAATAAGCACTCATAATACAAATCAGGGCAAATTTCACTTAAAGTAGAACCACAGGAATATGTTTTCCTACTAAAAAATTTCAATAGCTAAAATACTCAATACCAGACAAAAAAACTTATACTTGAACTAAGAACTAAACATCATAATGCAGTAAATCCTAAGAAATATTTGTGCTTCATTGTTCAATTTTGCTATTCAAACAGCATTATTAATGGTAGTTGTCTGCCGCTCACTGTAGTTTCTTGATGGACTAACCACTGCTAACCTCTACCTAACACCACATTCAAACACCATATCAGTCTATACTACAATAAACCTTTCCTCAATTTACATTTATTTTTCTCCCTTCCTTCTGTCCAAACTGGGGTGGATTATGTATGTATACCAATTCTCTTCCTTTCTCTACCTTGTTCCCCCATCATAACACAATTATTCATCACAGTCTTCGCAACATTCCACTTCCACTCAATATGCCCTGCATCCAAATTTTCTGCATTCTTTGGAACTTCTTTCAGGAAACTTCTC
This sequence comes from Hetaerina titia, assembly GCA_037158775.1. Classification (NCBI taxonomy): domain Eukaryota; kingdom Metazoa; phylum Arthropoda; class Insecta; order Odonata; family Calopterygidae; genus Hetaerina; species Hetaerina titia. Next base: position 104,470,049 of record CM073772.1, on the reverse strand, counting down.
TCCATCCCATCATGCCTAGTACTTCCTTACATGTTTTCCTTTCTGCCCAATTCATTTTTTCAAATATTCTCCATTCAAACATCTAAAAAGCATTTAATATACACTTATCTTCTTGTCAAAATAAGCAAGTCTCTTGAGCTGCATGAAACAATGCTCCATACCAAAGTTTTCATACATTTTTCTTTACATTTCAAGGGCCTTGCCATTAACTCCCTCCTCTTTGTAAAAGTTTCTTGCCCTGATAAAGTCCTTCTAATGTCCTTACTTAACTCGTCCCTTTGATTCAAACCACCTCTCATATATTTGCACTACTATTCTAACTGCACTAGTTGGTGCCCTCCCACTACCATTTTAACTTAAGTCTTCATATTTTTTTCAGACCATCATGAGCATCCTTTTCTTTCCACTAATTCTCACCACATAGAGAACCAAACTGGTTCTGTAATATTCTCAGCATTGATTGCAATTCCTCAGCTGACTGGCTAATTAATGCTTGATCATCAGTCAATGTAACAGATTTGATGAGTTTCTAACCTACTTTTATTCCTACCCTAGCCCTTTTTTGCCTTTATTAAGTAGTTCCTCTGCAGGTATGTTGAAAAGCATGGATGACAATGGACAACAATGTCTTACTCCTATGCTCATACAGATCCTCTTGTCTGCTTCCCACACTAGGGCAAAGTGAAACAGATACAAGTTTCAGATTCAGTTGCCTCTTCCTTCAGCATACTCCTATCTTCCCCAATATGCTCACTAATTCAGCTAAACTCACTCGTTCCAATGCCTTCTAGAATTACATAAAGGAAGCAAATATTTGCTGTTTGTCACCTATACTCCCACCTATCAGTAATCTCATTACACCTATGGCATCACCCATCACTCTTACTCTTTCTAAACCCAAATTGATCTTCCCATAACTAATCATAATCCCTATTCTACACCTTTTTGTTGTTGATCTTAAGTACTACCTTTGTTGTAAGAAAAATTAAAAAACACATTGTTTGACAGTCTGCACACGCTGCCACCGTCCACTTTATTGGAATGGGAATCAGTACTTTCAGAATAGCTTTCTGAACAAATTCCTCCCTCATGAACTATAAATAAGCCCATAAAAACTCTCCCTTCAAAATTTTTCTAAACCCTTGGGTATTCTTCAGGAATGTTATCTTTCTTCACAACCTTGTTAGATTTCATTCCCTTCACTTTCTTTTCTATCTTGTATTCAAGAATTCTGGGAGTAAAGCTCTTCTCATTGACATCATCCTTACCCTTGCACTGATCTTTCCACCATATTAGCTTCTTACCTTAGTATATTACATAGCTTATTGTGATTATCTCTTTATTTACTTCTCCTATCAATCTTTCCTCAGTAATCCATTGCTTCCAAATCCTTTTCCTATGGAACAAGCACAACAAACCAAAAATTACAACAAAAACATCCACCAATATGTAAAGCATAAACTCACCTTGGCAAATGTCAGTTTACAGGAGTAGTTGCCGGATCCTTTCACCAGCTGAATCCTAAGCTCGCCATACTGGTCAACCCACCTTTGACCACCAAATAAGTTATGGACACACGTGGTCACCTTGTTCCATCGGTAGTGATCGCCAAATCTTGGTAGCTGCACATTGACATTGCCTAAGTACAAGAAAAAGGTGAATTGTAATTTGAACCATAAACAAGCACAGTAGGAATGTCTGAAAATGGCAGTACTTACACTTGACAAGAACTTTGAAAATATGCTTTAAAACACACCCCACAATATTTACATACTGCATCTTAACTTCATCCATTCACTCTATTGTAAGCCTACTTAATGACCAATTAAAATATTAATTACAAAAACAATAATTCACGGGTGATACACTTGCCATAGCTATCCTATCTACAAAATTCTCAAGGAAACACATTCTGTCTGCCTTATCATGTTTTTATGAAAGTAAAATGGAAACAAGAATAACAAGTGTAAATCAAAAAGATAAAAATTTAATCTGGAATCATATTTAAACTTCCAGTATGTACAAGCTTTAAAATATTCCAAATTCATTAAACTTAAGCTCATCTAACAGCTGGCTCTTAGTTTTTACAACCATTTAAGAAATACTTTAATTTGTGATGACTTTCCTTCTAATTCCAGAAAAAAATCAACTGGCAAGAAAAAAATTGATTTTCCTTACTCCTCTTAACTTAAGCTTCTATGAAAAAATAAAAGTTTATCAAATTGACTGATCGATTCTCAAAAGGTTACCTGAAGCTGCAGCATCTTAAACTAAATCCATCAAATTTACTGTATGCCACTGTTTAATATTCTCCACATGCTCATTTGTGCACATATCACCTGAGGACTGTCTCTTGCTATCTTTCCTCCTCTGGCAACATAATTATTTGAATCTGCCATTCCATTTTATGGACAATTTTATGTAATTCTAAGAGAAATCGGGTTTATGAGTAAAAATCATTACATGACTGCTTGTTTGCTATTCATTATCAATTTACCTTATTGTTTATAAAATTAGCAGGTAGTAAATTATCATCTGTGTACCATATTTTAATTACTAAGTTTATTGTACTTCATATATAATTTAACAGTACCATTTTCTGTAATGCACCGTTTTTGTTTCCTTCTTGATCACTTCATGCAAATTTATTTATTCTACAAACAAGAAAAGCTACTGCTAATATAATAATAATTTATTTAATGGGAAGAGTTGACCCCAGCCGTACTCTTATAAGTGGGCAGTGGATAGGAAGGGGAGTTAGAAAGGTTATAATTTATTATTATTATTAGGTAATCTACCGGTTAAGGTAGGTTTTTGGATGGACACAACTATCAAATAAATATTTTGTAACTCCAAACAAAACCCAATCCAGCAACCTAAACTACATCGAGTCCCTCTTCATCTCTGTGTACTTCTTTCCTCCCTTCATCCCATCCAACATCCCTATCCTGTTCCTACCCTTTCCTCGCTTGCCCAACATTCTCCCCTCTATTACCTTCTTCAACATTCCACTACCGCTCAATACGCCTTTCATCCATTTTTCTTGCCTCCATAGGATTTCTCTCAACAAACCCCTCTCCTCACCCACCATCTCCAGTACTTCCTCATTTGTTTTCCTTTCGGTCCATTTCACCTTCTCCATCCTTCTCCACACCCACATTTCAAAAGCCTCCAATCTACGTCTATCCTCCTGCTTCAGTGACCATGTTTCCACGCCGTACATAGCTACGCTCCATATCAGAGTTTTTACGAGTCTTGTCTTAACATCTCTACTCAACGTCCCCGTCATCAACTCCCTCCTCCTTGAGAAAGCCTCCTTGCCTAGCACAATTCTTCTCCTTACGTCCCTACCACTTTGACCGTATTGGTCCAAAACACTTCCGAGATATGTAAACTGTTCTACCTGCTCTATTTTTTCCCTGCCTATTTTAATATTTAGCTTAGCCTTTTTCTTTCTGGAAAATCGCATAACCTTTGTTTTATTAATATTGATTCTCATCCCATATTTATCGCACTGAACCTCCAATTCACTCAGCAATGCTTGCAACCCCTTGGCTGACTGAGCAACTAAAGCTTGGTCATCAGCAAACCTAACCGATTTTACGAATTCCCCTCCGACTTTCATTCCTACCTCCAGTTCTTCCCATGCCTCTTTAATCATTTCCTCTACATATACCTTGAACAGTACCGGGGACAATGGGCAACCCTGCCTTACACCTCTTCCTAACACTGCCCATCCGGACTCTCAGTTCCCCATTCGCACCTGAGCAGTCTGAGACATGTACAGGTTGCGGATCAGTCTCCTGTCCCTCCAATCCATTCCTATTTTCTGCAATACACGCATTAATTTTTCCCAATTCACTCTATCAAACGCTTTTTCGAAATCTACAAAACAGGCAAAAACGTCCTGATTGTATTCTATATTCCTCTCGATTAGTGATCTCATTACTGCAATGGCATCACGCGTACCTCTTCCTTTCCTAAAGCCAAACTGATCATCCCCTAAGTAATCTTTTGCCTTACTCTCTATCCTTTTGTTGATGATCCTGAGAATAACTTTAGCTGCGTGGGATATCAAACTTATTGTTCTGTAATCCTCACATGACGTAGACTTGGCTTATTTTGGAATAGGAACTTACACCGATCTCACAAAATCTTCCGGCCAGATTCCTTCCTCATAGATACTACGAATCAGTCCATATATGGCCTTCTTCCCACCTTTTCCTAACCATTTCAACATTTCTACCGGAATGTTGTCCACCCCCACGGCCTTATTTGCTTTCATCTCCTTTAGTGCCCTTTCTATTTCATCGTCGAGTATGCCTGGACCTAAGCTATCTTCTTCTACGTCATGTTCCTTTTCTATGTCTAACCTTGTCGGCCTAAGTTCTTTACCATACAGTGTTTCTATATATTCCTTCCACCTCTCTTGGATTTTTCCTGGTTCAACTATTATCTTACCCCACTTATCTTTCACTGTTAGCACAGATCTTGCCTTCTTACTTCCCGATAATAACTTAACCTTGCTGTATAGAGCACCAATTTCACCCTTCTTCTGTAAATTTTCCATATCCTCGCATTGCGTTTTCCACCATTCTTCTTTGGCTTTATTTGTGGCCCTTCTCAATTTATTGTTTAACTCTTTGTACTTCATTTTACCTAACTCAGTGTTTACATTTTTCCATCTTCTCCTCTCATCCATCTTTGCAATCATTTCATCCGTTACCCATGGTTTCCTTATCCTTTTCCCGTTAACGGTTCCTATAGTGTCTTTAGCGGCTTCCAATATCCCTTTCTTGATACATTCCCATTTTTCTTCGATAGTACTCAGTTCTTTATCATCATCCATTATTTTCTCTACAGCCTGCTGATACTCCTTCCTCGTTAATCCATTTAATGCTTCTAAATTCCATTTCCTAACCCGCCGCCCATGCCTTATCTTCTTGAAACGAACGTTACATTACATAACAACTAAATTGTGGTCAGAGTCCGCATCCGCTCCTGGGAAACTGTGCGAATTTATCACACTGTTCCTAAACCTGTGCCTAACCATAATATAATCTAACTGATACCTTTCTGAGTCACCTGGCATTTTCCATGTATACCTACGCCTTTTGTTGTGTCTAAACCATGTGTTGGTGATGACTAACCCCTGTCTCCTGCAGAATTCAATTGCTTTCTCCCCGCGTTCATTCCTCGTGCCTAACCCATAGTCCCCCACCTCACCCCCATCTCTTCCTTCGCCTACCGTCGCATTCCAATCCCCCATCAGTATCAAATGTTTCCCTGCAGGAACACTCGCGATGATATCCTCTAACACATCGTACATCCTATCAACTTCTTCCTCCTTGTGGTTGCTCGGTGGCATGTATACCTGAACAATGACCAAGTTCGTCGGCTCTGCTTTAATCTCTACGAGTAAAATTCTATCAGTCGCTTGCTCTATGTTGACTACGCTTCTTCCTACCACTTTATTTAAAATTACGGCAACCCCTCGTTGGCTCTCGTCCCCGCCGCTGTATATCACTCTATAATTGTCACTCCAGTAATCCCCGCTATCCTTCCATCTCACCTCGCAGAGACCTAAAACATCTATATTACCTCTTTCCATCTCTCGCTTAATATTTTCTAATTTGCCTCGCCTCAACATTGTTCTGACGTTCCAGGTTCCTATTCTAACTACTTTCGTCTTCTTCTGCATCTTCTGTCCTGCTGCTGTTATTTCTCCCTCGCAAGGATTTCATGGGATGACGACCGCGGAAGCCTTGCCTCCCCCGCTGCCGGGCACGGTTTTTAACGTGACACCATCACTTAATGGCCGCCCCACTGGGGTCAGACGCCATTGCAGCCGCCTCACTGAGGAACAGACGCTGCGTGGACTACCTTTCGTCTGGCTCCTAACCTTCGACCTATCTGGCATGGGTGACCCTTCCAGGAGAAATTATTATTACTCCCGCCAGCACAGCTCTAGGGGTAATCGGAACACACAAGCCCTTCCACCACGACAAGGTTGTAGTCCATGGGAGGGAAAGGTTATAAGTTAGCGGAATAATTATAAATTTAAAAAATAAAAGAAATAAATAAATAAATAAAAAATAAATACAACAATTAAATTGTACTTACTACTGAAGGAAAGATTCACCCATTCTCTAGTTTGGATGTGCTATGCAGCCTTGATCCTTACTAGCCACAATCACTCACACTCAGTCAGGACTTACAGAGTCCTGACTGAGTGTGAGTCTGAGAGTGACTGAGTCCTGAATCTTTCCTTCAGTAGTAAGTACAATTTAATTTTTGTATTTCTTTTTTATTTATTTATTTATTTTATTTTTTAAATTTATAATTATTCCGCTAACTTATAGCCTTTCTAACTCCCCTTCCTATCCACTGCCCACTTATAAGAGTACAGCTGGGGTCAACTCTTCCCATTATTTCATACGGCCGTAGTTACCGTTCGCCTCATACAATAATTTATTTGTCCAAAGATCTTATGCAAAGAAAACAAATTAAATTATAAAGCCACGGCATAACTCTGCATATAAGTAGCCATGGGATGAATTTATAGCATGCTCTACTTTCCAAACAATTGACTTCCAACCAGGTCATCAGATCATATCCTATTTGTAAGGAGCTCTATCAGCACTTACCAGTAGGTTGAAACTCCATTGATTTTCCCCAGAATTTAGTTTTAATCCGTGCATCTTGCCAAAAGACAAAATTAGGAGATTCTGCATGGCATGCACTTATGGGCGGATGGTGGCTGACCTGAGAAATAAATAATGATAAATACACAAATATGTATTGGGATGTGTCATATAATGCATCATGGGCTCTACTAGGCTGACATTGAGGAGATGGGATTGAAGACAAATGAAGCTTTCCCCCCTTTACCTATGCCCTTTTCACTAGGATATATTTGTCAATGATTTATCTCACGAAGGTTTACATGACTGATTTAACAAAATAAATTACATTGAAACTGAAAGAAAACACCCAAAATCTAATGGAGACCTTGGTGGTTCTAAATCTTCCCTGTCCTATCTACATCTACAAAGTCCACATTAGAATTTAAGCCCATAAGTGGATGTGCTCATATACTCATTTTCATACATCATGCAGTTATTATTAGAAAATCTACCGGTTAAGGTAGGTTTTGGACCATTATCGTACAGTACCCTTAGAAATTTTAATCAAGTTTCAAGGGTAAGAATTACTCCCTAAATTTGAAATATTTAACCAGTAAATGATCAAGGGAGGAGAATTGTTTAGACAATTACAACACAGAATTAGTCTATAAACAACGATAACCCCCCAAAATTTCCAGCATTTTTTTGGATTTTTCGGCCAGACACTTCCTCCACCATGCCTGGTAATCCTTGTATGTTTGCCTTCCAGTTCATCATACCTTCCCCATCCTTCTCCACACACACATCTCCAATGGACGCTTATCAGTTTGCTTCAACAATTGTGTTTCTGCATCATAAAAACCACATTCCACACCAAAGTTCTTGGTAATCTATCCTTAACATCCTTACTCAATATCCCTGTCATCTATTTCCCCATCCTTGAGAAAGCTTCTTTGCATAAAGCAATTATTCTTCCCTACTAATTTGACCATTCTGGTCCATTACACAACCAAGATATGTTAACTGTTTCCACCTGCACTAGTTTATAAACTTCTCTTTTACTTTTTAACTTACCTTTCCTCTTTCTTGAAAACCTTGTAACCTCTGTTTTTTGCATTGATTCTCATCCCATACCTATCATACTGATTTTCTAATTCCCCCAGAAATTACCGCAACCCCTTGGCTGGCTGACTCACTAAAACTTGATCATCTGCAAACCTAATTGATTTTATCAAGTTGACACAGACTTTCATTCCCATATCCAGTTCTTCCCAAGCCTCTTTATTTCCTCCATGCATACATTGAAAAGCTTGGGTGATAATAGACACCCCTGTCTTACTCCACTTCCCAACAATGCCCAAAACCAAAACAAACAAACTTGTGGATTAGTTTTTAGGACAAGGATGCAGAAACTCTGGATTACAGACAACATGATTAGGTCTCACACATAGACACCTGAATAATGCTCAGTTTTAATGGTTCAGCTTTTACTTCGACTAATTATGTAGGTGGCTCTACACCAAGCAATTATTATTGCCCTGCCAGCACAGCTCTAGGGTTCATTAGAGTGCACAAGCCCTTCCACCATACAAAATTTTGGGTCCATGTGGTCTACCCTTCCAAACAATAGTCACCACTCTAATAATTCTAGGATCTCATCATGGCTATATCCAAGAAGACCATCCTGATTTCAGCTTTACCTGTTCTGCTAAAAATCTGAATCCACGATCAGGTCGAACACATTCATAAGTTTCTCCCAAAATAGGGTTAAAAGGCTTGCTAGCAGCTCGTGACAGAGAAGAAGCATAAGATGAAACAGCAAATGCTGCCACAAGGACCATTCGCTCTAGAGGGTTTTTCTCTTCACTGGCTGCATCCAGAAGTTCACTGTACTCCAGTTCTTCGCACAGCCTCTGAAGAGGAGAAAAAAATGGCTTTTGTCATAACCAGTTGATTGAGGGTATACAAGTGATTATATATATTTATATATATATATATATATAAACCATAAACACAGTAATCAACCTGAAGGTCGGTTTAGTAGGTGATGGTGGAGCTCACCCATGTACTAAGCCCGACGGCGTGTGAATATTCACACATTAGGGTAGGGGGGCCAGTTCCTTTCCCTGTGCCGGTTATGGTTTCCCAGGAAGATCTGGTATCCGAAAAATCTAGCTTGGGTGGAGCTGCAGGTGCCCAGAGTGCCTTGCCCGGGAATCGAACCCGGGACCCTCCGGTCAGTAGTCCAACGCTCTACCCACTGGACCATTCCGACCCCACATATCTAATATTTGACTAAATTGTAAGGGACTAACAACCTTTGAAAAGTGCCCAATGGGGGAGGGGGAGAGGGTAATAAAAAGATTGAACACAATTTGTCACACAATGGCCTTGGTCTATAAACCAGTGTGCATGTGCAAACAGATTGATTTGTTAATGCGCACAATGCGAGGTTACCGCATGGAGTTAGAGGAGGGGGGAGGGTTTAGGGAGAGGGGCCCACAGCAATTTAACTCAAGGAGGCAGTTGGTGGTACCAGAATGGATCTCAATTGCATACTCTGTTGCAGAAGGGCCCTGGGGATGTCAAGAGGATAGTGAATTGGAGATATGTAATGCTTTCCATTGAAGCTAATAATAAAAAACCATCAAAACCATTTGAAGATCAGAAAGCAACAAATCCTGCATGCAATCTAAAGCTACATTAATTTGCCACTTCCAAACTTTCATACTAAATTTCCAGCAACTTGTGTGTTGTATTTTGTATATATTAAACATGATTTTTATGACATCATTAATTTAGAAATAATTTTAAGTCTTTAATAAATATCTCAATGAAAAAATGTTATGTGATACTTACCTGTACGACCCAAGGTGAAAATAGAAAAGAGTAAGCTTTCTTCTAAGCTGAAAAATTCCACTGTCTTGATTGAATATTTAAAGAGAACCAAGAGAATTTGAAAATGTTAAAATATTGTAATTGATTACCTGAAGCATGTTTAAAGGTTCATTAAGAGCAACAGGCATGGAGACTTTGGACAGATCCTTGCCAATATTTTGGCATAAAAGGTTCCAAACAGACGGCAGGCCATCCAGGGGAGGCCTTGGAGCAGGAAGCCTCTCTCGGTAAAAGTACGGCGGTGAACCTTCCAGCATTTCTAACTCCGTGCCAACCGTGGTCCACTCGGAGCAAGGAGAGTCTTGATCGGCTCGCTCACACAGATGCTTTGCTTCTTGAGATTTTTCGTTGCTATGACTAACAACTGCAAGTTGAAAATAAAACATAGGGCAACTTCAAAATGCATTTACCAAAATACTGTATGCATAAAATGACCAAATAAAGTAACCAATCCATGCTTTCCATTTATCTAAAATTTGGACAAATATTAAAGTTTTTGGCACAATTCTTCTCATAAGAAATAATTTTTTTTTCATTACTCATTCCTTAACTTTATTGTTATTAAGTATTGTTTCTTCCATTTTTAGCAAGAGAAGAAAACAAAAGATGATATCCTGACATTTAATTTATGCATATAATCGCCAAGGTTTCTTTCCTTGAATGCAGAGGGGCATGACAGATGTAGTAATGAGGATTGCCAAAAGAAGAAATTGGAAGCCTAGTGACTTTTAATAATAAATTCAAAAATATTTAGAGTACAAATAATATTTCTGCACAAAAAGGGAAGAATATTTACCAAACAATGGCTAAATGGTGACATTCAACTTTCTTAAAAACACCATCAACAACTTGACATTAATGAGATTCTATGCGAATTAGAAAAAAAACTAGATGCAATTCAATTTATCATTTTTATTGAGCACTACTGTTTCTCTCCTGAAAACATTTTATCTTCAATAATTAATATTGATGCATTACAATTTACAAGGAATTATTTCTTCTGACACCACGATGCATCAATTCAGAACAGAAAATCATAAGGCCAAAAGAAGGTATCACCAGTTTTGGCTTAATTATAATAGTATTTTTTAGTAGTAGTAGTAATTTTTCCCAAATATCTTCTATTAGAATGTTTTATTGGGAATGGATATACTTATTTTCAGTAATCATGGTAATGATGGCTAACCTGAGTTAGGATACTACTGAAGAAGAAACAAAGGAAGACACGTGTTCCAATAACTCTCATGGTTTAAAGTGATTTTTACAACATTTATTCAGAAAATGAAGAATCATAGGAACCTTTAAGAATACATTTTCCATTATATAAACCATGCCATAACACTAATAATGTGTTGAAATTTGCCATGTTTTTAAATGTTTGTCTCATAAATGTTCTTGAGGTTATCTGTAGACACTATTTATTTATCATCAATGGGAGATTATGGTTTTCCCTACTTCAATTACGACATAGTTTTTCAAAACATTGCAAATTCTCATCAATTGATGTGATTACACTACCTGACATAAAACAACCTGAAAATTTAGGGAAAATTTCCTTTACGTAGATAACTGAATGAAGGAATTTTTTTTGTCTAGTCGACAAAAAATTCTTTCCTGTGGAAATGCAAAGTCTTTGATTCTTTCTTTGTGCATTATGAATGAAGGAAGTTAACTTAAGATTAGTTTGTCTGAGAAGAGATAACAATTGATGCAATGCTATATGTCTTGCCATTAAGGTTGAAAAAGGAATGATACCCAATAAAATTTTGAAAGATGCCTTCCTTATTAACAAATAAAGAACTCTGGTTGTGAAGAGTAATTCTTGGAGGATGGGTACTTCACCTAGGGAAATTACTCATCAGCAAAAAATTTCAAGAGTAAAATTAAAATTAAAAAGTAAAATTTTCATAAGGCAAGAAAACTGTTGTCAGGTTAAACACGACTTCGATTTAAAATTATTTCAGGGATGGTGGAAGAGTTCACTACATTTTTATGGAATGAGGTATTAAAAGAGAAAAGAATATACTCTGACCCATTGAAGAAGAATATTCTCCCACTCCAATATCACTATTTTCACTGGTAACACTGCCAGCATCATCATCTTCATCTTCGCTGCTGAACGTTGCCCCCGAAGAGGTACTGTCCGACTCATCCCCATTCTGGTATTCTCGGGCATCATGAAACTCTGAGCTGCTGTATGAGAGGGATTGATGCAGGGATGATCTCTGAGGCTTAACAGAAAAAAAATAGTAAAAGATTAACCATGGACCACAGGATCAAGTGAAATGAAAAAAATAATTCATTAAACATAATCTTATTAAGGTGTAATACAAATATCTAAAAATACTATGCTTCTACTATCATAATAGTCCATACTTCATGAAACCCTGTCTATTTCCTAGCATAAAAGATCTTATTTAACATACGCATAATGATTACTTTCATTTGAATTTTCTGTACTAAGAAATACATTAGTACAACATGCCCCCTTCCATTGAGAGAAAATATAGCATTCATTTAAGTTTGTGAACACAAAATTTGCAACAAGTTCATATTCTTTGAAAAACATGTCACCATGTGAATTGTTGTTAGAAGAGTGGTAGTTTTTTTCTTATACCTAGAAGTAAACTATTGATACATTTCTTAATTGTTGCTACACTACAGAGACTTTGATAAGCATCTTTTGACCTTTTAGGGGGTCCAGCAAAACTCACCAATGAAATTCCCAGACAACTGGTGAGCTAGCTGTCAAATTATTATCTCTTTATATGGTGAAAAAGTGGTATCGCTAACAATAACTACTCAACATACTCGTGTACAGGTCAACCTTTAAAAAAGTTACAAAAAGATATTTGAGATGAGAGTTAAACTTCTACACGGTCACATTGCAAAATTCACCACCATTATTGCTACATTATGACTTTTCCAAGCAAAAATTATCCTTGTATGCCTATTGAAGCAGTAAAATAAAACAATGGTAGCAGTACCATTTAGGTAACACTTGTGGGACTTATTTTGAATTTCAGAAACAAATCAAAATTTCACTATCAACAATAATGGTTGACTTATTGAACCACTGAAATAAATATAGATTATTTATGTAAACAAAAAATACCGGGACCGTACTTGAGTTTACGGTCCCGGTCTCTACATCAAGTTTATGGTCCCGGTATTTTTTGTTTACATTGATTCACGACCGTAGCTACATTCCTAGTATATTTGGATTATTTATAACTTGATCACTACAATTACAAGTGTTAAATTGTAATTATTTTAGTCCATTACTTGAGAAAATGCATTTAACAAAAATTTTACAACTAATAATCTACAAATAATTCACTGGAATTGACTTAGCAGCATTTAATAATTCATAAAAAACTGTCTACTTTTTGTGATCTTTGTAAAAAAAATTATATTTAAGCAAAAATTTTGGAGGTTGACCTACACACGAGTATATATGATTATCATTCCATCCAAATCTAAAGACTGCTTGGCAATTACGATTGGCATTTGTTCCACTCTCACCGATGCAGTAGGCGTATGAAGTAAAGGTACTCCGTTATTATCTCCAGCCTGAAGGCCATCGACAACATCAGATACAGCAGCACTATCTTCACCACCGAGTCTCATGCGTAACTCGGCATTCTGCTGAAGGGCTTGGGCCAATGAGGTACGAAGGCCAGCCACCAGGGCGGCACCAGAGTGGGCCAACAGGGCACCAGCGTCAGCTTCCAGCGCCTGCCTCAGCCTTTCCTGCTCACTTTGGAGAGATCTCAGCAGGCTCCATAAACTGCTGTGGACTAAAATGGAAGAGAGCCATGATTGAAGTTCACCTCAGTAAGCAGTTGGTAAGAAATGATTGCATAACTGTCAAAGAATTACGATTACTGAAAATTACTCCACATCCAGCAGTTGCAAAAAAACACACACGTGTCTTTCTATTAGGAAATTATCCCATAGATCAGAAGCAGTTTTCTTGTGATAATAATTTAAGCCAAGCACTTCATTCACCTATCTGCATTTCATAAGTTGAGTTCTAATTATTCTGCGAATATATGCATTTATGCATAGTTAGTACATAAAATTAGCATTTTACAGGCACAATACACTCAATATCAAAAGAAATGTATTGGTGTTTTGTTAAGGAGAATAACGGCCCCATGTGGGTCGATGGCCGAATTTCTGAATATGATTTTAAAGATACATGGTGCAAAAATAGGTTGGAAATACAGAAAATTATTATGAATGGCAACCAAATGCAGTTAAATGATGGCAACAATGAACATTATTGAAACTCATTGCCAAGTAAAAGAATCAATGAGTGCTAAAAATAAAAAAATAGATCAGTTCCATTTCATCCACATAGACATAAAACATACATAAATTAGCTAATTATATCATGTTTAACACTGGATATTTCATGTACTTTCACTTCTTAAATCATGCTTTCGAGTCTGCTTCAACAGAAAAGCAAAATTGATAGGCAAAGTAATGCATTTATGGGGACCCCTGACTTTCGGGGATTGTTGTAAATTTCTTTCACTGTGAACATCACCAGTTTTCTGGCATCAATATAAACTTTATAGTTTCATGAGTTGAACATTTAATTGCTAAAATTTATTCAAATATGTCTGCTTCCAGAAGTTAAAAAAGAAGATGCTTTTAACCGTGGGGTACCCAGATTTTCACCATGGAGTGGGGTTCTCAGTTGATGTGAGATTATCCACCTATGATATAAGATATTGTTGAGTTGGGCTTATAATTGAATATCACACACAACACTTTATCCAAGGCTTGCAAAATTTCTTAAAAAGTACCTTTCAACATCCACCTCAGAATACTCTAAATTTGAGCTGGTGCATATTTCAGTTTTAAGCCTTACCTCCATTCTCTTCCCACAATGCCAAAGGTTGTCTTTGAACCTAATCACAGATTTACATTCCTGTAAAAACATCTTTGAAATCTACTAACCTTAGCCTTGAAATAAGTTCTGCAAGAAAATTTGCTGGGACTGTAATTTTGTGGTGCAAAAATGTACAAACATACACATGTTTGAACATAAAAACAGACAACATTTCAACTTGAGACTCAGCCACAATGAAGATTGCTTTGCCAAAAAGCATCGCTAAAACGCATTGAAAAGCTAAACTACTGACAATCATTTGAATGTAGACTTAAAGGAAGTCATTTATACACCCTGAACCTGCCCACTGCTTTCTTTCAATTGATTCCTGGAAAGTGTTAGGGTCCCAAAGCACTGAATACAACAACAATTATTAAGCAGCACGTCAATTTAATTTGCATTTATCTGCATTGCATTGGTGAGTATGTTAGACAAGTAAATGCAACGGTCTCATATCATCAGAAAAAATCAAAACCAATGCTATACTCATAACTTTATGCATACTGTTCACAAGTCTTCAAATTCAGGTTTATATGTAACTGTCTCCAATCTCGATAGGGCCACTTCATCCCCTTCATATCTTGAAAAGAGTAGACAATCATGGAAAATAAGAATTGCATTAACAGAGTGAATTTTGTCCTATTATAAGTACCAACGAAATAGGAAATTCAGAATATCAGACACCATTAAAATACTCAAAGAAATTTAATAGTCCATAATGGTCACTCTAATGTTCTGATATTGTTTTTAGATAAAGAGGAATTTCAGCACTCCTGAAACAATAAAATGTTTGAATAAGAAAGGACACAAACCTATAGATTTGGATTATGAGTAAATCATTTTCTTTTCACTTATATACATAGAAAATAAACCAATAGATCCTCTTCATTAAAATATCAGTCTAATTATTTGCTGATATTATTTGATAGGCTCTCATCCTTGGTTTTTTCAATAACCATGAGATTCTTTCCACCTAATTATCATTCAGAAGCCCTGATGACGATGACTGAGCCAGACATCGAAACGTTGGCCGAGATGGACGATATAACCCGGTGGAGGACCCGAGAAGAATTTACGCAATATTATACAGCTCTGGATTTTATAACCACTAAATCATGATCTATATTTACATCTCCCTGGGGAGTTCGTGTGAATTAATTATTTTGTTCGTAAATATTCACTTGTAATGGGGTTCAAAACATGTATACAGTATAACCTGGATCTTTTTAATTACAATTTTTTATAGCAATTCATTTGACCAAAGGTCCAAATGGCCCTGGCTAGAGTCAATTTTTAAATGTAATTTTTTTCCAAATTACTTACATTACATGTAAATGTTTTACAAAACAGTTTTGGGCCCCATAGAAAGCAACAATTCATTATTATGAAAGTAGACATCAGCAATTAATGTGCAGTGGACTCTTGTTAAGACGTCCCTTGGTGGCACATTCATTCCTTCAGGTCCCATTCCCAACCCACACATGTCTTAAACCTCTTGTGTGTTCAATGAAAGACCAAATTTAAAAATATTCCATGTGCAAGTATAAAACACAGTTGCATGATTAACAAAAAAGTATGTAAAAAGAATTGCTTGTGAAAAAAGATCTAAATCTTATATTACTATTAATATTTCATTTCAGTAAAGAGTTGTAAAAAAACTGTTATCAAAAGTAGTTAAACAGGATTAATTACTAACAAATTAAGTCCTATTTTATTTTTCATCATGTCACATAAAAAAAATTTACAGTAATGTTTGTTTTGAAAATGTTGTAAAAAAATATTTTTTCAAAAGGTACTTATTTTACAATGGCAGCATTCAAAATGATAAAGAAAATATTTCAGCATTTACAGGTGTCTGAAAAGTATCACTTAAAGCAATTTCCTAAGTAACTCGCATTCACCATTGACAAGAACTTCTAAGAAGTGAAAGATCTTATCCCAAGTCCTGCAGTTGTATTTAAAATAAACAATTCTAATGCCAAACTTAAATATTTAAAATTTAATAATGGTCAGGGGAGATGCTACTCCACTGCTCTGTCTTTAAATTTCATACGAGTATTTCCATTTTTTGCACTTGTCAGAGAATTTTGTGCTTTTCCTTGGTCAACTTAATTTATTCCTGGTCCAATCTTTACCACTTGCCTTGCTCTAATAACACAAATTGTTTTTACTTATGCTACATTAATGACGTGGCAGTGATACTTTTCAGACACCTGCACATGCTGAAATATTTTCTTTTTTATTTTCAACACTGCAATAGTAAAATAGCAGCAGCAGAGATACCTTTTGGAAAAAGTACTATTTTGCCATGGAATTTTATTTTTATGTATATAATTAGAATGTTCATGGGACTTCCAAAAAATGAGTTTAAAGTGCAGTATACACATAGGAGACTTTTTTAGGATTAATATGTTAGTCGTTACCAGTGTAAGTTAAACAGCTACATGACATAGTCAATTATTGTGTGGGATTTAATTAAAAAGATACAATTCTTATTTCCACAAGAAATGCTGCAGAGTTGAAAGTATTAATTTATAAAGTATCAATAAAGTAGGCAGTGAGAAAGTATTTACACTTTTTTTTATATTTCATAACAATGAAAAAATGGTTTTGCTATATGTTACAATCAATGGGTTATTACATGAATGTTACTAAGTTATTATGCCCTATAATTGATGGTTTCAGGCGTTATTTTATGGAATCGGTTCATTCTTAAGCGGATAAAATAATACTTTGTAATTCCACAGATTTATTTCACAAACACACGACCTGGGTTTCGACGTACAACGTCATCTTCAGGTACAGACATACAGGCGACCAACATATATATACCCTTAGACTGGGGGGAGGGGGGAGGAAAATTGAGGGGAAGGAAAGATAGAAAAAGGGGGGGGGGCTGGGGAGGAGGATGGTGGCCTGTCATGACGTTGTACATCGAAACCCGGGTCGTGTGTTTGTGAAATAAATCTGTGGAATTACAAAGTATTATTTTATCTGCTTATTATGCCCTATAAATTACCTACCTTAAAATTATACCACCCACTTTACAATTGCAACTTAGTATGGAAAGTAAATACTAGCTGGTGCATTTTGCTGGTTTTGCATGTTCAGAATTCTAGATACTTTCAAAACCATAAGAAGAAGAGCCCACTGTAATTTCAACAGTAAAATTGAAAAGCAAAAGATTTGTATTACCTCATTTTCCCCATGAGATTGCTCATCTACAATCTGCACTTGCATTTGATTATTGTTTCAGAGAGAATGAATGCAATGTCCAAAAAAGAGATCCCATTTCAAAGACTATTAACGGTTGCATAAATCACAAAATGTGTAACTTAAATGTTGGCCAAGCAATGGCTATGATAATTTCCAATTACTGCAACAAACACAGTTTCATAAAAAATATAAATAGATGTAAGTGCAAAGTAAATTTCTATCACTAAGAAGGGGGGGATAATAAGAAAACGATAATTTATTTCAATTGGACATTCACAGAGATGTTTTAGACCAGAAGATACGAACATATCATACTCATGCAAAATAGATAAAGTCGATAATGTTAATGAGCTAAGGGCAATTAAAGGCTACTATGTATGTATAGGCATTTCCACTACTACATTATTTTCAATAAGGGAAAATTTTTTAGTCAGAACTGCACTGGACGCTGAGATATACTTTAGTCTATCATCAGGCAATTTGACTGACCATCATTTGCTAAGATGATATAGTCCTCTCGAAGCTGATTGTCAGAGGGAGTGATGCTTCCTCCAGTGGATGAGGAAGGCAGAGAGAGGTAATGCTCAGAAGCTGGAGGAATGGTTGATGAGGGTATGTTGGAAGTTGGCACTGGCACAGGAGATGATGATGCACCCGAGAGGCTGATAGGGCGGACAACTGCCAATGTGGCTGATGGAAGGGATGGATGGCTGCCACTCAAAGAAGATAAGGGATGAAGTCCTTCTGATGCAGATGTAACTACACCCTAAACAGCAAGCAGGACAGAATATAATTCTACTTATGCACAAGCAGTTGCATATTTACAATGCAAATACATTAAGATAAATGCTGCAAAATATTCACTCCCACAATGTACAACATGGGAGGGTGATATAATTAAATTCACCGATGCTGACATATGTACAGAAAAGATATACACTCATTTTAGGTGTGAAGTAAAAATAATAAGATTATTCATTAAACCAAAAATGCTCAGAATCGAGATGTCAACTTTACCATCTACTCTATAGTTGGGCTTCAAGAAATATCAAGCTATTAATAAAATTTGATTTCCCTACATATTAATTTACTTATATCTTAGTTTAAAAATAACATTACTTAGTCTTAACAATCCAGAATATTAAGAACTTCATTCCAAAAATTATTACTAATTACTCTTTATCACTAAAATATTGAATCAAAATTTTATTTTCAAAGAATTTTTCCCTTCATCAATTGTTAACATATCATGAATAATTAAATACATTTAGATATATGATTCTGAGTAAAAGTAAAGTTTTGATATAATACTTGAACGAGTCCAAATATTCCATCACCATCATGCGAGTTCTGAAAACTGTTTTCTTTTCCTTTCACTGATGCAGAAACTAATAATTACAAGGAAATAACATGTTCAACCCATTTCCCTATTTTTAAATCACTAGAAGGTCGGAAAATACAACCAGTTAATTTATTTCTAATTCATTTTCAGGTTCATTTATACAACTAATTAACTCAATACACAAAGTTAATAGCTCATTTTCAACAAAGATCAACAACATTTAATAGAAGAAGAGAAAATATTTTAACATTGCAGGTGAACATAACAAAATACATAGACACTAAAGAATGATCAGAAGAAAATTTCCAGTGCTACACCCTATTCTACACTATGTAAGAAAAGGTATACTATGTAAGAAAAGTTAAATAAAGTGGAATGAAATTGCCTCCAATTATAAAGTGATGGTATTTTATTTGCTAAAAATTAACACTTCTTTTCCGTGTTACCTAAAGACTGATACATTTCCATATTTGATCAAGAGTAATTATGGACAAAATGAATGAGGGAATTTGTAGTGAAGAAGACTAAAAGAAAATCATGTGGGACTTCAAAAAATTATCATGCATAATTTTGATAAAAAAATCTGCTGCATGGAGATCGGATACTTATGGATAAGGTTATGTATGTGAGAACCTCCACTTGTACAGAACAGTTACTACACAAAAAGAAAATCCTATTCACTTTTTTATGGTCTTTATAAGAAAATTTTATAAGGTTTTGAGTTTAAAAATGATTTTGCTGGTCTAAGAACATGTTCTAGATTACTTAAGTATCAATTTAAAAATTCTTTTCTCAATGAGAACTTATTTAAAATAGTTGAGATTTACCTGGGTATTCTTTGAAAAATGACTCAATTTTAGAGAGAAGGAAGTTTTAAAGAAGGAAAATTTATAGAAAAATTCAGAAGGTACAAAATAAATATTAATAAAATGGTATCAACTGAAAAATGTTACAGATTTTCATGTGTAAACCATGCTTTCATTAGAGAGCTTTCCTGATCTGAAAAGTGTTTGATTGTAATGGCAACACTTGGTTCCACCCATTTTTTTAATGGAAGCCATGTCTTTTACCGCTCCAATATATGTTCACACATGTGTTCGTCTTCACTTGGGAAAGATACACATTAGCACACCTATGGCATTTGAAGTAAATCCTGACTATATATTCCTCCAGATTAGATAACTATATTAATAATGCAAAAAATAAAAAGCAAAAAATGCACTAGCTAATAGTACACTTTACTCATTCTCATGCAGGAGTAAAATGAAAGATAGAAATAAATGGCAGGAACTATGAAACTAATCAAAAGTTGGGAATGTTGGAGTCTTCCTGTGTTGGGCTGGGACTAAGCCATTGCGTGAACAGCTGGTCTCAAAGAAGGGTCTGTCCATGGAGGGGGGAAGAAAAGTTGGTCCTCTACCGGGGTAAACCCTGGTTGTTCAACTGTTACTTTTGTATGCTATGCTTGGGTTTGGGATGAGGCAAGAAGATGGAGGGTGTGGACATAGGTTCCTTGTGGCAACAGGTGAGAGATGGCTTAATTGAATGTTATTGCAAGTAATGGGGAGTAAGACTGAAATAAATTTTCATTTAACGACAGGTGGTCTAGGATCTTGTGTTGAAATATTTCTAATCATTCTGGGCATCTAGTTTCTTCCCTTCCCCTTTGAGTGTCGAATTTTGGGGTTAAAGTTGTATTCGTGATTGGTTTCAATTATGTGTTTCATGACCATTGAAGATTCATCTCCTTCCTGTAGACACTTTCGGTGCTCATTTGCTCTTGTTTTGAAGTCTCTGCCTGTTTGGCCTATCTATTTAGTGGGGCAGGAGCTACACTTCAGGTCATATACTCCACTTTGTCTTTTGGATTCCTCAATAGCCTGGATAGGTTTTAAGGGGTGTGAAAGGAAATTCAGTATTTATCTTTGGGGGATCTATTGGCTATTTTATTAGACAGGTTGCCGATGTAGGGGATCCTGCACCAACGTTGTGAGTTTTGGGTGGAGGGAGATATTTCCGGGGTTAAAGAAGTTATGCTCTGTAATTCTTTGGTATTCCTCTTCTTGTTTAATAGGGTGTCTATTAGGTTTATACTGTATCCGCTGTTAATGGCTATAATTGTAATGGTGTTTAGCTCTTTTTTGTAGTGGGATTTTTTAAATTCAGATTTTGAGGAGTCTCTGTAGGGAGTTATGTGATATAATTTGGTCTGTGGATATGGGCTTCCTGTAAATTGAGAATTGGTGCATTGAGCCCTCTCTTCCGAAGATAAAATCTAGAAAGTTAATTGAGTGATTCTGTTCTGGTTACATAGTAAATATTATGTTCAGTGAAAGGTTCACTTGAAAATGATTTAGTGCATCGAAACTTGTTGTGAATAGATTTTTATTTATTGGAAAATTGTAGTAGTTTTCATCTCTGTTATTATGGAACAGTTCCACCACACCACACCTGAATCTGTAATTTATATTATTAGTGCCATCTATGGAACTTTATACTTGTCTACTTCTTATCCTTCAAAGACTTGGATAAATTATGAATCATTTTGGATTTCAAAGAATGAGTAGCTATTTTACAGGCATGCAAAGACCAATATCATCCACGACCCTTCCTAGCGTGGGGAGAAGAGATTAACTTTTAATGAAACAAATGAGCTCTACATTCTAAACAACAATACTGGGTTTGTTTACATACAAAAATTTTGCAAATTAAAATAATATTCTATGGAAGTCACTCTGCAATTGACACCTTCTATGCTCATTTTTTGCTTCACTTAAAAGACCTAATATATCATATAAATCTTTTGAAAGAAAGTAACTTGATCCATAAGTTTTACCTATTCTGAAAAGTGATCACTGATACTCTACAACATTTGATTATTTAATACCATACATATGTCTTATAGGAACCAATAAACATTATTATACTATTATTGTTCATGTGATTAAGGTCACATGAGTTTTTTTTTGTTATGCAGATTAACAAATTTTCAAGAAAATACCTAGATACCTTAGACAAGCCTAGAAAATTTTGACAAAAGATACACAGAAGAAAAACATTATTTCAAGTTATTCTTAAAAAATTGTAAACAGAAGATAATAAGTGTGAATGGATACTTGGGCAAGCTAGGGTGGGAGTTCCTCCAATTAAAGGAGAGAAGACTTGAAGAAAGGTATTATTGGGTTCCTGTATTCACTTTTTATTCCAAGGGAGTTAATTAAGACCCCACACTATATAGTGTAAGGCTGCCCCATGATACTAGAAAAAGAAACTACATCATGAAAGCAAATAGTTACTCTTCCCTCACACAAACCTTGATCACAACAAAATCAGGGTGAGAACTCCCAATAATTTTGTAAGGAACTGATTCAGTATTGGCACCCATTTCCCCTTGACTGCCATGTTATGGATACCACATCACTTTTTAAACTGCGCCAGCTACCCTGACAATACTCTGCCTTCATCTCTAACAAGCATGAAAAAAAAGCTTTGTTTTCTCCTTCAGAATAGAGCCTGAAGCAGGAATTCCTTTGGTTAACTTTCAGTTTAACTACTGTAGCAATGCACTGTTAAGACTTTTGCAGGCCAATCCTTTCACTGGAGATGCTTGCTGCTTCACCTTTGTCTTAACAACAACTTAATCCTTTTTTTAGCAACAAGAATAAGAGTGTTTCTTTGCATTTATTCTCCACTGCCAAGGCACTTGACAAATATAAAATAGACCACTACCTTGTGACAATCCCTCACCCAAGTGAAAAGTCTGCATGAGAGAATGGAGTAATCTTGTTTTTACCAGCCCAAGATTATGTGAATGGGCACATTTGACCTGGAGGTACAAATCACAAGAAATTGAGTGAGGGGAAGTCAATTTCCCTTGACTGCTGTACAATAGGAAGAACACTCATTTTGCTCAGAGAAGGAGGAGGTGGTAGGAGAAGTGTGCACTGTGCAAGCCTTAAGGAATATATAAAAACACATCAGCAACTACGTAATTCCTTCTCTTGTGCAGAAAGATATCCCATTACACATAGTGCTCCTTATCAATAGGTAAGCAACCCATCCTATCATCATTGCTGATACACAAAACCTGCTGGTGATTCCTGGATGGCCAGACAATGGCACTCATGGATATTGAGGAATTTACTGGACTTATGTAGTATTCCTGTACACCTATCTGTGATGTGTCAATGAACATATTATCAACTACTGCAATTTGAGCTGATTGCTTAACAAGTTCTTCTTTACTAATATTAACTATTTATATGTAAGACATAAACTCACCATTATTGGGTTAGGAATATAAGTATGTAATTTGGGAATGTACTTTGATTTTATTTGACCGAATTCACTTGGTATTATTTTCAAAGTTTTCCTTATCTGGTGCAGTTAATATTCAGTTATCACTAAGTGTACTTCATAAATTTTTCACCAATTCCATATAATATTGTTTACATATCAGGATGTTTTTAAAATTCGATAATAATGTGCTTTCTTGGTAGCAATTCTTTAAAGTTCAACAGTTCCATCATTAAACCAATGCCTGCTTCTTTGTGGTGATGTATTTTACTAGTACCTGTGGTAATCATTTGAACAGAACAACTGAATCAATAGTTAAAAGCATTCAACACCATTACTGATGTGGTTGCATTCATCAATAGCATCATCCCAAAATTCAATAGGTTTAAGTGAAAATACATACTATTCACACTCTATGTTAATTCATATAAAATAATTTTATAGGTCATTCAATCTTTGAAAACTGCAAATTTAATTGTGAATAAGATCTGATAATATGATTTCTTTCTCTTATTTTCTTTGTAATTATTCAACAGCCAGATTTCATATACTCCCCCCATTCAAAAGGAAGAGTTTAGATGAGTTTTAAATCTAGTTAAACATCAAAGTAATTAATTTTTAAGATAGATCTTAATAATGGACACAATAATTGTACCATACATATATTAAAGATAAGGTATAATGAAAACAAGGCACCCAAGCATTCATCACATATAAATCTAAAATTAGTGGAAGCTTTAAAGATGCAACACTTCATTTGAAATTAGGGAGCAAACACAATGCATGATTAAATGCAAGTAGATAAAATATTTTTGTAACAAATAAGCTATTTCAACACTACATGGAACGACCTTTTTTCCATGTCATTTGGGATATTCCTATTAGTTTAAGAGAAGGAATAGCAATTAAGGTGAAAACTTGGCATTAAGGATCTTGAGGAAGCAGATAAACTTGACAACAATAGTGTCTTAAGAGTGTGCATCACCTTTAAACATAAAGTGTAATTAATGGTCCCATGATATATTAAAATACCTCAAAGCATGCATACACATTCAAATTAAAAAGTTTTAGTATTTATAAGTAAAAATAAATGCTAACTCTGACATACTTGATTAGTGTCATTCTTAGAAAAAAAGCTTCAATTTTACTTTCCCCACTGAAGTATTTAATAGGGAACCAATGTTTTTCGTCATTTCACTTACAAAATACCATTGTGAGAACCTTCCAAAACTTTTAACTCCCAAACTATGATAGCTTGATACTTGATGTGTTTTACTCTTTTTATTCCATTCAAAAGTTACTGTTGTGACTCATGCCTTCTTAAGCTTGTTCAAAGCAAAAGCAACAAATTAGGTTATATATACAAGTATATTCTGCAAAAATGAAAGTATTTGAAGCAATCAAAACACATATGGGGCAGCATTAATTAATCATGATTTTTAAAAAATGAATGCAGGGCTGGTAGTGAAGCAGCTCATGGACAGTCACATTCTTCATTACAAGTCAAACTTATTTCTCACAGAGTATGTGAAGATTGTAGTATCCACCTCATTAACAGCAACAGGGGGAGCAGATGACTGCAAGGGTGGAGTCATTTGCTGAGGAGGCTGTGTTGTAGGTCCTGCCAGGGGAGGTGGAGTAGGCCGACCCCCTGGACTAGAGCCCAAGTTCAAATCAGCGGCACTTCCCTTGGACCCCTTCTTCCGCCTCAGCCCAAATTTCCGGCGGTCTTTCTTGACACTTGGAGAATTGCATTCAGTACCCGCAACTTGCTGTTGTGAGGCATTATTACAGGGTAAATACACATCAAAGGATAAATTTGGATGCTAGTTAAAACAACAAATGCTCCCATAAAAGATTTTCTTTTTCTTAAATAATTTTGCTAAAATCTTCACCTTACTCTTTAACTCTAGCAAATGCAAATTTCCCAAACTATAACTTTGTAACTTACAGTTAGGTAAATTAAAATGTTACATTTTGGAATAGCTACACAGACTTAATGTTATAAAAATGGATACTTTTGATTAGATAACAGGAAGCCAGCTTATGAAATATTTTTTACATTAAATTAATCACATGAAATGAACACCCTTGCCATTGAATCATTAACTCAGGAAGGTTTCAAACTATGCATCACAAAGAATAATAAGAAGTACTATTAATAAATGCTCATAAGGATTCTGAAATGGAGACAAGTTTGAAAAAGAATGTAATTATCTGACCAAAAGTAGATAATATATGCTATCCAATTATCAGATTATAACTAAACCATACTACTGCATACAATTAGAGTGCAATCAATGTGCAAAGTACGCCCAACATGCCAAGGATTAGTTGCATGCATACTTTCAGCTCAAAAAATAACCCTTGCTTTCATTTATTGTAATGGAAAACACACAAGTCAGTTTTAACAGCACTGCATATTGGTGTTTCTGTCATTGGTGAGCTTCAACAAGCTTTGTTAGACATACATAACTACATACCAATCAATGGCCATCGACAACTCATCTACCTAATCTTATACTTACATTACATAAAAGCTAAAACACTCCATTTTTAAAGCTCAAGAACAATATAGCAACCTTGTTGATATGCATCATAGAAATATTATTTGCTTATTACAAAGTAATAATCCAACAAGATCCAAATGAAAAGTTTAAATGTAATTAAAGTGTAAATTTGCTACTTTTCCTTTAACAAGGTACTATGAAAATACAGTGGAACCTATATATGGTGACTACTGGCAGTTTCTGGAAAAAGTAGTCCTCCAGGCAGGTGGCTGAGCCTAAAGTAGGGTGGAGACAACAAAGCGGTCAGACTGAATACTACAGGCAAACTGTAGGCTTGAAGAACTTTATTTCACAAAATACCTACGTATGGATGCCATTACATATGAAAGACCAGGAGATTATCTATTGAATGCTTAATATTAAAATATAACATGTAAATTTTTAAATATATTCATATTTAACATAAAAAATGTAGTTGTTTGTACCAAATCTGATGAATGCATAATAAGTTTTATAAATGCATACATTACAAGATGAGAAAGTATGTATGTTAAATTATAAAATAGAAAAATATTAAGGAAATTACTGCTTTTTTTAACTGATTGTCTGCCATTTAAGGTAGGCTTTGGATGGAATGAAAGGGTAAAAATAAAACTTCATTCATGCATTAAGTGGGTTTAAGGGGAGAAATTAAAAAGGTGCTTTAATGGTATTGACAACATAATAATTTCTGGTTAGTTTCTTTTGTGACCAACCAAGCATGTTGTCTTTCACCATGCTTACTTTTTTCTTTTGGAAAAAATCTGCCTTTCTCTCGGACATGATGAAAAGGATAGACACTAAATAACACTCAAAAAAGAACAATAACTGCAGTAAGACCAGGCACATTAAAAGATGGAAAACAAACTGACTGAAATACTGTAGTAACCCATTTACCACCCTCAGGTTTGTTCTTTTCCTGGCTTATCTATTCCTCTGCCCTCCTCAGAAATCACCAGGATAGATGAGCCCACCCATCCTCTGCCTCCGGGACCAGAGGAGGGGAGGTGCATTGCCTGCTTGCTTGCCAATCAAGGTCATCACTGGGGCATCATATTTCACCTGGTCACCTATGGCAATTGCATTTTGCATGAAGTGATGTATTTTGGCTTGGTTGCAGTCACTCTGACATGTGGCCATCTAATGGAGGTTCAATTAATGTTGGGTCCGATGGAGGATTAATTGGAACCTGTAAAAAGTGGTCACTTTGGAAGGTGGCTGTTAGGAAAGGTCCCACTATATCTCCTTATTCAGCAGGGCTTTCTAAGGATGATAAAGAAATCACCATCCTATGTCATAAGCATAAGAATTACAAATGGTGACTCTAAAAAATTAATGACAGAAATAAAAATTCTGAAAGAAAATTAATATTTCATTTCAGCTATCCAGCTTAAAAAATTTTAATTACATCAAATAAAATTTAAAGTTACCTAAACAAAACCATGAAAAAGAGTAATCTACAGAGGCAGATGACAAAGAGAATTTTAAAAAATTAAGAAATCAAGTCTGACAAAAATATTTTGTCTATTGCATCACCTAAAGGGCACTCTGTTTCAGTGCATGCCTCTGGATTTCAAAGATAATATAAAAACCAATAAATAGTCAGTACAAATATTTTTATATAACTGTCAGCAGGAAACTTTTGATTGATATCAAAGTAATTAATTTTATCCAAGATGCGTTTCCTCACATATCGGCATTTGATTCTATATTCTATTAAGTTCATCATTTGCAAATACTGAGCAAATCCCTTTAAATAATTTCACAATCAGAATGGGTCATTACTTCTCTTCAATTATAGTAGCACAGACAAAAGTTTCCATATTAGAGCTTTTGAATTCATACCATTTACATGGGTCATTTAATAATTCCTTATAAAATCCAAGAGATGCCATTCATAGCATTGGAAAAGTTTTGCTTTTAGTTAACCTCATCCCCCACTAGACTTTCAGTTTAAGTTTCAGGTATATCTATCATATAGTTTCATTTTCATATTCAATCAAAGCAACAAACTTTCGTTTATTTACAAAAACTAAGGGTAAAATATTTAAAACTCTACCTGGGATCTCCTATAGTTCATTCACTTAGTTTGTATGGATAGGTTATATACTAGCACATTAAAAATTCATTTCAAATACTTGCTTTTGTGCACTGTCACTGACTAGATAATCATTAAAGTCCTTGAAAAATATATAACAGTTGAACGTTTAATCAATACTACCCTACGGTAGCACCAAAAGACTGGGTCATAATAAAGGTGTTTGCACAACCTTTTCTTTAAAAAGTTGATAATGGTGAATTTCAGGGGTTTGGGAGTTAGTGAGTGTAGAGCACGGCCTGTGTTTAAATCTGAGTGACACCTCTAGCAACACTTCTAGCTTTAACCCTGTGGGAGCTTTTTGGGGTATGAAGCCATAGGCTTACTAATGAGATAGGCGTCACTCTTATTTATCACATACAACCTTGGTGTTGAGTGATAAAATTAATATAAAACAATATATCATCAATAAAATGTACAATTAATAAAAACAAAATATAATATTGATTTTTAAAATTAAATTAGATATTGGTGTTAAAATATTTAAGGCACGCATTAAAAAATATGAAAAGAAGCCTCACATTAATGAGAAAATAGTACAGGTTGTTATTCCACCCTCTCTCTGAGTGCTCAGACAAAGAAATAGGAGGAGATGGAAAGAAGAAGGGTTTATATTGTCAAAACTACATATATACATGGTATAAGATTAATCATGGGTTTGTCAATGGCCATCAATAGTGAAACAGGGAGAGACAGAAGAGTTTTGATCCTTTTCCTTAAACAACTCCTATCTCTCAAGCACACCCCTCCATGACCTTCTTCTACACAGTAAACCTACCCTGATGACCATCCATTGTTTTGTACCAATCCAAGAATAAGTGCAAAATCTGCAACTTCAAACTAGTCCTGCAGGCACCCATCACAAGTGGATTTTCCAGCAAGTGACCAAGCCCCATTAGCAACAATTTCTTTTGGACCATTACTTTCTCTCATACCACTTGTTTTTCCAGGAATTTCATTCGTTAGCCATAGCTCACACTTAGATTTTTATTCCATTTGGCCACACAACTGAGGTACCATTTTGGTACATACATGGCACTTTAAAACAAAGCCTCTCCACAATGGGTGTTAGCATTCTAAATTTAGACTACCCTGAAACCAAAATTAGTCACGGCATGTTATGAATGGCTTGCAAGTACCATCAAATTTTTCACCTCTAAAGTACTTCAACATGTTCCATAATTGGCAAGGTTGCCGAGAACAGACTGTACTCTTTAATTACAATAAACACTTCCCAAACAATATCAAAACTAAAGTTTTGTAAGTTTATGTTTTGTAATTAGATAAATGCATACCAAACCATGAAATCCTAATTTATTCACAAAACTTCTCCATCCAGTGTTAAATAAAAAAGTTATGCGGAATTTAGGTTGAGGTGCACCTTATGCATGTGTATGTATGACTACACTCTCCCTACACATAAATAATCACCACTTTTTCACTAAATCTATATCCCTGACACCCTCCCTAATCCTGACCATTCTGCTTCAAATGACTTACCTTTAGATCAATGCTTTTCTCTTTCCATCCTCAAATCCCTCCCCAATTATTATACCAAGATGTAAGTAAAAACGGGTGAGTGCACATACATCTGGGTCCCCAGTACCACCAACACACAAATCTGAACAAAATATACTAAATCCCTACTTCCCCCACTGCACCCTCTCTCCTTGTTCCTCAACCCATTTCCTTACTTCACCCTTCAGCTTTCTTCAGTCAGTGAAGGTGGAAGGTCACCACCAAAACAGTCTAATGACCATGTAAGTATTACTTTGTGTTTCTATGTGCTGTATATTTACAATGCCCTTAAGTATACGATTCCATCATTATGTACGTACATGTGTGTGTATATATATATATGTATGGATGTGTGTGTATATGTATGTGTGTGTATATATATATACACACACTATATATATATAAATATAATAATATATATATATATATATATATATATATATATATATATATATATATATATATATATATATATATATGGGGGCCAGTTACTTTCCCTGTGCCAGTTATGATTTCCCAGGAAGATCTGGTACCCGAAAAATCAAACAGCTTGGGTGGAGCTGCAGGTATCTAGAGTGCCTTGCCCGGGAATCGAACCCAGGCCCTCCAGTCAGTAGTCCAACACTGTACCCCCTGGACAACCACGACCCACACATACATATATACTATGCATGTGTGTATTTTGTATATATGTATGTATATATGTGAAAATATTTATTTATTTAATTGTATTTATGTATGTATATCAACATACATACAACCAAATAAATCAATATTCCAAAGTAAAATACATTACACACTGGAACAAAAGCAATCAAAATCACAAATAACAATTGGCCACTAATCCACCTACTTGCTATCATCTATTAGCAAATAATTTTCTAATCAAAATGTGCTCCAAGAAAAATGCACTGCACTGGTGTTAAAAACTTTTAATAAATAAAAAAAACTATGAATTCATAATTATATGAAAACTAAAATACTTCAAGAATGTCTTTTACGGTGTTTTCCAGACCAATTTCACCATTATTAAGCAATTCAATTAATAAATACTACATATTAATGTACAGATTGTAATTCAAAAGGCCTATCTAATTAACACTAAGCAATAAGAACTGCATGTCATCTAACAAAATGAAAGAGCTTTTTAATTAACACTTTTAGTGAAACCTTACTAATGAAATTTTTTCCAAATGACATCCGAGGATGGCAGTGATATAAGGATTAGCGGCAGAATAAATGGCAGTTCACTACTAAGAGACTTAAGAGGCATGAAGAAGATGTAAGTTAAAAAGTAATCTGCAGTGATAGGTTTTCAACTAAACTAAAAACAGCACAGCATTACCCATAAGGAAAAGTTACTATGAATATTCAACAGTAAGATACTCTAAGTGCATAGTTCACCTTAGCAGCAATAGAAGTTACTCTTCATTTTTAATGGTATGTACTTGCCCTTTTAAAGTTCTTTGTCATGCTAGTGGACATGATAAAAGCAGCATTATTTTACCACATAATGGTGATTAGGTGAACAGCAATGAAATCCTAAACTGTTTCCTTAATTATTAAGGCCCATGCTGCATGAGGATAAGATCAGTACAGATCTACTTTGTTAAAAGGAAGTTCCTGATCCAATAAAAGTTTGGAAAACCCCAATACATACCAAATTTGCTGGCCTCTTAATTACCTCTGTTACCTCTGCAGCACTGGTATTATAAAAAGTAAGGTAATTGCAAATGAATGTTCTACTACATGTGCTTCTTTTAACTGAAAATAATCTTTTCGAATTAGGGACATTTCCAAAATGACACCATTTTATATCATACACACAAAAGCTTTCCAAATGGTTCACATGGTAAGAAAAACTATAAACTTACTAATGACACACGAAATATGACTTCAAGTTAATAGGGTGCATTTCATAAACCTTGTACACATAATTTAGGTAGATTACTTTCAAAGGATATTTTTACACTTAAAAATGGATCAAATTAGGAGTAGAAGTACAATTAAGACACACCTAAGGCAGGATAATCAAAAGCAATGACAAAATGAAGGTGTAAGCATCAACCCTAATAAGCAATGCAGAAAATTTCCTAGACTAGGAGAAGGCATCCGCTTGCAAAGAGTAAAATTTTGGCACATATTGCATTGAGCTAATAACAATACATCCTCAAATACAGAGGCATCCCCCAGTTTAAGAAATTTTAGAAAAAAGTGAATATATGGTAAAAAGGCAGTCAGAAATGCACAACCACTTTTAAAATGATGAATTACTTGCTAAATCCATTCCTTCCTTATACTTGATAATAATGCATTACTATAATATCAGGGGAGTAAGATAAAAATGCATCATTACTCCAATTGAAGAACTGTCCATTGTTACTGGAGGTTGTCTGGCTTGAGTTAACATTAAATAAGTCAAGCAGCATTTGCCATTGATCTACTGCAGTAGTCTCATTAGATGATGTTTCAATGTAAAATAGCATTGTAGCATGCATGCCCAATGTGTTAACATTACATGAAATAAGTTCCCTACATTTTTTTAAACGGTTGCACGGGAAAATTGTTTTTAGCAAAGGATTAACAACATCAAAGAATCATGCATTTTGACATCTATTCCACACCAAATTATTTTCGAGATAATTCAAGTACAATGTTGTATCATAACACGTGCATACCAAGTGAAGCATACAACGTTTCTGAAAACAGGACCATTACTCATTACTGTTCAGCTCCCATTGGATCATTCCCACAAAGTTTTTAACATAGTAAACCAAGGTATACACATACACATTAAGTACTGATAATAATCTTTTTAAAAGCTAGTAATCAAATGTTAGGAAAGTTCACTACATTTTAAACATGCATTTTGTAATAAGAAATTTTGAATTACTACATAACTGAAGCTTTTAACTTTCATCCCATTTAACTTCACTTTGTTATTTTAATATGGATATTTAGAATATAGAAAGCAGGACTGCACAATAATACATCCTTTTTAACCTTTGATCTTTTATGCCAACCATGAATATTTTTTAAATTATACCATTTTTCACAAAATTCAGATCATTAAAACTCTTCTTGAATTTCCATGCTATTGTAGGCAGTAATGAGAATGAATTTTCCCATAATATGAGAAAGGATACTTTTGTCCAAGATTTGAGAGTGGATCAATATTTCTTCTATTTGCCTTGCAAGTAAATTCAAACTTGTTAATTAATCCTTGTCACATTCTATGCTTTAAAGAAATGGTAAATGACATAATTTTCAGATTTTGTCCATCCAAACAATTTATTTAAACCAGCATGAAGAATGCTTTTGAGAAACAAAAGACATAATTAATTTATATGACCATTTTTGATTTGCAAAGTTAAAAAGATCAAATGCGACAAAAAAAGGGAATGATATAGCAATTTATCATTTTATATGTCTCATCACAAGAAACATACAAAACTTCAGTTTTACAGAACGACTCTTTGAATCTTTCTTTGTCCTATATTTTGGTAAAAAATTTATATTTCTAAAATTAGCATCTTCGAAGACCTTAATTAATTATGTTTTAAAGTGTTCAAAAAGTTTAAATATTTATTTTGAAGGTTTTCTAATTCAACCTAAAGTTTCAAAATCTTCAGTCTAGCAGATCTGCTTGCTCATGACTCTGAGGCCTCAATTAGTTTCACTTAACAAAAAATAGGAAATGACATCTTAATGAAAGTAAAAGTAATCTGTGAATACCTTTACCAATACAATTCTTTCGAAAGCAGAAGTTCAAAACAACTGTTTTAATAACATAACCGAATAACCTACAAAATGTGTTCTTTTTACAATATCAACTTAGACTATTGTTCACAGGTACCTATGTCTATGAAACACTTATTTTCTAAATCAAAGTATAAAGATCTATGCATCTATTTTGTACCTTTTCTAAATCAATACTATGTACCTATTTAGAGGATGACAACATAGACAAAGTAATATAGATACTGTTAATATGAATTTTGAATAAATATTTAATAGGCCATCAAGGGTTAGTTTACAAGTGGATAATCTCGATTGTCTGATTAACAATCATCAGTGTAGGCATGGTTTCCCTTCTAATTCATACATGGCAAGGGGTCATTGCTTATGATGCATCTTTAATTACAGAAAGTCTGAAACTGGGTTACATCTTCATTGGGTTTAGATATGACTTATCTTTAAACATGGTCCAATAGTTCAGTCACTAAGGGTCTTATTCCAGTTCTGCTTTCCATGTGCAGGTATGCCAACAACTAGCTAAGACTGGTGTATGTACTTAAACACTAAAAAAAAAGCATAAAATTTAACTGTGCTTATTCGCAGCTAGCCAAAGCAGTTATGATGCACCTGATTTATAGTATATGTAAATCACTAGCCTGTTATATTAAAGAAGAGAAAAATGAAACTAATGCAAAAGGTAATGGACAATGATTATTTTCAAATCGAATCTAGATGTAAAAATTCAAACAGAGCACAGTATTTCCCAAAAGAAGCACCTCAAAAAGAAATACTGAAATATTAAAAAAGGAAGAAAGAAAAATGACCCATAGTGATAAAGTTTTGTAAATACATAGTGAAAAAATGGACATCTTACAAACAAGCATGTGTACGGTGACTTAAAATAAGTAGCTACGAGGAACTAATTTTGCATGCTTCCCTGTGTCACATTTTATAGTATAGGTTTAAAATATTTCAAAATTTCCACAACAAACTCATTGATCACAGCAAACTATTGCCATTTGAAGGAAATTATGACAAAATGGCTTTAAAAAATTATTGGATTTGGTTAAAATTGCTCTCCGTTTCCGTATTTGATTACTAGACCAATTATCCCTACAAAAATGTAACCAATTAATGATAAAAGTACATATACAACGGTATTAAAATTCTCCCAAATAAATAGTAACCTTAAAGATTAACCTTTCTAACAGAGGATATACGCATAATGGCATAAACCAAACCTAAAGATGTGTAGAGCTGAAATACTTGAGGTGAACCCTACATGGAAGTAAGGCTACGAGCATTAAAATAAACACAAAATTGCTAATTATCATCCCAGCATCATTAATAATAATCATCTTTTTATTGCTATTATTAATAAGTTAGTACTTAGGAGAAGCATATGTAGATGCTTCTTTAGAACAGAGAGAATATCTAGATAGGTATATCAAGATATATATTATTTAGGCATGGACATATGAAGACAGAAATGCATGATTTACAGGAGGTTGTTGGCTGTACTGAGAACCCCCCTGGAAAAATGTAACCTAATTAGTAAAAGTTCTGTCTTTAATGCTAGAAGTCCCTATTTCAAAATTCGTATTTATGTATCTCAGTTCTAGTCTTTGCATTTTCCAGTACTTTCATTCAATTTTCTGGGATTCTCATGCAGTGCTGTACTCTATTTTCTGTATGACTCAATGTCAGCAATCATATCTTTTTCTCTTAATTTTTCATGTGCACTGCCCTGAGTTCATTCATCACCAGTGACTACATTACATCATTAAACCCTGTGTTACTGGCAATATTAATTAAAGTAGGTTGGCTGATAAGTCAATGGCAGTGTAGGTCCATGACCAGAATACCAGTAAAGTAGTCACACAGAGACAGAGAGAGATACAGAGTTTATATTTTCCAGCACTTAAAGTTTCCACTTCTGCTGGCTGTAACCCCAATGCAGTGCATAATAGAACAAATAAGATATTGAACATTCACAAATAATCCCTCAATATATGCTTAATGACCTTTAATGACAAAATTTTGCTGCAATCAATTAAATTAAACATGCATATCTAGGAATAATCTACATCATCACCACTGGCAAAGCTGTCAATGGTAGCTGAGATAAAAATTCTAATTAAGGTATAAATGTTTCAAATTTAACACTCACTTTTGGCCAATTTCCCTGAAAATATAGGAGGTAACATGTCAGAATGTCAGGAAATTCCTTAATTAACATACATTAAGTTTATATCTATAAATTACCAAAATGAAACTGCTAAACATAGAATACCAGCTATCAAACAAATCCAATTACAGTTTTCAGACAATTATGTAGTTATAAGCTAATAACACAGATCAACTAATGAGTTAGGCATACTTAGAAAATGTAAGAAGGATTTATGTCTACTATCATGCATTTCCCATTCAATGATTCAATGATTGGAGCCCTCAAAAAGATTTTTGATGGATCCAATACCTAGCCACTGCTTTATCTCTAAACCCCACCTAACACAACACTAAATAAATAATCTTAGACTTTATTAAAATAAATCAATTTTCAACTTCATATGCAGTGAAATCACAAATTTATGTTTTTGAAGGGATCAATGACAATATATGTCATAACAAGGATTATTATTGATATTAACAGCATTTTTTTAAAAATTAGGTGAACTGAATCTCCCCAATAGTCTCCCAGTGAAGAAATTGAAGTTAGGACGGTATCCTATATGTGTACGCTTACTACAAAATTTCCAATACAACTTCTGCTTGATTTTCAATGCTTTTAATTTGAACTATTTAAAGGATATTTCACCTCAGTTAACTAACAATTTGACAATTATTTTAAAAGTGATGAACTTCAATCAACTCAATAAACAACTTATTAACAAAAACTAATTTTGATGAAAAAATGCATAGACATAATATTAACCTAAAGAACATGCTTTTGTGAACAAAATATAAAAAATCAGTTTACCTACTTAGTAGG
This sequence comes from Hetaerina titia, assembly GCA_037158775.1. Taxonomy (NCBI): domain Eukaryota; kingdom Metazoa; phylum Arthropoda; class Insecta; order Odonata; family Calopterygidae; genus Hetaerina; species Hetaerina titia. The sequence continues at coordinate 104,433,873 of CM073772.1, read as the reverse complement.
GTAGTGAAATTTTATGTAAGTTTCACGATTGTAAATTTGAGGTTTTGATATATATGATTCATAATAAAAACTGTTCAGGTTGTAAAAAAATATATCATTTTAAGGATTGCATGAATTTGGGCTGATTAAATCAAAGTCTCACTGTACTTCCCACCTCCCTTCATTCCATCTGACATGTCTATTCTTCTCCTGTTTCTGCATTGTTTACCCAACATTCTCCTCTTTATATATCACATACTTCAGCATGCCATTGCTACTCAATATGCCCTGAATCCATTTTTACAGCCTTCTTTGAATTTCTCCCAACAACCTCCTTCATTCCTCCCCCTCCCACACCTAGAATTTCATTTGTTTTCCTTCCGTCATTTATATTTTTTCTATCCTCCTCCAAGTCCTCATCAACTGTGCACCTGTATCATGTGCAACTTCATACCATAAAGTCTTCTGATGGGAGGGAGCATCTTAGTATCTTTTCAAGGTCATCAAACACCATATTCCACTTTCTAGCCAAATTTTCTTCTGTTAACACCATTTTTGCTTATACTATCTTCCCAAATGTCATTCAAGAGAAAATGAGACTTTCTTAATGCTTCTGTGATATCTTTCTAGGCGTTCAATTTTAAGGACCTCACAATGTTTTCATTATAATCCAAATTCAAGTATGCGTAGCTCCCAAAATAAATTAGTGCTAAATTCTAAGCTATATCCACCAGTGTGTGATAACTTGAGTGCTGAATGTTAGAGGTGAGAAAAAGAACTCCTCTACATCTTGATTTAATCACACCACTTTGTTTGGTTTCTAAGTTGCCTAACATTTCTTCAATTACAAGATTATTTTTAAAGGACAACAATGGGACTATGATTTCACTATTTGTTGACAGTTATCAATTTCTTTATGTTAATGATGATGCAACATACCAATTTTATCGGAAAAGTCCATTATTGCAGTTTCTTTCATTAAAATCATTCCTATTATTGCTAGAGTTATTTTTATGTTTTTCCTTTATTTTGATTCTTATAAATCAGATGTTAGTGGTAAATGAGTGGGCATGGTATAGCTTAAGCTAAACGGAAGCTCCCCACTATCAGCCATTATGTTGCAAATATAAAAACAACAAATTCTTAGCAAATCATCATTTATAACAGGGCAAGTTTTTTTGTTAGAATGATCACTAGCATTGTAAATCATGGCTGAATAGAGTTGTAACAATCATTCAATATTATCATATTTGAACAGTGAGAACCATATTTTTAATATGATGCACAAATGTGACATTTTGTAAGTTATGAATCCTAAATAAAACAGTTTCTGGCGTAACTTGGTGGAAAATCTTCATACAGACTTTTAATAATCAAACCACTTTACTTTTCCACATAAACTTTTTAATTTTTACAACCCAGGTTTCGTTATAGCATAACATCATCAGGTGGTTCATTATAGCATAACATCCTGATGATGTTATGCTATAACGAAACCTGGGTTGTAAAAATTAAAAAGTTTATGTGGAAAAGTAAAGTGGTTTGATTATTAAAAGTCAGTTATGAATCCTGTTTAGAAACTTTAATGATGAATAGAATTACACCTTTCAATGATCATTGTAAAAAAACAGTGCTGTGCGTGAAAAATAGAGGCAGTCCCTGAGTTTTGCAAACCTAGACATACCACGCTTATGTCCAACAAGCCACTGTCCAAGAAGATGCCATACTGCTTTGGCAGTTTCTGAGCACCAATGTAACACACACATATAAATATATATGTATATATAGATATTTTCATATAATGTGCATATATCTGTCCTTAGCTACAATATGTACAACACAGCAAAAAATAACATGGCACCTTGGAAGGAAGTTAAAATATGAAACAATTGGTTTCTGGAAACAATTCCTTTGAGTTTGTGAGTAACTATGAGACCACAGGATTATTGCCAAAAGATTTACAAGTTAATAAACTTGTTGAGCTCACTCATAAGTTCGAATTCACAAAACCATATACTATACACACTTCTGACATTGGGGTTGAAAATGAGGGAGGCATCTTAATAGAGTCCAAGTCCCTCCTTTATACCTCCCTACCCTTCTCGGAAGTTCCCAGGAGTTGACCCCTCCTCTGCTTCCCAAGCCCTTATAGCATAATGTGAGATCCAAAGGGGTTGCTAGTTTGCCTTTGAAAGTCATCAGGTACTAGATAGTACCCTCTGACACCCTTTCAAAAATACATCATCCCTAATTCAAACAAGTGTATATTTTTCAGGGGATATATTGACAATTTAGTACTTGCTTTGTGATCATTTGTACATATTTAATAAAATTTATTGGTTCAAAATGTTATGGGCATTTATGGAAAGGGAAAAACTAAAAGTAATCAAAGACACTGAATAAATACGAAATTGTGCGGCAGAATGACTTTACAATGCATTGGAATCATATGAAAGGAATTGGATGAAGAGCATAATTGCACTCCTGAAGGACAAAAGAGTCCCTTTGTCTTCCTCTGTAGGGGAAAATCTGCTAGTTATCCCATTGTCGAGCACATAAGCTAGCTGAATACTTAAGGTACAAATAACAATTTAATAATACAGTAGCAAATGGAAGGATGAAAGGCTCTTCAACTTCTTCAGCAGTTGACACCAAGGATGAGAGAACGTGATGCAGTTGAAATCCACAAAAGAATAAATGTGAATATATGTGAGAGGGTGAAAGGAGATATGAGTGAGAGCATAATTAGTGGGGGTGCATGTTATAAGACATACTGTTATTGCTGAATCGTGATAATAACTAGATATTTCCAGTGAAGCTAGAAATACCCTGCTGACTGAAACAATGCTTCTGTTTTATTTGCAGGTTACACATCTTGAATAGCAATTGATTAAGTGCAATTGTAAGGGATTTTTGATTGTTTGTTCACTTTAATAAGTGTGGTAAATGCATATGAATTATGACACTACAGAGTGTATCGGATGAATTATAAGCCATGAGAAATTCTTCTCATTTCTCCACCTATACTCTTACTAACTCAATAATTTTAGACTTATACAGGTGGCGCTGGACACACATGAATTATGTAACTCAGGAATCACCGGTAGTCTTATACATATAAGAATTAATATGACATGTCGATTTTAAATTGTAATTACCAGCCTTCAATTGATAGAAATTTCAATGACTTAAACTGAAAATTTCCATTGGAGAACAACGATAAAACTACTAATGGATTAATAGTACTTAAAAAAATATAAAACTGAATTAACATTCCACTCAAATGAATGGTACAGTAGAAATGAGGATTCAATTTTTTAATGTCATTTAAATGATTCTGAATTGGAATTTAATTAAAACTGGTTTCAGATTTGATCAAATCTTTAATTTAGCCCATCCCTAATATTTTCACCAGATAAATTTGCTTAATTAATCAATAAAACCTACCATCAGGGAATAGAGAACTGCTTCAATACAGTCATTAACTTAATAGCAGAAGATGAACTTTAAAATAAAAACCATATTTTATAAATTAGCTCATAACAAGTTCAATGGGAAGTTCATATAAGAGGGCATACCACCCTACAATGCCACACGCAAGCAATGCAAGGCATAAAAAAAAAACAAGTCTAAGGGATTAACTCACACAAAGCATAAATTCTGAATGCATCAAGGCAAAGGGATTTACTACCTCGGTATCATTAGATGGGATGCTACTTATTGAGGCAAGTATTCGAGTAAGACTGTGAAGGTTGTGCCTGGTGAGGGCCAGCTCCCTAGCCAGAGCTTCCAAAGGAGGTGCAGAGTCCACCACCCATGCCGCTAGTTGGCTACCTCCCCCTCCTGCTCCAAGAAGCATACCTCCTGCACCCACGCCCAAGTGCCTCTCGCCTGGGGAGCCAGAAACTGCATTGGTTGCTGGTCCTCCACCTTGAGGTGAAAAGGTGTACCGCAGATAATTAAAATTCATTAGAGGAGTCACCTACACTGAGACCTTACACATTTTCTATTTCAAAATCAACATGCAAAGATCTCCCACCTTGGCTTGTAATTCATAAATTTTGGGGGATTCTTAATTTGGATGAAAACACTTAAATCCAAGACAACCTGGCAAAAGAATAAGTAAGCACATGCCTAGCTTTGGGCATGAATCAGTCAACAATGGAATGGCATCCACTGACATAATGCATGAAATCAGCTCAATTCATGTTTTAAAAATATCTTTGTTTTCATTGATATTTTCCAGACTTTGAGCTACACTATGTCTTCTCTATCCCCCACTGATACATTGCTTCTCTTGAAATGAGCCAAGAGAGTTTTATTGATTGAATATCCAAGAGCTTATAGATTTCCTTCAACATTACAGCTCGAGCATTCTCCTATTAATGCATGCATTTTATAATTGCTCACACCAATATTATTGCTTCCTTTCATGATAATGAAAGGCAGCTTCTTTTATTCATGGTTCTTCTTCATGAACACAAATATAAAAAGTAAGAAACTTGTTTCAGTATTTTTCTAAAATGATAAGATGTTCTGAATGAAATTAATGGAAATGTAGTATCACCCAGAAAATAAAATAATTATTTCTAGATAAAATTGAAATGAAACAAATTAATATGTTCATAAAATACATACTTCTTCCTTACAACCATATCAAGCCAGTTAAATAAACTATTTATAATCATAGCTTTTTACAGGAAATTCACTGCATATTAGTAATGGAACCATGTCCTGCCTAAGGTATGGGTGCTGCATTGAATTGAAGTGGACTGTCATGGGATAAGTTTCCCTTTGATCTGACCTTAGCTCTCATTGCAGCTTAACCCTTCCTGTGACACGAATAAATTGCAGGGACATACCATTAGCTTTGAAATATTTGAAAAGAAAGTTTGCAGTTACATTAGAATTTTGCATAATTTTTCAAGTTTTAAGTCTCCATTTATGCATTGAAATTTCCATGCATGAAAAGCACAAACAAAACTTTCAAATGGGGCTGGGAATGAGGATACGAGTTGTTTCAAGTTGTTGCAAAGCTGCTTCTGTTCTTGTCATCCCTGATTAGATTTCATTTTGACTTAAATTACCAACACGAAGCACTTGTTTATGGGGCATTATTGCTATCTTTCGGGAGTAATGGAGATTAAATACATAACACGTCTAGAATGCACACATGCAAACAGTTTAGCATACAAAAGGTTCACTACACAATACTTATAGAGCAATTTTAAAATAAGCAATCTGTGTGTGAGTCATGGGGCCAGGTCACGACTTCATATTTTACTTTATAATTACTTTAATTTATTCACAATAAAGTGGAAACAAGCATATAAGTTTGGCCAGGTATAGGTCCTAATTGAAGAAATGAAGGATTGAAGAAAAGAGGTTACATTACTATAAGAAATTACCAGTGGTTGTTGAAGTGGCTTCCATGTCAGATTCCCTAGGTTCCAGGTGCTCGGCATTCTGGGATAATGAACCAGAGTATGGAGTGGGTGAGGACTTGAGTGCAGTTGCAGTTGTTGAATCAAAATCATTTGAAGATGCTGGTAGTTCTTTTGATGAATCTTGACACTGATCATATGCTGCTGAAGGTGACCCAGAGGGTTGATGTGTGCTTCGCTCACCATAAGTTAGCAGGTGTTGTCTGTAGAGCCGATGCTTCCGCAGCATTTCCACCCATCTTGTGAATGACTCTGAAGACTTTGCCTATTCATGGCGAGAGAAATGTCATCATAACATTGAACTTTGGGAAGATTAACCTCTCTCATTTATACAAGTTATGAGGACTGCACATAAACAATACCAACAATGAAACTGCAGTTAGTTATTGGCAAAGCTTTTTGTAATAACAGCATGAATGAAATTAAAAACTGTTAATATGTTTAAAATCAGTTGCAGTCCAGGGAGATGCACTGAGCTCATTGATTCCCAGTAGCAATTGGGACAGGGATAGGTTATACTGGCTAACCATGGCGGGAGTCATTGTAGTCCTTGCAGGAAAAAATCTTTGGGTGGTCACTAGGTGATGTGAGGTGAGGTTTCTAGGGTGGTCACTAGTTGATGGTAGATAACTTGGTTTAGTGCTGACCATACAAAGGACATCCACAGAGAAAACCCAAACAACCATTATTTCACCAAGATCCTCAGAATGGTGTAACATAAGGGAAAGATCATAAGCATTGCAATTTTAATTGGTAATTCCAGGACGTGAGTCATACCTTTCAATGCAGGCAAGTGATTTCTTTAAATGAACAAACTTTAAGTAATCATAATAATGTCCTTATTGGCAATGACTTGCAAAAGTACAACTTCTACATGCAGAGTGGAACCATCACAATAAAACAGTTGGAAAACCAGTTCAATGAACAAATATCAATGCCTTCAGAGTGTAATCACAAGGTCAACAACCTTATTCTGGATGCCCACTCAAAACAAAAAAAAGCTTAGGAATGTGCATCATCATGGTGCAGCATTCAGTCTGTTGCTTTGAAATGTGACCTTTCATATTATTGATATAGCCTTTGGAAGATTTTCAGTACATCTCCAAAACATGCTTCATTTGTGTAATTGTATGTTCCGGCAAAACATGCAGGTACACTATTCCCTGAATTTAGAAAAATGATATGACCATAACTTTCCCAACAGAAGCCACCACTTTGGCTTTATTTGGTGCTGGTGACGCTGGATATATCTGCAGAGAGCTTTGCTGTTAGCTCTTAGAATCACAATGATGTAGCCAAGTTTCATCAGCAGTGACCTTCGCTAACCTTCCTGCAGAATCAACTTCAAACAAACCTGCACATGAATACCCAGCTCAGCAGGTACAAGCAACCTCTGGTCCAACACACATTAAACAACTCAAAACATAATCCAACTGCATCATACCATCTTTGGAAAATGTTCTTCTCTTTCAAGGTTTGATTTTATACTCCCAGGGAGAATTCTAATTTTACTAAATAAACATTTCCCAATAAAATGACCGTAGAGAATCCAAATGTATTCCATATTAAGTATATCAATCTTAAAGTAAATAAATTGTTCATCCAATTCACCTATTCATAATGAACAAATATTAGTGCAGGCTTGAGGTTACAGAAATAATATCCTCAGACTTTAAGCACTAATAATTACCTTTAGGTGGTAAATACATTCCTCGGCATCTATGTCCATCCGCCGTCGAATTTCTTTAGTGGTGACCACTGAGAGACCCACATCCACTGACCCATGCAACTTTCCACGTGCAATCCCACTTGGATTTTTGGCATATACCAGAATGCCCTTGTCTAAAACAAAATACCTCTGAAATACAAATAATGCATAATGTTAATGAGACACATGGGAGAGATGAAAAATTCAATACAACCCTCAAAATGCAGTCTTGCAAATTCATAGGCACTATAATTGTAACCCCATCAGTGTGTTTTGGGGAGAGTTCATAATTTGCTGATTAGTGACCTGTGCACATCCTCCTAAATCACCCATGAAAGGCATATCATTTTCTTTCTTAGACTCAAGCTCCTCTTGGAGAGTTTGAGCATAAGAAATCATTAATCAGATGTCTGCCATTTTGGCTAGTGGCAGTTTGTCTAGAAACCACAAAGTATAGTGTGCTTCATGAGGAAGACTACGCAGATACACTTTTTTCATCCGATGATGAGTGAAAATTTCAATATCATTTCTTGCTCTTCAGATGAAACTGACAGTAATGAAAGTGATTTTAATCAGTACATGTCCCCACTTAATATGGAAATTGGTCCCTTTTTTCCCTTGGCTTTCTTTTGGTCAAAGAGCAGTGTTTATTACTCAAATTATTATTCAGTTTGGTAGATCCACATCTGAGATGAAGGAAAACTGGTATTACTGATTAAAATTGTACAAGTGGTTATTTTGAAATGCTTCTTGATAGATTGTTGATGGATCACATTGTGATCAAGACCAATAAATATCATGAGAATATTATAATTGTCTCTGAGAAATCTTCAAATCTCATTTTCAGTCATGGCATTATGTAAGTATTAAGGAAATATATTCATTCATTGCACAAACTTTGCTAATGCCATTTATAAAGAAGCATGAGATTCAACATTATTGGTCCAATGATTCTGAGATTTTTTTTGTGTGATTGTTCATATAGATATGAACATTGAGATTTGTACTAGATTAAAATGGTTTAAAAAATGTCCAATGAGGAAATCATCAAGGATGTTGGAAATTTGGTGCACATGGTTCACATTTGCTCGAATGTGAATGTGTCCTGTATTTTCTCGTTTTTCAGTCAAACTTGTTTGTCCTTGATATTATTATTATTTGATGTCTACACTTCTCTGATCTAAACCAAACCAAGGGTTAAATGACTTTTCCCAGATGGAACCCTGCAAACTAATGCACCTGAAGAACTTAACTTTAATTCTGAGTAAGTCTTGACTGCATTTGATAACAGAAAAGAAACCCAGTACATTGGCAACAACAAGGAGAGAATAAGATTTTCAGTTTTAGTTGTTCCATAACAAACAAGCCTATGACATCAAGTGAAATCATTACCATACATAATATGGTTTTAAACATGTATAATTAATTCTTCTGCCGCTACACCAAAATAAAAATTGAAATAACATTGGCGACTAAACTATTTTCTTGTATTTCCCAAAAACAATGGATTCAACCTCTGCAATACCTTGTGCCAGCCCTTCAAGGGCCATTTTCTCTTCTTGTGTAGATATCCTTCAAACACATTGGGTTTCCATTCAAAGCGCTGGCCATCTCTTAAACCTTCAAGAATTTCCCATTCTGAACTTCTTCTGTCTCTCTTTCCTCTTCCACCTGTAATTTAATTGGTGTCAAATAAAGTTAAAATTATTAGGGCATTAACCTGATAAATAAATAGCAAACAGGTTGCACTACTCCCAATCCAAAAAAAAGATGATGATGTGTGTAGACAGTATTCCCAGTAGTTTAAAGTTTTCTGGTTGGATAGAACATTTTAAAATTTTAACTATTTATTACTGATAGTCAATGAATTTCAAGTATGACAAAAGCCTTGAATTTGATTGAGGAAAAGTTGAATAATGTACGCAAGAAAAGTGGGCAGGGAGGGAATTAGTAAATGGGCGTAAGATCCCTGCCATTATCCACATCAGTGCTTTTTTGACTTTGCCTTCCCTTAAGGCTAGGCAGAGAAGTATATCCATGTCTCTCAATTATTATTTCAAAACACCGAATTATACCATCTCAAATTTACCATGCAATTACTGTATCAAGTAAATGACCTAATGGCAGTAATATTAAAAAAGGCAGACTATTTATCCCAAGAGAGGCACAGTGTGAAATGTAGATTTTTCCATTAGGGAGATAATCAGGAGTATCAATAATGTTTTCTCTCAAACTTTTCCCTGATTAGACAGATATTCCTTGGCTTTCTACAACAACATCTGCTTTCCTGAAGAAGCTGTATTTTAGACAATCCTAAACATGACAGATGTTTGACATGTTTTCCTGATTCAGCTTAAAAAACTTCAACATAAAAACTATCCACAATCATCGCAACTAATGGACAAAACCATTACCTCCATAAATTTTGCAAATTTCATGTATATGTAATTGCAATAAGACTATGAAGTTTGCTGATGAGAAGTGCCAACCAGGCTGAGTTGTTTTAATTTGACAAGAGAAAGAATAAAACCTAGGGATATTTCAGTTTTAATGTTGCAAGATAAATCTTGCATGCTTTATTGAATTAAATTGACAATGATGATTCAAATTAAAGTCATTCATCTCTTCTAAAAATGAAATAAGTTGACTACAATTTACTCTGAGTTTATTAAATTCCATTTAGTGAACTTTTTTCTTATCAGCTCTAATTGTGGTTAATAGTGTTTTTTTAACGATGCTCCCAGATAACACCTCTTAATGAACACAGTATTTTATTATTGACTAATAAAAATGCGTGCCTTAGAAACAGCTGCTCTGCAAGATCAGCAATCAATAATCACATCTATGAAGTGGGTCACGCAACACTTCCCAAGATATTGCTTAATAAAAAAACCATAAATGCACTTATCAACCTGAAGGTCAGTTTGGTAGGTGACAGTAACGTTTGCCCAATACTAAGCCAAATGGCATATGAAATTTGTAGATCAGGGTAGGAGGGGGGCAGTAGTTCTTTCTCTGTGCCGACTATGGTTTCCCAGGAAGTTCTGGTTCCTAAAAAATCACATGGCTCGGGTGAACTTGAACAGCACTCACATTCTAAGTCTCAAATAATAAAATACAACCTAACACCCCGCACTAAAATTAACCCTTCCTCAATTTGACATCTATTCTACCACCCTTCATTCTATTCAACTTGCCTATCCTTCCTACTTTCTCACCTCATCTGCCTAATATCTGTCCTATCGCATTCTTCAACATTCCATGACTAATCAAATTCTTTACACCAAATGTTTCCGGCCATTTTTGGATTTACCCCAAAAATTTTCTTCCCTATCACTTCCTTTGTGTTCCTTAAATTTTCACTCCAATGCTGAAAGCATAAAAGTACAAATGTAAGAGGAGTATGGAAGTTTCAAACATTTATTCAGACTGGCAGTCCCATCTCAAATGATATTTCGTATGAATGCAATGATATCAGGCTCAACCTTGTGAAATGCATCTTAATTAGAAAAACACTTTTCCCAAACCAAACGAATATCACTAAACTTTATTGTGGCACAACTGGTTTCATCACATTTGTGACTTCTATAGGTACTAAAGATGATGTACTTGAAAATGTCATATGTGATGAAACCATTAGTACCAAATTGAAGTTTGATCAACTCAACCATTTCTTTCAAATCCTCATACTTGATATTTTTTATTAAAAAGGTGGTTTATTATAAGCACATTTTTTCAAATCCTCATACTTGATATTTTTTATTAAAAAGGTGGTTTATTATAAGCACATTTATGTGTATTAAAATTAATGATTTAATTGTACTATACATTAAAGAGGCGCTCAACAAAAGCTATTCTTATTAAATATATATTTTACCAGAATTCACTAACCAGCATGACACCATACAGCTAAAGGTATAATTTCTAGCAATGTCCAAAAAGCTTTTCCCTGAAAAATCTAATTTATTACCAAAATCAGAGTATAGACACCCTATTAAAATATTCGAATGAATCAATTTTTTGGCCAATTGCTCTTAAACGGCGCATGCACCATCAAGCAGAATTTTAGAACTTCATAGTTTGATATTTCACCATAGACCTACTATGACAGTAATTTTCATCATTATGTCAACTATCTGTTATGATAATATCTTTCCCATACAATTAAGTCTCTAACTCGGCCTTCCAAATAACCAAAATTATGAAACACATGCAGCAAAAACAATTTAGTGATACATGTACTCCTAATGACTTTAATTATGACACTCCTTCATGAAAGTGAACCCACGATGAAATAAATCACAAGCACTTTTGTATCTGATTTGCAAGAAATTTGAATGGAATTAACATTGTTGAGTTATACTAACAAAGTCTGTGTCTAAAACATGATGTCATGCCTTGTAACTAGCAGAGGATAACACTTTTAAACCATTCAAAATACAAGGGGATTTGAGGGAACACTTATTTACATTAATAATTGTTTCATGATGGATATGAATCTATACCATGTAAATCACCTTGAGTAGTCCTAGTTGGAGTCTTGGCGAACAGCTCGTTATTTGATTCAGCAGACAGACTATTACTTTCCACACTGCATTCCTATTAATAATAAAGAGTAATTTCACTTACACACTTACGTGGAATAAAGAAAACAGTATTATCATTCTTTCGTGTTTCACTCACGGAATCTGAAGTGTGTCCAGCTATTGACTTAGTTTTATTCCTCAGCAATGGACTCTTCTTTTTATCCATCGCAAAATATTTCTGGCTGAGATTTGCTGGCTCTGTAGCTATGTGACGAATGCCTAAGCTCATCTTCTACTACTTAAACCTAAGTAGCATTTTGTTCAATCTTCCGTTTATTATTTACTCCATTTAACATTTCGACCTGGAGTTCACCGTAATAATCAAACTATCGTAGTCTAAGGTACTCTCAATGCACGTTACAATCATTATCTGGTAAGAGATCTTCAAAACTTTCGACACCAATTGATTAAAAACAGTAGTTTTAACTTGCTGAAGGTTGCTTGACGCTACATATGGAAGAAAAAATAAAGATAAGTAAAACTTAAATAGAAAATAAGAGATTAGGAATCGGAAAGCTGATAAATAACACCTACCTGACGATGTTTTCAACTTTGTATTTCCGAAACATCATTCAGTTTGCTGCAGACGGGGGAGACGGGTGCAGCAGGTCACCCAGGGATCATGCAATTTTCTTAGAACAATTGCCTAACATGATGCGACGAAAAATTGGAGTTCGATTACTGTGATTCCTGCAGGACAACGTGAGTGCATGATAAAATCAATTCGTGTATGTTGAACGTTTCTAATAATGCTTTGGAAAGTTAATTAATATTCGCGTTCCATAATATTTATTTAAATCTTGTCATTAAAATCAACATGAAACTGAAAAGATCATGGTATTACGTATTCCTTTTTCATTGACTGCGGAAAGTACTTCCTACAACCACCCATGATTGATCGTAATATTGTATATTATTAGTCACAGATCAAGATATTAATTTTGATGACTTACATCGGTAATGCCATTTGCAAAAGTAGACCTTGGTGTGTATACTAATGGCATTTTAGTTCATAAGCTACTACATCATCGTTTTCCCGTGATAACTACTTCGTTTTCTTCCAAATTACAATACATGGTATTAGGTGGCTACAAATTATGAAATATATATTGATCCATATTTTATTCTTCAACAAATTATGCGTTTACCCTTTCAAACAAGTGTGAAAAAGTTCTTTTCCAGAGATGGTTATCGTACAGAAGATGCAGTATGCACCTATTAATTGTTCAACCGTCATTCCTTGTGTTAAATGAAGCGGATTCAAATGCTTTTATAGTCACTGCTTGGTCACTGTAATAGGAAGGAAATACGAGGAAATCAATGAAGAGAATCGATTGAAACCTTGTAAGTAAATAGTCGCCGGAAACAATGCGCCGCTACCATAGCGGCCAGTTTCGCCCCGGTAAGGTTCCGACGTTTACCTATGCTTTTTAAATGAAAACCAATTATTTCTTCCATTCTAATTATACTACACGCTTAATTTTCGGTTCATAAAAATATATCAACGCGCTTGACATCTCAAATTGTCTTCACACAAGGTGGCTAATTCAAGAGAAATTGGCACTTCCTCTAGCCGCAGTCACTTTTCCCCTTCCCCAAAATCTTAAGTTCAGCGTTCCCCTACGGACGGAGATAAATCCACCAACGTTTTACGGCTCCACAGCTCATTCTGGCTTCGTATGCGAAGTCATTCGGTTGGATAACGCAGGCGCACGCCGCAACTCGACGTGGTTCGGCGAAGTGAATTTGTGAACCCTATGGTGATAAAATACTTTTAGTTGTTGTGAGAAGAGACCGCAGGTGCAAGTAATATCATCACAGTGTTAAGACAATTCAGCGAGAAGTGACCTAATAATTATCAACGGATCTTTACTTAAAGACTCAGTGTTACGCGGCTTAACATACATCTAGTTACTTTGAAGTAATCGTTTATAGAAACAGTCGAATTACTCACAGCGCAGACGTGGTCCCCGAAGTTACGGTATGATAGGGTACACGTGGGCTCAGGGGTTATCATTAGTTTGTGTGAATCGCTGCATATTAGTTATTCCTGCCCGGAATCTTTCATTTACGCTTATTATTTTTCATTTGCTGGATGTATTTTTTAAGATGATAGCTTTGATTTTTGGCCTTGGTTATTAGTGACTTCATATTTTGCATTTCAAATATAGCATAGACGAGTCCTAGATAAGTGAGATGAGATTTAGCGATGTAAGATCATAGGGGCAGACGTTAATTTTTTCGTTGTTTCTTTATTGCGAGCGCGACGTTTTACTTACAGTTATGAATGAAACAGCCAACAATGCCTATTCCAGAAGCCCTGGGAACAAATATGAAGTTTCTCCGAAAATCAAGGCGCCTCCGGCGCCCCCTGATTCACCCAACTGCAAAAATCCGGTGTCTTCAGCGGTGAATATGAAGCGGCAAGTAGGCTTGCTGAGCGGAATTGCTATAATTGTTGGGACTATGATAGGTAAGATTCCGGAATTTCCTTTCACACTTCTGAATAATAACTTAAAGTGTCTCTCACTGTTCATTAAATTCCCCGTGTTTGTCATTACAGCGTGTCTTACATAACATTACGACCTCACAAATTATTTCTTTTTCCTATAGGGTCGGGAATATTTGTGACACCAGGCTCCCTTCTCCGTAGAGCGGGGTCGGTTCCGGCTAGTCTGATTGTGTGGGTTGCGTGCGCGTTTCTTTGCATAATGGGTAAGTAAAAAAATATTTGTGTCTAATGGCATCACGTAAAATTTGTATAAGGTCAAAGTATCGCGTTGATTGATTAAATTGCATCATTTTTCTTAGAAATAGTGCATGAAAGACATTTAAAAATAAATCTGAATTTTTCGCGTATCGATGATATTTTTGCCAAAAAAGTTTTCGACATTTTTCTGAGGGAATTTTATCGCTCAAGAGGCAGGCATCCAGTATACATGCGGGTGTATCCAATACAGATACAAATGAGTTACACCTCTAGTATTCCCTGATCTCTCCTTTTATCTGTTGGTATAATCAGCTCAATGGGAATCTGCATTTGCTCTACCGTAAACGTTCATAGAATATATCCTCTTGTAGAAATGTATAAAAACGTGGATTCGACGATTAAAAAAATGTCTCCTCCCAGTTTAAAATATGTGATATATAAAAGTATAAATATCCATAAAATATAGGGTAATTTATAACACGTTCAAAACCACATTCCCTTCGGCCCTGACAACTCATGGTATCACGTAACTATAATAGTAATTATCGTGGATTAAACGAGCAAATCAGGAAAAGCAACCGATTGAGTGTCTCGAGTACATATATTTTGTAGTTAGTTTACGGGACTACTATCTTTCATTTAACGAATCTTGTTAAGAAACGTACTCGTATGCCTTAAGAGGGAGGCGTAAAACTGGTAGCGACCGACCTGTGGTCCGATCCAGCTCAGGGCTTTGGAGACTGAAAAGCGAACATTCACGACCGCCCAAGAAAGTCTTCCCCATCTCTCAATTTTTTTAGTGCCCTGAAAGCAACAGCTAGGGTGTGTGGCACGGGGTGAATAACACACACCAGACTAGTTTTTACCCGAATGTTTTCACCCCTAATTTCCGTACCTTACTTCTGTAATAATGTCGATTTTTTCGTCCTACCTCCCTGTATTAATTCCGTTCATCGACATTTAAATCAAAAGTATATTCTGACCACGCATTAGCCCTTGAAAAAATAAAACGCATTTAAAAAGTAATCAAAGTTTTTTTTAAATTTCAAAATGCACCTGTAGAAAATAATTTTTTTTCCATTTTCAAAAAATAGTCAAACACACATGACTAAAAATAAAAGCGAGAAAATTTTTTAAGGAAATGCGAGCAGCAAATTTCAGAACGTCCAGACAGTGATGATGTGTATGCTAAGATTTTATCGGCTAAGGGAACGAGTGAAATATTCCCACTGTTTTATATTTAATGGTGTCAATGAAAATATTCTTACTGACGAAAATATATTACTTTCTACTTTTTATTGAATTTGAAAGTAAAACCGAGTTATAAAAATTGTTATAAATTTCTTCGTATTTTATACCTTTTAGTCTTTTTAACTTTTGCAGTCCCACTAGGTTTGGCTCAGGCATTAATGAATGACACGCCTTCCGACAAACGATCAGCCCCGAGACTCAAACCTTCACCCCAAATACAACAAATTAGCATGCTCATAGAGTGATAATTCGCAGTGAGGGAATGAAGGGAGGGTATTAATTCAAATTCGAACTTCCAAATACCTTTCCGCATAAACCCTTTTTCTGGGCTGATATAGAAGTATAACGATCTGGGTTATTTATCTGATAGTATGAAAATCCGAAGAGTAAAAGTGTTACTTAGGTCAAGGTCAAAAGGTCAAGTAAAATGTGTTACTTAGTTTATTATTATATTGCATCAGGATTACATAAGTATACGAAGATTCAAAATCGGGAAATGAGTTTAAAATCGATCTCAAAATTTGGATGAAATTGAACGAAATTACAAGTACGTAGAAGCATGAACCAAGAGTATCTCTCCATTCTTTTCATATCCTCCAATTTAACGGCTGCAAGAAAAGTGAATATGTAAACAATCAAAGTTCCTCTGTTGCGAAATGTCCGTCAATAAAGCAATTGTAAGAAGACTTCATGGTAGCAAAGTACAAACAAGCAAACTTGCAAATGCGCTTTTGTCGGGATTTAAAGACAGTGAATGAGTGCAAATGTAACGTAACCTATTCTCTAAGGGAATGAGTTGTTTTGACTACGTACGTTAGGCCTGTATCTGTAAATTTGGCTATTTCTTTGCAATGTTGATACCGTTTTTTTAAATCAAAATCTTACTTTTTTATTATTTGTTCCTTATCACCCGCGATCAACGGATGCCCGTTTCATTTTTTACGAGAGAATTTCACGTTTTCAAGTTTCATCGGCGAACCCACAAAATAGTTGTTTTTGGGGGCCATTAATATAATGTTCGAATTTATGAGCTGTATTTCCCTTCTCATTGAAGCCAATCATACCATTTTACCGCAAAAGGTTCACTTACATCTGATTGTGTAAAATCTTAAATTTCTGGACTTATTTCTTTTGAAGGACCATTTAGCACTTCGCAACATTAAGGAATATTTCATTATCTGACCGCGAAAAAGATTTGAGACCTTCGAAAAAATATGTTGGACTTGAGAAGAGAGGAGCCATATAGTTTTCCGTTCGTTAAATAAGTAAAAACATTGGGTGACCTTTGCCGAAATGATTTGAAAATGGAATGATTCAGCAAATTTACTGTCACGATTACCAAACCCTTCCTGGAAAGGTATACTTGTACGTCTGCTGACTCACATTTGGGTAAAGAGGGCACTACGCTTTTACATTGTTTTATATTAAACGAAGTGACAATTATAGAGTAATATACAGCGGCGGGGATGAGAGCCAACGAGGGGTTGCCGTAATTTTAAATAAAGGGGTAGGAAGAAGCGTAGTCAACATAGAGCAAGCGACAGATGGAATTTTACTCATAGAGATTAAAGCAGAGCCGACGAACTTGGTCATTATTCAGGTATACATGCCACCGAGCAACAACAAGGAGGAAGAAGTCGATAGGATGTATGATGAGTTAGAGGATATCATCGCGAGTGTTCCTGCAGGGAAACATTTGATAGTGATGGGGGATTGGAATGCGACGGTAGGCGAAGGAAGAGATGGTAGTGAGGTGGGGGACTATGGGTTAGGCACGAGGAATGAACGCGGGGAGAAAGCAATTGAATTCTGCAGGAGACAGGGGTTAGTCATCACTAACACATGGTTTAGACACCACAAAAGGCGTAGGTATACATGGAAAATGCCAGGTGACTCAGAAAGGTATCAGTTAGATTATATTATGGTTAGGCACAGGTTTAGGAACAGTGTGATAAATTCGCACAGTTTCCCAGGAGCGGATGCGGACTCTGACCACAATTTAGTTGTTATGAAATGTAATGTTCGTTTCAAGAAGATAAGGCAAGGGCGGCGGGTTAAAAAATGGAATTTAGAAGCAGTAAATGAATTAACGAGGAAGGAATATCAGGAGGCTGTAGAGAAAATGATGGAGGACGGTAAAGAACTGAGTGCTATCGAAGAAAAATGGGAATGTATCAAGAAAGGGATATTGGAAGCCGCTAAAGACACTATAGGAACCGTTAACGGGAAAAGGATAAGGAAACCATGGGTAACGGATGAGATGATTGCGAAGATGGATGAGAGAAGAAGATGGAAAAATGTAAACACAGAGTTAGGCAAAATGAAGTACAAAGAGTTAAACAATAAATTGAGAAGGGCCACAAATAAAGCAAAAGAAGAATGGTGGAAAACGCAATGCGAGGATATGGAAAGTTTACAGAAGAAGGGTGAAATTGGTGCTCTATACAGCAAGGTTAAGTTATTATCGGGAAGTAAGAAGGCAAGAGCTGTGCTAACAGTTAAAGATAAATGGGGTAAGATAATAGTTGAACCAGGAAAAATCCAAGAGAGATGGAAGGAATATATAGAAACACTGTATGGTAAAGAACTTAGGCCGACAAGGTTAGACATAGAAAAGGAACATGACGTAGAAGAAGATAGCTTAGGTCCAGGCATACTCGACGATGAAATAGAAAGGGCATTAAAGGAGATGAAAGCAAATAAGGCTGTGGGGGTGGACAATATTCCTGTAGAAATGTTGAAATGGTTAGGGAAAGGTGGGAAAAAGGCCATATATGGACTGATTCGTAGTATCTATGAGGAAGGAATCTGGCCGGAAGATTTTGTGAGATCGGTGTTAGTTCCTATTCCAAAAAAGGCAAAGGCTTCGTCATGTGAGGATTACAGAACAATAAGTTTGATATCCCACGCAGCTAAAGTTATTCTCAGGATCATCAACAAAAGGATAGAGAGTAAGGCAAATGATTACTTAGGGGATGATCAGTTTGGGTTCAGGAAAGGAAGAGGTACGCGTGATGCCATTGCAGTAATGAGATCACTAGTCGAGAGGAATATAGAATACAATCAGGACGTTTTTGCCTGTTTTGTAGATTTCGAAAAAGCGTTTGATAGAGTGAATTGGGAAAAATTAATGCGTGTATTGCAGAAAATAGGAATGGATTGGAGGGACAGGAGACTGATCCGCAACCTGTACATGTCTCAGACTGCTCAGGTGCGAGTGGGGAACGGAGAGTCTGGATGGGCAGTGTTAGGAAGAGGTGTAAGGCAGGGTTGCCCATTGTCACCGGTACTGTTCAACGTATATGTAGAGGAAATGATTAAAGAGGCATGGGAAGAACTGGAGGTAGGAATGAAAGTCGGAGGGGAACTCGTAAAATCGGTTAGGTTTGCTGATGACCAAGCATTAGTTGCTCAGTCAGCCAAGGGGTTGCAAGCATTGTTGAGTGAATTGGAGGTTCAGTGCGATAAATATGGGATGAGAATCAATATTAATAAAACAAAGGTTATGCGATTTTCCAGAAAGAAAAAAGCTAAGCTAAATATTAAAATAGGCGGGGAAAGAATAGAGCAGGTAGAGCAGTTTACATATCTCGGAAGTGTTTTGGACCAATACGGTCAAAGTGGTAGGGACGTAAGGAGAAGAATTGCGCTAGGCAAGGAGGCTTTCTCAAGGAGGAGGGAGTTGATGACGGGGACGTTGAGTAGGGATGTTAAGACAAGACTCGTAAAAACTCTGATATGGAGCGTAGCTATGTACGGCGCGGAAACGTGGTCGCTGAAGCAGGAGGATCGACGTAGATTGGAGGCTTTTGAAATGTGGGTGTGGAGAAGAATGGAGAAGGTGAAATGGACCGAAAGGAAAACAAATGAGGAAGTACTGGAAATGGTGGGTGAGGAGAGGGGTTTGTTGAGAGAAATCCTATGGAGGCAGGAAAAATGGATGAAAGGCGTATTGAGCGGTAGTGGAATGTTGAAGAGGGTAATAGAGGGGAGAATGTTGGGCAAGCGAGGGAAGGGTAGGAACAGGATAGGGATGTTGGACGGGATGAAGGGAGGAAAGAAGTACACCGAGATGAAGAGGGACCTGATATAGATTAGTTTGCTAGGTGGGGAGTCACAAAATGTTTATTTGATAGTTGTGTCCATCCAAAAACCTACCTTAACCGGTAGATTACCTAATAATAATAATATTAAACGACCGCTCTAATCCTTTCTGCGATTAATCCTTAATATTTTTTTTCAACTTCATTCTACTTTTCCAGTAGCTTCGAAGTAGTCAATTTACATTATAGTAGTTCGAGACTAATTGTATAGCGCACATTTTAAATTAATAAATACGATCTCTGCAGGGTTTTAACTAATTTTTTTGGTCGTTATGATTCATTAACCCGAGCGGGCATGCTGGACTGAAGCGTAGGGTGCTCACCATGTTTCTCATTCATCGATCAAACTTTTCCCTCAATTGTCTGCTGCTGCGTAGTACCGTGCTTACGGGCTCGAGGGCCTTTAGGGAAAGGATGAAGGAAATCGGAACCATTCGAAATGTGATTATGGAGAGGAATATGTGAAGAAGCTTTTATAGAAATAAAAGCGAACGCGGGACTATGAAGTATGGTTGATAATAGAGACAATCAGTGGGAAATTTCTGATAAGGTAGATATGATGAATGAAGGATTATTGAAAAGCGTGAGAGTCTGACGAATGAGGTAGAGTTACGTGGAAGAGAGAAGAAAGTAATAGAAGAAATGGATAATAAAGGTTGGCACTCGGAGAAGCCGAAGAATGATCTAGTATGTAATAATAGGTGTTCATATTTTTCAAGAGCACTTCCAAAATTGACAAGGAGTCGTAAGAACTAGTAATGTAATATTAACATGAATTGTGTAGCTGTAAGGTTGTTAAGAAGCGTCCAGAATCTACGCATGTTGGACTACCTATGATAATGACTGCTGAACGTTCACGTTTTATCTAACATCATTGAAGTAACCGCATAAATGAGTGTCAAATGTTGAGCGGATAGCACATAACTTGAAATTCTCGTGAGAATTTGATTTATGGAGTGTTCATACTCCACGTTTAAAGACGTGTTGATCTTTAAAGTGTCCGGCGCCCAGGAGAGGTTTTTTTGTTCGTGATTTTTCCGCGTGCTTGATTCGTTCGCTATTTAATTCCGTTTTGCGAATTTGCAATTAACCCTCGTTTCTACGAAGCCAAAGGTTTCATTTCCTCCGTTCCCTCACTTAAATGCGTAGTTTCCGTGAGTCGTCCTCTTGCAACGAATTACATTTATATTGATACATGAGAACTGGTGAAAAAGTTCCAGGACTTATTTTTTATAAATTTATTGATAATATTTACGGGTTATTCAATGCTTTCCCCTATTCAAGGTACACCCCTTTGCAAGCTTTGCATTTCCTCCACCGCCGTATCCAATGCTGGAAGCATTCGGAAAACCCCTATCCTGAAATGCAGTTTAGCTCCATCAGCGAATTTTTTCTTGCTTCCTCAATAGTGTCAAATCTCTACCTTTTCATGGGATGTTTGATCTTTGGAAACATGAAGAAGTCAGAAGGGACTTGATCGGGTGAGTTATGAGGCTGGTGAATGACCGCCGTGCTCTCTTTTTCGTGCCGAAATCGCGAATGAGCGAGTGCGTTGTCATGGTGTGACTCCCACTTTCCACTTTGCCACAGTTTTTTCGGGTCCCTTCCTCTTCACCGCCTCGCTTATGGTTTTCATTAATTTCATCAATCGTTTCATCTCGTGGAATAAAGTCGTGTTGGACGGCACCCTTCCCGTCGAAGTCATCCGTCGAGATTGAGGAGTCTTCTTCCCAAACGAAAATTGTCGTCTGACGATGTTCTTCGACCTCCTGTGAACATCTCCCGCGACACCGTGAGCCACTCACACTTCCATTCCCTAAAGCCTCCAGTAAAATTTAAACAATTCCCGTATACGCTTTACCCAACCTCGCATAAAATTTCACGCGAATGCGGTGCCCTTCCTTCTGATTCATTTGTCAAAACCGCTGAACGCAAAAAACTTGTTTCACTGAATCAGCCGTAGGTTTGAAACTATGACGGTAAACGATATTCTGCAAAGTCAAATGTTTTGTACAAATTTCAGGCTAAGCAGTTATAGCTTCGACCTTCCGTTGGTGCGCAACTTAAACAGTTCTGGAAATTTTTGAACGGGCTTCGAATACCTATGCACGAACTCGTGAGAGTTGGTGGGTTTTCTCTGTTTCGACGAAGTTGAAACGGTGTAGATTACTCCAAAATTACCCACCACGTGGATACACTAGATGCATGTACGCGTCACAGATACGTATTAGTCTGAGATGCAGAGCCTAGTTGATCTTGTATTCTAGAAATAGTGACTTTCACCCTTTTACCTCTGTTGTGGCTCATTTTTAGTCTAAAATATAGGTCATTTCCTCGAGGGAAATAGTTTGGATTGTGACCAAAAACTTCAAAGCCCATGCAAGTGGATGACCTATTCGTCGTAAAGATGTGACATCAGAATGGGAACAAAGGTCTTCCGTTACCTAGTTACAAAGCGCAACCATATTATTTGTAAACGAACGGTGCATTTAATGGGATTGCCATTTTAGGATAATGTTTGTACGTGTAATGTTCAACAGTTTTGATGACCAGGCCTCATGAAAGCCCGCCACGTCTTTCTAGAATTCCGAAGACAATGAAGATATTCTGTCATGGCGAAATTTCCACGGTTTATGTGACAACAATTGTATGCATACAGATACGAGATTGTATCTCGTATGTATGCATACAATTGCATACAACATACGATCTCGTATTTTAGAAACGGGTTAGTTGGTGGGCTAACTGATGGTTATTATCGTGAAACAATCGATTGTGCATTAAAATTCGTGGATATATTTGAGGCTATCTTTTTTATATCTACTATATATCTATTCCAGAGAGTTTTAAATTAGAATTTTTACTATAGTAATGCTTGGATTTCTTGTTACCGAGAGAAATTCCATCTTCGCAGTAGTCGTAAGGGTGATGTATACGTAGCGACTTTTTGGCTTGTTTGTAGATGGACATTATGGACATTATGTGTGGCCGTTGAGTTAAAATGCCTTCGGTGTTTTTTTTAATAGAGAAACTGTTGGATGATGGAATGATGCGTACATATAATGTCTTATGCTTGTCTGTTTGCTTAGAATGAGCTCGATCAACAAAAGTTATTTACCCCATTTTAAAACACGCACAAACGAATTTGGTTGACACGTCTCAGCTGCGGTCGGTTGGCGTGTGAGGAAAAAGAAAAGACAGAGAAACGTGGCATTGGGTTTTAAACATATTCTTAATAAAGAGCGTTAATGAGGACTGAGATACTGCGGAAAGATTCATTTACTCGAACTTGGATTTTCGGCTTGATAGGCCATTGCCATACAACTTTTCTTTCCAATGCTAATCTACCTTAATTTGTAAGCAATATTTATTTACTTTTATTTATTTATTTACAATACTTACCACATACATACTTGAGCCGAAGGTGTATTTAAATATTTAATGCAGAATAGTCGCGATATCGTAAAGCTGGGGTGTATCATTGTTTTTCCAAACGTCACCTTTGAGAAGAAATAATGTACATCACTTATTCATTACAATTTACTCCTTCGCATGATTATAAGATGTACGTATAATTGTAGCTCGTAAAGACAATAATAATTCTAGTTGCTATATTTTTACATGCCAATACCATTGTCCAAGGTTGTGTGTACTCTTAAGGTGTTACGGAGAGGTGGTAAGAGTTGGGGAGATCCAGATGGCGCACACTTACGTAAAAGTGAGCCATTGCACTGACACTCCCACTCGGGAGGGGGCGCTGCACAGTGACCCCCCACCCCCGAGAAGAAACGCATAACAATTCAAGGTTTACAGAGATAACTCTCATGGACCCACCTCATATTTTGCGTTCAGTAATGGTTGCCTCGAAAGACAAGGATTAAGCACCATTACATGGTTTGTATAAAACGTGTCGGAAAACGTTTCGGAAAAATATATTCATCTCAGATATTGCTACAATGCCTCTATATCCTTACAAGTACATCACTTGAGCGTAGATACACTTTTTTCAGCGGTTTTTTCACGACTCGAAGGTTCCCTTGTAGGCAGATTCGCGAAGGTCCTTAAGGGTATGCATGCAAGCTTCTTTGACGGCACTGGTCCCTGACGGGTCCCATGGTGGTGTCCTTTGAGGGAGGATTTCACTTTTGGGTATAGGAAATTGTCTGCTGGTGCCAAGTTGGGACTGTAAAGGGGTTGGGGATACGTCGAGTCGCCTTGCAGGAGGTCTTTGCAAGCAGACACTAGACCCTGCTCATGGCCGTCTGTCAAGACCTTCGGGACGAGTTTAGCTCAGATATCTCGCATTGCCAAATTTTCAGTGATAATGGTGCGCACTGCCATCTTATAAATGCCAATACGATCTACGATCATGCGCACCTTATCCGACGGTCTATCTGACGGACTCCACGCACACGTCAGGAAAAAATTGTTACCGATATTTTTTATACAAACCTCGTACGTATACTGAGGCCTACAGGGCATGAAAGTCTCACAACTAGACAAGGAAGCCGGGCAATATAATTAACGAGAGCGTATCGTCCGATGGGCATCGAGTGAAATGGTGTCCGTCGTGGTGGCATGGTGTCCTTCTGGTGTGTTTCTCGAGCCTTGGGGTATGATGTTCGAAAATTGATGACAGCCGGTGACTTCTCACTCGAAACATCCGCGTCGAAAAGCTCCATGATTGGATGCTGTTCTTCCTGCGATTTCCCCGATAGTTACGGTGCACAACCAAATCGCATAGATTGGGTTTAGCTGAGGCAGGCGAAGCTAAAATAGCCCGAATTAATACCTGGGAGCAAGATACTGATATCACGTCCCGTAAATTTCCGCACACTACGTTTAAACACCCACTAGAAATGGAATTGAAAATAGGAAGGAAAAATACTTTCGGTGTTATGTGATGTATGAGCTCTCGTAACGTATCACAAACTAAGGAATATGTTCGTATTGCTCCCGTAATTTCTATAAACATTACTCTGTAATTTACTCCTGCTTGTTATTTCTGTCAGAAATTGATTCTTATTGAATTCTGACTGAACGAGTTGTTTTATGAAATGTGATAACATTTATTTTTTATATTTCCTTTATTTATTTTACTCATTTCTTTACGAAACTAGAGTCAATTTTGTAAAACTTGTGGGCGATACGGATAAAGTCTCTCGAGTTTGCAAATTAACTCCCGGGATAATGCCCGAAAATGATCCTCGACCCTTCAGCGTTTGACAAACCTTTGTCCATCAAATAGATATTTCCCGATCTTGCGGACCGTATAAGAAAAATTGTAATAAATACAAAAATTACTGCATACATTTGAATTGCATTTATCACATTATTAAGCGCCTGTAGTGATTAAGAAACCCATACTAAATTGTGTTGAAACGTAAAGTTATTGGAAAAGATTGAAATTACACTTTAAAATGTGGTGTTATATAAAAATCAATATCAGCGGCCGCGGGCCGCATAAAAAGCGGCGGGTTGTGCTCTACTGCTCCAGGTTTTACCGTCAAACTTAAGAGTTCATTTTGTTGGAAACTGTCATGTTAACGTAGAACCTATCCTCTGCGAATATTCGCGCCGGTGTCCTCCGCTAAACTCCACTTTTCCCGAGGTTAAAACAAAATTCGATCCACACAAGCAACGCCTTCATTCTCACCGACACAAGAATTTGTACAGCAAGGGTGTGCAAGCTCAGACAACAATCGCTGTTGTGCGGAGACAAGTCGAGATAGGGTCACGGACAAGGCGTTGTTTTTACTTTTCACTGACGTCGCTATTAGGCAATAAATCACTTGCCGTGATTCGTCCAGAAGTTTGCGCATAGAAAGACCATTCTCATCATTTTTTTAACAGACCTTGTACTCTCGACTCGGTTTGCTTCGAAACGTATTTAACTTCTAAAATAAAAAGTCTTCATTTCTGAAAGTTAAAACTCGGAGCTTACCGATAAAAATTATTAATGTAGAGTGTGTAGAATCTCTGGTTCGACATACCGCATTTATTGCTCCTAATTTTAAAACACAGCATTTACTCACATTGAAAAAAAAAGCGAGGAAAGCATTCCATGTTTGGGTTAAATGGTGGCGGTTAATGTTTTTGTTCCGAGAATAATAAATTTCCTCAATCAAGGGGATTGCTTCGATATCGTTTAAAAGTTGTCCCAGCTCGTTAGGAGCAACCTATTAAAATAAACAGGAATGTAATCTGTAAAAAAGGAGACCAATTGGTGATATTACATTTTTCCGCCCATTTTTATCCCGGGAGGTTAAAATCCATCCGCACAATGAACTTCCAAGCTCTTTAACAAGTGGAAAATTTCCTCCATAAAAATATGCAATAAAATATGATAAAGAAATTCTTACGGCGAGTGTTTATTCGTTAGAACGGAAGCAGTTTTTCTTCTCGAGCTGTATCTCTTTTATAGCAAACAAAGGTGAAGTGAAAATGACGCGATATTGTGGTGGTATTGCGTTCATGTCTTCTGAAATAAGTCTCTCGTAATGGTAACCAGAAGCCATTCATATCACATCGAGTAAGTCATTTACTGCTTTGATAAGTCCAGCAATCTTCATGAATTCATTGTTTCAATTTACCTTGAATTAGTTTTTTAGCAGAAATGCATTCATTCAATCCACTTAAATACCATGTATGATACTCTTATTTCGAGAAATATTTAATTCGTCCATTCATCCATTAATGCATCCATTTAATTCTCCACAAGTCTCGCTATATTCACAGAATAGGGCATTCATTCTCGATCAACATACGTTTTTTTTTAAATTTTAATGTAAGAATTTGCTTAGATTTTCGGATAATTTGAAAACAACCATGTTGTCTGTCCTGTTAATGTATAGGACTTATCTCCATATCTTTATGTCATGAGTAAGTGAAGCGCATAAAGATATTTAAATTAATGACTCATTCGGATTAAAACGCATGTTCGTCAATTCCATAGTTGATATTTCAAACTGATACCCTCATTGAGAACGAATAAGTTAATTCATTGCAGTGCAAGTAAGAAACATTTCTGGGAGAATCACTGTTTTGGTAAACTCGAGAGTAGAAAACACATTCTATTAGCTGTTACACGAAATTAATAATTCTTGAAACAAATTAAAACTATGTAAGTAGTGTGAAAAGCCCTTGTCCAGGTGTAATAATAAATTGGTAGAATTCACAGGGTTCGCTTTTATTATGGTCAAGTGCATAATACATACCGCTTCTTGAGGTTTAGGTAAAAATGGCTACTGAAAATGGGATTCTTACGCTCTTGTCTCTCACACGTCGTATTTTGTTCTTGATTAAATATACAGATACTCGCGTGGAGATGAGGAAGCGTAGTCAGCTGTGGAAGCACTTAAGCGACTGTTTCAGCCCCCAAACTCGTCTTTCTTTCATTAAAGCTGAGTCTGGTTGCTTTCGATTGCATTCATGAGGGATTGCTTTTTGGTTAAGCTGCATATTTGCTTAAAGAACGCCATCAATCAGTTTTGCGAAGCTAATGTATGATTTAAAAGGATATGATTTCTTAAATTAATTGTATTTTCTTAGATGTAATAACTGTACATCCACATTCATAAGCTTGTTACCATTTTTTACCTACGAATTTAAAAACGTAATAGTTGATAATCGTAGATTCACTTCGAAGGAAATAATGGTCAAGTCAGAAAATGAAGAATCGAGAATGGTAGAATCGAGGCATAATATTAACGATCATCATATTGAAGTACATATTATTTTGAAAGCGAGTATTTTAAGTTTCATCATCATTCCACCAAAGGAAAAATATTAATATTCCAACAAATAATTTCATCAGTCACGACGAAACGAAGGTGCAAATGAAATACGAAGGGTAATTTAAATATAGAAGGTGGAGGACATAAAATAGGAGAGGTTGAAGTTTACTCTTTTAGAAAGTGTTTTAGACCAAAAAAAGAGCAAGGTAATACGGACTTGAGTGAAGTTAGGATAAGAGGCTTTCACAAAGAGTGTCAAATTTGATGTCAAGGACCGATGTAAATACAGTAAAGATGTCCAAAAAAATTAGAGAAAACTTTGCTATGGGACGTATTTTTTTATTTCGGAAACTTGATCGTTATTGCAAGGCGTATACGCGTATCTTGGAGGATTTTGAGATGTTGGTGTAGAAAATAATGGCAAAAAAATACAGGAATAAAACTTGGAAGAAATTTAGAGATGGCAGGAAAAGTTGACGGGAGTGCATGTTAAATGGCAACCGAATGTTGAGGCTTTAATCTGAGAGGGGATCATTTGGGGTTAGCGAGGTAGAGAGAATGGAATGTTGACAGCAATGAAGGAAGGTGGAAAGCATGCGGACTTCATTTTTTTTCATTATTTAGTACCCTTCAAGCCACCGCTAGGATGAGTGGCAGGGGGTGAATACACACTAGACTAATTTTGACCGGAATATTTTTACCCATACCGCGGACAATGTTATTCTGATCCCTTATCGCTCGTGAGAAAAATTACATCTTAAATCCATCTGTCCTACACTTAATCTCTCTAATTTTTGGACTTGAATAATGGTTACTTGTACTGAAGTTCGTTACGGTGTTTAGTGCTATATGGGTGTCTAGCGGTGGGTAGTTTCTGGATTCATCAAGAAGTCTACCCTGACCAGTCGACCACTGACTGTTGTATTAATTAGTGGAAAAGTTTAATTTTTGATGTGGAGAATTTTCTCGCTACTGATCATTGAGAGCGCATTCGCGGTGATCTTTCCTACTCTCCGCTTCGTCATTTGGGTCAGAATCACAATGAGGAAATAAGTTGATACAAACGATGCCTCGAGGGTTTTATCGAACTTTTACTTTTCACACTCTCGGCTGCTTCTGTGCTTCCTGCTATGACTGTGTCTAATATCTGTGGCGACGACATGTTTATCTAAGTCGGTTTCTTTTTACCGCGCAAAATGGATTTCTCGCGAATTCTGCAATCATGATCACCTCTCGGAGCGAGTGAAAGTGCGCGGGTCACACACATTTTGCACCCAGTATCCCTCGTGGCACCCAGTGCACACGTGGCCCGCGCCGGCGAGTCTCGGAGCGTCAACGGATCCTGGTCATGCGTAGAACGCGCGGGACGACGTGTCAAGTAGCGGCAGCCTAATGTATCGATTAATTCCATCATCGAGCACATCACGGGGGACGGAGTGGCGAAACTGGTTGGCGACGTATAAGACGAGCAAGCAAGATAGGCAAGTGTCCCGCCTCTTTATTTTCACTCCGCGCTCGTGAGTGGCTTTGAACTTGCCGTATCTTTCCTTGCGCTGCCCCGCTCATCAGGGGCGCCACAACTCCGAAGCACTCGAAGTCACGCTTTACGTGTGTTTGTTGCGAGCGAAGAAAGTAGTAATGCAGAAAGAAAGTAACCCGCCCCAGAGTTTGTCACGTCATTCGAAGCACGTAACATGAAAACAACATATTTCTCTCTTGGAAATGAACGCTAGTTCTGCACCCTTTTCATATTTCCATGTTCCGTCGCCAATGCGCTTCAAAGAACTACAGGGGCGGTGGAAAAGTTTTCTTTCGCGGGGGAGGGGGGGGGGGGAACGAGCCAATTAGAAAATGTTTTGGACCATTTTAGTCTCCTCGAAGAAACTGTTTTCTGAAGATAAAACAATTCACGTCATTGTAATTTCCTCGTTGTAGGCCTTCTATGAAATAAAAAAATGCGGAAGATTAGGAAGGAAAAAAAACAATTTCTTCTGGGCATGTGATCGTACATAAGAAAATAAGAAATGCTTATTACAAGCTGTATTTATATGAAATGTAAAGTTCTCGATTTGATGGCTATATTGAAATACGATTCTCCGGTTTTCCCTTTGGTCTTGGACTGGCCTTTCTCTTAAAAGTAATCTTCAATTCGTGGCAGACATTTTGGTGTTGGCCGAAGAGTCTAGCTAAAAAGTCAGAAATTGCACCATATTGTGTAGGATTCAAGGCATTGGGATGCTATTTAAGATCTCCCACTGGCTGGAGAGACAGAGAGGGGGGGGGGGGGTTGAAGTTGTGTTTGAAAAGTCCCAAAGTCTCCAAAAAGTCCAGTCAGCATTCCAACCGAAGCGACAGAACTACAACAATACTGTCATGCTTTTAACGTGTTAATATTTCAACCTTATTCGACAGATTCAGGCGAGGTGTAGTGGAAGTTCGTCATTATGAGAAAAACGTGTACTTTTCCACGGATTTATTATTTATTAGCAGTGATTCGATAATTTCCGCCGATTCCTGCCATCCTACGAACCAGAAACTGTCGGTCTTCCATTCAATGAATCAATGACTTGTTAATTTACCCCTGACATTAAAAAAATTCAACCATGAACTGGACACCATAAAATCAATAGCATTATCCAATGGCTATAGTGTAAACATTGTCGCTCATCTCTTAAAGAAAAAATCAAAATTTAAAGCTATTTCACAGTTATGCTCCCTTACTTCCACACAAGAAAAGCCCAAAAAGTGGTTTCGTCTAATGTTTGTGGGTGATCTTTCCAATAAGATACTTCAAGACTAGAATAAAAGAACATGAAAGGTGCTGGAGGACTTTTGATGAAACATCACTCCAAGCTAAGAATCTACTACAATTATCCCACTCATGTAAATATAGTCCGGAAATTCCACATTACGAAAATGAGACCAAAAGACTTGATATTTTAGAGCAACTTGAAATTGTAAAATTAAATATGAATGTTATTTTAAACGAAAATATTTTCTAAACCACTCTACTCTCCTCAGAATCCCGTTTCTACAGCAAAAAGTGAAACTCTCTCTCATTGATTGTCTACCCTTCGTGTATTTTCCATCTAATCACTCCCTACCCTTCACTCTTAGTTTGTGTCGAACAACCCTTCCCTGATAATGTCCTTCTTAAAATCACTTATACCTCATTCCTCAACCTGCCTCTATCCCTTCCATGTCCCCTTCCCACGTAACCCTACTTTATTCTTCCCTCCATCCTACCGCCAGGACACCATTTACCTGCTACCGTCCTGTCAAATAATGACCACAATAGAATGGTTTGAGGCGTCACTCTGTGGAAGCGATTCATATCGGAAAGGAAGATGATTTGTTTTTCTACTTAAATTTTGTTATTCGCGACTTAGCTTTCGACTTACAAAGATGATGACTTTGTAAGTCAAGGTCTGGGTCGTAAGTGTGGAGTGTATGTTGAGGAACGAAGTGTGTTCTTGTCCGAAATGACCACAAGTGCATATCTTTATCCCCCCCTCTCTTTTTCTCTCTCAATTTCTTTAGTTTCACCGTTTCTTTGGGTTTCCATATTTCCCCTCCTTGTCCCCGTCTACCTTACACCTCACTCTTTTCTTCCCCCCTTCCTCAAACAGGTATAAATATGATGTGTCATAAGTTGAATCTTGTCTTGTACCTGAAGATGGTTCGATTAACTGCAACGCGTTGTGCGTTTCAAATAAATCTGTGGAAAAGTGCAAATTTTATTGTTCTCATAATGTCAACCTTAGGTAAGTAGAATGCGTAGCGTCGTATCGGCCACGAATAACACCAATCTCGAAAGTTAGAGAAAAATCCTGATACAAGTTAAGCGAAAGAAATAATTCATTTAGATAATTTTATTTCTGGATTTGATATTTAGTAATACAATTTAGGACCACTATTAAAATTAAACTACCAAAATTAAAAGTAGGTATCTACGAAATTCGTGAATCAAACTGAGATTTAGCAGCAGGGTGAACGATGAGTAAGTACAATATTATGAGTAAGTGGTCCATGCATTTGGTTGCCTCGGAGAGTTACCACTTGCTCTCCCAGCAGGAGCGACGCTACGAGGGACTCACCCTGCTCATCTTCAGTTGGAGGTTGGGCCATCACGGTAGGACCCATAGACCGCGCACCGAAGAAAGAGGGTATCTAAGTGGACAAACCCCCCGCAATTAAATTTGTCAGATTGAAATAATAAACTTGTTGCATGGTCGGTGAATGTTTAAAGTACGGATTGTCAAAATGGTCGTTGTGATAGTGTATGGGGATCAGTTCAGTTCAGTGTGAAAAGTAAATTAGAAATCACTAATATGACAAATAACTAAATTCTTCTTAGCATATGAAAACTACTCTTTAAGTATATTAAAATTCAATGTACAATATTTTTACGAAATGAGCTTTAAAATTTTAAAACCAAAATGTGCAAACTATATTGCGAAATATCTGTTTGTGAATTACTGTAAAAGTTTGTCAAACTAAGTCACGAAATTTATAATGGTTTTATTCGAATTATCATTTTCTGGAATTCCTTTTCATTCGAATCAAGTTTTCGAACCTTTCCAAGTGGGATTTCTGTACACACATTGGAAGTTGAAAGATCATTGATTCGATATCACAAAATTAGACACTAGTTTTTGCTATCCTTGGAGAAAATGTGTACAAGTTTTATTGTTCACCAACCTCCCCAATGTTTGGCGAAGCCGCAGCCAATAGTCGCGTCCTGTCAAGCTGAGGGCTCGACACCAGCACGTGCATGAAAAAATAATTCGTCAGTATGGAAAGGAAGGAAGACATTCTAAGGTATAACATACTATATTCCAAAGATCGTGGTCAAAGGCCAGTGGCTTGTTGGGGCAGGCTTTAAAAAAAATGCTTATCAGGCGAAGTATTTTTTGCTCATTCCGCAGAGGTTGAGTGTGTTATCCTCTAAAATTAAAAAAAGTTCCTTTTTAAATATCTGTTCCTTATGTAGAGGTTGTATTTATTTTATCTTTCCAAAGAAAAAAATGAAGGCGACATAACATAAAGCTGAAAAAAAGTTGCTATTAAGGCTTGATGAGATTGCCAGTGCTATCTTTTTGAGTTTCCGGATGGAGTCATTGAGATAACTGAATCTACTGGAAACCTTGCGTCTTATGAAGAAATAATTATCGATTGCGATAATTTCTAATAGCCCTCTAAGCAACTGATAACGATTTTAAGTGTGGCGCTTTGCCGAAGACTTGGATTCCCGCTTTAATTGCACTACGGGGAATATAATAAGTGTAGAAAAGTAGCTCGGGAAGTTGACCGCAGCTGAGGTCATTCCCACCATTATTGAGGGGATAGATAGTCGGCTAATTTGGTATAGGTAGGATGTCCAAGGAAATGGGGAAATAATGGAGGGAAAACTGGCGCCGGTATTAGTCCATTGTTGACAAAAGGCGCCTGGGGTTCACAATTGAAGTCCCATCCGATGGACAGAGTACTCAAAGTACTATCCGCACAGCGCCCAAGTAGGGATCGGAATACCTCTGAAAAATACTGCCACCTCCGGAATTCGAACCCGGATCCTCGGGATGGAATTTTAGTACAATATTCATCTCACCAACCCGATCCCCAAGAAAGGAAAAGATACCGTAGCTCGAATAAAAGGCTGCTCCTCGTTCAAGATGTTGTTTCGTAGGCCCCTTAAGTTGGAATTCGTGAGAGAAAGCAAAGATACCAATTATAGGTTATGACAACTCGTGCAGAAGCAGATCGATATTCTCGTTCCCTCAGGGCTCCCCTTGCCTTCGTTTGCCTGTGATCAAGTTCACCAGGAACTGATCTACATGGTGTAGTACTTATGTCGTCTGTAGAGAACATCATCCAGCACTGTTTCTTCTCATAGAGGCAACATTATGGAGAAAAGATAATAAACTTCTGGTGAGGGAGAATAAATAAATATATTTATATACATATATATATACCTGTATATATATAGATATATCTTCGCTCTCCGGCGACGCACAAACGCATAAAAACACTGATGACGACGGTCGTGCCGTCGAAACGTTAACCCTATATTTGAGTGTTCTTTCTTTGTTTTAAAAATTCTACAAAAAAAATATTTACACACACACATATATATATATATATATAAACACATTTTTTTAGAAAAAATGTTAACGGTGCGTGATTGCGAAATTATATTATTATTAGGAAATCTGCCGGTTAAGGTAGATAATATAATTTCACAATCCCGCATAATATACATATATTATTTATATAAATATATATATTTTCCTTATATCTATTTCTGTGTAAATGAATATTTGTTCGCCATATGGCGGGGTTTCGTGGTTGAATGTGTATTTTGCCAAGGTGGCTCGTCTCCTTCTTCTAGCTATGTGTGCCACGAAACGCACTGTTCATATCCTTTATGACGCTGTATGATTGCTTTCCTACCGTCCTTCACTCTTGTGTCGTCTATTTCTCCTTTTGTGGGTGAAACAGCTTACTGACTCCATCTCCTGGCCAAAGAATCGGGGGCACTTGGTTGCATATACCCACCGTAGATTTCAGTGTAAATTACGTTTCCTCAATAGCTCGAGTGGAAAGAGCATCGGCCCGGCAGCTCGATTCCGCCTTCCCCATCTCTCCTGTGTTCGTTCGTCCTTCATGTGTGTTCCTATCCCTTTTCCTTATATCTATTTCCATGTGAATGAATATACTATATATATATATATTTACAGATCATGCATATATATGGAAACATTCATGATCTGTAATTTTTTTAAATCGTCACCATAGTGCAACGCAAATATTTTATCTTAATAAGTTTAAGTTTGAGATAATGAAAGACCAGGCTGCCCGTAGAGCGTGTGGTGGTGACGTAATGCGTTTGTCGATTTTCTTCACAAATTGACACTTGTAATCTCACTTTATTAACTATAGGCTTCCACCTAGGAGTGAGAATGATACAAAACCTAAATTATCAAAAGAGGAAATATGCACAATGAATTGTAAGATATGTATGGGAGGTGTTCGCCCTTACCGTCAGTGAGATATCGGAAAAACGAGCTTTTCTGTGTTAGAAGGCCAAAAACCTGACCTTCGTTGCAGAATGACGGGGGATCGATTGACCGAACCTAGTTATTTTGACGTTCATTGTGGGACTGCAGCAACGCCCGAGAAGCATGTTAAATATCAATAGGGAGCAAAAGAAAAGTATTCACATTTTTATAATAACCAATATATTGTTTAGTGTATTTTATGACGGAATACTGTTTTCTCATTAATAAATTACATATTCACCACGCTTTTATGCGTCAAAGTTCTTCGGTTCCACGTTCCGAGTTCAAAATGAACAGGGAACTCCAGGACTAACTCGCTAATGAATTCACCAAATAAGTTTGTTGCTTTTGATTTTTTAAACGGCATTATGCATTTTAATAATTTGACTGTTTAATTTAGATTATCCATGCAATAATATGCCGTTGGCAATTTTGTGCACAGAAATTCTCAGGGTATAAGGAGTTAGTGGCTTTGTAATTCTCTGGGCTTTGACTCTTAATAGGTTATGTAGTTGGCAAAAATCAGTATTAATTGTGATTGTTTTTCTGGTATTGTTAACCCTATCCACTCTCGCCCAGTGCAAAAAGAATTCCACGTGTTTGTCTGTTATTAGGAAAGCCATTTCGAAAATGGTTGTAACAATTGGCTCTATTTCCTCTGATTTTTGTCTCCGTAACATCGAACAGACCATAAAACCTTAACAATAAAATTTACAGCGGGTTTATAGGAAATAATCTTTGTACTGTAATTGCATATAACGCACTTCATGTCTCAAAAGATGTGAATGTAAATCATGATACTTGTAGAAAGTAAAAAGAAAGAATACTGTAGAAAGAAAGACTTGCCAAGAATAATTTCTTGGTGCAAATACATCTACGTTTGTAATTTGCTGAAGCGATGCTGCGGATGATATAGATAATAAGGTGTAGTGAGCAGGCCGAAACCCAACTAGACAAAGTCATGGACGGTTCCTAACTAGATAAAATTGTACATCAGGTGCGTCAAAAATATCTTCAACTTTAAGATGCTATCGGGAACGACACTCAGGAACTCAAAATGGCAAACCATGAAATTGGTTTACGAAAAAATTGCTTCATATTTTTAATCAATTTCATGCGTCATTGTGGTGCCAGGGAAAGACAGTTCTTACAGCTGGCTGCAAAAGTGAAGTTTATGCCTCCAGGACCAGCGCCTTCCTTATGTGATGAACGCAGTAATGCTTCTTTAATGAGATCCAATGATTGAATGGTAAACCAAACCTTTAGCCTTCAAATAAATACGCAAAGCAATGCAAAAGAGGATTTAAAATCCGCGACCTCAGGGGGAGTCGACGAACGCGTGACTCATCGCGATGCGAGGGTCGTGTTTGCAACGTAGCACGCGATCCTTTCCTGCAGCGAACGCACACGACTTTGATCCCAATTCCCTGAAAACGACAAAGAGAAAAATCCACATCGATTTCTTAATAACTCCCATGTATAAGCTCTCTTTTCCACTTTGCCACTAAATGGTTCAGTGTCACTGGGTTTATTACTCAAACGTGAGCAGAAACAGCGATTGCTTTCAAGTGTGAAAAATGTCTTGAGTGACGGTCACAGACACGAAGTTAGGTTAGGGTCGCCTACCAACAACATTCCGGTTGATATACAAGTCATGTTTTTTTTGCATGCGACTACGCGCTGTGAAAATCAATCTCTAAACACGGTTCTTCACATTCCATTTCTGAATCTAAAGAACATCGTACATCAAATTCTGCCTTTCTGCTCAAATTTTCTACCCTCGAACGTTTAAGAAAAAATACGTCATAAAATCTCAACCATCGAAAAATATTGAACGCACACACTCTCACTCTCACAGTTAACAGACAACTTTTTTTCAGAAGAGATGGTTAGTATTAGGACACGGCAATTGGTGCTAAAAATGCGCAACTTGTTCCCCCTAAGAACTAAATAGTCACGGAATTGATTTCTGCAAATTTTGTATTTAGGATTTCGGCCAAGTTTCAAGCACAAGTCCCCACTGTGCCGGACGCCTCGTTTGTCGTGACGTCTGTTCATTCATTGAAAAACGGAAGCCAAAAAGACGCCCACAGAACTTGTATTATCTCTCCAACTTCCGAGGAAAGATTGCTTCCCACTTTGAGGCATGTTTGCCGCGCCCTGTTGTCGCTTGCCTCGTTAACTCGTTAATTATCGTCAATCATTCTTTGACCTCACGTTCGTCATTGGTTACCAACAAATGGCCAGCCATCTGTCTCTAATCTTTAAAAATCTTCATCCACCAAGCTACCGAATGCAAAGGGAAAGTAAAAATAAGCTAAAATAAATTACTGGAACAAGGAAGTAACAGACGCGAAGAAATTAGCGTGAACGAGGAATAATTCGAGATGCTGTTTTTCTCAGATTACAACGCTGTCATTCCGGAGAATCGAGATAAACGCATGTATCGTTGAATTTAATGGATGAAATTTGACATGAAAATCATTACGAAGAATACTTAATTCCAAGTGTATGAAAGAAAGATGGTAGATTTTGTGCTATGAGGAGAGAAATACTATATAAGCATGTCAATCCTTCACCCACTGTGGGAGCAGCGAAAGAAGAGATGGAGGTTCGACGGGCAACAAGTTAAGATGAAGAGGGAACCCCGAAGCAGATGAGGTGCCACACAAGGAAGCAGCGCAGTCTGGTGGGTTGCCCTGGAAAGGTCGACTGGAAAGAGTAGCCTTCGAAACTCACTGGAGGCAGATGAAGAGAGGGGAAAGTTGAGGAAATGTCCACAAATGAAGCAAAACCAGATGGATCGGACACGTCTTGTAATGCGATGGGTTTCCGTGTGTTTAGTACGTAATGAAAGGATAGTCTCTCGAGAAAGTGTTTGCCTTTTTCGAGAAAAACACTTCGTCCAAATAAATAAAGCGGCTTTTTGAAAGAGGAGTTACAGGTAAGGATCTTTGACTTCAAGTCAACCATCTACAGACTCATTTGCACACTCTGCGAGCTGTTGCAAAGGAGTATGGAGGGATGAGTCTCCAGCCATGCAAATTACTAATGTGAGTTAAAACATGCCAATAAAACGTTTTTGCTCACATGCACAAGCACTCGAAACCCGTAAGATCTTCGATTGATTTGAAGGGCCGTTGAATGAATGATATCATCGCGATAAATATTCAAGAACATGTCTCTTCCTGCGAATTAAGTCAATCTAATGACGTTGGATTTACGGACTATCACCTTGTAAATCGTAAGTTTTATCGGCGGCTCTCTCTCCCTTGGGCTTGATACACACACTCCAACGGGAAACCGATCGAGCTGGGACGTTCGAAACTCCTGGCATTCACGATAATTACCTTTTGAACGCCTCAAGCCCACCCGATGCTGGCGTTACCTAATATCATGTGCTTCGTTCCTCTTTCACTCTGTAAGCACCACTTATCGTGAGTGTAATTTTCAGGCAATGAGCTATGGGAACAGCGCCATTAGCCTACTGCATTGACGTACTGGACATAATTATGGGGTAGAACGTGAGTCGGTCGAGTTTTCTTCATTTTGAGGATTTGTTTTTCCTCTCAAGTGTGCAATCATCATTTCTAACTGGCTTGAATATTTTTCACGGCCCGAGTGATCGAGCAATACGAGCATTCCCTATGGATTGGAACGTTTGTAGGTTCCATTTTTGTACAAAACATGAATGAATAGTCAACAGGTATTAGTCAATAGAGTCCGGCTTTTGCCCTCGAAAGGCTCATTTAAGACGTAAAATTAAATCCCTTGTTGTGTCTGTCACATTAAATTTTCGAATTGCTTTGTCCGTCCAAGTATTGTCTTATCTCGCCTCATTTTGTTTTCTTGTTGATTCCAATGAAATGCTTCCAATGAAATAGCTCTTCATCAGTTAACGTTCAATTCCTGTCAGGAAATTTAGAATGGAAATTATATGAACAGCCGACTAAATATCATAACATTGGAATAATCAAAGACAATGCTCATCAACGAGCCAAAGATTATTGTAACTACCCTCCGTTAGGAATTCCACAAATGCAATTCTCTTGGCATTCGTTTCAGATAGCGGAGAATAACGTCGCATTACTTTTCTCCTTTCGTATGATTCACCAAAGCCTATATTACTCTCATGTGACAGTTTTATACGAAGAATCCTTACGTCCAAGTCTTGCGCCAGATGTTATTAATCTCTGTCTTCGTAAGAAAAAATATCCCACATTTTAAAACTGAATCCATGAGTTTATTATCCCTGATTATGCGGATATTTGCCATTGAAATATCATTTCGTACAACTCCAGCAGAGTCGTAAGCGGTCATGGTGATACGTGAGGGTGCATTATAATTATCTGCCAAAAACTCCAACACCGGCGATCTGGACATCTGTGCTCTAATGAGGGCGAATTATTCTATCGTGGCAGAATCTCTCCATAGGCCGGCAGTTTAAGATGTATCCACCCGAAGGCTACCTCGTTTATTATTCCAGAGCTGTAACGGACACTGGAACGTTTGGGAAACGCGTCGGCGCACCCTACGCCGGTGCCCGGCTACGCGTTTCTCGTCGGCATCTCCTCCCACCCCTTCTCCCCACCTCTCCCCCCCCAAGTGGTTGGGAGAAAGGCTTGGGAGGATGGAATTGCATCATAAGGTTCTGACCTTGTTTCTTGGAAGTGATCTGCGGGAATAAAAACCATTGAACTTTGCAAGAAATTCATGGAAAACTAAAGCGCTAACTGCAAGAGGATAAAAAAAAGCAATGTTAATTGGCACTGTCCACCGAGGGACGTGGACTGAGCGCGCTTCTGATGAGGTCCAAGCATTGTGTGTCTGATGTATCCATAAAGATACTTTTCTGAGAAGAAATAAGTCAGAATCGACCATAAATGTAGATTTGACCTATCTGCCAAGCGGGTTGATAGTATAAATTACAGATTCAGGTGTGATGTGGTGGAACCGTTCCATGATAACAGAGATTATTAAGTGGAAAATTGGAAGAGTTCTCGTCTCTGTGTTTAGGGTTGGTAGGTTTGTTGTGATAACAATACGAATATTTGGCCTCCAACCCCGTCGTTGGTCGCATCTTTTGGACACTGATTCGGTGAACGATCATTTATCGCTTCCCTGGAGCCGTAGAGTGGTTCATTCAAACCCCCTTGTTCAACGCCATTGTTCGTAGTTTTTGCTATTAAGTTACTCCGCGGGTACATTGCACTGAGTGCTGGGGAGATGACCACATTTGCAATCTATTTCTCGACCGCAGGACGTCGGAGTCCCCGCACGAATCTCAAGAGGACGGGTAGCTCGAAAAGGGATAGACGCTTGATTCCGCTCGTGAAAACCCGCAATATTCCAGTTTCTGGGAGGAGGGGAGAATGATCTTGCCGAGGAACCGCGCGCGGGGATCGCGAAGGGAAAAAATATCGAATTCCTTTACGAGAGAGCAGTTTCAATAACGCACTTGCCTTGCGGTCGAGCTCTCCCGCGCCACGTTGAGAAGCGTTGCGTGCGAGTTACGTGCGAGTAAGTGAAAGTGCTTGGCGCGTGACGTTCGGTACTTTCGAGGTCAGCCGAAGCAATGCACCCGCATGGGTTCGATCGACACTGGTATGTGACGCTGGTGTCTCGGAATAATGTCAGCTTTCCTCTCTCAGATGTGGAGATAAAAGAGCCATTCCGTCATCGAAAAGGACAAAACAGGTAATCGAAACAGTTTGGGACGATAAGGTGCGTCTTTTTCGCCAAAAATATTTTTACAAGCCACAGATAAGCGGTGTTAAATGGCTTTAATCTTATAAACATCTCGACATTTAAGGTCATGAAGCTCGACATTTAGTAAGTTGGAAGCGACTCAATTACTCGCAACCAGAATCTTTGAGGAAATAATTTGGCGACTTTCTCTTTTGGCATCCCCCAGTTCTCGTCACACTTAAAGAGACGTGTATGATGATTAAAATTCGAGGAGTTAAAAGAAGGAAGGTGGTTTAAAACCATTAGTGCAGCGATAGGGGAATTAATGATCCTAACTCTCGATATCTCTGAGCCAATAGAATAGAGTCGTTCCGACTGTCTAGAGATTACGTGCGTCGATGGCTGGCTAAAATCGCCGAAACGTATTCTTTTGTCACGGAGCGCTACCTTGACCTGAATAATGATCCGAAGGAAAAACGTATACATTTGGAGTTTCCTTCGGCCAAATGCATGGATTCATAGGGAATTATCATAAACTCGAAGAGTGTAAGGGAACGGAAGCTGCCCATCTTTGCTGAGAGCAATACTGTGTCGTTGGGATTGTTATGGGTTTTCATTGATCACCCTATCGTACGTATTTTTCGACCTAGTAACGTGCTGGATCACACGGGGAGTTCCTACAACGGAAGCGGAAAGCGAGGCACAAATCAGGCGACACTCTCTATATGATCAACAGCTTTTCCAAACCCCGATTTATTTCACGACAAGTGTGATGGAAGCTGAGAAATTTACATCCTTCCTAAATGTGACTTGATTTACGAAAATACCGATGGTCAATCACTATTTTCGAACTCAGCCACGGCGGTCGATGAATTCTTCAATTTCCTTATTTGCTAAATTTTACTTGAGTCTAAATTTAATCATTGAGGAGAGCCAAATATTCTTATCTTCATGGCTAGCTAAGAGTGGCGGTGGTTTAACATGTGGCGAAAGAGAAAATTGTCCCTTACAGTGTGATATTTCCATAATTGGATGACTTTCTCTTAATCTTCGGGGATGTGTTGACACCGCACCATGAAGTGGCCTCACAGAGTCCGGTTTTCCAGGGAGCTAAAGGGATACTGTATTGCTATCAAACTTAACGCTAAATTTAAAAAAAATTCTTATTTACTTAAGAAAAACACAGTCAAATGGAGATTTCTATTTAAGGTCTCGGTTTTCCATCTCCGTCATCCTTTCAGTACCGAACTCTTTATATTTAATCCCTCCCAAACAAAATATCTAATACAAACATTGAAGTAGTTCGATCCCTTCGATTTATTAATCAGATATTTAAAATGGAAGGTGTATGAAATGAATGCGCCTAATGGGAATGGGCGAATCTAGTAACTTCCCCCAAACGATTGTCATCATTTTTATCGCTCCCTATTTAGTGTAAATACTCGCATTTGCTCGTAGAAATAGTTTCTGCATTTAACAATTGAAATAGAATTTTTGAGCTGGATTAACTCTCCATTTGCACTAATTCCTCCTCGTCTGATACCATTCGGTTCGACGAATGACGTCAGTGACTAATCGTAAGTTGCATGTTACCACTGGACCAACCGCACTCTAGAATCATTTTAGGGTGACTAACAAAAAACCGGAATTATTTGGCGTCCTTTTTTAATTTGGTA
The DNA here is from genome assembly GCA_037158775.1 of Hetaerina titia. Classification (NCBI taxonomy): domain Eukaryota; kingdom Metazoa; phylum Arthropoda; class Insecta; order Odonata; family Calopterygidae; genus Hetaerina; species Hetaerina titia. Next base: position 104,391,934 of record CM073772.1, on the reverse strand, counting down.
GAAACTCAGGGACAGACGGAACCCGTTCCATATCCAAAAGGGGAACAAGCGACCCCCTATCCATCTCTGCCATTGATCATCACTCTCTCATGAGGTTAGTAGCAGAACCCCGCGCATTATCGTAAATCAAGAAGTATTCAAGTTTCCTCAATAGGCTCACCCCGTAATTTTTTACGCCATAATTGAGGAAAACAAATTTAGGAGTCCCTTATAAATGATTTCCTAGGTGTTAGTCTATGATAGCGACGTCGATACTGCCAGAACAAAAGACTGTCAAAGTGTACGTTGGCTCTGTTGATTTTCCTTGAGCATGTGATTGGGGCACCAGTTAATTTCCACTGTCCTCCTAGGTGACTGCTATATATATATATATATATATATATATATATGGGTCGCGGTGGTCCAGTGGGTAGAGCGTTGGACTACTGACCGGAGGGTCCCGGGTTCGATTCCCGGGCAAGGCACTCTGGGCACCTGCAGCTCCACCCAAGCTAGTTGATTTTTCGGGTACCAGATCTTTCTGGGAAACCATAACCGGCACAGGGAAAAGAACTGGCCCCCCTACCCTGATGTGTGAATATTCACACGCCGTCGGGCCTGGTACATGGGTGAGCTCTACCATCACCAACTAAACCGACCTTCGGGTTGATTACTGTGTTTATATATATATAACAGTGTAACATATATATATATATGTATATATATATATATATATATATATATATATATATATAAATTCACTGATAGTCATAACAAACACAGAAACCAAAACACACAAAAGAGGGAAAACTCACTGGTTCTCGAATTTTCGGTGGTCCAACCACCTTTCTCAAGAGGAATTAGGAACAGAACTGAGGAGAACAGAGCTCAGTTCTGTTCCTAATTCCTCTTGAGAAAGGTGGTTGGACCACCGAAAATTCGAGAACCAGTGAGTTTTCCCTCTTTTGTGTGTTTTGGTTTCTGTGTTTGTTATGACTATCAGTGAATTTACATTACACGTTTGTGGGTTTTCCAAAAAAGTGTATATATATATATATATGTATATATATATATATATATATATATATATATATATATATATATATATGTATATATGTATATATATATGTATATATGTATATATGTATATATGTATATATATATATATGTATATATATAACAGTGTATATATATATAACCGTGCATTCTGCAGTGCATCTAGTGCAATTCTCGCTGTCCCGGAAAAGTTGCAATCGATTCAAATTACGTATCATAAGGTGTAGGGATTGGTTAATTCACGAGATAATAAAAACATTTCCTCTTGAGTGAGTCGAAGGAGTGAGGAGTGCACGTGAAGGCATAGTGAACCCTGGGAAAGATATGACCGACCCCTATAACCCTGAACAGGAAATTTATGTTTCGTTGCCGTGAAATATTGCGTATACTGCCTGTAACCTTGGATGTAGATATTGATGGGATCTTGTCCTTATCTTACTGTGTTGTTGGGTCAAATATCATTGTTTATAATAGTGGAATATTGTTTCATTTTTCCTCTGGTTGTGGATTATATGTGGTTATAATCATCAGGATTTCTATATTTAGATTAGTTCACTGCGGCCCTCATTTTTTCTCTTATCAGTGTTGATTCCTTCACTCATGGATAGCTTTTCTCTGTTTTGCGTCCTCCTTAATTTGTCCGAAGTACTCGTACTTTTCTTTTGGTCTTCCTCGCGAGATCTTTCCTTCAATTTCCTCTTCTATTATGTTTCTAACTTATCCATTGTACCTCAAGGTGTGTCAAACCAATTTAGTTTTTTATTATGTCATAGAGTTCCCCATGTTGCCTTTTCCTCTTTTGCTCTTCCACATGCTTTCTAGTTCCTCGCTTTGTCTGTCAATTTAATACTCACCATTTTTCGTGATGTTTCAAGGGTTCCTATTCTTCACTGCTCCATTTTCCGATGTTTCATGCCTCCAATTCATAGATTGCCATGCTCCATACGAACGTTTTGACCAACTGCTTCCTTAATTGCAACCTCATGTTCTTTGAACATAGTAATTACCTCTTCTTCATGAACGCCTTCTAAACTTGATTTATTGTTCGCTTGATATCAGTCAAACTTCTTTCATCTTAAGTTATACTGCTCCACCGTTAGCTGAAGGATTCCCTTGCTCCAGTTTCACCCCTTGAATTGCGTTATCCATCTTCTTCAGCTTCTCTCTTCCACACACAACGACTTTAGTTGTTCTTCTTGATGATACTCGGTCCATAGAATTCAGAGTTGCTTGAGGGTCCTCTCGCGTTTCTATAGCTACCGCGATATCATCTGCGAACTGGTTCATGTTATTTTCTTCGCCGTGTACCTTGCTTCCTTTGATGCCCAATTCTTGTGCTACTTCTTTGCCTCTTCTAGACATGCATTGAATAGGTGAGAGTTTGCATCCATTTGGAATTGGAAAAGTTGACTTATGCGGCATTTCATCGAAATTAATCGACAATTTCCATACAACGTGGTGTATACGAAGTTTTCTTTCGATGAATGTCATACTTTTAGGATGGTAAGAGATATCTAAAATCTATTCTTTTAAGTACAGATGTAGATTATACGTTTACACCTTATAGCTTTAGACCTATGTAGTTTGACAATTTTAAACAGCGTTATACTATTAAGACAGGATTTGAAAAAAATCGAAAAAGTCCAAGGTATTTTTCTTGGAAAGATTCCGTTCGTATTTTCTAAAATAAATTTTTAGGTGCCAATAAAACTCCGAATTTTTCTACTCTCCTCCAAATTACAGGCAATGAAATAATTTTCAAATTTTAAGGTGATTTGTGATCCTGTTCCCCTGCCCGATTGATTAGAGTTACGCGGAGAGCGAGTGGAGGAAAGATCGGGAATACAGTTTGACCGACGGACGACATATAGGTCATACGGACATACATCAACCTGTACGTGTATGATGACGATTTCGTTGGGCGTCGAAAAGTCGTCTGCGAGTGGCCAACTTTCCCTACTGTCTTGCCGCGGAGTAAACGACTTTAATTCCTGTTTCTCTTCACTTCGTGGAATGTTTTTTTCTGGCGAATGAAGAAGGGGTCGACAGTTTGTCGCACATAACCCGAAGGGATAGATTGGAAAAAGGCAAAGTTTGATTGATTTCTTAAGTATATAGTTGTTTGACAACACTAGGCGTATTGAGGGTAGTTGTATCGCTTATTCATTAATGGTTGACTTATTTTGAAACTACAATCACCTCAAACTATAGCCTCCACCTGGGTTCTCCTCTGTCTTTAGATAATTCTAGTTTTAAGAGAGAGATGTTGCAACAGTTTAATCAATCAATGATTTTCCACAGCTGTCAGCGTTTGGAAACAAGTTCTTCATGTTTCTTATTGTGTTAACGAAAAAAATCAGAGGGGAAAAGTTGAAGCGTTTTACATAAGGATGGGTATGTCGGCATGGGAGGTACTAAAATTGAACTCAAACTATCGGGAGCGGAGATGAAATCTAATTTTTTAATAAAATTATAAAATGGCTGGAGAGATTAAAGGAAGAGATCATTCGCGAATATTTGTGTTTTGAATTAAGATTAATTCGGAGAAAAGTCTATTTTTTTCTGTTCGATTTTTATAGTTTTAATGGAAAAATAGTCCAAAGGTACGTGGAAGAATCTAAGATTTCGGGCCTTATTTTTGAGGTCGTATTATTAAGGCAGTTCTGTTTCGTCTACTTTTCATAAATTGTCATCCTCATTAGTGGACTTTTTTAAACAAATGTCGTTGCATGTTCCCTCGTGTGAACGAAGTTTTGCTTTCTTTTAATTTTTTTGTGGCTGAAGTATAGTCATTCCGCAATAGTTTACTCCTCAATCGTTTTGGTAGAAGGCGTTTTGGCAAAAAGTAATTCTTCGATTCCTATTCAGTCATCCTAATGTACATACTGTGGTAATTCATAATCAGTGTTTACTACTATTTAAATGCAATGAGTAAATTAATAAATATTTTTACTTTTGGCTCAGCAAAACATTACAATATTTCACCGCCTATATCGAAATAAGAAGGATTGCGCTGGGCAAAGAGGCTTTCACAAGGAGGAGGGAGTTGATGACGGGGACGTTGTGTAGGGAGGTTAAGACAAGACTCCTCGTTATAACTTTGATATGTACGGCGTGGAAACGTGGTCACTGAAGAAGAAGAATAGACGTAAATTGGAGGCTTTTGAAATGTCGATGTGGAGAAGAATGGAGAAGGTGAAATGGGCCGAAAGGAAAACAAATGAGGAAGTACTAGGGATGGTGGGCGAGAAGAGGGGTGTGTTGTGAGAAATACTATGGGAAAATGGATGAAAGGCGTATTGATCGGCAGTGGAATGTTGGAGACTGTAATAGAGGGGAGAATGTTAGGCAAACGAGGAAAGTGCAGGAACAGGATAGGGATGCTGGACGGGATGAAGGGAGGAAGTACACAGAGATGAAGAGGAACCTGATGTAGAGTAGGTTGCTGGATTGTTTTTTTAGGAGTCACCAAATATTTATTTGGTAGTTGTGTCCATCCAAAATCTTAACCGGTAGATTACCTTATAATAATATAATATCGAAATAAAACTCTTCACTAAGTCATCCGGCATTATTAAAAAAAAGAAACATTTCTGAGTAGTTAAATTTGTAAATGTTTCTTTAAAAATATGCATATCCGTTTTCATTTTCCCTCTTTAATTATGTTAAACATACGCTATCAGTTTGGTTGAATAATATTCAGTAGCAACTTGTAAGCGTTATAATTACAGATAAAGAATGTGGTAAAGGAAAATACGAATTTATCCCTTCTCCCTGAATTTTTAAGAATTTTCCCATTTCTACTGTTTTACGCTACTATCACAAGCTTCGCGGTAAAGATTTATCTTTAATAGACAATTAACTTAATCAACTGCCAAGATTATGGCATTTCAAAAAGCATATTCTTGAAGTGCATTGCAAGTATTTTCACGAACTTTGTAAGAGTCCAGAAGGAAGTCAACAACCGTTTTGCCCTCACTGAAAAATATAGTGTTGAGCCCTGACCTTAATCAGGTTATCGCGGATGGGGCGTAGTATGTCAATGGAAGCGACAGGAAGCACTAAGGCATTCTCCATAGAAGCAGCGTTATCCGGAAGGGTAGGGGCAACGGACGTAACTAGTACACATTCCGTCCTTAATGTATTTTTCTATTACGATTCAGTTCAGAATTCATTCATTCATTCAATCACCAGTCGTTCGATCCGAAAGATTGATTGTCAGCAGTCCTCGACTCTCCCCTGAGCTCAGTGTTATTTCTTTGTTCTTGTGTCTCTCAAATTCATTTCACGTGCGCGTTCTTCCCTTGGCCTTATTTGTGGGATATTTTCTTTCATTTCCTATTCTATTCAAAATGTAGATCCCACAAAATGAACTTTTGTTGAAGGCGCATTCAATGAACGAATAATGCGAAATCGCTTATCCGCGAAAAGAACGTTAAACGTATGAAAATAACTATTAGCTTGCTGTGAATGTTTGATTTTATTAAATCATATTTAATACATGCCAAAGGCACCACAAAAACCACCTCTTTCACGTGGCATTGGTTCCCTTTAACAAACTGAGCACCAATGTTAATGTTGTCATGGTTGACATGGTATCTTCAAAAATTGACATGAGTAACCTTCGCGCAAACTTTTTCTAATTGGGATGCCAAAGTGGACATCACTGGATACCATTGTCTGCCTCTCTGGAAACCATGATGCGTGCTTGCCTTACCGTTCCCATCTTTTACTCAGACTGCATCTTAATTTAAGACGTCGAAGAATATTAATATTGATTAATATTGTATTTTTTTATTTTTCCTGTTCGATCCTATTTTATGACTAAACTTCTCGGGGCAGTTTAATTAACGAACTTCAACCAATGTACATAAATGTATTTTCCACGGACGTCTGAGTTCTACAAACGTTATACATGTGCCATAATTAAAATTCAACTTAAATCACGAATAATGGTGGTTTTTCGGTTTTCGAAACCTCAGCCTCGGCATTGGTCTCCACTTTCGTCGCGTTTCAGGATGTGTTTGTGCAGCTGCTGCCCTCACATTTGCGAGTGTCACATGTCATGCCTTCCTCAACATTCTTGGATTTCGTTTGCGTATCCTTATTTTGTTTCTCTCTTCGCTCTTCTTTCCTCTTTTTCCTTTTCCTTCTCCCATCTCTTCCTTGCAGCGCCTTCCGCAGGAGTGTGTGCAGTGTACGCATAGGGTGGGAGAAGCACGCAAACAGACAGGCGAACTGTCGACGGCGCGCATGGAAAGGAAGGGCGTCGAACTCGGCCACGTTCTTGGATGCCACTCGTGGGCATTTCCTCTTTCGGTAGAATTGAAGGGCAAGCTGTGGAATTAAATCTTCTTTTTTTATCTTTGTATCCGCGTTGTCCACTCGAATACCCTTGAAGGTAAATAATTTTGATGTGAGCGTTTTTGTTTAATGGTCGCTAGGCAGTATCAGGCATAGTCTTAGAAAAAGGCATGAAAAACCACAACGAGGTTTTAGGGAAGGGAGAAACTTTATGACGGAAGGGAAATGTCGGGAAGTGGTGTATCGTATTTTGATTTCTCGTATTTCGAGAGGTTCCCAAAGTCTTAATGGAATATTTGATTTTACTACTTTGAATCACTACCCCTCCGACACATTGATCTCTCAACAACTTCACAAAGACCACCCCAAGTATATTAATGCCTTTAACATCGGATGTTTTGAGTTATTTGGTCTAATGGGAGTTTGATTCGACATGTTTGGTAATTTATTTATTGTTTCGCTTCGGGAATTGATTTGTACACTCAAATCCAATGCATCTAAACAATCAAGTTTTTTTGGAAATCGAAATAATAACTGATTATCCATTTGCTCCTCAAGCGGCGGAATCATTGAGATTCCTCTCGTTCGCATTGGAAATTGCGTTTAGTGGAAGATTCAATCTTATTGCTAATATACAAAAATTATTTCGCGACACTGTGACGACGCTTTTTCATAAATGAAAATGTTTGTAAGCAAGCCCTTCTAGTTTATTCCGGTAGGAATAAACTAAAAGTGTCTTCGTGTCGACGAGACAAACTAGATTTTCTACAAACAGTAAAAATAAGGACAACAGGAACTAACATAACTGGCACCTTACGCACAGCTCGACGATCTGCCAAACACAGACGATTCATTGGGTCTCAGGCAACTATAGTCCGCGTCATGGCCGCCAGATCGCACCAGTTCGCGCATATATTGCACAGACCGCGTATAGTAGGATGCTGATATAATACTCGAAAGATGGTTTGAATTATTCAAAGTCGCCTTCTCATTCCGCTTCGTCTTAAATATCTCATTGCCCATCTTACGGTTCCGTCAGCATATCGTGCCCATCGTCTGTTTCTCACAGTCAGGTGTCAATAGAATGTCCAGCACTGTGCAGCCGGTGCAATAAGAGTCGCATATACAACATCCCTTTCCACAGCCGATGTTTCTGAAAATATAGGACCATACCAGTGCATTAGTGAACGCTTATCATAATTTATGAGGAATTCAAAGTATACTTTTGCAGTCCATTGGGCAGAATACGACACTTGGGCCGTGACAGTGGCCAGTACGAGTGAAGGTGTATTCCGAGGGTCCTGGTATTCCGACTTTCAGTTTATCCGAAAAAGAGATACATTCAAGAGAAGTTTTATTCAAGAAAAGATTTCATGCCATCAACATTTATGCAGCCAATCTGCAGCCAACTAAACATTCGTGTAATTTACGTTGCACGAAACGATAGTGGTGGGTGAAATCGGGGCACGACCAATGCTCAAACGGATCATTAGCTGAGTATTTAAAAAAAACCATTTACTTTTTAAATGTACGTTTCTGATAATTCAGTTATGGTCATTATGAAAAGAGTTTGGGTTGGTTGTATCTGTAGAAATGGTGAAAACATCTAATGAATAGATTTCAATGAATATTGATCAAATTTAATGTCAAGAATGTATAAAGGATGAAGCGAAAAGCTTACGGCGTATGATAGAATATATAGTTATTATTTCGGCGCAATAAAAATTGCCCATACCGAAAAACCGAGAATCATGATATTCATGATACTTCCGGATTCAATAATGAATAACGGATCATAGGACTTTTTTACTTGTTAAATTTATTTTACGACCGGGTTACGATGTATTACATCATTATGATGTAATACATCGTAACCCGGTCGTAAAATAAATTTTATCAAGTGGAAAAGTGCTACGGTCAGTTATTCATTATGTTCGCCTTCCACCCTGAAGCTACTCAATTTCCGGATTCCGCGATTTTCTCAGTTAGACACAGGAATGAGAACTACATTTTGTTTGAACCACAATAATCATATCTCCATACGATGGCAGTTTTCAGGTCATACTCGGGTCATACTTAATTTTTCAGATCATACTTAATTTCTTCGGAAAATTAAATTCAATTTACAGAGGTTCTGATGAATCGAAACAATTTTTAGCCAAGATGAAAATATTAAAGGTATAACCTTTAGAGGTCAACGAACCACAACGAGAGATTGCAGGTTACCTAATTTCATGAACAGGTTTTTAGAAAGAAATATCGATTGCAGCTCGCCCTAGAGCGCCCATCATGCACTCATCGGGATTTTTTTTCACATGCCTACACGTACGCCCGAATCCACCTGACGCATCTGATGCCCGAAGGCCTTAATTTATTACTTCATTGCGTACGTATGAGAAAATGGGCAACAATAATGCTTTTGTTTGTTGCAAAACTAAAACTAACATAATTGCAAGTGCTGACGATTTTCTCAGCGTATGAAGTTCGGCGGAAGCCACGAATGTTTCACCAAAAACGCTATCCTTAAAGGGAAGTAGTTTCGATGAAATGGCTCTGGTGAAGATGGTTTATAGATAAAAGGATAATCCGTTCAAGGATTAGCTACTTTTCAAAAAGAATTTATTACTTTAAAAAGAATCCTTCAAAATAGATGATCAATTATTTATTTGGTATCAAAACGGAATTAACCCTTTGTTTATGGCAAAAATTATGATTTAAACCTCAAATGGCTAAAAATGAAAATCGCCTATTCTCCGAGTATGACCTGAAAACTGCCATCGCATGGAGATATGATTAATGTGGTTCCAAAAAAAGATAGTTCTCATTCCTGTGTCAACGGAGAAAATCGTGGAATCACGAAATATCATGAGTCTCGGTTTTTCGGTACGGGCCATTTTTATTACGCCGAAATGATAACTGTATATTCGACATCATGCGTCGTAATCTTGTCGCTTCATCCTTTATAAATTCTTGACGTTAAATGTGATTAATATTCATTGAAATTTATTCATTAGATGTTTCACTAGTTGACCACAAATGGCGTGCGGTTTGTCCCTCAAAGGGCCAAGGGTTCGTTGAGGGACAAATGCCAAATAAATCTAATTTTCTCTTAAAAAACATTCCTCGGTTTTCTGTCGCCGAAGCACCCGTGATGTTTTTGCCAGCTTATGTGGCGGAATTTATAGAATGTCAATGGCATTCATGATCGTCGAAACAAGTTCTGTTTTGCCTCGCCACGCAATTTTCCGGTGGGGCTCTGCATTACTCGGCGCTTCCAGTGGTCGTGGGTTGCATTTCAATGGACTCCGTGAGGCAATCGCAGATGACCCTTCTGCAATTGTCGAATACACTTTGCAGATACCCATTCGCCGTTGATCAGAGTAGTTGTTCGCTTTCATTTCCGATAAACACTCATTGAATGCACTCAAATGAGCCGATCCGCGGCGATGTGGTCATAGATAAATGTGCATATTTTTATTGGACTCGTGATAGTTTTGCGACAAGGTAGCGGTTCTCTAAAAGAAATTTTTATATCAGACTTTAAATTGGCATGCATATTTTCAGGAAAAATTCCGCATGCATTAGATTTTGAATGGTGTTAATGATATGAAATTCGAGTCCTATCAAAACCTATGCATTAATGAACTGTCAAAAATGATTTTGGAGAAACATCTTTTGCAAGACGTTTTTCAGCAGTTTGGTAAACTTATTTTTGAATACCGTGCATGAAATTACAATTAGAAAATAGATAATAAAGTTACGTAAAATATACCTCTTATTTTTGTTAGCATGTGTGCTCGGAATTCTTTCTCCCTCCTGAGCCAGGGATTTAACCTTTAGATTTTCAATCAGATATTAAATCGATTTATTGGGCCAAATAAGGAACAGTGACAGAAGCTACGGGCGACAATACTCGTATAAACGATTCCAAAGAATGATTCTTGGTTTACTTGTCATACTCTCAAGAAATATAGTTGACGATAGCATTCGTTTTTTCTCCTGATGAAGCAAAAAAGTCCATATTCATCGTGCCGCCAAATGTTTTCACCATTTCCGTGTTTTGAGTGGCTGTTTAAGGTGTCTTTCGGTTAAAGATAGATAAGCAGTATCGGTTCGAGACCGATAGCAGGGTGGGCGGATGTGGAAGGTCTGTTTGGGCTCACGAGAAAGCCTAGATCTAACTTATCAGTACGTGGGATGAGGGAAAATTCTGCGGATACCGCGAAAGAAACGAGGTGTTTCCACGTTGTTTGAGAGGTGATGGGAAGGGCGGGGTTTTTCGTGTCGAAATCTTCTCGGGAATTCAATTGCGTCACTGGACTAGCGTTACTTTCAACTTCCTTAATCTCGTCATAATTTCGATGTTTTCCCTGTGAAAAATATTTGATTTAACTTCTCTGCGGAAAGGTACTCTTATTGACTCATGGTCGAAACTAGCAGATGCATTGTGCTAAGTAAGTGACTGTGCTTGATGACATTTTAAACCGTATTATCTAAATATTTTTTTATTTCATTGATTGTTCAATGGATTTCATGTGAAAACCAACGATTTGAAATATGATTTTCTCGTAAATCGAGAGTAAGTATGTGTTGCCAAATGTCAAGTGTGTCGATGAGTTGAATGAGCAAATCTCTTTTTCTCTGAAGGCATGAACGTGAAATCAAACAATGGCACGTTTCTGCCATGCGCAATCACAATTGTTTTTCAGTGCAAATTAAGTAGAACTGACAATAAACTCGTCAATTCGATGACGAAAACTGTTCATGGAATATTATTTTTGCAAAAACATGCAAATTCTACAATCCTCTTCCTAGATACATGTACATCATATTTTTGTGTGATCGTAACAGACGATACATTAATAAAAATATCACAAATAATGGGCTCCATCTTGTAGCCACGTAACGGAAATGTTAAAATTATTTTGTTAAGTTTTAAAGCGGAGACAACGAATTGAATTGCCATCACTATTGCAGTCGGCCTTTTTTAAACGAAACTTGAGCATATTTCCCGGTAGACTTCAAGCCTATGAATTATTATTTCATTGAACTTTGCCTGAATAAAACGCCAGACGCTTATGTAGCGTTCTAATATTCGCGGATTCTTTGTCTTTAGATTACTTTTAACCGAATGATACCTTTTTTTCGCTCCGAAATATATAACCTCATCCCTTGATGCCGATGCGGGATTTCGAAAGAAACCCATTCTCAAAATGAACCAAGTGTGATTTGTATACATTTATGAGGATATATTATTGATTGAATAGGAAATGCTTCCATGCCTCCGAATGTTCACATTGTACATCCATGTTAACAGAAGAGCACTGTCTCAAATTAATGTATTTTCTCTCCGGACGCCTCTGGTGGTGGGTGCGCACCTTGGGACCCCGATAAGTCACTCTTGGTTTTTCATCGGGTTTCACAGGGGCCAAACTCTCCAGAGCTAAACCCCCCTCCCCTCCGCGGCGAAAGAACGTATACTGGGTATTTTTTCCCAAATGCGAGATCGTAGATTCATCCTTCGGAAATGTTTCGTGAGCTCCTCGTTTCAGTGCCCTGTTAACGGTCCCATTATGGTGTATGGAATGCTTATTTGCTCCTTAGAATTTCGATTACGGATCATGAATGAGCCTCGGAATAATTGATTTGGAAGTAATATCCGTTATTTCTATTAAAATCACCCTCAGAACAAGATTATTTGCCAATAAAAAGAGACGTTTCAGGCGTGATATGGTGAAATAACATGATTAAATAAAATTGGCAATTTTCCACAAAAATAAAAATTTATTAATACGACCGGTTTCGATGCAACTACATCATCATCTGGTAACAGTCATATTCTCTTTGTCTGCTATATATGTTGGAAAGCAAGTAAGGGGGGGGGAGGGTAGTGGAAAAAGGGGGGAAAAGAGAGGGAAGGGAGAAGGAAAGTGGGCAACGTGGGTGTCAATGGGGGTGGAGAAAGGTTTCGGGTGAGGAGGAAGGGTGAAAAATTAACCCCGTCCGGGAGACCTCACAGCTGGCTGGAAGGGTTGTCTCATTGAGGGTGGACAGTCGGTGCAGCGCCAAACTCCTAGGACCGTGGAGAAAGGGGGACCGGGGTTCCCTCTCCCCCGGCCGCGAAGATATCCATGCACAAAGAAGTGTGCGAAGAGGAGTAAAGGTTGAGGTCACTGTCTATATGGTTCCATGGGGGGGGGCGCAGGGAGGCGTGAAGGAGAGCCCTAGCGAGGGATTCAGGGTTGGGGTGGGAGGAAGGAAGGGGGAGAAAGGAGTGGGGACACAAAGCTTCACGCCTTCTTCGGGATAACATGGTCAGAGGGTGCACCGGAGGGGATGGGGGGGGGGGAAATTCCGAGATTTAAGGAGAGGAGATCACTGATCACACGTGCGTCGAGGGAAGGCGATGGAGAGGAGGGGGGAAGGTGAAGATGAGAATTGGACTTCGTTGATGAGGTCCAAGTCCTTCCGATGTAAAATTTCCAGCTGTTCCATGGCGTCCACGAGAATATGACTGTTACCAGATGACGATGTATTTGCAACGAAACCGGTCGTATTAATAAATTTTTATTTTTGTGGAAAATTGCCAATTTTATTTATTTATTTGCCAAGGTTCACTGCGTGTTATTCCATACTTTGGCTTCCAATCAAATTCGACTGGAGCCTATGAATTTCATTAATATCTACGTATAGTGTCCATTTGTCGCTTGCCCGTTCTATCTTCACTTATTTTCAGTATTCTCTTTCTATAATTCCAGTCCAGCGCTTAAAAAAATGGTCTTGATTCGATTTACCCTCTGATTTTAAATGCGTACATTTAAGACAATCGAGCAGCGACCCCCTCATCTGATGGCTATGCAGTCCTGTAGCCACGGGAGTAAACTGATTCTGAATCATATTTTGAATTGAGAGTAAATTGTGAGTCGAAGCACTCTTCAACCGTTTTTTACTCACAACCGACTCGAAACATGATTTTGCGCAATCGGGGAGCATTACATTAGTTAATCTGTCGACAGACATACGGCCGCGATTGCGAAATCGAGTAACGGTAGTAAGTGCCGGCACATATCTTTCAAGGTAGAAACGTCTGTTGTTGTTTTTTAAACATCTGTGCTAATACAAGGCAACCGCTCTTAAATTCTCCAATTTCCTGCGCATTAAAGGTGTTAACGTAATGCTGGTGAATGGTGCATTTATGCAAAGATAGGGGTCTATTTATTGCCGTAATTTCCGGCGCGACCAAGTAATGAATACGTCCTAAAAGGTCTCTCGCTGGGATTGGGAGGTACCGTTCTCTTTATTTAGGCATTGCTTATATCCCCCCAGCATTTTCAAACCGAATATTGGTTGACTGTTGCCCTCCACTCTCGTCTTTCTAGCATAGCTCACGCCCTCGTGGTTCCTCCATCGATCACCCTTCTTCACACCTAGTCCACGTTTTCGTCTCTAGTGCCGCCTCCCCTTCTAATGTTTCCCAACAATTCATTATATCTCTGGGCGTGGCTTGTCCATTTGGTCCTTCGCTTCCGTAATCCGCACCATATTTCCTTTCTACTCATGTTTACCCTTCTTCATTTCTTTCTTGTTTTACCATTTGCTCTTCAGCATTGGCCAACTTGCCTATGATTGATAAGGCGTCAAACTCAACAGAAATGTTTTCAATTATTGCTTCCTTGTTTCTAAAATTAGCGTCCGTCCTTGAACAAAGTAGTTACTTCTTCGAGATAAACTCTTTCCTGGCTGGAGCTATTCTCCGCTTACGAGTTCCTTCCATCCGAGGATACGAGCCTTCCGAGACACGTGAACAATTCCATCTGTGGTAAATTTTTCTCCTCTTACGATTTCAGTGTTATTCGTGCTTACTTTCTTATCCTAACTCTGAAGTACTTTGTCCATCGTGTTCGATGATTCCTGCAAGTCTTCTGAGCTCTCTCCTTTTACGTACTGCGATGTCGTCTGCGAAACCGAGCATGTTCATTTCTTTCTCATTCGCCTGAATTTATTCGATGCCTAATACATCTTTTTGAAATCGCTATTGCCTCTGCTGACTAAATGGACGTGTGTTGAATAATGCTGGAGATGGAGATCCGGGTCTACTTCTTTTACTTGCATTTGCCTCTATTATTCTTTCAACTTTCGCTCTTCTCCCAGTATCCTTAGATATTATGGCCTCCCTCAAACTTCTGTTCCTTCTGAATAAACGTTGGTTTTCTTACTTTTCCTTCTCTATCCTTCGATTGATTACACCTGTCACAAAAATATGCAATTGGACAAATCTGATTACCAATATCAGTGTATCAAAGTTTACTTTAAATATCATTGTATTGAGATGAAACTAAGATGTGCCATGATAAGAAATCGATTATTACGAGTATGTAATCTACCGGTTATGGTAAGTTTTGGATGGGCACAACTACCAAATAAATATTTTGTTTCTCCTAGCCAAACACAACCCAACATCCTACTCTACATCAGGTCTCTCTTCATCTCTGAGTACTTCCTTCCTCCCTTCATCCCGTCCAACATCCCTATACTATTCCTGCCATTTCCTCACTTGCCTAACATTCTCCCCTCTATTACAGTCTTCAAAATTTCACTACCGATCAATACGACCTTCATCCATTTTTCCTACCTCCTAATGATTCCTTCCAACAACTCCATCTCCTCCCCCACGATACCTAGCACTTCTTCATTTGTTTTCCTTTCTGTGATAGGCATTCATGTGCACAAAATGCAGTGGGTATACGACGTTCTAGAGAAGTGTACGTATGTGGTGGAAACAGAAGAGATGCGATGAGGAATAAGTATGCTCTGAAAGAATGTGGATTTGATATACCGATAGGAGGCAGGGAAGAATTGGTTTTTGTGATTTTTCGGCCACCTTGAGGGAAACGAATGTGATTTGAATCAATACGAGTTGAGAAAAGAGTGCAAGGTTTGACAGAGAGGGAGGAGTCGCGAATGAATATGGTCGGTAAGGCTCTCATGAGAGCCTGGCGAAATTTCCTGCAGTAAACGATGAAGGATTTCTTTGACCTTGCCCACCCCAAAACGGAAAGAAAGAATCGAAGGAAAGGTGTGTGTGTGTGTGTGAGTCCATTGCGGTAATGTTGAGCTGCGCTAGTAGGGGAACTGACGTGATAAGACACCGACAGTCCCATCTTGCGGAGAAAGATCAAGCGGGTTCCTTTCCTGGGAATGGCCGAAGGTCCCGATTTATTCCCAATATGGATCGAAAGTGGGCGTGCTAGCATCTTACAACAGCACATTTCGCTGCGGGGAGGGATTGGTCGCCGCCTACCGCCCCCTTCACTCACAAGTTCAAAATCCATTGACAGGCACCGAAGCGAGTTGCTTTTCCTGCCCTTCGTCCCCTACTTTCCATGCCAGTCACCGGAAGACTTTCCTCACGAAATACGTGCCTCCGAGAGAATCCTCTGCACTGGTTTTCTATGACTGCTGGTCATCCATGGTATTTCTCCATGTATTGGTGATTGGTGAGGATATCGCAGAATTAAATCATATTCAGGTTGGACTTAAAAAGTGGGTTCTTTAATCAGTGGCCCCTTCCATCCTCAGTCCCATAAATACTACGGTATCTACTCCAATAATAGATACTACATGTACAATCACCTCCCTATACGATATACAGTACGATAGCGCCATACATCATGAAGAGATTTGCGAAGGCGGTAGCCAGTGAAATTTAATCTAGATTAAAGGTGTTAATGCTTGTTTATTTGGATTACTGGTTAATAAATCACAATCCAGTTGGAAAATGAATTCGAATTTTTCGGAAGGGGAACACATTTGGTAATCTTTCTTCCTCAGGACTGCTTACCACTTCTTAATTGGGGAGATTTGACGTATTTGTCCGAAAGTAACATACCATAATGGTTAGAGGGGAATTCCTTCAACCGAAAGAGGGAGATGCATCATTCACAGCCGGTCGTGGTGGTCCGGTAAATCCTATAAATCAGTGGAAGTTCGATTGTTACCGGAAAAAAATATGTATTCCATCCACCTTACCCGCCAAATCGCCGGGAGTTTTATTCATTTCCTTAGCTCAACTTAAACTCAGGAGTGGTCAGGGATCATTACGACTGTATTGAATGTGATCCAAGGTGACGGTATGCGGTCGGTTAACAAATTGCTGGAAAAACGTTCGGCTACCGTTGAGAGAGTCTCGGCTGACAGCCGGATGATGCCTCTGGACATCCCAAGCTAAGAAACCCAAGCGGCGTGACTTTCTGAATTGACCAGAACTTCGTGGGAGACCGCAGGCGGCTAAGAACTGCCCAGGCCTCGCCGGGATGAATTTTTACTCACCCCACAGCGTAGCGGAAATATTCAAAAGTCTTGGTAAAAAAATGAGCATGGCGTTAGCTGGATTCGTGAAACCATTCACTTTCGAGGGTTCTGGTTGTATTTTGAACGGCTTGGAAAGGGGTCGGAGTTGGCTTAATTCTGGAGCATGTGTGTTCACGCTCACTGTGAGTAGGAAAAATGTCCCACCGACGCGTAATTGAACATTTTCCAGGGCAGCAAAACTCACGAAGCAAGGAAGAATCATCTCAAGTGGGTATTAAACCAAAGGTCAATTTCCCACAACTCTTCACACTTGTTCTCTTCACAGCTAGCATCTTAATGACTCCATAACGTTCGGGCTACTCAGGATAATCAGGTTAACATGTCTCGTTATTGCATGCTAAGTCTCATGTTCTGTAAGGCTATCAGCCTGTCATATACTCAGTTTTCTTAAATCCCCTTTTAATTTAAAATTTTAGTTGGGCTGGTATTAACTGAAGAAAGCCAACGTTTTTAGTCTAAATTGGCTCACCGATTTATTCTCGTGCATTTCGAATCCGAGGAGTTTAATGCAGTCGAACGTCACTTGCTTGGACCGCTCGGCGACGCAGCACATTCTATGTTCCCATAACAGATGTTAAGGGACGGAAGCCAAAGAGGCTCAAAATTACGATCACAGTTCTTCTAGGCATGTTGTCGTCGAGAATTCAGACGATTAATTGTTAGAGGGGACTCGAGGGTTACGTAACAGCTACCTTGCCAACACTTCTTGCAATCTTCCGTGGCTAACAGCAGAGTCGAGTGATTTATACTGGAGTTCCTGGAATGCACGCCATGGAAAGTTAATGCGCATCCACCAGCGGTTTATTGGATAAAATTTCACCTCTTCTCATTGAATTTCGCTAATACCATTCCAAAACGGAGAAGTTGGAACCTCAGACCGACAACAGCGGGCATATTTTTTGCCATTGTAACAGATTAACCTTTCTACTGTAAAGATGATGATGAAACTTCGAAATTCATGGATAAGATTAGGAATATTTTTCCACTAATTCCGTTAGAAGACACTCCATACTTTCTCCAATGTTTCGATTGGCATGGCACCGTGCTCCAGGAAAATGTCTCTTTTCAGTCCTAGTTTTGAGGTGATGTGATGTCTGCCTGAAATATTCAGATTTCCCTGTGAGGACATAGTGTTTGCGGTCGAAAGACTGATTCCATTAATTTCTTTCGTTTGCTTAAACTGTAATGGCGTTGTGAAGTATCGTATAAAATGTACAATTTACAGTTAATGATCGTAATTTACAATCATAATTTTCAAATGCATAATGATCAAAATGGCACCTTCCATGTACCAGAAGAAGGGTTATCCATTACCGAAATTGCATCTGCTACCAAAGAAAGAAGGCGGACATATTACGTAAACTGAACAAATAATTTATTTCGTACATAACAGATCATTCCAGTTGACTCTGAATTTCATTTTAGCTCCCTGAAGAAAACTCATCTACTTAAGATGTCTATTAGTTGCCTGGACCCCTGGTGTGCAACCATATAAACATACTCCTACAAGAAGAAGAGATGGCTCGAGGGAGCATGATTTAGCAAAGAAAATTGATCAGGCATTGATCAAAATACTCCTATAAAAAACAATGGATTTGAAGAGTTTTTTCTTTGAATAATCTTTCTCTTATGACTTCAGTGAGACTCAGCGTATAGAAACTTGCACTTTATTAGCAATCAAACTCTATTTAAGAAGTCATCTTGTGTTTAATAGTACACAAGGTGGATATGTTTCGACACAGTTGAAGCAGCACTTTAGGATGAGGCATATACGTTATGTAATGTGTCCTCTGTGAGAAGACCTAAACTATCCTGAGGTATGCGTTAGACAATCATTTGCGAGGGATTAGGGAAATAATGACAGGGACTTAGGACTTAGACTTACTAACCCACAGGATACTGAGCCTTTCAACTGTACCAAATAATTTCTCTTCCGTATTATCATATTTCCCCATTTATATCTCGCAATCAAGTAAGCATGAACCAAGGATGACATCATTAGTATCATATTCTCTTTCTATTAGTGATAGAAACCTTGCCGGACAAAATAAGAATATTTTTACTATCTTCTCTCGTGTTAGAGCCAAGAAGATTGCAACTGCCAATTCGTCATTAGGAAGGTGTGAATGTCGAGTTAGTGAAAATTTCATCGAAGATACTTGTAATTTGAACTTTTCAACTCCCTCTTCATTGAGGTTAAGAATAAAGTTTATTTAATAAAATTCTAAATGAATTGAAACTCGCACATTGCGTTACTTTTAGATTGATCAGACGGAAAGTAGTGCGAGGAGCGTCCATTTCTCAATGAGGCGCCTGCAAGGTGTCTGACCCCAGTGGGGTGGCCGTTGAAAGATGGTGTCACGTTAAAAAATCTTGAGGAAGACAAACAGAAACCAACTCGATTACTTCTCCCAAGCAATAATTATGGAACCAAATATGAAAATGAGTCCTAGTAACCACAGGACTCAAGCCCATTGGGTTGGGTGTCATGCCATAATCAATGGAAGGAATGAGTAAACTATGCAAACAACTAGAGAAAATTATTTCCATTGAAATACTAGCAGATTTGAAGAATGGCTTAGTGTAATTCAGGTTTTAGAATGTTTATTTCGTGTTGTTTGGAAATGCGTAATGGAGGAGGTTATAAATGTAGTAGAGCTTCGGCATTGGATCTAACAGATTCCTATCTTGACCGGTGGACTACTTTTAATCAGCGGTGTCGCCAGCATAATAGGATTGCAGGGGCAAACTAACGGCATTTGACCCACCATTCATGTGACTACTGAACATTTAGGTACATGAAATGAACTGAGCAGAATTGCAAAATAATATTGTTTTTTTTTCGAGTTGTTTGGTTAAGGTATTCTCACACATCTTCTTATAGAGGCACAAGATAAATAAGTTACACATACAAAATCCTGTTTAGAATCCATCATTTATAAGACTAGGTTTTAGACAGTCGACACACCCCGTCGCCACTAATTTCAAACGTATTTTTTATTGCGTAACTAAACAAAATTCTTTTGTAAATACGTTTTTCATGTACGTCACGTGACTCGCGTACTCGCGTCTCGTGAACTCTTCGCGTACTGTGCATGCGTGGTATGGATGTACTCCCTGCCACACACCGTACCGGTGGTAGGGGTATCATGAAGATTTGGGCGTAAGACTCTAATGCTTCAATTTATTAAGTAAACAATACCTGAATATATAGGAAAGTGTCAGAAAGTGGTCAATGTACGAGTTGCTGGCCAGACATCTCCAAAAAGAAAGTTAAGTGGTCAGTTTGCATCACTAAATCATATATTTTTGGAGCGAGATTTTCTTGAGAGGAATGTATAAAGTGACTTAGACTGTAAGGAGAAGTTGTGGAGAGTATCAGATCAGAGAGCAAGTTAAAGGAGGGTAGGAATTATGGGGGAGATGGGTGGGTAGTTGAAGATTGGAAAGGAATATTTGAGAGGTCGTAGGAGTGTAAGACTGAAGAGGAGGAAGGAACTGATGACAGGGACATTTGGTAAGAATGTTAAGAAAAAACTAGTTAAAACTTTGGCATGGAGTATGGTTTTGTGCGGCTCCGAAACTTGACCGATGGAGAAAAATGATCGGCATAGATAGGATATTTTTGAACAGTGGATGTGGAGAAGGATGGAAAAGACAAATGGACAGATAGAATATCAAACAAAGGAGAAACTATGTATGATGGGGAGGAGATAGCATTGTTGGGATTTATCCAAAGGAGGCAGGTAAGGTAGATGCTTAGCATTTTGATTGGTGATGGAATGCTGAAGACTGTGATAGAGGGGATGACGTTAGGCCAGTGAGGAGGAAAGGGATTGGACGGAATGAAGAGAGATAAAATGTATGTGTAATTGAAGAACAGAGTAATGTAGAATGTGGCGTCAGGTTCTGTCCTGTTAGACAAGCTAAGAAATACAGCGATGATCAATCTGTGCCCATCCAAAACCTACCTTAAAGACATTAAAACAACTGAGGAGAAGAGAAAATTAACTTCTGGGAGAAGCTTGTGGAGACGTTCGTTTAATATCTGTTGGAATTATATCAGGATAAGGAATTGGGAAGTGTTGTAAAAAAAAAACTTTCAGAGACAATAAGAAAGATAAAAGCGAACTGGAATGTATTGAGAGGAGACGGTTTGTTAAAAAAAGTTATTGAATAACCGAAGGAAAGGGGTAGATGAAGAAGAGTCAAGATGGTGCGTTTCCTGGGAAGATATGGTGAAATGACAGAGGAAAACTGGCGGTGGTAAAGAAAGTGGCAAAATGGTTGCTTAGCCTGCTTAAGAAACGAGATGGTCTATGCAAGAGATGTATTCAAAAAGTAACGGGAATTTTGTAATTTTGCATAAAGCTCGGTATAGTGCACCATAATTTATTGCCATAAGGTCAAACGATCAACAAAGAGCACTCCTTGCAAGTTCAACGCCGTTTGCGTGCAGCAATACGAAACAACCACCTATATTTGTGGCGAAACAATTCATGGCTTTTGCATTACCACGATAATGCAGCTGTTCACGCCGCTCACTGCTTGTTGTTGGTGAATGTTTGACCGAAAACAGCAATGATGCCCCAGCCTCCATATTCGCCAGAAATGGCCCATGTGACTTTTTTGTTCCCAAAAATAAAGGCAGCCTTTGCACAAGCCTAGATGAAAAACGCATCGTTGAGAGAGCTAAAATCCATTCAAAAGATCGAGTTCCAGGAGTGTTTCGAGGATTGGAAAAAGCGATGGTATAAGTTTACAAGATAATATCTAATTGGGACGACTTCGAAGGGGATAACAATGATGTAGATAAATTCTTTCCAAATAACTTTAATTCCCGTTATTAATTAACCACATCGCGTTAACAACCGTGAAACTGGATGTACTCCAGCGATACCCTGCAATAGGGAAATGATCTTTTGTGACAACAAGAAAAATCAACTGCTAAAATCCTCCTAGCGTACACTATTCTTCATTTCAGAATTCTAAGATCATCCAGAAGGACACCTCTCGTCTTACGAACATAAAATTAGCCGTCGGGAATTCCTCTTAAATAGACACTTTTTCATTCGCAACCTCAAGGGACCAGAAATTTTAAAAAGTATGTGCACGATGGATAAAAATTTTACTTACTTTTGGATTTTTTGGATTTGGATGGATTAAAATGTTGCTTACAGCCACAGCTTTGCATTTATATTTTTATCCATATCTTTTTGTGAGTTTCAATGCTCAATTCCAAGGTTTTGCGACCATAAAGATAATAGTTTTAATTTAAAAATGTTTGGAATAAAAATAGATTTATGGACAATTTCGGGATAGGTGATGTGCATTATTAGTAAACATGTGAGATGGTTTGAAAAACAAATAATAGTGCTAATACATAAAAATTGCCATGTGTGTTATTTCCTCCCCATCGTTTTATTATTCTTTTTGGATGATATTCGGGCATATTCTTAAAAATTTCACGATTTCAACATTAAACAATGAACAATATCTATAGTACATTCTGAGACTTACTTAATTTTTCACAAACAGCATTAGATAGCTTGGGGGCAAGGGCGAAGCAGTTGTTTCTTTGGAGAAATTATTTTTGAAATTACGTGCTAACTAATGGCGAAAGATAATCCATCGTCACCAACTGTTATCATAAACTTTATATTGAACATTGACGGCTCACTTCATATTCTCTCGGGGAGCCACATAATATACCCACGACCTTCGGACTGAATGCACGAATTTTATGCTCGAAAATAGCGTCGGGTGTGCGTTACCTTACGTAACACGGCGACCACAAAGCGTCTGTCGGTTCGTCTCCCTTCCGCCCCACCGCAACCGGGAAATTCGAGGAAGCGTCGCGCTCACATGTGTATGTCTTCTGCATTCTTAATTCTTCCTTCTCGAATTTTTCCGAGAGACCCCGAAAGGTTGGGTCGAATTACTGACGCCCTCGACAACGTAGGGGTGGCTCAAGGGGATCAGGGGACAAGAGGTTAATAACCCGCGCAAGAATAAGTGCGGTCAATACGAAGCGGGGGAAAAGCTACATCGTACATATGGAGAAGTACTAGGCATCGAGTGGGTGGGTGAACAGCGTTTGAAATTCAACTCCTTTTTACCCACACTGCCCCTTAACTTTGACTTCAATTGTTTTTAGTTGTCATTTTCATATCACTTCAGTAATTGGCCACGCAATTAAACAAGTAGGTTTCGGCTTTTAATAATGTGAGTGAAGTGTGACTTGAGCCAGCTAGAACGTAATATGACATGGCCATCTTATTTCTGAAAAATACAAGGGGAACGAAGAGGTTCATTTTATGTATCTGCAATAAGAATATTGAATTTTATATGATCACATTATTACCCTAATGATGTTTAAAAAATAAAAAAGCATTACCATCTGTTCATGAAGTATTTATGCAATTAATTTCCAATATTCTCTCCAACCCAGTCATTTTTTACTAGTTTTTATTGTAGAAGTTATTATTACTTCTTCACCTTCTACTATGTTCTACCCCACTTTGTCTAAAATGACTATTCCTTTCCTCTCTCTTCCACACTTATTTAATGTTTTCCCTTCTGTCGTGCTGGGGGACCTAAGAGAGAGGAGAGTGTTACGCAATCAAAAGGAAGGAGAACAAGAAGTATTTTAGATGGTGTGAAAGTAAGGTAGAAAGTATGATGAGTGGTTGAAGCTGAAAATAAAACAGGGTACAATGTGCCAATGTTGTGTAGCCGTGCGTTGTCAATGTTGCATAGTCCAGATAAATCATAGAGCATTGAGTTTTCCCCTGAGTTTGCACATACAGAGTATTTACAATTATTTGTTATAGCTAATCTTATGATTGAGGTAGGCCTTGAATGGACCCAAACTACCAAGCAATTCTCTTATCTCTAACAACAAAACACAACTCAACATCCTACTCTACAAGAATCCCCTCTTCAACTCCATATACTTCCTTTTTCCCTTCATCCCATCCAACATCCCTACCCTATTCCTTCCCCTTCTTCGTTTGTTTAAAATTCTCCCCTCTTATCACAGTCTTCAACATACCATTCCCAAACAATATGCTTTCCATCCATTTCTCCTATCTCCTTATGAATCCTCCCAGCAAACAAATCTCTTCCTCCCCACTATGCCCAGCACCTCCTTATTTGTTTTCCTTTCGGTTCATTTAACCTTCTCCATCCTTCTCCACAGCCACATTTCAAAAGCCTCCAAACTACATCTATCTATCATCCTGCTTCAGTGATCATATTTCCTCGCTGTACATAACAACTCTCCTTATCAAAATTTTAATAAGCCTTTTCTTAACATCCTTATTCAATATCTCTGTCATCAACTCCCTTCTCCTTGTGAAAGCCTTTTTGCCTAGTGGAATTCTTCTCCTTACATCTCTACTACTTTGACCATTTTGATCCAAAACACTACCGAGTACGTAAAATTTTCCACCTGCTCTAGTTTTTGCCCTCTTATTTTAAAATTTAGCTTAGTCTTTCTCTTTCTGGAAAGTCACGTAACCTCTGTTTTATTTAAATTTATTCTCACCCATATCTTTCGCACTGAATTTCTAATTCACTCAGCAATGCCTACAACCCCTTGGCTAACTGACAAACTAAAGCTTAGATAAGTTGAACAGCACAGGTGCTAATGGATAACCCTGTCTTACTCCTCTTCCTAACACTGGCCGTCCAGACTTTCCATCCCCCACTTATACCTGACCAGTCTGAGGCATGTAAAGGTTGCGGATTAACCTCCTACCCCTCCAATTTACTCCTATCCCTCAAATCTACTCCAATTTTCTGCAAAACACTCATTAGTTTTTCACCATTCACTCTATCAAATGATTTTTTGAAACCTGTGAAACATGCAAATACATCCTGATTGTATTTTATGTTCCTCTCTATTAGTGATCTTATTACTCCAATGGTATCACATGTGTCTCTCCCCTTCCTGAACCCAAATTGGTCATCTCCTAAGTAATCATTTGCCTTGCTCTCCATCCTATTGTTGGTGATCCTGAGAACCACTTTAGCTACGTTCAAATTCAAGAGTATTGTGTGTACAAATTTTAATCCCTTTAACCCCAGAACGGTAACAAGGGTGAAAAAACACCCCAGAGCAAGTTGAAATCTCCCGCCAAATGAAAATGGCTTACATTTACAACTTGGAACCTTTACCATAATTCACATCAATCAATGTGCCACAGGATTCTACATTAAAAAACAAAAAAATAGCCCCATTAGGACTTTCATAGTCATAATGGTTATGAGATACAAATTTTTGCAAATTGTCACCAGAATGATCTTATTGCATATTGAGTAATTCCATATATGCTCTGTAAAAACGTAGTTATATATATTTGATTACCAGAGGTTTTCTTCACCCATTAACTATTTCTATCAATTTTTTGCAGGTGCCTTATCTTATGCTGAGTTGGGAACAATGATCCCATTGTCTGGTGGAGAGCATGCATACTTCATGGTTGCATTTGCAGATTTACATCCATTTTGGGGTCCTTTACCTGCGTTTATGTTTGATTGGCTAACAGTTGTATTAATGAAACCATCATCATTAGCTGCCCTTAGCCTCAGCTCAGCTGAATATATTGTTGCTTCCTTCAAAAGTAATGATGTCAGTCTTGAAGAAGAATGTGAAAGTCCTTACCTGGATATTTGTCGCAAATGCCTAGCTGCAGTTTGCATTGGTAAGTTGGTTTTACATTTTAATGACAGTTAATTTGATAGATTTAGATTGGGATTGCCTTTTGGGGCATTATTTTTACCTCTCTTCTCTATAATGACCAGAGTGTAAACTCCAGACTAGGTAGAATAATTAATGGTGTTCCCAAACCCAATTTAATTGTGCTCCACTTGAGATGTTGGCACTTTATAGGAGGTTATTACCAACTATTGAGTCTCTCTATATTTGTTTTTCTTTTTACACCTCATCCTAATCACCTGCCTATCCTTAATTAAAGTAAAGATATGAGTTGTCTGATGAATCCCACAGTTCCTGAGCTGACAATTAATGGAAAGTAAATTATGGCATTAGAGGCCAATGAATCCTACAAATTGGAAATGACCAGCATTACAATTTTTATTTGTATTGTACATAAGGGGCCACTTCTGTCACCTCTGAAGATAAAGGACTCAAAATATAGCCTTAACTTGGTTCCAAAAGGTACCAAGTCAAAAGTTTTTAAAAAAGGAATTATTGATGTCATCATATGCAGTATTGATTTCATGAAAGATTTTGACTTGGTTAATCACATACTTTTGTTGATTATGTTAAATTCTTAGGTAACTGAAGGCTTTTTGTGCAACTGGATTAAATCTTATTTATATAATAGAAAACTTCCTGTCAAGTTCAAATCCTATGAATCTAGTTCTTTTCATGGTACTTGCAGAGGTTTCCAAGGGTTATATTTTGGTCCTCTTTTATTTGACTTTTAAGTAGTAACAATGGTGATCTTTTACAACCAATCTTCATTCTATTATTTTTTGATGATTTGAAGCTGTTTCATACAATAAAAACAATAAATGATGATGTATCCCTTCCCTATTTGGATTGCAAAAATGATGTGACCCAAAGTAATTATCATTAAACTTTCAAAAAACATTCCTCAATAACACTTCATAAAAACCTATCCCCTGTACTCTTCCATCATCAATTTGGTCATAATCCTGAAGCCAGTTTGATAAATTGCAGGATTTAGGTATGCTTTTTTATTATTTCACTCTATGTATCTTACATAAAGCTAATAGAAACTTTGGCTTTGTGCATAGTTAAAAAAATTTCAATTCCCATTGACACTTTTTGTCCCAAAATGTCAATTATTATTAAAAGTATTTTTAATGGAAAAGGAAATTTACCAAGATTGCCTTGAGTAGGCTTGGCTTGCCAACAGTGTCCATTCACCATCATAACAGGTTGTGTCACTTTAAAATCTAATATCATTGCAGAAATACAAGGAAAACTCTAGCATAATATTTTTGAGTTACTTATTGAATATTGAGGTTGATCCATGTCAATATATAATTAACATAGTGAATCATAAGACTGATGCAATGAAAATACTCTAATTAATTTTAGGATTTCTCTGTATAATGTAAGAAATAAGCAACTTATTGAAATTGATTTTCATGGTAAAAAAATAATCATTTACCTCTGCTGTAAATATTATGATCAGGGATGCAAATTATATTCTCTCTATTGCCATAAGTAACTATTATTTCAGCAAGATTATGCATAATGCCATTCATTATGAAATCTTTTTGTATCTAATGTTGATAAATGATATCATTATTACCTTGAGAATTGTATGTGTATGTTACTCTATTAACATACTGGTTTATCTTTTAGAGAAAATGTTCTAATTATAGCAAAACATTTATGTGATACATAGAGTGTCTTTATGATACTGTTCTTTAATTATATTTGTAAATGTATATATTGTCTTAAATAAATTATAATTATTATTATTGGTTCGCAGTATATGTCATTGGGGACTAGGGAATGTATGCCTTATATTTTTTTATTCCAGTTTCAATATTTTGTTGTTTTGGCCTTCAAATTATAAATTAAGGATATTTTGTATGCCCTTGGGTTTTTCTGTATTTTCCTGAGATCTTCAACTTCGATCATGGCTTAATATACAGCATAGGTGTTAAAATGGCTCCTAAATGCTTAATTTTCTAATTATTTGTAAGCATTTATTGACTGCAGTGAACTGTGGCCATTGATTTAATTCCAAAAATAAACAGTGGGATAAACCAATCAGTTCTCATTGATGAACTTTAAATTCACCCCAAATTATGTGATGCATCACTCAATTGCTTTGCCACTCTCTAACAAATGTTTTGTGCACAATAATTGTCCATAATCTAGCCAATTAATAATATTCACATTTAGCATTATGAAAACCATTGTCTTTTACTGGCACAAAAAGAAATGCCAATGCAAATAATAATTTTAATGCTGCTACAGTGGGAACTATCACTCTGTATTTCAGGGTGTATCAGCCTGTCCCTAATGAATCATCTGCCATGTCTCTTTACCTTTTCCTCCCCATGTCAATCTACAACCCTTCCTTCCCAACTTGAGGGTGACAGGACATAGCCTTGTGGCAATGGGTGGATATCACTGTGCTGCAAAGATACCTGTCTTAACTTGTGCACTATTGAATTTTTAGTGTTGTTTTAAATAAGTCTTGCTTTTTGTGTTCTGTTCTAGGCATAATCTGCTTTGTTAACTGCTACAGCGTTAAATTGGCAACAAGGGTGCAGGTGAGCTTCACAGTAGCTAAGCTGGCCGCCATAGCAGTCATCGTTGCTGGGGGAGCCTACATGCTCTCCCTAGGTGTGCTAAAAGATATAATATTAGTAGCTTTTGTTCATAAGTTATTAATACTCTGCTCTATCCCAAGTTTTATGTCAAACACAATTCATATGAAATATGGCACAGCTGGGCAGAAATATGACACAGGGATGCATGCCTGAATTAAAAAGATGAGGAAATTTTACTATGCACAAAAAAAATTCTAGGACTCATTTCAAATCATGCTGACCCCATAATATATCCTGTAATTTTCAAAGGGTGAATGTTTCAGTAATTCAGAAACATTTTGTGCCCGATTGTCTATTTCTTGTGGTTTGAGAAACATGAATTCCAACCAACAGTTGTAACTTCAGTTAAACTGAAAAAATTAGGGGTGAACAAGCGGTAAAATATTGGAAAAATTACAATTTTAAAATCAAAATATCTGTAAATGTTTACCTAATATTCTAGTAATTTAAATATATTGAATGGGTACAGACATTTGATCAACTATCACAACTCTACACCACAAACTATAACTATAAACTACAGCAAAAGACTTTTGGTAAAATATTCATAAGTTACAATTCATTTGAAAAGTTTTCCCCAACATTAAACCTAACAATAAGTATAATATCATCATAATTTTTCACTTAATATAAAATTGACTCTTAGTCAAGTAAAAAGCTGATATTTTCCAAAAAAATTTCAATATTCTCTGGCAAGTTGGTGTCAATTGGTTGGATACTAAATTCAGAGGAACCACGGCTGGGCCAATCATGAAAACTGTCTGTGCATTTGACCTGGCCGAAGGCAAGTCAAATTAATTCAAGGAAAGTGAGCACATTCTGCCCTCCAGAGTCACAGGTTCATCTTGTTTGTCTGAATATTTTCATTTGCTAATGGCTGTGCACATGAATTTCATAAACTTGATAAATTGTTTGAAGCCTCTGACAGAGGTTTTTAGCCAATTGAAGAGAGATTTTCAACCTTATGATAGTTGTTATGACAAATAGGAATACAAGTGCTTAAGTCTTCCCTTGAGTTCATAAAATTATATGTAAATGATTTAAATTTGCACTAAATTGTGCTGAAAAAATCTTTTTTAATGAGTATAATTTCACCGCACAAGATAAGACAATTCTGTTGAGATCATATGTATAAATTATATAGTAGGTATATTGGTGCTTGATGTGCTCCCTTAAAAAAAAAATCCTTCAAAATAATCCCCCCACTTGGTCCTTGGTGACATACTCTGTTTCAATCAAGGCACTATTTACCAGGAATGATATCTGAAATTGCTCATAGTCCTTTGATATTTTGGGTTTAGCTAAAAGTTTCAAAGCCCCTTAATAGACATTCTAACATGATTGATGAAACTAAAAGTCCTCATGTATCATTATTATCAGGATTAAGCATGAAAAAAGCCTTTCTGAATGTTTTTCATCAATGGAAGCTTAGTCAAATCACTTCAGTATATTACCCCATTTATGATAAGAAGTTTGTCTGTCACAATACTTTTTCTCCATTTAAGCTGATAATTCATAAAAATGATTGCTTATTATTTGTTGCCAAATAGAAATTCACAATGCATTACATCAAATCATAAAAAAGCATCAGGAAGCGATATTTATGCTATCATATCCAAAGCATTAGAGGGGTGTTTACCTAATGGATGGTCTGACACTCTCCTATCTCCTGTCCCCTGTACAGAAATCTAAGAACCTGTTGCATTAAGTTCCTTAATTGCAGGATAAAGAAATTTAAGGGTTTGCTGATTGTTAACAGTTGTTTGAGGTAAATTTAATTTTTTAAGTTCTCCGTCAAGGTCAGTGAATGCCACAATGTATAAAAATTGAATTAAAAAAAGAGAATTTTTGGTCAAATTCAATCTGTGTACACCCACTGATACATGGAATTCTCAAGGAATATCCACATTAAAAAGACTTAGCACTTTTCCAGAGATTTTTATGGTAAGGTACAACACGTTTCACCAACTTGCAGCATCATCAGGGACAAATTTTCTTAACAAACAGTGCAAAAATATATACCCTCAGGACAGAGTGGGGGCAGGGAGGGGAAGCAGAGCCTGAGAGGGGTGGACACGATCAGGTGGATTGGAGGGTTGGCTTTATCATTTCCAGGCTAGTTTCTTGGAAAAGAGTGGGTAGGGGGATGATACCTGATGATGCCACAAGTCGGTGAAACGCATTATACATAACAATAAAAATCTATGGAAAAGTACAAAAATACAAAGTCTTTTTAGTATGGATAATAAATACTTCCACAAACTGAACCCTGAAACAGAACAATATATTCTCTCAGAATTATCTATTATGCATTCAATTCTGTCTTCATTTAGAGAATTGAAAGTTTCATGAAAATTAATTAGATTTCTGTAATGGAATCCACTTTTAAATTGCATCCTAGATTTAATCACCGAAAGGTTAACCAAAGAAATCATATCAAAATGAATAAGAAACATAGAATTTGAAATTTTTTCTTTCTTTCAAGGACACACACAAAACTTGACTCAAGGATTTGGTAGCGGTACAACCACAGTAGGTGGGATTGCAAGCGCATTTTACAGTGGTCTTTTTGCATATGATGGCTGGTATGAATAATATGTATCTGTATCTTATTTAATGGCTATGAGAGGTTACACTGAATCCATTCAATAAATATTCACTTCTCTTTTTAAGGAATAACCTGAACTTTGTCACAGAGGAGCTGAAGGATCCTTTTCGGTAAATATATGAGTTTAAATTATATATATACATGTGTGTGCACTAAACCACATATTAGCTGTCTGATGGCATGTCCTAAAACATTATTTCTCTCCTTAGAAATTTACCAAGAGCTATCATATCAGGAATTCCAATAGTGGCAACAGCATATTTGCTGATCAACATTGCCTACTTGTCCGTGATTCCTCCAGAGCATTTAGCAGTCACTAATACAGCAGCTGTGGTAAGACATTCCAATTGATTAAGTGATAAAGAGAGGAATGCACAAGCATACTTCAGAATCAACAAATTGTTTCTATTGAGTCTTGCTTCAGAGGCATTGTTCAGAAAATTTGTGTGGGAATGCTTATATACAGGGTTTTTAAGGTATATTGTGTCATTTCATTAATTCATTACAGCATTACACTTTATTTCAAAACAAAATTTACGCTTTTGACAAGCTCAACCATACTCCAGCAAGGACTCATCACCAAATAAAGGACAGAGCTTCAAAATTTGACTATAACATAATTTAATACTGATCATATGGGTTCCATTGCAAAAAGTAATATTAAATGGTCCATGCAGTTTCACCCTAAGGGGGAATGTTAATTTCCCATATGGTAATAGAACAATTGATATTTTGATGTATAGGCTGCAATTCTTTTGGAAAGTACCACAAAAATGAGTCCAGTGGCTTATTCTGTATATTGATTTTTGTCTATTGTTTGTGAATGTTCATTTGGAATTTAATTACTAGATCGACAATATATATATATATATACCCACATTCAAACACGAAATTCTGCCATACGGCGAACAAATATTCATTCATATAGAAATAGAGATAAGGA
Source organism: Hetaerina titia (assembly GCA_037158775.1). Classification (NCBI taxonomy): domain Eukaryota; kingdom Metazoa; phylum Arthropoda; class Insecta; order Odonata; family Calopterygidae; genus Hetaerina; species Hetaerina titia. Next base: position 104,360,324 of record CM073772.1, on the reverse strand, counting down.
AATGGGAAAGGAACACACATAAAGGACGAACAAAGAGAGGTGGGGAAGGTGGATTTGAGCAGATCACAAATTTAAAAATGTTTTCCTTGACTGGGACTTGAACACCGGATCTCTCCACTTGCCGGGCGGATGCTCTAACCACTTGAGCTATCGAGAAAAAGTACTTCACACTGAAATCTGCGATATATATATATATATATATATATATATATATATATATATATATATATATATATATATATATAGAGGGGTTTGTTGAGAGAAATCCTATGGAGGCAGGAAAAATGGATGAAAGGCATATTGAGCGGTAGTGGAATGTTGAAGAGGGTAATAGAGGGGAGAATGTTGGGCAAGCGAGGTAAGGGTAGGAACAGGATAGGGATGTTGGACAGGATGAAGGGAGGAAAGAAGTACACCGAGATGAACAGGGACCTGATATAGATTAGTTTGCTAGGTGGGGAGTCACAAAATGTTTATTTGATAGTTGTGTCCATCCAAAAACCTACCTTAACCGGTAGATTACCTAATAATAATAATATATATATTCATCAGTCCATCAAAATTATCAAGATATTACGTGTGAGTGTTCCTTTTATGTGTTCTCGTGCTGTGTATTGCTGTCTAAGTTTTTTATTCAACACTTCCGTGTTACTTCAAAGAAATCATATATATATATATATATATATATATATATATATATATATATATATATATATGGTCACGTGGTAACGTCCTCACCTGCCAATCCAAGGGTCGCAGGTTCGATTCCCGCCAGGTTGGGACTTTTTCCACCTAGGGCTTGGGTGTTTGTATCATTGTCACTGTTGTGTACACAGCTCTAAGCTAAATGCTTGAGTTAAACACCATGAAGGGGTTCTAGTAACTCCTTCCCATATATAGCTTCAACCCAAGGCATGATGGTAAAAACCAAATGTCTTGAGGTCATTGCGGTCCATAGTTGGCCAAATTCAATTTAAATATATATATATATGTGTGTGTGTGTGTATATATATATATATATATATATATATATATATATATATATATATATATATATATATATATATGTATGTATACACAAAAACATACCCAATCATTCAGTGTTCCTTATGAAAATGCACTCACAGTAAAATACTCAATTCTGAGAGAGAGTGACGAAACTATCAAAGATGGCAAGAAATCATCGATTTTTTAAAGCCTTTTTGGGAGCTTAATCTGAAGTTTGGTCCTCTTATAGTGAACAAGTCATCATAGTACACACTCTTGTAACAATCACATCACTTGGCTCTCTCTAGATGCTCTAGTCAACTGGTGTGCAACAGGTGTAAAATATCTTAATTCCATGTGCCAATTTCCAAGTACTGAATAATTTTACCCAGCAAATTCCTTCCCCCACCATATACAGTGCCATGCTAATATTCACCTCCCTCGTACAAATAGGATATAGATTGGGATATCCAATTCCTTTGAATTTTATAAAAAAATATGTTCAATCGAGTGCAATTCTCTATTTACCGGCCTACAAGTTTTATTCATGCAAGAAATAAGTTTATTATAGATGCACAATTCATCTCCATATGTGACATGAGATAACCATATTTTTTGTACATGCTTGTTAAGTTGAGATAATGTTATTTGCTGCAACATTTGTCAACTTTAACTCACAAAAATCTGTGAGACAATGTTCATTTGTGCTGAAATAGGAATTTCAGCTACTTCATCATAGTAAAGTTGTTCAAACAATAACACTAAAGAGGCACTTACTCAAATCTCTTTCAGGATTTTGGGAGATCAGTATTAGGTGTTGCGGCATTTCTTATGCCATTATCAGTCGTCATGTCAACTTTTGGAGCTGCAAATGGATCACAGTTCACAGCAGGAAGGATATGCTATGTTGCAAGTCGTGATGGACATCTGGTGGATGCTCTCTCTTATGTGCATGTGAAAAGACTAACACCTACCCCAGCATTATTGTTCAATGTAAGGCTCTTAATTTTAATATTTAAATCAGCAAACTGATCTCAGTGAACATAATCTGTGCCAGTACTCACTCTGTTCACTTTACATGGAAGTTTCGACTTCATTGAGGAAAATATTCTTTTTTCAAATTTCATTTCCAAAATTTCAAAACTTTTGGATGAAATTTCTCCACGATTCACTTCACTTTGTTAGTACACATGCACAGAGGAAATAATTGAGGAATATTTTCATATGCAACAAGAAAAATCTCATCAAAGTATTTTGCCACTTTTGCAAATTCTGGCATGAGAAAAAAATTGATAGTAAGAATTTGTAACTATAAAAAAGCATACATTTACTCAAAACATTAATTAACTTCATTTACTTTTTGTTTGTTTTCCCTCAAAAGGCGACCTTGGGATTCTTCATGATGCTCTCTGGAGATATTATAGCCCTTATTGACTTCTTCAGTTTTACTGCATGGATATTCTATGGGTGTGCCATGCTGGCTTTATTAGTTATGAGGTGGACAAAAAGATCACTCCCGAGGCCTTACAAGGTAAAAAAGGAAAACATTATTCTTTCATTATATTTTGATGAATGCAAATTGCATTAATGAAATTCTTTTAAATCAGGTTCCTATTATACTACCGATCATTGTCCTGCTGTCATCCATATACTTGATAATTGCACCAGTAGCTGCTGATCCAAGACCAGAGTTTCTTTATGCTATTGGATTTATTCTATTGGGACTCACAATCTATGTGCCTTTTGTGTATTACAAAGTGGAACTCAAATGGATGCGTAAGTATAAATTTTGGAAAACAAACTTCTTTGAGGAAAACAAATTGGTATTAATCCAAGAACCTCATGAAAATAAATTTGCATGTTTCATTTAGTGAATATGGTAGTTCAGAAAAGTTTCTACATGTTACTACATGTACCAATTGGCAGACTTATTCATCACTTAACTTCTTTTCTCTCAGTATTCTTTCACTTCACAGTTTTCTCGTTTACTTCCCCATAGTAAAAACTACTTTTTTTAGGTAATCTACCGGTTAAGGTAGGTTTTTGGATGGACACAACTATCAAATAAACATTTTGTGACTCCCCACCTAGCAAACTAATCTATATCAGGTCCCTCTTCATCTCGGTGTACTTCTTTCCTCCCTTCATCCCGTCCAACAATCCTATCCTGTTCCTACCCTTACCTCGCTTGCCCAACATTCTCCCCTCTATTACCCTCTTCAACATTCCACTACCGCTCAATACGCCTTTCATCCATTTTTCCTGCCTCCATAGGATTTCTCTCAACAAACCCCTCTCCTCCCCCACCATTTCTAGTACTTCCTCATTTGTTTTCCTTTCGGTCCATTTCACCTTCTCCATTCTCCTCCACACCCACATTTCAAAAGCCTCCAATCTACGTCTATCCTCTTGCTTCAGCGACCACGTTTCCGCGCCGTACATAGCTACGCTCCATATCCGAGTTTTTACGAGTCTTTTCTTAACATCCCTACTCAACGTCCCCGTCATCAACTCCCTCCTCCTTGAGAAAGCCTCCTTGCCTAGTGCAATTCTTCTCCTTACGTCCCTACCACTTTGACCGTATTGGTCCAAAACACTTCCGAGATATGTAAACTGTTCTACCTGCTCTATTTTTTCCCCGCCTATTTTAATATTTAGCTTAGCCTTTTTCTTTCTGGAAAATCGCATAACCTTTGTTTTATTAATATTGATTCTCATCCCATATTTATCGCACTGAACCTCCAATTCACTCAACAATGCTTGCAACCCCTTGGCTGACTGAGCAACTAATGCTTGGTCATCAGCAAACCTAACCGATTTTACGAATTCCCCTCCGACTTTCATTCCTACTTCCAGTTCTTCCCATGCCTCTTTAATCATTTCCTCTACATATACGTTGAACAGTACCGGTGACAATGGGCAACCCTGCCTTACACCTCTTCCTAACACTGCCCATCCGGACTCTCCGTTCCCCACTCGCACCTGAGCAGTCTGAGACATGTACAGGTTGCGGATCAGTCTCCTGTCCCTCCAATCCATTCCTATTTTCTGCAATACACGCATTAATTTTTCCCAATTCACTCTATCAAACGCTTTTTCGAAATCTACAAAACAGGCAAAAACGTCCTGATTGTATTCTATATTCCTCTCGACTAGTGATCTCATTACTGCAATGGCATCACGCGTACCTCTTCCTTTCCTGAACCCAAACTGATCATCCCCTAAGTAATCATTTGCCTTACTCTCTATTCTTTTGTTGATGATCCTGAGAATAACTTTAGCTGCGTGGGATATTAAACTTATTGTTCTGTAATCCTCACATGACGAAACCTTTGCCTTTTTTGGAATAGGAACTAACACCGATCTCACAAAATCTCCCGGCCAGATTCCTTCCTCATAGATACTACGAATCAGTCCATATATGGCCTTCTTCCCACCTTTCCCTAACCATTTCAACATTTCTACAGGAATATTGTCCACCCCCACGGCCTTATTTGCTTTCATCTCCTTTAATGCCCTTTCTATTTCATCGTCGAGTATGCCTGGACCTAAGCTATCTTCTTCTACGTCATGTTCCTTTTCTATGTCTAACCTTGTCGGCCTAAGTTCTTTACCATACAGTGTTTCTATATATTCCTTCCATCTCTCTTGGATTTTTCCTGGTTCAACTATTATCTTACCCCATTTATCTTTAACTGTTAGCACAGATCTTGCCTTCTTACTTCCCGACAATAACTTAACCTTGCTGTATAGAGCACCAATTTCACCCTTCTTCTGTAAACTAAAAACTACTAATTATGTTAAATTATGACCTACCTACTAATACCGGATTCCCTACCTTAAAAATTTTTTTTGATGTATGCTAAGAAAAACAGATGATAAGAATTATTTGGATTGATCTGAGAATTTACATTTTAAATTCCTTTTGTTTTCAGGCCCCATTACAAGAGTGATTCAACTTATATTGCAAGTTGCACCAACAAGCTCACCAGAGATTTTCCAGGAAAATAGTTAATGTACGAAATTAAAATATTTACAAACATTTTTATAAAAATTTATCAAAATATTTATTTAATTGTTGACCATACTTTTTTACTGTATTATTTCAGCATTTATTGTGTTGCATTAAAAGTTTTTCAAATGTAATTTTTTATCTTCATTGATCAAGTTGCCTCCCCATGGATTACAACCCTGATAAGAGCTTGTTCCTTATGACGACCTTTAGAACTGCACTGGCAGGAGGAATGTTAATTGCTTCTTTTAAGGGTAGGAGCCAGTCTGTGCAGTGTCTTTTCCTCAGTGGGGTGGCTGCAAATGTGTATGACCCCAATGAGGTGATCTTTCATTGAGGGTGTCATGTTAAAAACACTACTAAGGAAGGTAATGGGAAAATACCTCAGTCATTTACCTCAAGACTCAATTATTTATTCCAAAACATGATAGACACTATAATGAAAATGAATCCTGGCCACTATGAGAATTGGGTTAATCAGCTGTAAGTGAAATTATAAGAAGGAAGACAGTAGAAGACCACAACCAGCAAGGGATGGCATAGTATTGAACAAATAAAGAGGAAGTAACTAATTAAACAGAGCAAGTGAATGATAGAATATTATTAGTAGAATTAAAAGATGAACCAAAAAAATTTGTCATTATTTAGGTCTAAATACCAATAAGCAACACTTGAAGGAAGAAATAGGGTACATAAATCATTTGAGGAAACAACTGCAAGTGTTCCTGGGAGAAAAAATTTTATAGTGATGAGGGATTGGAATGCAACACTAGGTAAAGTGAGAGATGGTAGTGATATAAGGGACTAGGATTTAGGAATAAGGAATTAACCTGGAGAGAAACCAATAGAGTTCTGCAAGAGACAGCTTGATCATGACAAACAGTTTATGCACAGCAACAAATGGATGCACGCATGGAAAATGCGCAGGGATTCAGATAGATGTCATTTAGACCTATATTATGGTTGAGCACAGATTTTGGAAGAGCGTAATTAAGTCCCAATTTTTTCAAGAAGAGAATGTGGATTCAGACCATAGTTTAGTACTAATGAAGTGTAATGTCAGATTCAAGTGGATAAAACAGGAGAGGTCGATGAGGAAATGGAATGTGGAAGTATTAAGGGATTACCAGGAGACAAACAAAAAAATGATGAGTGAGGACTAGAAGATGGGTACAGAAGAAGAAAAAAAGAGAGCATATTAAGAAATGGATACTGAAAGCCACAAGCTAAATTATAGGATCAGTAAATAGGAGAAGGACAAAGAAATCATGATTTACTAATAATATGATTAGGAAGATAGAGGAGGAATGAAGATGATTGGGAAGATAGAGGAAATGAAATGGAAGAATGAAAATACAGAATTAGGTAAAAGAATTCACAAAGAGAGGAGGGCACAGAGTGAGAATATGAAGGGTTTAGAAAGGAAGGTTGAAACTGGTGTGCTTTACAGGAAGGTAAAAGATTTATCAGGTAGAAAGAAGGGAAAGTCCGTGCACACTATTAAAGATAAGGATAGTGAAAATTATTAATTGAACCAAAAAAATTCCAGAAAGATGATTGAGGAACATTGTTGTATTCATGTAACGTTTTTTGAGGAGCAAGACAGTTCTTATTATAAAATCGAACTTATTGGACATCGCTGGGAAAAGAGTATAGAGCTGAAAGGATATAATGTTGAAAAATAAATATTTTTTTCCAAAATATTTGTGTTTTCTTTGTTAGGTCGGGTACTTCTGGGATTACCCTTGTATGAATTATTATTCCTTGACATTAAATAATGCCATAATATGAATAACAACCAAATTCTTTCACCATGAGGTGCCTAATTATTAAAATATATGTTTTATAATGTAACAAATTTAGAGTATAACAAATATTTTATTGGAATAAACATTTCAACCAATCAAACTTAGTACATCCAAGCTGAGTTTACCTTAACCAAGAAATCTAATGATTGAATACAAGAATGAGGTATTTGAGTTCTCAACCATCGGAACTTCAGAACTTCCAGTCTATCAGAGACTCATTTTCCCATTGTTACCTTGGGCAGGTTTGCACACTAGACCCTCACTTGGTTTACAAATCCATTTAAAAAAATAGGCAAATGGGGAAGAAATGAGAGCAAGGAAGAAGAGTGGGAAAATGGGTCCCAGTTCTTGCACACCTTGGATTGTCGGTATGAATGATATGATCTGCATTCAATATCAGTCAATACTAACCATATTATCACTATTGCTTAATATATCTGAAAATGTAAACATTTTATCATTACCACCTTGATATTCATTTTATAGTAATGCTTGATTTTTTTAAATTAATATTACAGGGTCCTAGGGGTTGACATAAGATTATATTGTTATTATTATTGGTATTGTGCCATTGGAGGTAGGTTTTCGGTGGACAAATGCAGAGCAATGATCAATTTCTTTGTCTTTACCCATAAATTCTACCAATTCAGGTAGTTTTTTGATGGACACAAACTATATAATGGTACCATGATACGTTATCTTGCCTCTACTAAACAAACACAGTCCGGCATCCAACAATACAATAAACACTTCTTTGAATCTGTATACTTCCTTCTTCGCTTTATTTCATCCAACATCTCCATCCTATTTCTGCTCCTTCCTCATTTGCAAAACATTCTCCCCTCTATCACTCTTCAACATCCCATTACCAATCAAGATGCTTGGCATCCTGTCTCCTTATGATTTCTCCCGACAATTCCCTCTCCTTCCCGACCATATCTAGAACACCCTTGTTTGTTCTTCTTTCTCTGCTTTTCACCTTCTCCAAACCCACACTTCAAAAGGGTCTAAAATCTATGCCTATCATCCTGCTTCAATGCTACATGTTTCCATGTCATGCATAACCTCACTCCACATCCAAGTTTGAGTCTTTCTCAACATGAAAACTCAATGGCCTGAATTATTTATAATATACATATATTTCCATCACAATATATTTTCCAATCAAAGTGCCATTTTCTAATTTTATCTAATATTATTGGTGAAACTTCTTACCTAAGATTTCACTCCAAACATACAAAGCTATAAAACAGAATTTAATTACATTAGAAATTAATTAAAACCAGACAAAATGGCCACCACCAGTACATTTACAAAAGGCTGACACTTCTACTGCTAACTCAAAGTACTTAATTACCCAATTCCAGCAGCTTTTTTACACTGTATATTGGTAAGTCTTTTAGTGCATACATGAATTTCTCTAATCTCCATTTTCCCATCTAAGCCAATGGATGGATGGCCAAGCAGAGAGGATTGTTTATACAAATCTACCATTTTGCACCTAAGGTCTGCTGATTTTGTGCTGAAAGTGTTTACTGCTGCTATTACTTAGTATCCATATATTAACTCAAGAAATTAATATTATCTTTGCTTTCTACAGATATAAAACTTTATTTGTCGACTAGTTTCGTTTACACTGTAACATCCTCAGTACACACCAATGTACAATGTACATTGTACCACTAGTCCTGAGGATGTTACAGTGTAAACGAAACTAGTCGACAAATAAAGTTTTATATCTGTAGAAAGCAAAGATAATATTAATTTCTTAAGTTAAACATGGATTTCTACAAAGTTAAGGCCTCAACCATTCAGTGCATCCATAGATTAAAATAACTTTAATATTTAAATTTCATCCATTTTGAAAATTATTTTATTTTCAATGGTAGTATGATAAATATTAAATAATGGTACATAATTATGTAAGAAAATGAACTTAATAGGAGCTGACTACGAAAAAGACATTTTTGTCTGGCTCCACTTGACCTTTATTCTTTTGAATTCAGACTACAAATTAAAAAAATGAAGAGAGAATTAAGACTCAACTTCATATTACTATCACCAGTAAAAAATACAAGCATAATAAAGAAGAATACACTTTATTTTGTCTTCAAGGTATTATTGTGCTACAACTCAAAATATGACCTTGCAAGAAATCCACTTAGAGAATATGCACATACACATATATACATGAAGTTAAATGTTACCTCATCCTGGAAACTCACTAATATGATACAAGATACCCAGATTTTACTTTGAGATATGATATCCAAATGCATGAAAGTGTTTGAACAGTACTCCACATGATAAAGTTCAATGTCTAATATGCTAAATTTTCCAAATGCGGTATGATTAATAAATCAAATTCCTAATCACTAAGAATTCTTGACAGCTCATCCTTAATTTCCATCTCTTGATCAGGAGAGAGGCATTTCAATGGGGGTCTTGGTGGTCCCAAATCAATATCTGACAAAAGATTCATGGCTGCTTTCATTGTTGGTACCCACCTTCCTATAATAAACATTTCACCCATTTTTGGCTTTGAAACACATCAGTAAGGATAGCATTTAACTTTAAGATGGTGCTTATTCATTAAGGTGATTTGTGCTTCATTATCTAAGGGTCTATTATACATTAAAATATTTTCATTTGCTCAAGTATGTAGATCAAATTAAAATTGATCAGGCAAAAAGATAATTTTTAAAGATCAATCAAATATTAGTGGCATACCTTGAACCTTGATTCACCACTGGGTAAGGAGACTAAATACGAGGGTCATCCGGAAAGTAGTACCCGTTCGTGCCGCATGAAGTGCTGACGACGCGAGTAGCCGCTGGATGAGGTCAGATAGCTTCAGTGGCTTGTCTGCCTTCTCTGAGCCAAGTTGCGTGACGCTAGCATTGCCTGTGTTGTTTCTGTGATTGTTTACAATGTTTAAAAAAATTGAGAACGCCGCCAGTTGTGAAGTGAGGGCAGTGATTAAATTCCTCAATCCAAGAAACGTTCGCCCATGTGATATTCATCGCCAATTAAAGGAGGTGTATGGAGACAATGTAATGGACGAGTCGTCTGTTCGGCGGTGGTGTCGCAACTTCAACATGGGGAGGGGGAACACACACGACGATAAGCGTTCGGGAAGACCGTCTGTCATTACAGACCAACTGGTGAGCTCAGTTGACGAATTCGTGAGGAACGATCGGCGCGTCACAATTGATGACATCTGTGAGCATTTTCCCAATGTTTCTCGAACAATTGTTCATGAAATTGTTAAACACCATCTGCATTATGCAAAAATTTGTGCAAGATGGGTCCCTCGCATGCTTACAGATGAGCACAAAACCAAGCGTATGGCTGCAGCACTGACGTTTTTGGGACGTTATTCTGATGAAGGAGACTCTTTCTTGACTCGCATAATTACTGGTGACGAAACATGGGTTTGTTATGCATCACCTGAGAGTAAACGACAGTCAATGGAGTGGCATCATGCTCATTCACCAAACAAACCAAAAAAATTCAAGACAGTTCTGTCCACCAGGAAACTCATGGCAACCATTTTCTGGGATCGACGAGGTGTATTGCTTATTGATTTTATGGCCCGTGGAGACACTATTAATGCCAATGCGTATTGTGAAACATTAAAGAAATTACGGCGGGCAATACAAAATCGGCGGCGAGGTCTATTGTCTACTGGTGTCATTCTCGTTCATGACAATGCCAGGCCTCATGCAGCTGGGATAACACAAAAACTTTTGCAGCAATTCAAATGGGAAACTTTCGACCATCCACCGTATAGCCCGGACTTGGCCCCTTCAGATTTTCATCTCTTTACAAAGCTTAAAGACTTTTTGGCAGGAAAAAGATTTGACAGCGATGAAGAACTTAAAGAAGGAGTGACCCTGTATCTCAATGAGCTGGCGGCGAAGGACTATGCAGCAGGAATACAGAAACTTGTCACACGTTATGACAAATGCCTTAATTTGCTTGGAGATTATGTTGAGAAGTAGTTTAAAGTATCCTCTTTCAAATAAAATTTTTTATGTTTGTTCATATTTACTTTTGTGTCTTTATTTCACGAACGGGTACTACTTTCCGGATGACCCTCGTATATTAGGCCCTTACCAAATTATATTTTACTAATATATATCAAGTTAGTGCTAAAATATAACTTTGGCCTTATTTTGCTAAATGAACACAGTGGTTTTTCAGCATCTAATAATCAGCAAGCCACTTTAACAAGAGAAAAATGTCAGCAAATTCCTGATGTTTTTCAGTCAGTACACCATTTGCCGCTTCCCAAGGAGAAATTAAAAAATTTGGGACTTGTGAGGGTGGTCCCAGAAGTACCCGACCCAACAAAGAAAACACAAAAATTTTGGAAAAAGAATGTATGTATTTTTCAACATAATCTACTTTCAGCTCTATACACTTTTCCCAGTGATGTTCAATAAGTTCAATACCCTTTTTATAATAAGAACTGTCTTACTCCTCAAAATAGCCATGCGCTGCCAACATCACTTCTCCACGGTTGGAAAATCTTTGGCTGCCCAGCCATTTTTTCAAGTTTGTGAACAGAAATTATCTGAGTGGGATAAATCTGGTGAATAGGGTGCATGAGGTAGCAATTCAAAATTTAATTCATGAATTTTGGCCATTGCAATAATGGATTTTTGAGCTGGTGAATTGTCTTGATGAAACAACACTTTCTTCAGAGCCAAATCAGCTTTTGCTTGATTTTTCTTTGCTCAAACATTGCAATAATTTTGCATAATACTTGCTGTTGATATTTTTTTCTTTTTCAAGATAGTCAATGAAAATTATCCCACATGCATCCCAAAAAACTGATGCCATGACCTAGCTTGCAGATGAAACGGTTTTCGCCTTCTTTGGATCCGGTTCTCCCTTTTGAATTCATTGCTTTGATCATTCTTTTGTCTTGGGAGTGAAATAATGGACCCATTTTTCATCCATGGTTATGAAATGGCACAAAAATGCTGCTTTGTTGCAGTGCAACTTTGCAGAACATTCAATTGAAATATCTTCACGACACTGGTTTTGCTCGAGTGTGAGCAAATGTGTCATCCATCTTGGACACAGCTTTCTCATGTCCAAAATTTTAGTTAATATGCGATGTACTGCACTTTTTGAAATGCCTACTATGTCTGCTAGCTTGTGTACTTTCAGTTGATGATCATCCAGTGTCCCTTTGTGGATTTTCTTCACCATTTCTGGAGTTGTCACCTCATTTGGTCGACCAATGTGTTGCTCGTCTTGACAGCTCGTATGGCCTCGTTTAAACTCTGCTACCCAATATTTTACTGTTATAAATGAGGGGAGCAGACTCGCCCAGAGTAAAATCCAGTTCACCTTTTATATTGGTTGGGCTGAGGCCTTTCAAATAAAAGTATTGTAACACATAACAATAACCAATTTTCTCCATATTCACAAATTCACTGAACATGTTCACTATTGATGGCCACCAAACAAATACTAAACAATGTGGTATCTTCAAACTTGAAACATATGCTTTGTAGATTATGTACTTTCTAATACAGTAATATTTTTGCAAACAATTACCGCCATCTCAAGGTCATGTCAGGTACTGATGGGACCACCCTTGTAAGACTCAACAATATCTCCAAGAATAACTTGGGTAGGAGTATTAAAGAACTTCATTAGAAATATTAAATTCATCTATTGAACATTAGTTTTTTATGCTGATATTAGTAAATATTTTTAATAATGTTTTTAGTGAAGATCCCAGCCTTATCTATGAGAGGTAAATATTGTACGTGTATACATACATTGCATGAAAATAAATAATATTTTAAGAAAAGATCATTCATTTCCATACACATATTAAAATTAGCTCCATGCACAAAAATCAAACAAAATTGCATTTTCTATATTATTTACAAACAAATAAATAGTGAATTTACAATGAAACTAACTTATATAATGTTCATCATGTAACAGTAAAGATGGGATGTGGTCATGAACTCTAGAGGAAGTGAATTTGTAATTCATTTCATTTTAATTCAATGACTAGTTGAGCTCAAACATTTCTTGTGTCAAAACCTTCATATCGTTCCAAATTACCCAACATAAGTGAGAATGAATAATAAACTCACCATGACAGTATTTAGCAGAAAAGGATAAATATAAAGTATAACAGTCAATGAAAACAATTAACTTGACAGATTTCCCAGTCAACTGTAAAAAATACATTAACAGAAAAAATTCTATCAATATGCAATATTCATCTACCATATTTCAACACCCATGACCCTAAAAGATGTCTTCCAGTACAACTGAATTATTTTTTAAAATGCACTTTATCTTTTTCTAATAAAATATACTGCATAATATCATAATTTCTATTTATGCAAATTTATTTTTTAAATACAAATAGAATTCTGAATGAATAAAATTTCAAATAACATCTTTTGCATCAAAGCACACATTCATGTTCTTTGTTCCATTGTTGGTTTAAGATTCAAGCCCATGAAGATTTTTGGTAACAAACTCAAGAAGAAAATAGATCTTTTAATGAAGTATAGATTAGCTGAACTATCCTCAAGGATTCAAGAGAAGTAGTGAGGTGTGGCATCTGCTCAGAAGGCATTTCCCAGTCATTGGAATTAGAATTTGGGAGTGGAGGGGGATGGCCACTATTTGGCTCTAAAAGCCTGACACCTATTGGTTCTCCTCAATTTTCTCAAACTTAATCAACAAATACACCACAACTTCCAATCTCTCTCCCACTTCAAATGAAATAGGGCTGACATTTAAGTTGGTCATTTGGAATGATCAAAGTGTCTGAAGATTTTCACTTTTATAGAATTGTAGTAAAAACACATCCTGTATCAAAATATAACGAAAATAAATATTATAAATTCTGATGCATTCACAAGGGCTGTTCAATAAAGAGCGCACATGCATTTTTACTCACATTGTTTATCATGCGAAAATTTCATATTGTGTTATATTGTTAGCTTAATATGTAATGTATCTATGGTGGAAGTTTTGGTTTGACTTCAAAACTGCATTAGCAGCAGCCGTAGATTTTGAGTTCAAACATTTGCACAATGAATTATGTGAATAAAAAATATCTTTGCTTTTGATTGACCTGCCCTCATTTTTTAATTATTAATACCACTCAGCTCTGTTTATATATATATATATAAATAAATATATATATATATAATATATACTGGCCCCGGTGGCCACAGGGTAACGTCCTCGCCTGCCAATCCAAGGGTCGCGGATTTGATTCCCGCCAGGGTGGGATTTTTTCCACCTAGGGCTTGGGTGTTTGTATCATTGTCACTGTTGTGTACACAGCTCTAAGCTAAATGCTTGAATTAAACACCATGAAGGGGTTCTAGTAACTCCTTCCCATAAAAGCTTCAACCCAAGGCATGATGGGAAATAATCAGAAGTCTTGTGGTCATTGCAATCCATAGTTGGCCATATTCAATTAAAAAATATATACATATATGAATCATAGATATATATATTTTTAATCGCCAATGATAAACTATGGCATATGTATAAAATAAAACCTTTGAAAAGACCTATGAATATCCATACATGATAAAAATGCACCCACACACACATTTTTTTGTAAAAAAAACATAAACACAGTAATCAACCCGAAGGTCGGTTTAGTAGGTGATGGTAGAGCTCACCCATGTACCAAGCCCGATGGCATGTGAATATTCACACATCAGGGTAGGGGGCCAGTTCCTTTCCCTGTGCCAGTTATGGTTTCCCAGGAAGATTTGGTACCCGAAAAATCACATAGCTTGTGAGGAGCTGCAGGTGCCCAGAGAGGCTTGCTCGTGAATCAAACCCAGGCCCTCCAGTCAGCAGTCCAATGCTCTACCCCTGGATTACCGTGACCCACTTTATAAATATATAAGTAATTTAAAAAAAAAGAGCAAAATCTTTTTTCTTGGAGGAGGGATAGTTGGCATGCATTGTAAGTAGGTCACAACCACAATAATCTTGAGGAATGCCATCCTATTTAATGGGTCTTGAAATTCTAGCGTAAGAAATAGATAATTTAAAATGGAATGAACATACACATTCTACTGTTTGAATAAGTTTAACTGACTTCATACCATGTTTAGTTATAGCTCTCACTGCTCTAGTGAGCTTCCATTGAAGTTGCTGACCTTCCTCATATTGTTTCATATAGACGGCACGCTGAATAGATTTTCCTAGATCAGGCATGATGTTGAATGTTGTTCCAATTGCAGCATTAAATCCCAATGCAAATGCACCTAGCAGTATCTGCAATGTTAAATACCACTTGCTACTAACATTGATCAATACACCACAAATATAAGACAAATTATTTACTCCAATGCCATTCCAATATACAATTAAGACAACTGATTGGAGAGACTTGTAGACCTACATTTTGACACATACCTCATCACTTCCCAGAAATGCACTATAAGGTCCATGGCTATTTTCATTGCCACCAACACGTAAACATGATGCCCCATCTTCAAGATTGCTGTGAGTAAACTTTGCCCCAGCAAACCTTGGCACTAAATTACTTTTTAAAGCTTCAGAAAACAGTTCCGTAATGGAAACTGGAAATAAAAGGATTGGTATGAGTCTATTCTGTGTGTATGAATGTGTGATACACACATTACTGTTAATTGATGTTTGTGAGTGTATATAACTATTATTATAAACAGTAATCTACTGGCTAATGTAGAATCTTTGATGAACACAAGCTAACAAATGGTACAGCGATAATTCCCCAGTCTATCTTAACAATACACAAACACATATAATGTACATATAAAATAGGATTATTGTATTGAATGTTACCCAAATGGGCATTTCCACAATAGAAGTCTGTATCTTAACACACCCCAGCAGCATCAGTATAAGCAATCAACTAATTAAAGGCAGGCTCTCCCCTCAGATTCCTCCTTCTAAAGGGGCAATGCCTCCTTTAGCACCAGCATCTCTGAGGTATACAAAACAAAAAAAAATCCTACACAAGGATTAATAATAGATTCAAAGAACTGTGACAATACTGCGGCAGTTACTTTGACGTAGTCATCTATGTGCATTGTGCCACAGTCCGTGAGGTTAAAGCAAAATGTTGCTGGGATGAGGTTCTGGCATTGAGGTTTCTGGAAATCAAGGGATCCAGGTTTGAGGCCTGGTCAAGGTGGGTGATTTCCACAGTCTGTGAAATTTCTGCACTTTGGTGCACATCAGTAGATGACTTTCAGTAGCTTTTATAGCATCTCTCACAGTTCCTTGGATTTGTCAAGGAAAACACCTATGTTTAAATGATGGCTTTACCCATGTAGACTGCACCATAATGTGCATGGCTTCAATTACTTTTGACATTGTATGTATAGTAATTCATCATAACATCTTGTTCATTTAGCATTACTAGAAATTAATAGGGTAAGATGATGCCTTGGTCTCTGAATCGGTTCAAGCACTGGACTGGAAATTCTGGGATCCAGGTTCAAGTCTAAATCAAGATGAATGATTTTTATTGAATAATAGATTCTCACCATTTACTCCTGTGAATGCTGGTATATGATAATACAAAATCGGAGTCTTTGGAGCAGCATTGCTTACTAATTGTAAATATTCCAGTATTTCCTTCACATTATTGGGTTTGTTGAATAAATCAGGAAGGCAAAGCAGGCTATCCACATTACACTTGTCAGCATGTGCAGCCTAAAAGAAGACTGATTGAAATACAGATATCGAAGACTAAAATATAAAAATATACACATAAAGATGCAAGTATAATTGGCAGAATTCCATAGCAATTTATTCTAGCTACAAATCATAACTACCAGCTTTAAAACATCAGGAAGTGGAGCTCCTCCAACTTGTACCATGAGCTCTTGACAAGTGGTTGAACAAACTTCTTTCCATCTTTCTGTTACTTTTTGTCTCTCTTCCACATTCATAGACATACCCTCCCCACTAGTTCCATTCACTAAATATCAAAATCAAGCTCAAATTAATTACAATTGTGGTATTATAAGCTAATTGTTACCACAGAATAAAGAAATTACAATTTAACATTTAATGAAATATTTCAAATTTTAACTTAAAGGCGTTCACACACTTTTTTTCCACGGTTGACACCATACACATTCTTTCACCTGCTCATTTATTTCACCAGTTGCAATCTGCAATTATTATCTGCACTCTCCTCATTTAGCACAATTAGTTTAGTTTTTGAATGCTTTTACCCTCAACTGCAGTTACTTTGTTATCTCAGAGAATTTATCAAGGGCTTCCTATAAATCTTGTGTATTTATACACAGCAATGCTCTATCGTTACCTTGTATGTAATAATACATCTTGCACACAAACATAACAAGAGTATTTGTAACTATTGGACTAAACCCAATAGGGTGAGTGTTATGACAAGCAATGGGAAGGTAAGGCTTCCAAAGTTGTCATCGTGCAAAATACTTACAAAGTGGAATTGACTGGATTAACAGAAAGGCAATAGCACAAAAAAGAAGAAATCCATTTAAAATAAAAACTTGGAATGTTAAGACAATACTGAGGAAAGGGAAATTACAAAATAAAAAAACAAAAGATGCAGAAAGGAAATATAGATATGTTAAGGCTGCGAAAGGTGACATGTGTCGGGGCTTGAAAGGTTAGATGGAAGGATATCAGGCATTTTTGGAACAATATTAGTACAGTAATAAATAGCAGACAGGAAAAGACCCAATGTGAAAAAAGGTAGGAAATAGAATAATAAAGATGGAGCAGGTGACTAATTGAATGTTATTAGTAGAGATAAAACCTGAACCAACAAACTAGTTCATTTTTCAGGGTGACAAGCTGACAACCATAGGGAGAAAAAAACAGACAGCCTGTTTGATGAACTAGAGGAAATAATTGTGATTACCCTTGAAAAGAAAAATTTGACAGTTATGCAAGTGGGGGAAGGGAGAGTTTAAAGAAATGACTGTGGGGAGAAAAGTGTGAAACACAATATGCGCCATCAATCCCTGAAGCAATTGATAATATTTTGGTTAACCATAATCTTCCTCTTGAATATTACAAAGGATTTTTTTTGACAGCTGTTCTAAAATATTAGGCTTTGAGGGTGGTGTACAAGCGATTTTAAGGAAAAAGTATATTTGATCATTATTTTTCCAGTGCTCAAATCACAAAATCAATCTTTCAGTGAACAATGCAAATAAGATATCAGAAATTAGAATCACTACTGCCACTATAAAGGATAAGATGAACTGTTCAAGGAATTAAATGCTCATAGGTCTCCCAATCTGTCATGTACCATACTGTCATCCACCATATGTAAATATGATTAAGATGAATAAAGTTTATTATTATTATTACGGTCAAGACTAGATGGTCTGAAGAATACAATTTGAAAATTTTCACTTATTTCCTTGAGCTTGCCAAAGCCCTAGAAAAATCTATCCATCAAGGAACACTTGTGGCACCCACATAAGTTAAATCTGTGGGTAAGCAAATAAAAAATTGGGATTCATTGAATGCATTGTTGGAGGGAGTGACTACAAGGTCAAGGAACATTGTTACCATACTTTTGTAAGGCCTCATTTAGAATATGCACGTAGTGTATGGGATCCGACTGAAAAAGATCTTATTCGGGAAACTGAAAAGGCTCAACACTGGGCACCCTGTTTTGTTAAAAACTGTTACAATAAAACGAAAAGCGCCACAGAAATTCTTCTAGAGTTGGGTTGGGAATGCTTAGAAAAAAGATGATTCAATGCTAGGTTTAACTTATTAAGTAAATTCAGAGCTGTATGTTTCCAAACATTATTCGCACTCCAACATACATTGGTTGCTTGGATCGTTAGCATAAAATTTGGGAAATAGATGACAGAACTAGCAGATTCAAGGACTCCTTCCCACTGACAATATGAGTTAGTAACTACAGAGTTATAGATAGCAAAAATCCCACTAGCTACTCACAGCATCCAGGGAATAATTAGTTTCACTTAAATTCATGCAGCTTCACTAATCTCATATGTTTTGCTGTCAAATCCCTTCCCATATGGGACTGCTATTTGCAGTATTGCTTACCCTACTTTGTTTGTTTTCCAGCTTCTCCTTCCATCCCTCATTCAGGGTCGCACCCTAAAGTGGTAAAACTGATTTTCTCTGGTGCGAACGGAGCAGTGGAGGAGGGTCTGCCTGGCAGGGTAAGGTGGAGGAGGCTCTTAGCAACAGACCGACACCAACCTCAGTCGCCTGCAGGTTGTCGTTGAGTAAGGACACAGTTTTTAGTAAAGCAAGGTTTTTGTCCGCGTCGAAAAACAAAATGAATTTGAATTTAGAGCAACGTTATTCCGTGAAGCTTTGTGCGAAACTCGGGAAGACAGCAACTGAGACCCTCAATATGATCAAGCAGGCTTATGAGGACACTGCCTTAAGCCATTCCACAGTGGCACAAGTTGTTTAAAGAGGGTAGGGAGCTCGTTGAAGACAACCATCGCTCTGGACGGCAAGAACCGACACGAATGTGAACAGAGTAAGGACACTGCTGAACACAGACCGACGCTTAACCAGTGAAGAAATTGCAGACCAGTTGGGTCTGTCTGCATCCAACGTCCAATGCATTATTTCACAGGGTTTGGCCATGCGCAAGGTGTGTGCCAAGATGGTGCCGAAAATTCATGCCATGGCACGCTTGTCGTCAGACAGCACCTGGCCAAATACGGCATTGCCGCATCCACCCTATTCTCCCGATCTGGCACCACCGGTTCTTCTTCTTCCCCCTGATGAAAAGACAGCTCAAGGGATGACGTTTTGACTCGATAAAGGCCGTTTAAGAGGTTTCAACGAGGGTCATCAACGGCATCCCCAAAGAAAATTTCCAGTGGGCATACGGGGAATGGGAGCAACGTTATACTAAGTGTGTAGCAGCTCAAGGAGCATAATTTGAAGATTATTAAGTTGATGTAAGTATATCGTCAATAAAATTCTTGTAAAAAAATCAGTCCTACCAGTTTTGGGTGCAACCCTGTATTTCTCTGTGGAGGGGACACCTTCTCTGTCAGAGGTGGTGTCTCGCATTCCCTACCTTTGTCTTTGGGGTGGGGATCATGAGTTGCATGCCCATGTGATGGTGGGGTTAACCCTTCTTATTTTTCAGTTCTACAGGACCTGTCTTGTTTTGGTGAAGGCCTGGCGTATAAATGGTTTTGGTTCATTTTTATTCGTTTTTTTGACATAGCAAGTAACTAGTTTGTTAGGTGAAGTAACCCTTCATTAAATAAAAAACACAATGTGTTTTCCCACTGTTCTTTATTTTGGTACTACTAGTTTTAACACTTAGGATTAGCAATGGGATCTCCTTTATCACCACTCCTTGCTGGCCTTTATATGAACAACTTTGAAAGAAAAGTAAACAGCAGTTCCTCATTTTTTACAAAGAACATTCTCTGTGGGTTTTGTTACGTAGACGATATCTTTGCACTATGGACAGGCACTGGAAGACAATTAGACAATTTTGTGAACACCTTAAATTCCCAAAGCAAAGAAATCAATTTCACATGTGAGAAAGAAAATTATGGGAAACTCAATTTTCTAGATATCACACTGTCGAAAAAGGGTGGGGTTTTGAATTTGCAATATTTCGTATAAGTACTGCCACAAACCACATCATCCCCTTCAACTCCCCCTATCATGTATCACAAAAGTTATCCACTTTAAATTTCCTGCTACATAGACCGCTAGATATACCTCTCTCTAAAAGTAACTTTGTTCAAGAGCTAAAGACGATAAAAGAATGAATGAAAGTGAAAAATGGGTACAAAGAAGATTTAATAGGAAATATACTACACAGAAAATGTTCCCTTAACACAAAAAATATTTTGTTTTAATCAGTTAATATGGATGTTAATGATTACAAATGGCGTAGACTCCCTTATTGTGGATTGATTTCATAAGAGAAAGCCAACCCTAGAGAACAACTTTGGATAGCTTTTTACAATGTGAACCTAAAATCATTCATGAATACTACAAAAGACAAAGTAGAAAAACAAAATGAAAGTGACATTTATAAGTTAACTTGCGAGGACTGTAAAGCTAATATAGGCCAAATAGAGAGATCATAAAAAACATGACTGGAGGAACATAAACGCTGTTTTAGGAAATGTGACCTTGTACAATCTCACTTTGCCAAGCATCTGTGGGAAGAAAATCATGGGAGTGATATCAACCCAGAACTGTTTCACCAAATGGTCAAAGGAAAGAGGATGGTCAAGTAAGAAGAGCTAAAAATCAGAAATAATTTGAAAAAGGATCATTTTGTCAACAAATTATTGTTTGAATACCTCTCCCCAATCCTAGGAACCTCCCTTTGCTTCATGGAAAGGGAGGTTCCTAGGACTACCCCCCCCCACTCTGAACCCCACTAATCTCCTTTCCTGATGCTTAACATCCCTCTCCTCCTTCCCATTAATGCCAACCACAACCCCTCCTATTCCCCCCTCTCCTTCCCTCTAATACACCCACCCCTTCCCCAAAAAATGGAGTATAAATGGAATAAAAATTGACTACTTGTACCTGATGATGATGCCCAAGTGTTGAAACTAGTAGTACCAAAATAGAGAACAGTGGAAAAATACATCGTGTTCTTCATTTAATGAATATGAACCTCCACAAAGTTGAGCCAGAAACCATCAAATTAACCCTTGTTTTAAATTGGGTCTTCCTTCAGCATGTTCCAAGTTTGCATTTGGAACGAAACCAATACTTATTATCGGCCATGAGGCAAGCACTTCAATTTTTAGTACAATTTCACCCAAAACAACGACCTTATAACCGTCTTTTGGTACACTTTAAAGAGTTAACATTCAGCTTGGGAGCACTGACTGCGTTACAAATATGTCAGATGAGTATGTAACAGAATTACATTTAAGAAAACTGTGACATTTTCGAAAAGAAAGTTTTAGAAAATTTTTCAGCAAACATAAGCCAATTATTATGAAACTAAATTTAAGTTTGAGTAGATCAGAAAGAATTATACGGTTATAGTTATGAAGCAAACGTGTTCATAATGACTATTAAAAACTTTTCGAAAATCTTTCCAATCTAATATGAGCTGCCTCTCCTCAGTCAGAACATAAGTTAGCCCTTGTAATTAATACCTTATTTTCCAGTGATTAACCCAATTTTTATGTAAAATGAATCCATTACGATATGGTCCATTAAATAACTATCGACGGCTATTTAGACCCTTAGAAAAAAACCGCATTTACGAAGTTTCCACTGTTACCAAAATATGAAAACTAAAAAAATGATACATTTAAATATATATTGTAAACAAATGAAATACGATACATTATATAAACTGTAGGAATTTTAAAGACTAATTTTTACAACGGTTTTTCTTAGTCACCCACCAAGAATTGCGTGTATTCCACGTTCAGCTAGATAATCGGCATAAGCAGGTATTACGTCCAAATTCAACGATAAATCATCCCTTGAAAACGGCGTAAACACTGGTGCCATCAGATCTTCAAATGCGTAAATTTTACTCTGCAATAAAGAAGTATTCACAGTGCGGCGAAGACATACAATAAAAAACAAGGACGTTGGCACAGCAGTGTTCATTACCACGTACCATTTTTCCAAAACCGCTGCGTAATACTCTCCTCGAATGCCTGGTTTTATGTAACAAGACGAAACCTAGAGCAGACCTTATCTTTTCGAAAAGCCTTATCACGGTGAGCAGATATTCTAGCTAACTTTGTAAGAGCAAGTTGACAGAAATTTTCTATTCAGCAAATAACAATTCTCACGGACAGAAAACACGATAATAAACCTTCATCGAATGTTGTACTTTAAGTCTAGTCCATGCTACGTCCTCGCATTCACAAGGTAAACTCACGTTTGACAGGACAGTTCAAAGTCTATCAAATGAGAACAGTCATTGAGGGAAAGACTATTGATCAGGCGTTTCAAAACCTGGAGGCATGATAATATGATTGCTTCTTCAGTTTCGAATCATCATATCTTCCTTAGAGTTTGATTAAAGGTAATTACTTTAATGAGGTTGTCTGTTGTTTTACAATTTTGTATTCTTTAAGCTCTCTCCATGGAATGCAGCCTTGTAGTGATGGAAAGGCTTGAGTACTGATAATCCATAGGGTTGTGCCATCTCATATCACAAGGAGGGGAGATGTGAGTCCCATGGGTGAGGTTTCCACCTTTGTAATGAAGTGACAACCCATAGAATGAATTCATTCTATGACCCTGCAATACATCTGTCTGTAGATTACCTACTATTTTCAGCATACATATATTCTGAACCAATTTTGTTGATTACCAGATTGGTTGGATTTCTCCAAAAAGTGATATCTCCAAGTAGTGGATTTTAAAAACCTGGTGGTGATATTCCACACAAAAAACTTCTTTTCCCAGCACCATAACTGAAGGATGGATTAATGATATCATTGGATGTTTCTCTCATAAGGTCTTTGGCCTCCATTCCCATGAAAACGCCAATTTAAGTTCAATATTTTTATATAACTCTAAAAGAAAAATGGAACCTTCTAATGAGTATTTCTCCCATCCTACTCCTTTAATATTTCTTCTGTTAAATTTCTATGGCCATTTAACTTCTTGGATGAAAAACATACATGGTGCCTGCGAGTGCCATGTCAGAGACCTGTTGTTTTTATAAAGACTGAAAATTTTTGGCCAACCCTAGAGAGATCAGTGGGTTACTTGTCTGAGTTTTGCTGGCTACTCAGCTCAATTCTTTTGACTTCACAAATATTTTAATTTAATATTTTTTCTTCTTCACTTGGCTAAGAATTCCCTCTTCCCCTTTTTCCTTGGCACCACCAATATAAGTGCATCGGTTACCTTTCCTTTGATGGTACAAAGGAGAAGGCATTCCAACTGCAAAAAGATGAAACTATGTAAGACCTTATCGGAGCATCCCTCTGACTTGCCTTACAATTAACACCTCATGGGTTTACTCCTTCACATGGCACACATTTTAAGGTATTCACATGCAGGCAGCAGGCTCTAACAAAAATATGACATGGTTAATTGTTAATCAAAATGTGAGGGTTTTGAAGAACTTCCCATGTCTTTTACCGCTCTCCTATACTCCCTTGGTCTTCCTTTACCCTCTCAGCACTCTTCCTTCCCCAGTACATGGTTCATGCTAGTGATGGATATAAGGTGAATTAACTATCTCATCAATTTTGTATGCATTTGTGGTGGAATTACACTGAAAACCATCGAAAGAACAGCAGCCCTTGAAAAAATTTATCTGAATAACTTTAAAAGTCTCAAAAGTGGCTGCACATATAAACAATGATTCTAAAAGGCTTAAATTATGGACCTCTTGTTTATTGTATTCTGATCGCCTGGTGAGAATAAATTATTATTATTATATTTTCCATGGAATATACTTTAAAATGATCCAAAGTAAAATTTTTACCCAAAGTAAAATCCCTGTTCTTAAACATGCCATAAATGGGATGTCAATATGTTAGTTCAAGTCATAGCATTAGTAAGAAGGAGGTCTGTACAACAACCATGTAAGTACAGTGGCTCCTTAATCAATCATAATGCTATGATCCAATCTAGTTTTTCTTCTAGAGATTTACAATTTGAACACTTTATTGCTGTGCTTATGAGATTAATCTAATCTAAAATTAATATTTTTAAAATGGTGAAAAATGAAAATATTATATGTGACAATAAGTATATTTGGCCATGGATGAATGTTTAACTTTGTGTGATCACCCAATCTGGACTGGCAAAACTTATCTTCACTTCACCCACACTGGAAATTACAGTGGCTACTTGGTTAAGGTGACATGAGATGCCTTACTTTTAAAGGGTGAAGAATAATAACAGGGCTTGGAGGTTAGTTGTCACCTACCAAGTTAAAAGGAAACGTGAGATAAAAAATGTATTATTTTCAGCTTGGTCATTATTAAAGATTCCATATACTCTTCTAAGAGGATAAACAGGATTTATTCTAAAAGGCCTGCTGTAGTTGACATCTGGAATGAAGTCAGGGGATTATAATGTAGACATTAACAGGGATGATTAAGAGCATGGACTGAGAAGAATTTTCAATTGAATTTACCGCAGAATACAGCGGTGGTTAGAGATAATGCAGTACAACACAACAAGGATGTGGAAATGACAGCTGTAATGAATGATAAGAAAAAAAGATGAAGAGGTAGAAAAATGAAATAGGAGTAACAGTTTCCAAAAGCAAAACAAAACTGAGCTGTGTGGAACATTAAAAATTAGGAAGCCAAAATCTAAAAAAATATATCGCTAGTCAAATATTGACAAGTGGGAGTAACACCAAGTAGTGGTTGTCCCCATAAGATCCTCAACTTAAACCAATAGAAAACGTGTGCAGAATTTTAAAAAAGCTGGGTAGCTTTCAGAAACATTAACTTGAAAATATGATGAGACAGGAAAATAAACTTTGAGAAATCATTCTGGAAGTGTGGAAGAATGTTAGTGAGGATTTGAAATGAATCAAATAAAACTACATTTACAAGGTTTGTACAAAAAGTATGTGGCAATTTTTTCCTGATGTGTGTGTAAAGTGCTGAATTCAGACCACTGGTTAAGTGTGTGCATGATTGCAGATAGTATTGGCATTGATAAGATGATGGTGCACATCATTATCACTGAAAATTTGGTGATGAGAAAGATCTGCGCTAAACTCATCCCGATGGCCTTGACGGATGACCAAAGCAGAATTGAGTGTCTACTTGCGAAACGTTCTGCAACGGCATCGCGATAATTCCCCAGTTACAGTTCCTACTTGACAACAGAAGACTATGTTCTATTCCCTTAAATGAAATTCTCCCTCAGAGGACACCACCATGGGATCCAAGTGCCATCTAAGAAGCTTGCATGCGTACCCTTAAGGACCTTCTGGAATTCACCAACCAGGGAATGACCTACTGGCCTTAAGTCATGGAAGAGCCACTGGTAAAAGTGTGTTGATGCCAAATGGATGTATTTTGAAGAATTTTGAGCCATTGTAACAATATCTGAAATTAATATTATTTTCTGAAACTTTTTATATATACAATGTAAGGGAAATACCAAATGCTCCTGTGCATTCATAAACTTGAATAGTGAAAATGAAGAAGTGGCAAACTGAAAGTGAACAATTCAAATAATTTCTTTCAAAGTCATACATTTCTTCTTTTTCTTGATGAAATTTTTTCAAAAAACAGAAAATCACTTTCTGCAGGTTGATTACCTTTCCATCTTACTATTAGTTGGGGATATTTAATTATCCATTAGCCATAACCCATTTTATAAGTGAATAGTAATTTTGAGTTATGGCCAGTCATATGAAAAACTCTTGGGATATCATTTTTTAAAATTAACTTCTGAAAACAAGGTAGTTATTCTGAAATATTTGTTTTGAGATTTCATTTTTAAGTCAATTCAAAACCACATTTTAGAATATTGATTATTTATTCATTCAAGTCATATGCACGGCCTGGAAGAGGGTGTTTTCATTTCATTGCAAATAGTTTGGTCCTCATCACAATGCATGACAAAGCAATTCATAGCAAAGCTCATAGTCTCTTTGCATACCCACTCACAGTCATCCCCTCAGTTTCCCTTCCTAGAAGGTGTGCTAAAAACATTTGCAGCAACCATAGTCCAATATGGTATTTTTTTGGCCAATCACCTACTCTGGGGTGTCATTGGGCTCCTTTTCTTGTAGTTTTTCTAAATGTAATAACATGAAAAGTCCTGTTGAGCTATACACATTTTCTCTGCTGCCACTCATGAAACAAGTAATTTTCTTTATAGCATATTTCCATCAATTATGACGGATCGCTACAAAGTAAATTGAATTCACATAAATTTAGTTGCATGTATTTCTATTAAAGCATGTTATATAACCTCTGCAAAGTTTATATATTACCCATCATGTTGTATGTTGCAAATGGTTACAGTATTTACTGTTTTTTAGGTAGGTATCTCAAAAATAAGGGAATATATCATGTTGCTATAAATATTTCCACACTTAAGCAAGGATTAACATTTTGAGAATAGCTTTTATTTTGTTTCTACACTCCCAACAACTATCATCTCTTTTTACCAAAACCTCCTTTCTTTTTTGAAACTTTGTTGAACTTATTGTTTCTACCAAATTTCTTATTGTTTTTACCATCTTCTCGTTGTTTCTTGTTGGCCCTGAAAAGCATTAGAGAGCACAATTAATAGAAATATACAAAACAATGTTGAAGAACTTATAAGTCAAAGTATTTATTTGTTAACTTTAGAATGTTTAACCACATAGTAGCATTGACATACAAGCTATATGTTTACTTTTTAACCTTTTCCCTTATTATATTACTGACATAAAAGTTGACATAAACAAAGAAGGTAGAGAGAATTGCATTTAAAAAGAGCTTAAAACATAAAGGTGCATTATTTGAAAATCTTTTAAGCATCCACAATGAATTTATTGTGTCATTATATTAATTGATGATTACTTTAATTTTAAGGTAACATTTATTATTCAAAATGTTCGCTATTTTGTTGAAAAATCAATATGTATTCAATTGAAAGATTTAGAATTACGTTTCAGAAGTGGAATTATAATTTTAAGGTGCAGAATGAGGAACTATTCATGAGTGGCTGAAGGTTTTCAATGTTCAAAATGGTATTGGCATGGCATTTTATCAGATTTAGCAGAGAAAAAGTTTTCCAAGATTTTTTTTGGATTGACTGAAGAAATTTGATATTTTACTTTCCTAACTTTTCTAATTTTCTCCTCAATTTTTCTCTCTGTGGTGCTTTCCTTCCATTACTTCATCCCACTTCCATAATCTTTTATCCCTCTCAAAGAGAGACAAAGTGATAATTTACTATTTTTTTGTGTTATGGCATTACCTACCACACAATCACAAACTTCTTACTATGCAAATGTATAGTAGCAGTATTCTACATACAAAACAACTAAGAAAAACCACAAATGAACCTGACGGTTGATTACATAGAGGAGATTGGGCTAATAAGGTACCTAGCCCAGAGGTGTGCGAAATTCACACATTGGAGTAGGGTGGGCAGTTCCTTTCCCTGCGTCAACTATGATTTCCCAGGAGATCTGTTACTCAATAAATTAAAAAGCTTGTGTGAAGCCCAGGGTGCCCAGAGGCATCACCCAGAATTGAACCTGGGCCCTCCAGTCAGTAGCCTATTACTCTGCCCACTGGAATATCATATCACAAAACAACTAAATGATAATAAAAATGACTTACTCATATCTGATGCGTTTTACATTCCTGTGGCTTACATCTGCCAGGTCTTCGGCAAATGAAGATTTCCTCTTACCTGCAATAACACCACATGTTTGTAACAATACTTCAAAATTAAATATTGAAAATAAATTAGCACATAAAAGATTTTGTAAAATGGAAATATAATGATAACAACAATGAAACGAATTTTTTTGTAGATGAAATTAATCCCAAATATGGTAAAATTAGGGTGAAAAGTAAGGGAAGAAGCTTCATCAAGTGTAATAAAGAAAAAGAAACCAGTCAAGAGCTTTTCATATAAGGTACTTAATAACAAGAGGATAGCAATACTTGTAACTTAAAAATATTGAAAATAAAAGGTATACTTTGCTTCAATTTACAAATTTTAAGCAGCATTCTGAAACATTTGCACTTGAGAAGAATGAATTTTATACCTGAACTCTTCCCCTTTGCTTCTGTAAAATCTGAAACATAGTTAGCCACAGCACGCATACGACTTGGCTTGTTCATCCGTTTGGCCAAGCGCACTTGCAACGCAGCAACCTTCTCCAGCTCCTTCAGGGTATTTATTTCCGAGGGATCCTTCCCTCCTTGTTTGGCCCTCTTCTCTGCTTTTGCTTTGACCTTCTTGCCAGCCCTCACACCCCTCCTTGGCCGCAACCGCTCACCACCTTCATCAGCATCACTGCCATCCATGGATTCTTCACCTTTCTTTGTTTTCTTCTTCCCTGGATTCTCACCAGTCAATGATAGTTTGGCTAAAATTACATGAGGGAAGCAACTGTTTTAGCTTTTCCCTTTGAAATGGAGAACATGTTCCATTATGAACAGATTTTACTTACTTGCCTACATCTTTTCTATTATAATTAATAATAAAGAAGAATATATTTCTATTTCTTCACATTTCAGCAATAATTTTAAAAATTATAAGCAGCTTTAGGCAATCCAAAAGAAAACAAGTCATGGTCACCATTAAGTGTGGCAAGAATTACCATATCATGAAAAATTACTATTTATCTGGAAAAAAGTGTCAAAAGCATGAAAATGAAATGAAAAAGGCCAAAAAATTGCTTTAGAAAAGTTGTTTCTACCATTCTAATAAAAAAATGTTATACATTTTTCTGATTGAATATTTCTGAAATATTTTCAATACATATAGCAGGCGAGGACATTACTCCACCACCAGCCCTAGTGGGGTAATGTTCTTGCCTGACAGCCCTAAGGTTGTAGGTTCAATTCTTGCTTAGGTGGGTTTTCCTCTATCTAGGGTTTGAGTGTTTCTAATTGTCAGTTGATAATCTCATGGAAAAGCCCACACTTAAATTACAGTTTTTGCATTAATATAAAATAAATAAATATAGAAATTTAATAAAAACAAGCAAAATAAATCAAAACGAAAAAAAAAACTGGAAAAATATTATTTTGTAACATTTTTCACACAGGTTTTCTAAATAAATGTTTTAAATTTTTTGCTTCTTTGGAGAAATTTAACAAAAACTCAAATATTCCGGCAATATATTAAATATTTTGGGGCTCAAATGTAAGGGCTGGATGTATGATGAAAAACTGAATGAAAATAATACATATATATATACTTCCATATCTAAAGAAATATGCACATCAGGTGAAAAGGCATCCACTTAATTATGATCAAGGCAATGTTGATGATTTAGCTGGATGGTCATGGAACATACCTCCTAACTCACTTAAGGACATGGGGTTCGAATCCCACCACAGACATGTCCGTAGCGTCAACTCTGGATGCTCAACCCCTGGGAAGCCTGATGACAGGCCAAGAGTGGCTTATCAGGATCCTAGAGGCACATGGCCCACCACAGTTATACAATGAGTAAGAGAAATGCTCCATAATCTAAGCCCAAGCATTCTGAAAACCTGAACACATGGCTTTCAACAGGAACAATGATCAAGAAACATCTTTGACTTGGAATGAAAAAGAATCTCTAATTCAGAGCCATCCAGCCCCCGAGCCAGGGTAAATACAGTTGAAAGGGTGGCCCAACATTGGTTGTGTTTTAAGTGCAAGAACTTCAAATGAGAGCCCAAAACTTCCCTAGCTATTGTCACTTTTACCTCTCACCCTTTTCACTCACATGCATAACTAAAATGCGAAATTATCTCAAAAATGAAAAGCTGATGGAAATGGAAAGAAAGTTAAAAATTCTCAAAAAAAAATGGTATATAATGTTCCTATTACAGTGAAACGTCCTATTACAGTGAAAGTCTCATCACCTTTCTCTTCCTTTCTTTCCTTCTGAGTTTGGAACCAGGTACGAGTTCTTTCCAGGACACCATTCTTCTCCTGAAGCATCTTCTCTACCTTCTTAGCTTGGCCTTCTGCTTTCTGCAATTGCCGCTCCGACTCTTCTTCATCTAAGATATTCTTTACGTCATCTTCTAAAGCAGATATTCGCTTTCTGTACTTCTCCAAGATATCTAGGTATGAGTGAAAGGCAAGGTAAGTTACTTTAACTAATGATGAAAATCAATTAATTAATGGAGAGATGTTCACTTATATGCTCAGTACAGGGACTTCAATTGGTGAAATCTAAACATGAAAAACTGCACAAACAAAGCCGCTCAAGGCTTCACTCACCAAGAGGTATTGTACGGCTTTTCACAGGATTGTGTGCACGGCGCACGACCTCCTTAACTAGACGACGTTCGCCTTCTCCAGCTAGTGACACTGATATGCCAAAGCGACCAGCACGTGCTGTCCTACCAACTCTATGGACGTAGTGTTCTAAAGTTGCTGGAAGAACAAAGTTTATCACCTGCAAAAAGGAAATACAAAAAAATTGTGAAATCTACAAGAAACTACATTGGGGCTCATGCATTACTTTACTAATAATGATAGCTAAAAAAACAAGAAACAAACTAAGAGACCACACACTCAAACTCAATTATGCTGATCAACACTTAGCGAGGAAATAATGATGGTTCAGGGAGAAGTAGGAAGGAGATATAATTAACATAACAGCTCAAGTAAAAACAAATATTGTACCAAAAGACTAAAAACAGTCTGCAACACCAGCCTGGAAAGGAGTAAAACCTTCTTTAGAATAGAATCTTTATCAGAAGTAGGTTTTTAAAGATGAATGAATCCATTCCTAGGGTTAACAATAAAGCACAATACAAAATACTCATGTCACAAGTAATGCAACACCTTTAGAAAACTAAGAGCTGTTAATAGGATTGCAATCAATTTCACTTATATTCAAAACAATTATTGCACTACATCACCATTCAAAGCAAGGCAGGAGAATAAGATTTTGAATTGAATGAAAAAAATAAAACTAACTATTTCATGCAAATTTGCAACTTACAGTTTTCACCCCTCTGATGTCAAGACCTCTGGCTGCAACATCAGTGGCAACCAAAACATCCAACTGCTCCTCTCTAAATCTCTTAAGTGCATCAAGTCTTTGAGGCTGAGTAAGGTTGCCATGCAATTCACCAACCTGATGAGAACATATATAACGCAATTAATCTCACATGACATTTTAATGTATTCATTTCTAATAGTTGATTAAACATCAAATATTGCAAGGATTAATGTGCTTGTATAATAGCCAAGCTGGAGAATTTGTAATTGAATAACCTAGTAAAGACCTTTATGGATGCAAGTGAAAGAGCCAAGGCCAGCTACCTAACATCGGTACCTTTAAGAATACATAATGGTGTTGCCACATGAATCATTAAACATTTTTATGAATTAGCATGATATTCATAGTATATATAGTTATATTGTCATAATGTGCATTCAAGCAAAACTGAATGGCTCAGGAATTGGAAGTGCAAATTGGGAATATAATGGAGAAATTATGAATTAACAATGAAAAACATTCTCCTTTTACTAGTGAGATCAGTTTGTGTTTACCATATATGTATGTGAAGGAACTAGAAAAAACTAAAATGATGGTTGGACCTACTCCAATGATACCAGTATTTCATGAATCAGTGAGGGATGACCTACAAAGAAAATAGCAAATCACATTCCAAACACTCGAGAAAAATGAGTGGAGGTGCATATTAGTTAGTAAAATCAGGAAACAACTCAGGAAATTGTAATCTATGAAATTAGTGGCTACCCTGTCAAAAATATTTAACAGTCAACCTTGGGGACTGCATTTGCTTGATTAGGTGAATATAAAAATGAAAGAAGATACAGTATGTTGCATCACCAGCCTTAGCAATACCAATACCATGCAGAGCATTCCCTATTACTGGTTCTGTCAGTCACACGCAGTTTATATGTGTTTTCATCTGCAAACTTTGATCAAAAACAATGTCTATTTGCACCCCAGGGCTCATTTTACAATTACAAATGTGGTCAGATACCCTCTGAATTGCAAACTCTCATGTATGTTAATGTCATATTATGTCATAGAGGGATAGCAACAGACATGCCAATAGATGACCTTACTCATACCTTAACACCTAACAATCCAAGGATAATGTGTATTCTATGAGCCTGCTTCTTGGTCTGCACAAACACCATAGTGTGGTCCCTAAATGTACGAAGTACAAGGGCTGCAAGCATCGCTTCTCTATCTCCTTCATGGCCATTCCTGATTCTAGGAAATAAAATACATTCATCACAGAGTTTCATTTGTCCATAAATTTCATTTAATGTTAAAAAAATACTAACATAAATTTTTCATCAGTATAATTATTCATATAAGCAGAATTGTCACATCAGACAACATAAATTAACTATCTGTAATCCATCAAAGCAAAGGGAAGAAAAAATATAATAATTTTGGCCAGCAACAATCAGCCAGACCAAGCCAATACGATATTAAAGCTACTATTCTTGAATTCCTTCTGGAACCTTTATTTGCCAAGGTCTGTCTCATGATGGTTGGTAGAGAGCATTAACCACTCCAAAAAGTGGGAGGGTACCTGATTCACCCATATTTAAGCACCATAAACACCTCATCTTTCTCCATTAACCAAGTCAAACCAGCCTTTTAGTTGCCAGAAAAACCACATGAAATAAAACTAAATCCTTTCAAAAAGGTAAGAACAGATTTATAAGACCAAATAGCTGCCCAGCTGGCTAACTTCTGCAATTAACTCTATAATTAGCAATTATTAAAATGGTAGAGGGGTAGAGACAATCTAAGGTCCTGAAGTGGCAGGTATGAACTTACGTCTTTCTTCCCCATGGTCAATGGATTGACCTGTCCAGCTATCACTTGGAGACAGCACATCCTAACGTATCCTGAGAAATGTTTATCTTGGTCGAAAGTGCACCCATTTTCATCAAGTTATGCTTCTACACTTGAGACATGTGACTTACTTTGGCACACAGCCTTATTACCAAAACGGTAACATTTTCTTCATTCATTCATTAATCTGATCATGTAATCATAGCCATTATGTCTCATGCAGATGGATTCTTCCAGGTCAGCAATACCATAAATGTATAGTAAGTCAACAAATGTAATACAACACAAATAGGAGACCAAAGCAATAACATGTACAGCCACCCTGGGTGTCATTTTCACTGTACTTTAAAAATCGTGTTCTCAGTTAAGGGATTTGTATGTCGATAAACAGTGGGAAGGGAGAAATGGTTTCCACAAAAAGTCGGTCATCTAGTTGCTAATGGCTAATTTATTGTGACTGTTAAATTTGGAGCTAAATCAAACTCTGGCTTACTGGTCATGCAGTTTACCAAGATTGTGATTACGAGACCTCATATAATTGGTCATAAAACATCTAGTTATTTTCATATCATTATAAATTGATTATGAGCAAAGTTACTTCCCCCCACACTTCTTTAATAATTCTATTATATATAATTCAAATTTTACACATCTGTAGAATCTAATGGATCGACCAGAACAATTCACTTTACCACTGGGATCACTTTAAAATCATTGCTACTGACTGGATTAATATCAAACAGCAAGGACCCACTGCAATAGGCTTTTGTTGCTACATGTTATATTGCATTGGCACCCCTCAAATGAATGTTCTTCTAGATAATTTTAACCCTTTGGCATATACTTCCTGGATTATAGGCAACAAATTGTCCCAGTTTCTATAAAACCATTACGTCACTCAAATATTCCAATTCTTGTCGCACCAAATAAATTATCTTTTAATAATTTACATGGAATCCTACACTGCACTTAGGAGAAAATGACATTACTCAGATGTTTAAAAATAAAAAAGAGAAGTTAAAATTTTCAAGGGGAGAAGAAAAGACCAAAATGTAACTTTACGATGTCAAGAAAGTGATCTGTAAACCTCTTCAATGGGAATGAAACCCAAAGTATATTAATATAAATGGAATTATATAAATGATAGCAATATCCAAATTAAATACTAACCTGATAAATTCCTGGCGAAGATTCAAGGCCACATCTCCAGTATTATCAACAAAAAGTCGAACAGGTCTAGAGAGAGACATGCTGGCCAAATCATTAACTTCTTCAGTCATAGTTGCAGAGAAAAGGAGAGTTTGTCTTGTACGGGAGCACTGTCGAACAATTTCCTTCATCTGCTCAGCAAAGTTCTCATCCAACATTCTAGTAATTAATTTATGGAATACATTAGATGTTACACAAATTAACAGCAATTTAATTGAACGAAATATAAACTACACTTTAATGGAAAAGCAAATGATTTACCGCCATTCATACGAGGTATGTTCAAAACATGAGAATTTTTTCATTCCATGGGCTTGGAGAGTCTAATTGTCAAACTTTTTTTTATTATGTTGGTATACATGCCCCTGAAGAATGATAAAGCTTTCAGCTGTTTTCATTGTGGACTTTGTCTGTGACAGCCACTAAGATTAGACTTGTTTTATGAGCTCGGCGATTTTCGTTTGTTAAAAGAAATGGATCGAAGAATTTATATCAAATGTTGCGTAAAAAATGAAATAAAAGAGTAACAAAGCATGTGAAATGTTAACAAAGGCCTATGGTGAGTCTGCTATGAGTAAATCAAGAGTTTTTGAGTGGTATAAGCATTTCCAAAAAGGCCGTGAAGACCTTGAAGATGACGAACGGCCTGGACGCCCCAGCACATCAACAATCAATGAAAACATGGAAAAATTGAAATAAATGGTTATGAACGATCACTGAATCACAATTAGAGAGGTCGCTGATGATGTTGGCATATCAATTGGATTATGTCTTGACATTTTTTCTAATTTTTGGGTATGAAACGCGTGGCAGCAAAATTCGTTCCAAAATGGCTTTTGCACCATGACAATGCACCAGCTCACACTTCTTTGTTTGTTCATGAATTTTTGGCCAAAAACAATACTGTAACAATGCCCCAGCCTCCATATTCGCCAGATATGGCTCCGCATGACTTTTTCCTATTTCCAAAAATTAAGAGAACCTTAAAGGGCTGTCGTTATACAGCCGTAGATAACATTAAAAGCACATCACTGAAAGAACTAAAGGCTATCTCAAAGATAGAGTTTGAGAAGTGTTTTGGGGATTGGAAGAAGCACTGGCACAAGTGCATAATCTCCAATGGGGACTACTTTGAAGGTGACAACATCAATGTCTAAGAATAAATAAACATTATTGTCCGAAAAATTAAAATTCTCATTATTTTTTTAACACACCTCATACACTGTACGCATTTACAATTAACATATAGCACTCTGCTTTTCCTTCTAGATTTAAGACTGGGAATCACAAATTTAAATCTACCACTACAGTAAACTCCTGATTTTCGGTGTGAATGAATTGTCAAGGGTGCAGAGATAATAGGAAGAAATGGATAATGTTCTGAATAGGTTCTTTTTTGGTTTCCTTCCCTGCCATGAACCACCAAAACAAATAACAATGACTAGATTCTTGTTGCATTAACATTTTATGACAGAAAAGAAATATTCCAGGGGGGTGGTCCCAAGTTCAATATAGAGGGATGCAAGCCCTGTGGACAGCACAAAACTTGGTGTGAAACATTGGACCAGCTGGTATGATCATAAAGAAAGTAAAAAACTGGAGAAAAATAACAAAATTTACGCATTGGCGAATCAAATTACAAATTAGGCAATCTTGAAGACAATTGGCAGCAGCCAGTTGCAAAAATAAGAAAACAGTCAAGTATCTAGCCCTGTTAAAACAAGCGCACTTGGAGTCTGAAATTTTATGAAAGCACCAACAACAAAAAAAATTTACATCACTTCATAAAATAGCAGGTCGCGGTGGTCTAGTGGGTAGAGCGTTGGACTACTGACCTGCAGCTCCACCCAAGCTAGTTGATTTTTCGGGCACAAGATCTTCCTGGGAAACCATAACCGGCACAGGGAAAGGAACTGGCCCCCCTACCCTGATGTGTGAATATTCACACGCCGTCGGGCTTGGTACACGGGTGAGCTCTACCATCACCCACTAAACCGACCTTCGGGTTGATTACTGTGTTTATTGTTTCATAAAATAATTGGCCATCACTTTGTTTTCTAATGCACTCATTTTGTGCATGTGTGACTACATATTAATCACATGAATTTCCTTGCAAAAATTTGAAATGGTTGAAGAAAGAAAAGACACATTTTTAAAATTTTGACTTCTTAAAAGTTGGTACACGGCCAAATACTAATTTTCCTCATTAAAATGAAGGCACAAATACACAAAACAATGATCAAAATTTTAAAAAAAATTTGATCTTATCCTTGATAGTATGGAACATGGTAGCTCATTCCTGCTATGCAGGATGGCGTGATATCCCAGGATATAATAATTAATTATTATTTGGACATTATTGATGTCAATCCCCAAGAGCCAAAGAACTGTTCCCTTTTGAACCCACTACATTTTTTAAGAGGTGAGACTTTGGTAGAAATATATATTTTACATAAACTTACTAAAATATTGCTGACTAAGGAAACTATTTTTTCACAATAAACGTTATTCTAATGCTACCACTTTTGATGCATAGGCAACATCATCAGGCATGTGTCGCTCATGCATTGGAAAAGGTAGTAGCGGAATAAAGTTTAGTGTAAAAAATACAATGTTTACGTATTATTATTATTATTATTCTATGCTGTTTTATAGAATGAAAAATGATTTCTTTTACCTGTCAGCTTCATCCAATACGAGTATTTCTATACTTTCCAAGGAAAAGGTGGGTGTATTCTGAAGGTGGTCAATTAATCTACCAGGTGTAGCAATGACTATATCAGGATTTTTCCTCAAAACTCCTTCCTGCAAAAATAGAAGCATGAATAACTAAATACTCTCCAAGAATTGTTATCTGAGGTCCTCTCTAGCTATCTCTAGCATAGGGTAAAGCAGCCCAGAATTTAGTAGCATCTACAGCTATATGAAATATAAGATGCCTAATTTCCCAAACTCTTTAGTTATCTTTCTGTGCATCTGACAATACAACAATAGTTCAAAATTACATGAATAGGAAGAGAACAAAATTTGCTTAACTACTTAAGGGTAATTGACTTTAGAATTTTGGAGTTTATTAGAACATGAAAACAATCATGGATGGTTGAAATCATACCACTTCAAATTAACACAAAACCATAAGATATTTTTAAAAAAATTAAGGAGCATATAAAATGAATGTGAAATATTCTGAATTGTCACCTGAACTTTGACGTCAAGACCACCAACAGACAGACCAACTTCAACAGTTGTAAACTGGGAAAGCTGCCGGGTTACTTGATAAACCTGCAAAATAATGGAATATAGTAAATAATATTTCTCTTATACAATGACAAGAAAGAAAAATATAGATAACTTGCCAGACAAAACATGAGATTTATTTATATTGTTATAAAAAATTTAAACAGGTAAAACCTTCGGTCACTCCTACAAATGTTCCGCAGAAAGTGTATTTTAAATAGGGAAAAAATATACGCAGGTATTTAAATTGTAGGCCAATGTATTGCATGATTAAACCAAAGAACTACAATAGTAATTACTTTATGGCCATTGATTCAGATGATTTTTTCCCACAAAAGCTGATAGTATACAGTATACAGTAAACTCCTGCTAAACCCATGTAGTAAAGAACACTCAGGCAAGTTGTTGAGCATGTGTGATGAATGGGAAATACTTCTCACTTTGGTTAAGTGTACAGATGTGCATTTGATACAATGTTTTGAGGTGAGCAGACACTTCAAGGATACCTGAGGACACAGTCAGTCAGCTGCACATATAAAAACCATGCCATCATCTGGCAATGGTTGCTCTTAATTTTTACAAATCCATTTTCACAAAATTGGGTTTCTCAAATTTTATCCCAGGAAAAAAAATCATGAACCTATATGCCTATTACCTTAATTTCCTGGATATTTTTTCCTGAATGATTTATCCAAGAATAAAATTTTGTCAGTTTACTGCAAATACTGGGAACCAAAAATGTTTTTTTTAGCAACAGGATAGAAACATGACAAAAAGCTAATAAACAACATCAAATTAACTGTTGTATTCATTTTGGAATCGAAAATCAGTTCTGATTTTTGTCTATAAAATTTTACTTAGCATTAAAATTTCATAATGGATAATTAAGAAAGTCTGAAACAAATTACTAATGCTCGGGTTGCATATTTGAAGAATGGCACAAGGAAAGCTGAAAAAAGACTGTGAAATACCTTTGCTGGAAATTTTGTATTCAGAATCAGTAAATATTAATGCAGCAGTATTTGCCTGACTGAGAGAATTCAAAGGAAGCAACAAAAAGACCGAAAAGATTATTAGGCAAACATTTTGGAATTCCTGAGATTCAAAAAGAAGTTCCCTTCAGATATATGATACCAACGGCACATCCGATGGTGAGGGCTAAACTAGAAGTACCTAATCAGATTCCAAACATTCAGGAAAAAATTTGGAAAAGGCAACTAGTTTCCCAGAAAAAAACAAACATAGGATTCTAGAAAATGAGGGTTTACACAGTTCAAGTGATAAGTAGCATTAAACGTATTGGATTGTTACTCTATTCAACTTAAGTTATCCTATGCATTCCGAGTGCCCATTAAACTGGCTTGTTTTAAACACAAGTCAGAGAATTGTTGTTGTTTTAACGACATACATTTCTTAAAAGATTGAAATGTTGAACAAACTTTAAAACCTTGAGATCATGTGATTCCAAGTAGTAGATTTCATAAATACGCTGATATTTAAAAAATTATGCTGTGCAAACACCTGTGCACGTAGTAACAATATATTAAGAGTTGACTGAGATTAAAATAACATTCAACCGATATATTTCTATCCCTGAAGGAACTAAGCAAAAAGAATTAATTATCAAACCTGAACACCAAGCTCTCTAGTCGGCACTAAAACCAAGACTCGAGTAATTGCAGGTCCATTTCTAGGCTTGTACAGAAGCCTCTCCAATGTAGGTAGCATATAAGCGGCTGTCTTCCCAGTGCCAGTAGCGGCGCATGCGCAAATATCACGACCCAAGAGGGCAACTGGAATAGCACATGCTTGAATTGGCGTTGGGTGAGAAAAATTCATTGATGAAATTGCCTGTAGAGACAGAGAAACACATGAAAACTAAAACCAACAGTTTAGCAGAGGAGTTTTAAAATGGCAACAGATATCTTCTTACCACATTGAAGCCAATATTTTTTGTATTTGCATACACCCTGTCCTAATACATTAATGAGCATATTGAGCATTAAGAATTTCTATGTTTTCCAAAAAAATTAAATGTTTAAAATTATTTATGGCTTGCCTTGGTTCATAAAATCCAAGGTTTCAATTTTAGGAAAGACCAACTTCTCAATCCTTGCAATAGAATTGCATTTTACACCCTGATATTTTTTCACACTTGCTTTTTATCATGCTTCACTTATCTAGAACAGAAATTGTGCTATTTTCGCTCACACTAAAAAACAAAGAAATGGACAGTTACCTTAAGAAGAGGTCGTGAAAGATTCATTTCATAAAATGATGCATTTTCATCAAATGGAGGGGCATCATCAAAGTATTCATTGGACTCATTGATTTCTTCATCTTCTTCCTCTTTTTCTTCAACCCCTTTGGACTGCTCTTTTTTGGCAAGTCTCCTGCTGTTCTTCAGGGCTCTTTCCCTTATTCGAATTGTATCTGCAAAATAAAATTGCATGACTCAAAAGTAGGTAACGTTTAGTAGGATGCTGTAAAGCAGGTGAATGAAAGGAGGAAGAGTGTGGGTCTTTACTGGTGCAAAGGGTGAAATTTGGGAACAATCCAATCACAGTGCTTGAAAGAAACAGGGTTATGATAAGAAAGGATTTCTCAATCCCTCAATCTAAGCTCGACCCCAGACTCCCCACTAGCATGCTGTCAGAGTAGTTCCATGAGATATTCAGAATATTTAGTGTTGCCAAAGAAATTAAGTAGAGTCAAAATAATCAGTGAAAACTGAAGATGTGCTCTAGGCTATATTTTTTACTATGAGGCAACCAGAGCTGTGATTTATTTCAAATGCAAAATGTGTAATTTCCATTTTAGTATTTATGTAGGCCTATTTCTATAGGAGGGCAAAAAATAGAGCAGGTAAAACAGTTTATGAATCTCAGAAGTGTTTTGGACCAACATGGTCACAGTAGTAAGGAGAAGAATTGCAGTAAGCAAAGAAGCTTTCACAAGGAGAAGAGAGTTGATGACAGAGATGTTGAGTAAGAATGTTAAGAAAAGATTCGTAAAAACTTTGATATGGAGCATAGCCATGTACGGCGTGGAAACGTGGTCATAGAAGCAGGAGGATAGATGTAGATTGGAGGCTTTGAAATGTGGGAGTGGAGAAGAATGGAGAAGGTGAAATGGACCGGAAGGAAAACAAATGAGGTGTCAGATATAGTAGGCGAGGATAGGGGTTTTTGGAAGAAACCGTGAGGAGGCAGGAAAAATGGATGAAGGGCATATTGATCGACAGTGGGATATTGAAAACCGTAATAGAGGGGAGAAAGTTAGGCAAACGAGGAAAGGGCAGGAACTGGATAGGAATTTTGGACAAGATGAAGGGGGAAAGAAGTATACAGAGATGAGGAAGTAGAGTATAGAAGTGGAGTAAGTTGCTGGATTGTGTTTCGCTAGGAGTCACAAAATATTTATTTATTTGGTAGTTGTGTCCATCCAAAATCTACTTTAACTGGTAGATTACCAAATTATAATAATTTCTACTTCCATTTTAAATAGCATTGTCAATGCATTTTTACCTTCTTCTTATGTAAAACGTATTTTCAAATATTGTGATAATTTTAATCTGGGTCCAAACATTTTATTATGTATTGGAGTTAAATATATTGCACTCTTCCATTATTAAATAAGATTTTTTATAACATGTTACTAAGCTCACTTAGTGATCATCAGGTATAACAGGATACAGCCAAAGAGAGCGAAGTATGATGGTGAAGTGTGGAAGTGATGTACAGGGACGTGCACGAACCTAACTCAGACACTTGCACTCTGTAGAGTTGGGTCTCGTTCAACGCCTAACTGTGCAGAGTGGGCAGTTCAAAGGCTGCAAGACAGTTCAAAGAGAGGCAGCATGATGCTACAAGGAAATAGAGATTCTCAACTAACAGGGGCATATCTAAGGGAGTGGACATTATCTAAAGGGAAGAGTGATAGGAAGATGTCAACCAATTTTTGGCTAGAAGATAGGTTAATGATGAAACACAAACAATTATCATGATTTTGTACTACTATTCATGTTACCAATGGAGCTCTGATGTTTTCCATGGTAAATTTGACTATGATCTGCGAATGGGTAACATAATAAACGTTAGTTAACTGCATCAGTGGCAGTAATATAAGAGGGGCCCACCAGAATCTGCACTCTTTAAAAATCCATGTCTTTTTACTGTTGTCTCACTTCAGAATCAAGAGTGAGTATAAATGTTCGGGGGAGCAAGTATCATCCGCCAAGGATGATGTTACCTAATTTCTGACTTAAGTGATGTCGCGTGCACCTTATGAGGTCCAATGAGCCCAAGGCAAATGGGTGTGCTGAACTTAACAAAAAGAATAGCACGCTTCATCGAGTAGAAAGAGATCTTCAGAGATACTTCAGGGAAGGATACACAAAATACAATAACATCAGAACTGCAATGGGAACATGCTAACAGAAGATGAACACAAAGCCAAAAGATGGATGGAATACACCGAGGCACTGCATCCAAGTTCAAAACCTCAGAAAAGTGGCTTAATAAGAGATGAAAGCAAGGGGGACAAAGGTGAGAGCCACTCAAGACAAGACAATGGGAAATGACTTCAACAAAGCAGTAAAATAACCAAGGGAAAATCTATGTGCTTCAACTGTTGAAAAAAGAAATTATTTAGTGGCTTAGAAAAACAGTCCAGCAATTTTCATTGGGAGTAATAAGAAGCAACTCTAAAAGTACGCAATAGGAGGATGACTTTGAAAAGAGTGATTATTGCAATGCATAAAATAATGAGGATCTAAGGGCCAGACAGTCTAAGAGTCTTATATAATGTGGATTCAAAACAGGAATAATTATTTATAAGAAGAAAAGCGAACAAAATCTGTTGGAAGTCAATTCAGATCCTTTTAATATACTGTTAAAAGAGTAGCATACTCACTGCTCTCACTCACTATCAAGTACACCATTAAGGAAAATAATGGCCACCAACTAGTTATTTTATGTTACACTTTGGATTAAGGATAATGGCTGCAACAAAATCAAGTGGAATAAGGCATTTAAATTATCAGACACACTTAGTAATTCTATTAAATCATGTGCCAACAGTAAAAGCAAGTTGTAATAATGATCACGTATGGCTGAAAAGAAAAGTAGCAAGTAATTACATAAGTGTGCAATCTTGTACCAGATCTATTAGTTTGTAAAGAGTAAAGTAAATGTAAATGGACTAAAGAATGCACAAGGAACCAAAAATAGTATCGAAAGTAATAATAATGAATTTTGCAGAAGATACAACATATGTTCCAGAAAATCAAGAAAGCTTGACCGTAATCTTGAATCAAATGGATCAAATCCTTAACACATATAACATAAAAAATTAAATACCAGTATTAAGAAAAGAGACGATGAAGGCAACTATTTCACAATGACATGAGAAATGCTTTGTTCACGACAGAATCTGAACAGCACTTGATGAATCAGCTTTGAAGAACATCAAACACAGAATAGCTTACAATAAGAGGGTACCTATGTTGACAAAAGGGTAGATATATTTCTCAAAGACAGAGAGATTTTGTCATAAAGAACTTGTGCATTAAACACCAGTACAATATAACACTCTATGGATTAGAACCAAATAGCATTGAAAAAGCAGATAATAGATAAGTAGGAGATTCGGAAGTACGATATGCATTGGAGGAAGACTATGAATAGACTGATTGAGGAAAGAGTAGTTATACTAAAGATTACAGAGTAAGTTATCTGAGTAAGAGTTATGTTCGTTGGAACTATTGACTTGATACAAAATTAATAGAACATAAAAGAGTGAATGCCTAAAAAAATGGGGCAAGCACGTAGGATATATAAAAATAAAATCGTTGCCTAAGAGCGTAATCACGAGGTATTGAAGAATGGCAGGGAGCGTTGGAGACTGAAATTACGACGATCATATATTTAAAGAACTCGACACCAATACGACCATGTTAAGGTAAGA
This sequence comes from Hetaerina titia, assembly GCA_037158775.1. Taxonomy (NCBI): domain Eukaryota; kingdom Metazoa; phylum Arthropoda; class Insecta; order Odonata; family Calopterygidae; genus Hetaerina; species Hetaerina titia. The sequence goes on along the minus strand of CM073772.1, from coordinate 104,316,613 downwards.
ATACCACTTTCAATTAATATCTCATCACTGTTCATTTACCTTCTTTTTATTAACCATTGGTGGTAAAACTACGCACAAAAAAGGGAACGCCTAAATACCTTTCTTTAGTTCGTCTTCAGATAGAGAAACGTCATCCTCTTCATCTTCTGAGTGTGATTCATTTCCATTACTATTTTCTGTTTCTTTCTGACTGGAGGACACCTGAAAAATAAGTACTTCTTAATCGTACCACTAAAGGTAAATTGTCTTTTTCTTCATACTCATTCGTAACCAGCACGAGAAACAGCCGCATCGCGCCTTACCTCTTCCTTTTTCTTACTTCGTATAGCTTTAATTTTATCATCGACCTTATATTTAACTTTCCGCTTAATATACTTGGTTATATCATCCCATACATCGCGATTGTACTCAGATGTACTACTGACAAATTTAAAAGCCGCGTCAAAATCAACATTCTTTTTGTTTTTCTGCTTGCTTGGTTGAAACTGCAAAAGTTAAGACATATAATATTAGATAATTTACTAGGTATGCATTGGTTTAGTCTAATAGAGACGATTAAACTTGAATACATAGAAAGTCTTATGTATATATTCGAGCCTGGAAAGTACGAAGAATCATCTACAGCAGGAAGAAATATTTTTACTTTCTTTCATTTAATTGATATCTAGGGGAATATTGTTCTATGAAACACACTAAAAATACCTCAGCTTCATTGTCCGATTCTTCTGAATAATCAGGCACTTCTTCATCTTCTTCAATGGTACGGATCAAATCACGTTTCCTCGTGGCCATGTTTACAACCAGTCCGGGTTCGGTCTTTCGCCAAATGATAGTTTATTGTTTACGAACGAATTTATGAAATTTCAAGAAAACGTCAAAATAGAGCCCAATAACAAAGTATATGATTAAGTCGAATACATATTCTTAGAAAAGTAATCATAAATTTATTAATGAATTTAAATATATTTATGATAATATTTAGCATTGAATTTCTTGTCTGAAAACATATTCTGACTTCTATTCTTGTTCCCGCCGAAAGGGAAAACGTTTGTTGTAGTCTAAGTTGACCTGACAGCTAAAGCATTTATTCCACAGAAATCGGTGTTATTAACTTAATAATATTTGAAAGTCATTGCATTATACTACTTCCACAATGGGAATTTTAGGTTTGTCCAAATTAATTGCTGATATAGTACCAACTGCAGTTAAAGAAAGCGACATAAAGAATTACTTTGGTGGGTGCAACTATTAAGAAACGCATTTGTCATTAGGTTTTAGAATATGATTTTTCATATCTAAAATACTATTTTGATTATTGACAGGAAGGAAAATAGCTATTGATGCTTCAATGAGCTTATACCAGTTCCTTATCGCAGTTAGAAGTGAAGGTTCGCAGTTAGTGTCTGCCGACGGAGAAACAACAAGGTATATTCACTCGATTATCTTTTGCTCGTAGCAGTTTGTTGAGTTGTTGATTGCCAGGAAACGCTGTCCGTCGCATTCTTTCATAATTCGAGGGTTTTTGCCTGCCAAATGAAAAACCCACAGCGGTGGGTTTTTCATTTGGGCAGGCAAATCTGGGGCCTTGTTTCGTCCTCGGTTTTCTATTGTAGTTCTGACAAATTGTTTGCTTCTGATCATCACAGAAGACATAATAAGTGTTGTAAAAGTTATGCCTATATCTCCTTTCTAGTCATTTGATGGGAACGTTTTACCGCACCATACGAATGGTTGAAAATGGAATAAAACCTGTGTATGTTTTCGATGGCAAACCACCTAAACTAAAATCAGGCGAGCTATCAAAACGGCAAGAGAAACGGGAAGAAGCACAGAAAGCTCTGGAGAAAGCTGAGGAGTCAGGTATTCTAATTACTTACAACACAGCACAAAATATCTAGTGGATATCATGTAGTATGTATTCATCAGGTATCAAGTGGTGGACATTTTTGTATGCTTTGAAAGAGCTAATTTCGTAATAAAGATTTTATAATGCGGTAGCGTCCTGAAAACTGCTTGTAATAATCAAGTGAGTATAGAGCCCGGTTGATAAATGTGAGGCCCTTATTGTACTGTGTGGATATCCACTGCACATACAACGTGTATCCTGCGTGATTATCCATTGGCTGTACAGATTTAATAAAATGCACATCCTGAGATGTCCTAATATTCAAGAATTGATTTAGGTGCACATGCAGTTACTTAGTTCACACATGATACTCCCTATAATAGCCTTATGATACACATTATAAATATTATATTTGCTTGAGGTGATGGGTAGTTGCACGTTAATATGTCCTCAACATACTTAAACGTAATTAATTCCAAGCGCTCTTTTGGTCAGCAAATTTAAATAATAATTAAAATTTTCAAAATTTGTGCAGAGTATTTTCCATTCATTAAAATTTCCATGCAAGTTGTGTAAATTGCATTATATCATGGGTCTAACTCGGGATCTTTAATATGCAGGCACTCCATATCTAGAGGTATCTAGTCATGTGACAGCAAAACTCTCAGACATGGACTCACTCGGAGGCTATTTGATATTTTTGGGAGGAGCAGGTTTTCCAATTTAGTTAGGTAATAAAATTGACATTATTTTAGTGGAAAGCACAACTGTATAAGTTAGAAACAAATTTATCATTATTAAATCACATTTCTTTCTAAGTTATGAGTGCAAAACCCAACAGCAGTTTAAGATATTTTGATTGTGAAACCCATTCGATCATGGATAGAAATATTTTTCAAAATTTTCATCTGGTTTCATTACCATACCACCTAGCAGTTTCAAAGACAGCTTATTCCTGCAGAAATTGGTGTAAAATTGGCTTTTCATAAGCATCTCAGAGTCTTTTGTGAACTTTGTCTCAGAGTCAACAGGTTCTGTTGCTCAGTCTCAAGAATACCCAATAAGTACTCAAGAATAAAGCAATCATTATGGTATACTATTTCGATTTTTCCAGATATTATGTATTTATGCCTCATTCAAACCATGCCTTTAACAGGATTTACTCTATAGTCATTACATATATGATCATCCATTGAATATTTCTTGTTGCAGCCTAAATTATACAATGTTCCATGATTATAAGAATTTTTTTTCTAGGCGACATGGAGCAGGTGGATAAATTTAATCGACGTCTCGTCAAAGTTACCAAGACTCATGCTGATGAATGCAAAGAACTGTTATCCTTAATGGGGATCCCATATGTAAATGTAAGTTAAGTTTCATTTCAAGCTCTTAAATGTAAACTCAATGTTAACCTTACAAAATATGAATATTGTATGTATTTATACATATTGATATATATTTATATATCATTTTAATGCCAAATCACTCTAATAGTAGTCCCAAATTCATGTATACTAATTGAATATATTTTAGACATCCAAACATATGCTCACGTGACAATGATGTGTACCTCAAAAGAAAGTGTAGTATAGAAAATGCAATAATAAAGGGTCATTAAAAACAATATTAGTTGATTGTGGAAATTTTGATCACATATAGTATCATTTTAGTTTCCTGAGTTACCCTGGGAAATGATCAATTTATTTTTTTGGGTGTTAAAAATAATTTCCTTATCATTAGTTCATGTATGAGAATTACAAGTGTGTGATTTTTGTATTTATAATTTGCATATGTACTTGAATTACACTGCATAACCAAAATGTTCACTTTTCCAAAAAATGTATTAATTTATTTTTACCCAACTTCGGAAGTGTAAGTGTATAGAATTAGTCTGGGTTATAGGTCGCGGGCTGCATCTACATTTGAATCATCACACTTGGTAGTAGTGATTCCCATCTCTACCCTTTTATTGCTTATAAGTGATATTTGTTTGCAAGGAATGAATAATCTGTCTGTTAGTGGTCACCTATAATTGATTTGCTTATGAATGTGATGAAAAACACTGGCTACTGTCTTGCTTTGAAGGCCCCATGTGAAGCAGAGGCCCAGTGTGCAGAATTGGTGAAAGGTGGCAAAGTATACGCTACTGCCACAGAGGATATGGATGCTCTAACATTTGGATCAAATGTTCTTGTTCGACACCTCACATTTAGTGAAGCTCGAAAGATGCCTGTGCAGGAATTTCATCTAAATCGTGTGTTGCAAGGCTTGGAACTGGAGCAGAATGAGGTACGTACTTTGGTTCAATTATGATAATAATTTTTAAGAATACAAATAATGGTATTTTTCATCAATAAAGAATAAACTCTATACTGTGGGCAATTATCAGGTTTCATGTTAGTTCAAAAAAGGTCCTTTTTTGTGACTTGGCTGAATCCTTTGGTTGACATGTGAGAAACAACTTTCCATGGTGCCCATCATTTTACAATTATAGGAATTCTAATTCGTCTAATAAGCCAAAATTTGGTATATATGTATTTGGAGAAATTATGATAAAAACAAAACTTTTCCACAGATTTATTTATGATGTACAATGCATTTCAAATCATCGAACCATCTTCAGGTATCTGAAGATGGTTCGATGAACTGAAAATTTGCACATTATAAGTAAATCTGTGGAATAGTTCCAACCAGATAGGTTGTAGGGCAGGATCAAGATAAACATTCCCACTCGGTGAGGTTTCTGCCAAAGTGTTTTATCCCAGTGAGTCCTAGGATTAAGGAAGAAAGGTTTGTAGTATGTGGGACAGGGTCAGAGTAGGAAAATGCTAAGAGGGATAGTAAGTGAATAGAATGGGTAATTTTATTGGTAAAGAAGCAAACTCAACTTACGTAGAATCCAGGTGTACATGGTGAAAAGGTCACTGGTAGGAAGATGTAGAATTACTACATGATCAATTGGAAGAGATAACTTGACAACTTGCGTGCATGGAAATACATGATAGTGGTGGGGTATTGGAACATTGTGGTTTGGTGAAATTTTACGTGGCAGGAGATTATGGTTTAGGAATAAGGAATGATTGCGGAGAGAAAGCAACAGGTTTTTCCAGCTAATGAGTATAACTACAAGTACCATATCAAAGTCATAATTATAACAGAAAATGCCAGGGGGAACTGGTAGACAGCATTTATTATATCATAGTTAAACAAAGATTTAGGAACAGCTGAATTCAAAACTCACAGGTTCTCATGGGAGGATGCAAATTTGGACCATGATTTTTTCTTTATAAAAGGCATATTCATTGTCCATTTCATTACGATCATCTCCCCTGGTGCTGAATCCATCGGGGGTGTTTGACAAGAGCTATCCTTGGATCTCTTTTTCTTAGCCATCCTATTTAGTTTCAAAAACATACTATATCCAATATATTTTATGCATACTCACTTGAGGATATCTCCCATGGATTTTGCTTTTTATTGTCAAAATGATTTCCCAGACTTGTGCTGGCCAGTTGCCACCCTATTTGTATATGTGTGGCTCTAGATGCTTCATTGTATTGTATGACAGCCAAGTGAATTCATCCTATGAACTTAATAGGTGTTAGACATGACCCAATTTAGGTGCCAGTGTTAATGCATATTTCTTTATTTGTGAATGCTGTGGCTATTAATTATTATTAAGCTGTAATTTTTTTCAGTTCATTGATCTGTGCATACTTCTGGGTTGTGATTACTGTGACAGCATCAGGGGTATTGGGCCAAAAAGGGCCATCGAGTTAATTCGAACTCATCGCACCTTGGAAAATGTGCTAGAAAAACTCGACAAGTCAAAGTATCCTCCACCACCTGACTGGATTTACCAGGATGCAAGGGTACTTTTCCAGAAACCAGAAGTGACTGATGCAGATAAAATAGAGGTTACTTTAACGATCTCCATTCACTGAAAATGTTAGTATATATTTTGTATGGTAGTCCATGTTTTAAATGGCACATCTTTCTTGAACATTTTAGCTGAAATGGGAAAGCCCTAATGAGGATGGACTAGTTAAATATTTATGTGGTGACAAGGGATTCAATGAGGATCGTGTACGAAATGGAGCTAAGAAGCTCTTAAAAGCAAGAGGAAGTGGTACTCAAGGAAGATTAGATTCATTTTTCAAAACCATTGCTCCTCCTCCAGGCAGTACTCCTCCTCAGAAAAGGAAGGTAAGTACAAGGCAAATGTTTATAAATAATTTCCTCCCCTTGCAATGAAAGTTATGGCGCCAAGTAACATTTATTGGCAATTTATTATAAATCAGGGTAATTTAAGGTATCTTAGGGTTCACTTGTAACATACAATTATAATATCTATTAAGATTCCACCATACAGGGTACAAGGGGGCAAATGTTGTACTTTTAAACCATGCATAGATAAAGATTACATTTAATGTATCTTTAATTTTAAGTTGGCAAATCCTCAGGTTAACTTTTAATATAATGAATATTTTGTTGCATTTCAATTAATTTAACTTATAAGATGGATCAAAGTGAGGAAAGATGTAAATAGTCCAATACTGAAGAATTTGTCTTTTGACCATTTTGAATGCTCAAGTATTGTTATTACTTAAATCAAAGTAGTTATTTTGAAAGCTGTATTGATATTTTTCAGGTGGATGATAAAAAGGGATCAACCAAAAAGGCTCGAGGTGGAGGAAGTTTCCGTAAACCTAAGTGATTAACATTTTTGTAATTATTTTTAAAACTTTTTAGTTAGCATTTGTTCCAGTACTCCAATCACGTTATGCATCATGTAAAGTTGATACAGAAAAATAAAACACATTATTCTATACTCATGTTTATTTCTTCAAAGTATTTGAAAAATCCAAGATTGTAAGCAAGACGAATTTAATAAAGTATCATACTGATATTAAATGTGTACTTAGTCACACTTAATGATCTGCATGCCACAATCAATCTTGTATTGTCTGCTACCTCTTAATATTTGGTCAAGTTTATAATAAAAGTTGGGCACTTCATTGATAACATTTGCTTGTACATTTTAAGGAAGTCAATACTGAAGTATTTTGGCAAATATCACAAAACATTGACTGCTTAGGGCATTCATTAATCCTCACCACTTAATGCAGTAAGACATTAAATGTCAGAAAAATGATCCTTTGGATTTCCATTTGGCTATTAAAACATTATTCATGAAACTTAACAAAACAGAGTGAAATAATGTTAAACAACAATAACACTGATGAAAATTCTTAACTTGATAAAAATTTTAAGGACAAGTCCGTAAGAGCAATCACCAAACCTTTTACATTTTACCACATGTGCATGAACCAACGGAAAGATTTAATGGAATGCAATCCTAAACTTAACTGAATTGTAATCATATCACTCACTGATTACTGTACAATGATAATGAAATGAGCAACATATTGTCAAGTAATAATGGACAATTTTAACCCAAAATGGCAAGTATACACACACGCACACATATACAATATCACCAATCCACCTTTATATATACATTTAAATAAAAACAAAACTTGTCAACCTACACTAACAGAAACAACAGCAGTGCAGTTAAGGCTAGTGGTGAACCACTTGAAAAAGAAACATCCAAACAGATACTGCAATGTGTAGAAATTGACAACAAGAACTTCCATTTTTTCCATCCAGCACACAAGTGTGGTTTAGCCAAATGCAAACACACCACCCATACATTCCTAGTTCACAATCATGGGCTCTGCCAAGGGACCATCAATGTCGTGGCCTACGCTGGCTTGCCTAGTTGCCCCACCATCTGCTGACTTCTCCTCATTCTCACTCTCTGGCCCTTCCTGTCCTCTCTTTAAGGCCCCTACCTCTACCTTACCCTCATTTGTCACTGACCACACAGGACTCCAACTGCTTGTACTTTGGATTTGAGTTGTCTCCAACACCTCTCCAAAACCACCTGAGCTTGAATCTTGCCTTTTCCTACGAACTTTCCTCGCAGCACTTAAGACATTACTATCTCCTTCAGAACTGAGGCTCAGACTACGCCCTGGAAGACCGACTGTGTTCTGAAAGGTATTAGCACCAGCCGTCATCATTAGTGACTGGGGACGTGGCATCTGCAAGTAATGAAAAGAAAATGAACACATTTTGTGACAATAGTACTGTGCAGTAGTAGCCACCTTACAAAGAAGTGTAACTCCAGAGTTAATCCACTTTTAAACATACAGGATTCCCATCAACCACCTTTCTGTTTACTGAGGCTGCTTTCTATATTCAGTAACTTTACACACTGGGGTATTTCCCCTACCTAAACACAGCTCTGTCCAAGAAGATACCAAAAGAATGTATTTTTCTTGAAAGTGCATACATTTTAGGATTTTCTCTCACTAAAGTGAGTCTTATTACATTGTTATAGTATATCTGTGTCAGCATTATATATTAATACACCATAGCTTAATCTAGTTGACATTAGAAAAAGTATTAAGGAAAGAATTTGTTGGGATATTTTTACGTTATCCTTTGACTAGGTGAAAATGTGAAATGCCTCTGGCTGAAAAAGTATAAGATTATCATGGTAGGATGATTGGCCCCAGTCTAAAAGGCATCTGAGTGCACAATAAGTACACAATCTCTCTTCTTGTGGTTGCGAGTACACCATACCACAATATTTTGCATGAAATGTGTGCATTGTATCTGAAGACTCCAGGACTTCAACACTAGGATTAAGGTTCCGTTTCATGTAGTTGAGAACAAAATTGCTGGAGCTGTATTTGGTCAAACAAGCACTTGATGCAACATTACATTTTATTTCTGTATGTAATAAGTTAGTAGGTAATAATTTCAGGACTAAGAGGTTGGACTAGAACTATTTAAGTGAAACCAACTATAGTAATCATTATAAGGTAGCTCAATTGGTGCAGGTTCATGGGAGGAGTTCATTTCCCTTTGCCTCCTGCATTTTGCAGTTTCTCCGGGTGATCAGTTCGTCTGTCAGTGGAACATGATCCTCCCTAGCTGGAATGATACTACAAGGATATTTGGATTGGTGAATTATTCTGGGGGTAGACAAGGAGTACGAGGGTAGTAAGAAATGTTCTTGGAATCACCACCAGATGTCAATTCTAGGGCAATGAGTTTCCTGCATAGTAATAGGTAATCCTTTATGAGTAAACACACAACATGTCGGTGCTCAGGGAAGAGATAAGTGGTGCAGATGCCTCTCGGTTGTTGTTCCCCTGTAGTGATTTGTGAAGATGGAAAAAATTGAGATTCAAGGAGTGATTAAATACTCCGTAAAGAAAGGTATAAAAGCAAAGGAAATTCATGCTGACTTTTTGAACACTGGGGGACTCTGCTCCTTCATATTCAACTATTGCCAATTGGACATTTGAGTTTGGTTGGGACAGCTTAGATGATTATCAGCCAAAATGTGCCACTACCCCAGAAATTAAAGCAAAAGTGCATATAATTGTCATGAAGAATCGTCAACTGAAAGTGCGAGAAATCACTGAAGCTGTAGGGATGTCATCGGGACAGGCATATTACATTTTAACTGTGGGATTGGATATGAGAATATTATCTCCTATATGGGTGCCACTACTCTTGACACTGGATCACAAATGCATCAGTATAGAAATTTCCGAACAATGTTTACCTAATTTAAGAGCAACCAACAAGATTTTCTAGGGCCCACTACTATTCCCTATAGACAAAACAGCAGTCAAAGCAGTGGAAACATGTTGACTCACCACCTCCAAAGGAAGCAAAGATAAGATGGTCAGCCAAAAAAGGTGATGGCTTCAGTTTTCTGGGATGCAAAAGGGATTCTGCTGATAGATTATTTTCCCACTGGTCAAAAAATTACTGTAAATTACTACGCTAACTTCCTGGACCAACTAAAGCAAAATATACACAAAAAGGCCAGGTTTGGCAAGGAAGAAAGTCATCTTTAGTCAAGACAATGCATGCCCACACAATTGTCATTGCCATGGCAAAAATACGTAAACCAAAATACATATTGTTGCCACACCCGCCTTATTCATCTGATTTAGCTACATTAGATTTCCATCTCTTCCTCAAGCTAAAAATTTTTCTCAGAGGATGGTGATTCTCTTCAAACAAAGAACTACAGCCAAAGTAGACAGGTATTTTACAGGCCTGAAGGAATCTAGTTTTAGAGATAGGATCAAGACATTGGAACATCGCTGGACCAAGTTCATTATTGTACTGGGAGCCTATATTGAAAAAAAAAGTTTCACTGAGGTAGGTCGTTTATTTCTATTCCATTCTGAGGACTTTTCAAATTACCTTCATATTATGAGATAGAAAGGAAAACAAATGATGAAGTACTAGGGATGGTGGGTGAGGAGAGGAGTTTGTTGGGAGATATCCTATGGAGGCAGGAAAAATGGATGAAAGGCATATCGAGCGGCAGTGGGATGTTGAAGAAGGAAATAGAGGGGATAATGTTAGGCAAACGAGGAAAGGGCAGGAGCAGGATAGGGATGTTGGATGGGATGAAGAGAGGGAAGAAGTACACAGAGATGAAGAGGGACCTGATGTAGATTAGGTTGCTGGATTGGGTTTTGTTTGGAGTTACAAAATATTTATTTGACAGTTGTGTCCATCCAAAAACCTACCTTAATCGGTAGATTACCTAATAATAATTATGAGAGACCTTTGGATCACACAGCAGTCTGATGGAAGGAGATATGCTACCTGATGTCTTTAATGATTCACAGAGCAAGGAAACATGGATGAATTTCATATTTTCATCGGTGGTACATTCAGGTCAGGGTGTCACGCCATAATTAGAACACTCGCAATCAGAAAAAGTTCACAATTAAGAATAATTACTCACAATTGGCTGAGAGTGGTGGTGGATATTTTCTGTGCTGTGAGCTTTGTTGGCATGAGAAGCCTTTAGTGACTGGCCCGAATCAAGACTCCCGGTCAGACTTCCTGTGATGGCAATCCCTGAACTGGTGTCCGAAAGAGATGAAGTGGCAGGGATGCTGCTGTTATTACCATTGAATTTTGAAGCTGATGGAGGACCTAAGATAGGAGGAACACTTCGGCCAATTAGACCACCCTGTCTAACAATTACTTCAGGACCCCCACCATATATTCTGTGAAAGAAGCGCCACTGTTCTTCAGAGAGCTGGGCATAATCTGAAACTGGTAAGAAAAGACACTTGAAATGCAATTGTATAAAACCTAACAGAAATTCTAGAGAAAGAATGAAATTCAATGTGACTTAAAGGCTCTGTAATAAGACTCATGGCATCATTGTTTCAATGGCATGGCTTGATTTTAATAAGCTAATCCCAATTCTCTGAGCAAGTCAATGTAACACTAATGGCCATGAAACCAACATGAATGTAATGCTCCTGCTAAACTGTTTAGTCTTAAGGGGATAATGGAAAATCTGAAGTGACCAACACATTACTTTTTAAAACATTTTTCTCCTTTATCTGAAAAGACAAGACTGATGCTGTGCTCAGGTGAAGGCCATAAATTTTCAGCAATGGCTGAATCTGGAACATTTTATTCTTGGCCATCCACTGGTGCTTTTCTAATCATCAGTTGTGAGTGATCTGTACATTTGTCCGAAGTAGGATTGCCCCAAAGTGCATTGGACTTAGTACACTTCTTCATGTATTTTATTTAGACTTGTCTTTTTTTGTCTGCAGGAAGTCACGTCTTCTTGACACCATTAAATCTTGCGATCGCATAATGTTTCACGAGACCTCTGGCAACCTTTTCTAATGTGCCTGGTAATATAAGGTACAATGTCATACAATTTAGCCTAGAGTTGGATGTCAGTCGCAGTCTCATCAATCCTTTCTAGTGCCAGGTTATTTCTTTCTCCCTATTATGTGGTACTTGGAGTCACATATCCATTATGTTGAAGTGTTTTCAGTTACTGTTGTTTCTCTGTAGCCATGAAATCTTGGGTCAGTGTAGTCCAGTGACCTATTGTGTAGTTTTATATGACCAATGACTACTGCTTGGAGTGGAGGAGCTAGGTGAAATTTAATTAATAATCGGTATGCATCATTTTCTGGCAGACAGTATGTCCAACCGATTTTTTAGTCACAAGGACATTAAGGAATGGAAGTAAGTTGTTCTACTCTTATTGCAATTTTGAATTGAATGAGGGCATTATGTTGATTCAGGTGCAGTAGATATTTCTTCAGTTCCTCCATTCCATGAGGACAAATAGTGAACATTTTGTCCACATAGCTCATGACTAGTTTTGGTGTCTTCACGTAAGAATTCAGGGAGCCTTCTGTACAAATTCTCCCTTGGATAAATTTGCTATGGCCGGTAATAGAGGTGATCCCTTGGCTGCCACATCAGTTTGCCTGTAGAATTTCCCATTCCACAAGAAATATGTATTTTTTAGGCAAAATGGCACCATGCCTGGAATGTCTTTAATTAGCCCTTTGTCTGCAAGAGTTGAAGTGATTTTGATGGCCTCAAAATGCATCTGGATAGACAGGAATCCTACAAAAATCTGCCCAATCTCAGTCAATTCAACTAAACCTGAAGATGCTGATGGCATTGGCAGCACAGCCGTCATCTAGCCAGATGGAACACGTTAGAAATAACCCAAAAACCCTGGTGTCATCTATGGTTTCAACACTGTGAAAGCCTTTACACAAACCTTCTCTTACTGTTTATTCTTAAATGCTTAGTTTTTCAGAAATATCTTTTCTTCCAAGGTGAAATGGATTCTGCATTCACCCTATTATGAAGAATCAGCTAGGGTAAATGTTTTCTATTATTTTTAATATGATCAAAATAGTGTTAATAACATTCATGTGACTGATGTAGACTTACTATGTTTTAGACGACTGTGATCTTGTGCACACACTGTCCTTGCATTTTACTGCATATTTTTCTCTCCAAAACAGCTTAAGGAAAAGGTTCCTTTCACAAGGAAAATGACTTATAAGCAGGCATTAACACAGTAAGAGGTTAAAGGATTTTTTTCAGTTTGTCCAGGAGTTTTGCCAAAAAATTCTTCCACCTTACCCTTTTAAAAATGTTTACGACAAGAGGAAATGATAAATGAACACTTAGGTAAGGAATTTACTTTTCTATAACTTCTGTTCCACATCTGATACAAGGATAGTGGCTGAAATAAATACTGGAATAATCAAAACTATTGAAGTGTGGAATAAAGTGATATATAAAAAAATGCTTCAAGAAGTGGGTAAAAAAAGGTTCAAATATAAAAGAATATGGGAAAATAGATGCACATATTCTTGTGGAATATGTGCATCTTGTGGCTCTCACAAGAGATGATATTCAAAATATAGCCAAAGACAGATTACATGAAATACTTTTCGAAATATGCTATATGGAAAACGGTACAGAGCTCAGAGGTACTTATTAGACTGATGACTCTGCTAAATCATCTTATTTCTTATTGTTTTCAATTCACTTAAACTGTCTTACACTAGAGTTTTATCCTACCTATTTTGAGAACTTGAATTCCATTCTTGGTGGTTATTATGGATGAGTTATCAATAGCACCTGGAGGCTCTGGTTCCTTCCCTTTCACAAACCCATGCCATTGCCGAAACCAACTCATTGCTATAGCATAAATTAATGTAGGGGACTCTTCTGCCTAAATGAAAAAAAAATACATAAAAGATTCAATACACGTACCCTGTAATTTCAAATTTATCATTTCTAAGTGAATTAGTTACTCGTAAATAATGGCCACCAATAAAAGCATAATCTACTTACTTGGAAATCCTTTTTAAGTTGCAAAAATTCCTCCAATTCTTGTTCAATACGACATTGCAATGCTTCCTGTTCTGACCGACATATAGAGCATTCATATAACCTGTTACAGGCAGGGCCTCCTCCAAATCTGGAGAAATGGAAGTAAAAAAAAAACATTGGATTAGTTATAAACATTGGGTGATTTGTTTTACCCTAATAGACATAAACTATGTTCATGAAAGGTTCATAAATACCATCTATTATCTGAAAAACTAAGAGAATTTTAATAAAAATTTATTTTAAATTTATTCATTGCCGACACTACTTCAGTTTGCTGCACCTTGGTAAAAAAATATTAATGAATTCAAAGAATTAAACATTAAATTTTATTCACTGGGAAAACGGTTCAGTGATTAATTAAAATATCGTGATACATAGTGGAATGAAAATATATCAGCTTTAAACACAATTTTTTACAACTTAACTTTCTTAAACCTTTAAGTTCAGTAATCATCCATAATATGTCTTGGTATACCAGTAACAGACGAATTATTAATATGCCAATACACCCAGGGAGTTTACTGATCTACCCCAATGAAATTATTAGAAATTCGTCAAAAATATGAGCCACATGGTACTCTGTAACATTAAAAAGGAAAGGTATTATCTTATTTGGTTATAAAATTGAATCTGTTCCATTTGTATTTCACTTAGAGAGTTTTATGTAAAAACCAATAAAGACCATGAGGCTGAAAATAAGCCTACTTCCCTTACATGCACACAAGGACAACTGACCACAATATTACATCCTAACATAACATATCTGACTGAGTAAAATTGACCCCAAATTTTTAATAATGCCTGAAGAGAATGTTAATTTTCAATTAGAATAATTTCAAAGTATACTACCTTGATCAAAAAGTTCCCGGAATTTATTCAGAAAATTAAAAATACAAGTTTATTCATCTAAATCTATATTGTCCCCTTCAAAGTAATCCCCATCGACTGCAACACACTTATGCCAGCGCTTGATCCAATCCTCGAAACATTTTTTATATTCGGTTTTCGGTATGTCCATCAGTGCTTCCTGCGATTTTTCCATTACTTCCTCTCGGCTGCTAAAACGCGTTCCCCGTAATGGTTTTTTAACTCGATTGAACAGAAAGAAGTCACAGGGAGCCAAATCAGGTGAATTCGGTGGCTGTTGGATGGTATTTGTTGCATTTTTCTTCAAAAAATTACGAATAATGATAGCACTGTGCGACGGTCTCGACGCACTGTGCGATGATTTCTGGTCTCTTTCGGCGAATTGCTTCACGCAAACGTCTCATAACGCCCAAATAATACTCTTTGTTTACTGTCTGGCCTTCTGGCAAAAATTCATGATGCACTACACCGTTGTAATCCATGAAAACCGTCAGCATTGCCTTCTTTTTTGACTGAAAACGACGTGGTTTTTTTGGTCTCGGCTCATTTGGTGAACGCCATTCACTTGCCTGATGTCTGGATTGCGTGTCGTACTCATAAACCCACGTCTCGTCTCCAGTAATGATCCTTTTGATGAATGTGGGATCGGATTCAGCCTCGCAAATCATGACTTTTGCGACGTCAACACGGTCTCTTTTTTGCATGAAATTGAGGTCTTTTGGCACCAACTTTGCTGCTACACGACGGAAACCCAAATCATTAACCACAATGTCTTGGGCGGATCCATAGGCAATGTTCAAGTCCTCCGCTATTTCTCTGATGGTTAATTTGCGGTTATTGACCAACATTTCTTTTACTTTTATCAATTTTTTCACCGACTTTCGATGTCGATGGTCTGCCACTGCATTCATCATCTTCGATTGACTCACGACCACTTCTGAACCGCTTGTGCCACTGGTAAACGACCGTTTTTTTTAGAGAATTGTTGCCGAAACACTTTTCCAACATTTCCAACGTCCGTGCGCCACTAAATCCGTTTTTTACGCAAAATTTAATACAAGTTCGTTGTTGCAAATTTAAATCCATTTATGCAATTGTAAAAAATCGCCAACACACACAGAGATAGATGTACTCTTGGCTACGTAACTTTTGCAAATGTCAAGTTATGACACTAAGATTTAAAGGGAATATCAACAACAGATGTACCAATTTAACAAAAAAAACAGAACTCAAATCGGAACGATGGGAGCGCCACACGGTGGTTATTCCGGGAACTTTTTGTTCAAGGTAGTATGTTTCCATTTGAAAAACACTTAAAATAATAAGTGATGTTATTGTTGCCAACCTTTTACAAAATGCTCACACTCTCTACACATGGTTACTAGTGGCACTCTCGTCTATCCAAGAAACTTCTCTCACTAGTTACAGGAATATTTCTGTGACAACGCAACTCATGCCACTAGATTTCAAGAGACCACTGCACTTGACTTTTCAAATAATCATTTCAACAAGCTAGACATTTTTTCCTTGTATTCCCTTGCATGCCCTGAGAGGGTATTCTAGCCTGAAGTGCCTCACTATAGCTCATCCTTATGATTTATGCTCTCAGGAAGGGAGGAATGTTTTTGATTGAGCATTAAATTCAAATTTTGATTTAAGGATTAAAATATGATGAAGAGACAGCCGAAGAACATTGCCATTTCATTTTACAAATCATTTGCTCCATTAATCTGAAAGGAAAGCCTTCAATAACTTTTCTCTAATCTCCTGTTGCATTAACCCAATAAATAAATCCCCAAGTAAGAATTTACCTAATGGATTTTTTTATTTTACAGGTTTCAAAAAGGTTTTCAATAGAGTAAATGGAGTACAATTATTGAATTTATTGCAGAAAATATTAGTAGATTGAAGGGATAGGAGACTTACCTGTATATTTATCAGACTGCTCAGGTGCAAGTGGTATATGGACAGAAGGGATGGGCAGTGTTAGGAAGAGCAGTGAGACAGGAGTGTCCATTGTCATCCGTGCTTTTCAATGTATATGTAAAGGAAATGGTACAAAAAGCATGGAAAGAATAGGAGATAGAAATGAAAGTCAAGAGGGAAATTCATAAAATCAATTTGGTCTGCTGATGACCAAAATTTCATTTGTCAGTCAGCCAAGAAGTTACAACCATTGCTGAGCAAATTAGAAAATCATATAAATAGGTCTATGATGAAGATCAACGTAAACAAAGCAGAAGAAATGAGGTATCCGAGAAGGAGGAAGACTAAATAAAACATTAAAATTGGAGGGTAAAAACTAGAGCATGTAGAACAAGTTTAACTACCTTAGATGAATTTTACACCAAGATGGTCAAAGTGGTAAGGACATTAGGAGAAGAATTACGTTTTCCAAAGAATCTTTCCCAAGGACGTAGGAGTTGATGGCAGGGACATTGAGCAAGAATATTTTGAAAAGGTTCGTCAAAGGTTTGATTTGAAGCATAGTTATGTATGATGCGGAAATGTGGTCATTGAAGTAGGATGATGGACGTATATTGAAGGCTTTTGAAATGAGGATGGATGGATTAGCAAGTTAAGGATTATTACAGGATCAAGGATGGCTTTGTGGGATACAGCTTACAAATATTCCAGCTTGATAAACATATATAATAGATAATTTCAAGTTCAAGAAAAGTTTAACTTCTCCAGAAAAAGAAATACTCTGCCCCCCAGGGTTTTATCAAATGACACCCAAAATATAGTCACGATATTATTCCACAGAGCCTAAGCAACAACCCCTTTTGAAATTATATATGTTACAGTTTCTCTTGAATTCAAATCACAAGGTTTTATTAATAGTTTTTTAGAATGACAAGGTAATATGAAAAGTGAATTAAAAGGAACAGTAACTACAGCCGTATGAATATTATGGGAAGAATCGACTGCAGTATGGCTGGGGTTAATTCTTCCCATAAAAGTACTTACGTTTCATAAAGGTACTCCCAGACACTCTGTGAAATTGGCGTGCAAAGGTCAAAGACATGAGGTGCTTTTGAAGGATGAACTCCACCATGAGCACAAAGGAAATCTGAGTTATCAATTGGTCCAGGCTCAGCAAAAGTGTTGAATCTATTGACCCATTGTTTGGAAACGTAGAATTCCATCAGTCCAGGTTCATTCTTTGACAATTCCATTAATTCCACAGTACGCAGCCGAAGCCTATTGACCTCTTCTGAAGATTTCCTAAAATTTAGAAAACAACTACCTGTATAATATACTGTGAAAAGACTAATAACCTATAAAAAGTATAAGAAAAAAACGAACCACACAATCAGTCATTTAACTTGGGAACATAGAAAAACAAAATCTAATAAAGATAAGAAATAATTAATTGTGATAAATAAAATAAACATGCAAGCTCCACTTAATTTCATTTAAACAAACCTCCTTGGTTGAACAGTTGACTTACAAGGTAACTTAAAAGGTTTTCATTTTGCACAACATATCATGAAGTTCCATTAAGTTGAGCTGAATACCAAAGAATATAAGAAATAATTTATTTTTAACACGAAATTAACATGAATTATTTAATCTAAAAGGACAAGACAATAGACAATTTTGTTAGAGTTAACTTTCATTATTCCAGTTGGGAATTCCAATTTGCAATCCTAGTTGGGGCCCCTAATCAACTTATTCATTGATATAATGTTTATTCAGTGTGTTACTAGGTAGAATACTTATAATTTGGCATATTATTTTTCTGAATAATTTCCAAATGGGGTTTTTGAAATTTATAGCTTATACACGTATATTAAAATATATAGGTAGGTCCTCAGCAACAAAATGGACTACATCATTTCTGTAACTAGAATCAATTATCTAAGTAGCAGAGCTTGAATGAAATCTACATTTCATTGTCACTTGGATTAAGTATGTATAGTATAAGCTTTATTATAGTAGTTGGCTGTGATTGCGGAGAACATACATTAAGTTTTGGATTGTGATTGTTCTGCTTTTTTACCCTTTGTTTGTGTTTCATCTGCCCAAGTTTGAGCTAGTTCAATCTAAGTCTAATTTAAGGTTGTTGCTAATGTAAATTATTGGATTTTGATGGCTCTTATAAGGTACATTCCTCTGGATTTTTTTTGCAGAAGATATATTAGTAATTAAAACATAGGCAGGTACATAAGGTGTGCTCTTATTATTAACCAAATTCCCAAGACTAAAAATCAACAGAATTAATTTCATGTGGTCAACAATGGTACTGATGCATTGCTTAAGTTAGGTATTTAACTTGACTTACTTGTAAAAGAGTACATATGCTTCACAATTTTGTACTACTTCAGGAGAAACTTCAGTAACATATTGGTCGTCAAATTCAAACCATTGGTCACTAATGCAGTTCAAGGAGTAGCATGTGTAATGGCCACCACCAGCTGTTCCATGATGACATATGACTGATGACAAATCATATGTTGTCACCTCAGAAGTACAATCTGGTTCCAAAAAGATAAACCAGATAATGAAATTAATATTAAAGTAACGAAATTAAAACTACAAAATAACAAAATAATTAATTACCAATTACTTCCATGATAAATGGAAGAACATAGCTACTTTTCCCAGATAAAAATATGATTTTCTAAACCTCATTAAAAAAGACCAAGACAGAATTAACCCCGTTCGCTCAGCGACGTAAGTTGAGAAGATTGTCCAAAATCAGTTATTGTACCAGAAAACATTGATGCTGTTCAAGAACTAGTAAAGGAAGATCATCATGTGACTTATCGTGAGATTGAGGCATCATTGGGGATTGGTATGATGAGCATCAATAATATATAGTATGAACATTTAGCTGTGAAAAAAATTTGTTGGCGTTGGATTCTGCATAATTTGACAATAGCTCAAAAAGATGCTCGTGTCAATTGGTGCAAAGAAATGCTCAACAAATGCAATTGTGGTGGGTCAAAAGTTGTGTATAACATCTAGACAGGTGACGAATCTTGGATCTATGCCATATGATATGTGTAAAAAACCATAAACACAGTAATCAACCCGAAGGTCGGTTTAGTAGGTGATGGTATATGTATGATATATATTATAGTATATACACTTTTTTGGAAAAACCCACAAACGTGTAATGTAAATTCACTGATAGTCATAACAAACACAGAAACCAAAACACACAAAAGAGGGACTCACTGGTTCTCGAATTTTCGGTGGTCCAACCACCTTTCTCAAGAGGAATTAGGAACAGAACTGAGGAATTAGGAACAGAGTTCTGTTCCTAATTCCTCTTGAGAAAGGTGGTTGGACCACCAAAAATTCGAGAACCAGTGAGTCCCTCTTTTGTGTGTTTTGGTTTCTGTGTTTGTTATGACTATCAGTGAATTTATATATTATAGTATGATATATGTATGAGCACAAATCAAAACAGCAATCCACTATATGGGTCTTCCAAGGTGAGCCAAATCTGACAAAAGTGATTTGGGCACAAAGAATATCGAAGCAAATTATCGCCAGTTTCTTCGGAATAACTGGACATGTGGCAACTGTACCATTAGAGCATTGAATTGAATGAACTGACTGAATTGTACACAAGCATTTGTTTGCTAGAAGTGCTTGGTGAAATATGGAAAAAGAAGTGGCGACGAAGGATCATTCTTCACCATGACAATGCAAGCTCTCACATATCAGTTGAAACAACTACCTATTTGACTGGCTAAAACGCCGAATTGATGGGTCATCCTCCACACAGCCCTGATTTAGCAGCAAATGACTTCTTTTTATTCCCATTTATCAAGAAAAAATTTCGTGGCCATTTTTCGGCACCTGAAGGTGTTGATGCATTCAAAAACCATGTTTTGGAGGTATCTCAATCGGAGTGGAAGTGTTACAAAAATTGGTTCAAGCACATGCAAAAGTATATTGATTCTCATGGAGAATACTTAAAAAAATAATATTGCCATTTTCAACAATAAATTACTGTGTTTTCATTATTAGGCTGAAAATATAAATAGCAACCCCTTGTATTACGTATTTTTTCTCACATCAGGCATAGAAAATGGTTACTGTCACCGTTTTGAAGGTGGTTCTCCCCATTCTCCCCAATGGTTATCACCATTTTGAGTCAGCAGTAAGCAGCAAGTTATTATTAGGTAATCTACCGGTTAATGTAGGTTTTTGGATGGACACAACTATCAAATAAACATTTTGTAACTCCAAACAAAACCCTACCCAGCAACCTAATCTACATCAGGTCCCTCTTCATCTCTGTGTACTTCTTTCCTCCCTTCATCCCGTCAAACATCCCTATCCTGTTCCTGCCCTTTCCTTGCTTGCCCAACATTCTCCCCTCTATTACCTTCTTCAACATTCCACTACCGCCTAATATGCCTTTCATCCATTTTTCCTGCCTCCATAGGATTTCTCTCAACAAACCCATCTCCTCACTCACCATCTCCAGAACTTCCTCATTTGCTTTCCTTTCGGTCCATTTCACCTTCTCCATTCTTCTCCACACCCACATTTCGAAAGCCTCCAATCTACATCTATCCTCCTGCTTCAGTGACCACTTTTCCGCGCCGTGCATAGCAATGCTCCATGTCGAAGTTTTTACGAGTCTTTTCTTAACCTCCATACTCAATGTCCCTGTCATCAACTCCCTCCTCCTTAAGAAAGCCTCCTTGCCTAGCGCAATTCTTCTCCTTACGTTGCTACCACTTTGACCATATTGGTCCAAAACACTTCCGAGATATGTAAACTGTTCTACCTGCTCTATTTTTTCCCCTCCTATTTTAATGTTTAGCTTAGACTTTTTCTTCCTGGAAAATCGCATAACCTTTGTTTTATTAATATTTATTCTCATCCCATATCTATCGCACTGAACCTCCAATTCACTCAGCATTGCTTGCAACCCCTTGGCTGACTGAGCAACTAATGCTTAAGCAGCAGGTGTTAACATGAAAATAATTTGACCTTTTCTTCTCTACAAGCATTTTCCTTTAAATTCTGACCTGAAAAATCACGGTGCATGTTATGGGCTGAGTAATATGGTAATTACATAAAAGTTGAACATTCTGAAGCATAGTATAATATAAATTAAGTAATTAACTTTTCAAATGTACTCAGTGAGTTGAGATCATATTACACCAAAAATTCAAGTAATGAAAAAAATATAATTTTAGGAAAAAAGAATATCCATGCTAGAGAGCATTTTTTTTAACCACACTATCTTTGGTCTTTTAAAAAAGAAAACACAAAAATCAATTGTAGATCGGAGGCTTTCGCAGCTGTTGAGAGATACAGAGGTGGTTCTAGGGGTTAGACTGCGTGAGAGACATTTTTGGCTATCATGCATTTTGGAGCCAAAAATGTCTCTCACGCAGTCTAACCCGAGAACCACCTCTGCACAAAAATCAATTCTGAGCATAGCATGCATTTATATGATCATTGTAATTTATTAGATTCATACTGTTGTGGAGTATGTGCACAGCATATGATGCCATTTTATCTTTATATTCTAAATTTAAAGGAATCAACAAAAGAGAAATCTTACATAACAAAAGAGAAGTTACTCATGACAGATGTACAAAATTAAAAACACATTGTTTTCCAAGCTGAGAAACTAATGATCTACTTACCTTTATGTAAGTACGGTCGCATGTCTAGTCCTTCCAAGGGAAATGATACATAGCTACTAATTTTTGAACTGAACATTAACTCATGTCTGAATCTCTTTAAGTGGATGCAAAGAATTTCTGGGAGCTCAAGGACTTTTGAATATTTGACTCCATTCCTCAGTTTGTTGCACTTTTCACAGCTGGCATTTTGTATGAAAAGGAAAAATTTTGAAAGACCATGATGTTCTATATACTTTTATCAGTTTTGTAGGATATTAAGTATTACAAAAATTCACTCCAAAGTATTGCAAAAAAAGGACCTAACATACCTGTACATATTATCACCCTTGAGCTCATCAGCACTGAAGAATGCAGCTAGGCAATCGTGAAGGGATACTGTTGGACCAAGAAACCACCTACGTATCCAGTCCAACACCCACAGAAGCCAACCCTAATTAAGAATAAAGTGAAAACACTCATTAGTCAATACCACTAATGATTATTTCCTGGATTTATAGGAATATAATAGCCATGGATAAATAAGATACAAACTTCACAATTTATATTTGTTTTCCATTTAATAACTTGACAGGCACAATTAGAGAGTTAGACATTAGAAAGACGATGAAGGTTGGTGAAATGATTCAATAGGTTGGTGTTCTCATATGGTGTATTATGGTGGCATTGTAACAAGGGAAAAACAAATACTTGAATGGACTGATGTAATGAATTAATGGGATCATTACCAACTAACCTAATAATTTTGGTATGCTTGTGATTCAAAATTAATATTGATTCGGGGTTAGGAATAAGGGAGCCTAAATTTGTGCTGAAATATTTGAAAAGACTCCTCCAAACAACACTTATGTAATTAAATTTATTTTCTCCTTGATGCTCTTCTGGTTTTATTGCATAGTAAATATGATGACGTGTTTCATTATAACATTACAGGTACTTCAAAACTTGTCCACACTTATCTGCATGAAGTCAGGGAGGGGAAGTGTGCATGGAAGAGGG
This sequence comes from Hetaerina titia, assembly GCA_037158775.1. Lineage (NCBI taxonomy): Eukaryota > Metazoa > Arthropoda > Insecta > Odonata > Calopterygidae > Hetaerina > Hetaerina titia. The sequence continues at coordinate 104,293,480 of CM073772.1, read as the reverse complement.
GATGCCTGACAGGGGGAGGGGAGTTGCACAGAAAGCAGGGCTGCCAAATTACTTAAATTAAACCTGAAGAAAGTGCATGGCCAATTATGATATTCAAAACAATATTTGCAAACAGTACATACAAGGTTTGTATAAAAAGTATCAGTTATATTTTTCCCCTGACATGTGTGTGAAGTGCTGAATTAAGACCGTTGGTTAAGTGTGCACACATTGGTATTAATAAGATGACAGTCCACACCATTATCACTGAAAACTAGGTGATGCAAAAGATCTGCACTAAATTCGTCCCTACAGTCTCGATTGAGAAACAAAAGCAGAGTCGAGGGTCTGCTTTCAGATACCTTCTGCCTTGCGTTGAAGAAGACCCGGACTTTTCATAAGTTCCAACTTGACACCTATTCCCTTTTTATGAAATCCTCTCTCAAAGGACACCACCATGGGACCCCAAGTGCCATCATAAAAAGCTTGCGCACATACCCTTACTGACCTTCCAGATTCCATCTATCAGGGAGTCTTCGAATTGTGGCAGAATTGGGTTGATACTCATGGGATGTACTTTGAAGAAGATTGAGACATTTTAGCAATATCTGAAATCAATCTATTTTCCAAAAATTTCTCTCTTTATACAAACCATGTATTATGCCTTGACATAAGCATACATGCCATATATTTCTTTTGACTGTTGCAGTTTAGTTGTTTCCTGTTATAACCATAATTTGCATAGGGTAGCTAAATATGTAAAAATATCATTATGCTAGATTGACTCAAAATATCACTCACAAAAATAGTAATGTGTATTTTCATGTTTGAGTTATTTTTCCACTGTCTGGGACGAAAAGAATAGACATACAGCTATAACAGTATGGCATACAGTTATTTTAATTCAAAACCAAATGGGGCCACATAAAGTCAATACATGTTTTGCGTTTGCTATTCAAACAAACCATCACAGGCCATCTGCTTCAGGAGCAAGATGGCCAATGATCACGATAAATCTAACTAATCAATGGAATACACAATGAAATATATATTTTCTATATTTATCAGTACTTAAAGTTGTCAACTCTTTTCTTCTTTCACAAGTCTTAAGAAGATGTTTACTAATGATCTCCTAAGAATCATAGAACTATCAAACATTGACTGCACACCTGATTCGCTCCGTACACATCAGCACAAGCAGAAACACCCTTTTGAGGAGTTAGAGATCCTTGGTGCAGCATGTGAATGTGGTCCCGACTCGGAATTGGCAGACTCAAATCTTGGAAGGTCTCCACCCTGGTCGATATCTACAATCAACATTAAAAATAATTTAACACCACACCAGAACACACCCAAACAAAATAATACACAGTACATTTGACAACAAATATGCATACCCTATCACATGTCAAGCATTGCACAGAACTAAGAACTTTCCCATCAAAGACGTCTGAGATAATGCTGCGGTATTTTAATTGTTTTTTACGAGCTGACCTTGTTGGGGAACCTTGAGATGGACCTGTGACATAAAAATTTTCTGTTACAAATATGTATGAAAATGGACTGAACGTGCATGTAATTAGTCCACACTTCTAAGCAGTCAATCAACAAATTATCATGAAAATGAGTAGAGATGGATGTACCTTTAATTGACTGACAATGTGTGTTGGCTGTCAACTTGGAGCGAGCTCTCTCATTGGTTGGGGGGGAGGGAGACCTGGACAACCTGGAAAACAAAGAGCTAGACCATTACCCACACTAGAGATTACAAGCAACGTATATATTTATATATGTGCAACATTTAACTTCTTTATTCTCCAAAATCACTTCTCAGAAGGCTCAAATTTATGCTTTTTCTTTTGCCTCAATAACCAAAGCTCTGAACCTTACAAATACAACACTCTATAGCAATGTTTCACTAATCATTTCCTTAAAGCAATGTTTACTGTCCCTCTTGTCAGCTCTCTCCTCTTCATAAAAGATTCTTTGCCTAACAATTTTTCCTTTTAACATTCTTGCCAATTTGCATACCTCTTTCTAAAATATTTCCTAAACACTTAAGCTGATTTATTCGCTCTAGTATCTGTCCTACAGTTTTAGGGCTAAACTTAGCCTACCTATTTCTTGAGAATCGCATTATCTTTGTTATATTTACATTGATTTTCATCCCATACCTATCACATTGATTGGGTAGTGTTCAGCAATGATTGCAACTCTCTGGCTGAGTGGGTAAATAATGCTTGATCATTCCCAAACCTGATTTTATGAATTCAACACAGAATTTCATTACTTTCTCCAGTTCTTCCCATACCTTTCTTCCCATTTCCTCTATATATTTGTTGAAAAACATGGGTGGTCATTTTACCAATGCACGCAGATCTCTATCACCCCTTGCTTAAATACATTAAATCAGATTGCCAATTTATAGTCATTTACCTTTCCATTTCTAAAAATAGCATCTTGACATCCACCCCTTCATGTTCTAGTGACACCTTGTGGGGTCAAGTAAAAATTTTGACATAAAAATTAAATTATTCACAATAATTTAAGATTTTCTACCCATTTCTAAGCTATAGCAGGTACATTCTTAGGTAGATTAAATTCATTAACATAAAGAACTGAACAAAATGGTGAAAATGACTCAGCAGTCTGATCTCTCTTCTAATAAATACAACCAACTGAATCCAACACTTTGAGATACAAAAACTCAATAAGGTCTCTCTACTTCTAATTATTTTACAAGCACTATTTCACAATATTGCAGTTTTGGTGAACGTACGGGTTGTACTATGCTGAGAATTAACCACCTATAATTGATTTTTCGGGTTATAATGTGCATATCAGTTGACAGTTGGCACTTTGGTATGACAGTTTGGAAACACTGAGCGAGTTGAAATTATGATTAAGGGTGGTAGTTATTATCGGATTCGATTCCCTCCCATACGTTCAAGGGATCCTTCAGATATGAATTACCATCCATGCAGGGAACTCTAAAATGCAATGGGGGATGTATTCTCTTGGGAGAAGCAAACTCACTTGTGCTTGCAATCCGCCTGCCCTCCCCCCCCTCGGGGCCTCTCGCCCTCGTCACTCAATGAGCTCTGCTCGCTGACACCCGAGTCACAGGTCTCATACTCCTCGCCCTCCGACTGGCTGGATGCCTCCCCTCTTGTTGAGCCATCCCCCATTACCCCTGGCAAGCCCTCCCCTCTTACCACCCCCCGCCCATTGCAGCTGCCCTTCTTCGAACCCTCTGTCTCTTCTTCTCGACTCTCCTCTTCATCCTCACCTTCTTCGTCTGTCACATCCTCATAAGGACTGCAGACATCTTCACCTTCAAAAGTAAGAAGAAACTTCCATGCTTAAATATCCAGATTGAGATTGGAAAATTCCATTCATAAACACCTCAAAGAAGTGGAAGTCCAATGGTTGCAACAAACATCATATTAGTCAGTGAGCTATGTTTCAGAAAAATAACCCAGAATGACTAAAGCAACACAGGACAAAAGTATATGAAGAACTAATAATGATTTCAAACTGTTCATTTGCTTTTTGAATTTTCCAATATTTTTATTTTCATTCCAATACCTTTCCCTCTGAATATCATTATCCTAATTTAAATTACCATTTCTAAATTTTTATGATAATGCTCAGACTGTGCAGGTGGGATTGGGGAATGTAGAGTTTGGATGGGCAGTGTTGGGAAGAGCTGTAAGGCAGGGTTGCCCATTATCACCGGTGCTCTTCAACATATATGCGGAGGAAATGATGAAGGAGGCATGGGAAGAACTGGAGGTAGGAATGAAAGTTGGAGGGGAATTCGTAAAATCAGTTAGGTTTGCTGATGACCAAGCATTAGTTTGTCAGTCAGCCAAGGGTTTGCAAGAATTGCTGGGTGAATTGGAAATCAGTGTGATGGTTATGGGATGAAAATCAACATAATTAAAAACAAAGGTTATGCGATTTTCCAGAAAGACAAAGGCTAAGCTTAACATTAAAATAGGAGGGGAAAAAAATAGAGCAGGTAAAACAGTTTACGTATCTCGGAAGTGTTTTGGAACAACACGGTCAACGTAGTAGGGACGTAGGGAGAAGAATTGCACTAGGCAAGGAGGCTTTCTCAAGGAGGAGGGAGTTGATGACAGGGACGGTGATTAAGGATGTTAAGGAAAGGCTAATCAAAACTTGATATGGAGTGTAGTTATGTATGGGGCAGAAACATGGCCACTGAAGCAGGAGGATAAATGTAGATTGGAGGTTTTTGAAATGTGGGTGTGGAAAAGGATGGAGAAGGTAAAATGGACCAAAAGGAAAACAGATGAGGAAGTACTAGATATGGTGGACAAGGAGATGGGTTTGTCGGGAGAAATCATAAGGAGACAGGAGAGACGGATGCAAAGCATATTGATTGGCAGTGGGATGTTGAAGACTGTAATAGGAGGGAAGAATGTTAGACAAACAAGGAAGGGGTAGGAATAGGGTAGAGATGTTAAACGGAATGTAGGGAGGAAGGAAATATATGGAGTTGAAGAGGGAATTATTGTAGAGTAGGATGTTGGGTTGTGTTTTGACAGGAGAAACAATATTTAAATGGTAGTTGTGTCCATCCAAAACCTACCTCATTCAACAAATTACTGCTTTAAAAAAACTGAGAATGACATAGTACATCAAGGAATAAAATCTATGAATGAAAAAATGTTATTGTGGAAATATTCTATCCTGAATAAGTCAAAATCAGACTTGACCAGGTAATAAAAAGAGAGACGTTTCAGGCGTGATATGGTGGAATATCATGATTAATTAAAATTGGCAATTTTCCACCAAATACAATTTTTTAATACGACCAGTTTCGATGTAACTACATCATCTTCTGGAGATAGACCAGAAGATGATGTAGTTACATCAAAACTGGTCGTATTAAAAAATGTTATTTGGTGGAAAATTGCCAATTTTAATTAATAAAAATTGACCAGGTAAGCCTCATAACATGAGAAGAAATTATATTAAATGATTAACTTAATATGGTTTTAATTCCTATCATGTAACATGATTTCTATTAACATCCGGCTACTTGTCAGGATTATTATTAGGCAATTTACAGTTAAAGGTGGGTTTTGGATGGACACAGACTGTGCACACATTACTTAGCCTCACCTAACGAAACAAAAGCTGCCACCCTATATATTGCCCTTGATGCTGAAAGCTCCCATGAGCACTCATGTTTTTGGAGGTAAGGTAAAAGCTCTGCTACTAAATAAAGGCTTCTATATTGCCTCATGGCACAATGAAACTGTATTACAATCAGTACATGTACTTCTACTTTTTACGTCTGTACTAATTTTCTGTATGTTTGTATATGACGTGCCTTTTTCTAAAAAATTAATCTCTGAGCAAATAAACTTGACACATTACCTCAAGCAAGAACAAACTTCTTCAATTTTGCATACATTCTATTTCAATTCATTTTTTCAAACATTACTATACCTCTCCTACCCCTAACTAACTTGCTTAACATATCCTTCCCTCTATCACCGAATACATTACCAATTAAATTGCGCTATATCCATCTTCCCTGCCTCCTTTGGATTTCTTCCAACAATGCTCTCTTCTCCCTCAGGGTAACTTACTTATAAATTGAGATATCATACAGTCAAAAATACTTGACCATAGTTTCAGCTAGATTAGCACAGAGAAAATGTTCTCTCCTAAATGTAAAACTGGGTTAAATGACACAGATTCCTTTTCTCACCATAATAAGGCATCCATACTGATTCACAATGTATTCATCTGTTTAGTAGGTTGCAAAAAGGCATTTGATACATTGAATTAAGTAAAATTAAGAAATGTATTGTAGAAAATGGGAGTAGATCGGCGGAATAGGAAATAGCTTTAAGAGGCATGGGAAGAACTGGAGATAGGAGTGAAAGTCATGGAGGAATTCATTAAATTAGTTAGGTTTATGGATGATAAAACTTTAGTTTGCTAACCACCCATGGGGTTGCAAGCTTTACTGAGCATATTGGAAAGTTAGTGCAACAGGAATGAGATAAGAATAAATGTAAGTAAAACAAAAGTTATGCAATTTTCGACAAAGAGGCTAAGCTAAATATTAAAATAAGACTTCATTAACTTGAGCAGGTGGAACAGTTTACCTATCTCAGAAGAGTTATACTAAAATGTACAAAGCAGTTTTGACATTAGAAGAAAAATCGTAATGTAAAAAGAAGAGTCAAATAACTTTGCATTTCCATGGAATATTCGGTGGAAATACAAAGTTATTTGACCCTTCCCCTTTTCTGCTACAATGGAATTCCCCCAAATATTGGGCTCAGCTATTTCTCTAAAGAAGAACTGTGTTAGGGAAAGAAGTTTTCACAGATAAGTAATCGATGGCTGGGATATTGAGTAAAAATGTTAATAAATGGTTCGCCAAAATATTTATATGGAGTGTGGTTTTGTATGGTGTTGAAACACGGTCATCAAAGCAGGCTGATCAGTGTAGTAGATTGGAGGCCTTTGAAATGTGAGTGTGGAGAATGATGGAAAAGGCGAAGTGGACAGAAAGGAAAACAAACGAGGTGTTATTCATGGTGGAGGAGGAGAGGGGATTGCTGGGATAAATCCAAAGAAGTGAGAAAGATGGAAGCAAATCATTTTGATTAGTGATAGTATGTTGAAGACTGTGAGAGAGCATAGGATTGTAGGCCAGTGAGGTGGTGGAGGAAAAGGATAGGTGTGTTGGTAGAATCAAGGGATATAGTATGTATGCAGAATAGAAGGAACAGTTAAATAAAATGTGTGGTGCCAGGATACATCTTGTGAGGAGAGGTTAAGAAATATAGGTGGGCTCAGTCTGTGTTCGTCAAAACTTACCTTAAATTGTCGAATACCAATAATAAATTAACAGTAGCATGTATGGATTCATTTCATGTACCTACTCGATTGTACCATATCAAATTACTGATATCAAATTTTATTGCTTTCTCTCCGCATTCCTCACAATCACCTTTTTCTCCACTATCATTTCTAATTCCGAAACCATCTCTCTCTTTGCCAACAGCTGTATTCCAATTCCTCTGCACTTTTAAGTGTTTCCTTCCTCGGATGTTCCTAATCATCTCTTCTTATTGAATGCACATACAACTTACTTCTTCCTCCCAGTGACTACTTGTTGGCATGTAAATCTAGATTACTGCTAGATTGGTTGGGTTGTGTTCTATATCTGTCCAAAAAATTCTATTAATCACCTACTCTATGCATATTAATTACCTTTCCAACCAGTTTCTTTCATTTAATAATCTGGCTCCTCCACATTGTTTGTAACTCAATCTGTATAATTCGATATCAAAAGCTCCAATAATCCCTACTATTCCTCCATCGAACCTTAAATAAATTGAACATGTATACAACTTTCGCCAATTCTCTCTTGATGTTTTCTAGCTTCTCTGTTCTTATCCTAACCTTTGCAATCCTCTTCTATAAATAAAAATAAATCCTACATGACCCATTTATTAGTATCTCTGTAGCTTTTATTGTATTTCCTTTCAATTTTGAGTAATTAGGGAACACCGGAAAGATTAATAATATGACACTAAAGAACCAGAAAGGTGCTTAACACTTACCTAACCGATTGTGAAGTCCCTTCCCATCCATCCCTGGTCGCTCTACTACTGGCTCTTTCAATTCTTCATGAAGCTGATCCATAAAACAACGTAAAAACTCTTGGGTATCATGTTGCTGATAACCTCTAAACATAGGGTGGACCTTGAAAGCATGGAAATTGAGGGCACTTATAAACTGAGGTTGTGTACACAATATTGAAAAAAATACATAATCAAAACAGAAAAAATTAGATATATGTATTGCTCGATATGCTATAATCTCATAAAAAAACCATAAACATAGTAATCAACCTGAAGGTCGGTTTAGTAGGTGATGGTAGAGCTCACCCATGTACTAAGCCCGACGATGAATATTCACACATCAGGGTAGGGGGGCCAGTTCCTTTCCCTGTGCCGGTTATGTTTTCCTAGGAAGATCTGGTACCCGAAAAATCAACTAGCTTGGTTGGAGCTGCAGGTGCCCAGAGTGCCTTGCCCGGGAATTGAACCCAGGACCCTCCAGTCAGCAGTCCAACGCTCTACCCCCTGGACTACCACAACCCACATAATCTCATATATTGCTTGAATTATTGTCATTGTCAAGGTTTATAAATTTACATTCGTTTAAGTTTCTCCTAAAATGCTTGCCAGTATAAAAATATAATATTAGGTTTCATCTATGTCCATTTCCATGAGGTAGACAATAGCACCACACTCAAGGAATAGAGGGAGATAAATGGATCACGCCCACTTGGCTCTTATTGTTGTCTGAAATATGCTTGTATTGTTCATGCTGAGAAACAAATTATTAAAAATTCATTGAAAAACAATTGACCTTTGTGACTGAACTGGGGTTTACAGCATACCCACAGCAGAATTTGACAAATTTTACCAGGAAACCCCTGAACACCAAATTAGTGTATTATCTAGGCTGCAGATTATCCAGATTGCTATAATATATATAATGCCCATAGCTATAATATGTATTTGAAGTGATGGAAAAATGGAGGAAAATAGGATCCACTGCTGACACTTGGTGGTAAAGAGTAAAATTTCAGCTGTGTCATCGTGCTAAGCACGCACGAACTTATCACGACTATTTGGGGCCAGGGATAAAAATTTAGTCTGGGTACAACACTCATAAACCCATGGGTTCCTTTTAAAATTTGCTAAGTCCACCACTAGAGTACAACGTTTGAGCAGAGGGGCAAAACTCCATCAGCCCAATGCATATAAGTTTTGCAGCAACACCACATGTAAGATGAAACTAAACAGCCTACATTTGTATTATAAATTTATGATTTATTTGATAATTTCTTTAGAAAGTACTGCATCTAATATCTAGCAGTATCTAATTAAGTAAAACAATGCCATGCCACATCCACAATACAAACAATTATTTACCAAATGATGAAATGATGACTTATATTTACACTAAAAAATGATGAGCTTACATTTCGTATTCCATAGAGGATTCCAGATGGTACAACATAGCCTGGCCTGCGTTTATGCCACATTTCATGAATGAGGCGAAGGTAATTGCGAGAGAGACCAGGAGGCTTCTTTTCAGCACGAGCCACTGAGCCGCTGCACTCCAGAAAGAACTGAGTAAGAGGTGGAGTGTTTGAAAGAGCCTGAAGAGCAGAGTTCATGTAGCACGTGTTGCCAATGTTCTGCAACCCTGTTAACCCTGTGGTAAAGACACGATACCAATGAGGATACTTTTATCTATAAAAATCACAACGCAAGTCTTTTAGGTTAAAAAATACATCAATCAACAAAATTGCTATCAAAATAAAAATATTGATTAAACTTTTTATTTACTATAATGATTACTATTTATATTTTTAAAATCACAGGATTAGATTAATGTCCCGTTTTGGTACAACTCAACCTTAGGTCTAAAATTCTAATATGCACGTATTCTGAGCAATGAAGTCCAAAATGTACCTCAATTTCCCCACTACACCTTCATTGTGTGTGGTGACAGTGGGGGCTTTACCTCATTTAATATCTAGGAAATGAAACATATGATATAACTTTAAAACAAAAAGAAAATCCTGAATGCAGGCAATAGACCCTTGGATTCAGATCGTTCATTTTCCCTCCTCTAGAGAATTAATTTTGCTAAATTGAAGTGGAATGTCAACAAAGGGGATTCACTAGTAAAGAAGACTGAAATCTGACGTGGTTTCCCAATTTTTTTATGTTCCCAAATTGAAAAATATGCCATACAATTTGGGCATATTTATTTTATTAATTAGATGACATTTAAAAACATAGGCAAGTAATTCTTTCAACAAATAGTAGGTTACTGAGCAACAGAGATCTGAAAATGTCAACACCGTAAGCATTTTCCTGTTTCCTCGAATACTGCATGAAGTTTTCTATTGGGGGCTTGCGCTCCTCACAATAGAAGGTCAGAATGAAAACAGACATAATTTTTTCTTTTATCGTTAAAAGGTTGAACACCGATGATTATAATCCAGAGTGTGTTCAATCATTTTGGCAAAATCCAGACACTTTCTTCTCCAACACAATGCCTCATTTAATAGCTAAACCTCAACAAGGTACTGAAATGCAATCCATAGTAATAACATACAAGATTCCATCCATCCATGGTAGTCATCACCAACATACAAAATTAGCTAGCACAAAAGGTGATCAAAAGATGATACATTGAAATAAGTGAGGATATTTCACATGGACAAAGGCACCCCCATATGTAATTACTTAGCTGAAATTTCTTTAAATCACTCTCACATAGTCAAAGGTTGTGAGCTGGTGTGGCCTATCCATGCCTAGCTTGGAATCTAAATAAGCACGACTTTCAATTCCTACCTATCACGGATAAAGTAATCCTTTGCTTTCCATTAAACACACAATTTAATCCAATGAAGTTTAGTCAGGAGGCAAATGAAAGAAAACACAGTTGTCAGTAATCTGAACCTTTAAATGTGCATATTCAAAATTTCTTTTTTACTTCAGCGTGACACATCACTTCAAATTACACTGTTTGCCTAATTTTTTCAGGGCATGTGTTCCTTTACAGTACAACTATATGCAACCTGGATAACCAACATGGAAAAACCATACTCACTAAGCGATTGGACAGGAATAATTACTCATTATTAGAATCAAAACTCTATGGACATGGAGGAATCAAATTTATATTGAAATTAAGCCTTAGACTGGAGGAGATGTTAAAAAATCACTTTTTGTGGCAGTGGTTTAAAAATTTGCTGAAAGTTACAAACTTTATAAATAAAATAGCAGCCATCAAAATTTCAGCAAAATTTTCAACCCTAGCATTGTTGCCATTCAAAATACAAATACTTTGACTTCAAGTATGTTTCTAACACCTTATAAGTTAAATGAAATTGATAGTACGGTTAGGATAAGACCAAATGGTTCTCCTTACAAAAAATACTGCCAACCTTTTAAAGGAAAAACTATCCATAGAAATAAAGATTTTAACAGGCATGCAATCAAATGGAAGTAAATATAAATATTAGAATGTGGTATTTTAAGCTACAATAGAAAATATTAGGAAAATACACATTTTACAGTTTACATTGTTCTTCTAGAGAATTATGAATAAACTTCATTATAATGCCACCAAAAATAGTATCACAAAGTGAAAAGGCAATTCATTTAATTTGGAACTATATATCAATGAAAATAGATGAACCACGTAACACCACCTTATCAGGATAAAAGTTTCATCTTCATCAACTTTTGTATATGATGAACAAGCCAGCACTTTTATTCCCAATGGATAATAGAACATTTGTTTCCAGAATTATGTTTTTACCAAACAAAAAATTTTAGTGTCCATACATATTTTTCCGGGAATCATAATTTTCAGATTCACCTTAGCTGTATATTTTGCTGAAGATAGGTTGATTAGGGCATGAGATACATATTATTTAGCAAGAAAGTGAACCTTACTTAGCATGCCTAGGAAACACAAGACATAAAGAATTCACTTAAATTTGGAGAGGCTGTAAAATAAAAACTAAGAGAGCTAGATAAATAAAATTTGGCATGTTTACGTATATCAGTAGGAGAGATAAAACAGACTGATTTTCATCAAAATTTGAGGTAATGACTGCCAAAACAACTTTTCTTTGTTTGAATTTAATTGAAATGACCCTCTATAGAGTTCTCAGAAGGAACTTTTGGTTGAAAATTACAAAAAATGCAACAATTTCTAAATTTCTAAATCAACAATTTCTATCATTCCCAAAACTGGGATCCCGATCAAGGCAATTGACTTAACAGATGACATCAGCAGATGACTCCATTAAAGCTACTGTCGAAGCTTCTCCTACAGTTTGTTTGAATATTAAAACAATAACATTATTTTGAATGCTATCTAAACTTTGATCTTCCATTACTAATGTACTTTCCACAAATTTTGTTGAACTTTTTATGCTTTTCTGAATGTCAATAAGCTGAAGCTGACCAAAGTTCAAATTAATTTGAAAATACTTTGAATGGCATTAATACTGAAGCTCTTTACAGAATGCCCATGGCAGAGTTTTCCTTACATGCACATTTTGGTAACACACATGCATTACACAAAAATAAATACAAAACTCACAAAAGAAAATCCCAAGCTTGAGATTTCATATCAACTGCAGTGACAACTCACCTCTAGGTTTAGAATTATCATCACCACTCTCATCAGTGTCACTAGTTTCACTGTCACACGGCACTCCACTCACATTCCCTATGCACCCATTACCGGAACGAGAGGCATGCATTAGAAATGCATAATGAGAGGTTGAGTTTGAACTAACAGTATGATGCCCCGGCCAAGGAATAGGTGGTTCATTATTGTCCAAGAAAACTTCCTGTTCACATATGTAACACCAAACTCTCATTGTTGACAAGTTGAGATTCAGGCTGTGAGTGGGCACTAGCTGCAAGTAAAATATTCAAATAATACATTTAGATATCAATAGAACTATTGGCAGGTGGTATGAACATTAATTATCAATTTTAATGCTATTCTTAAGTGAGATTTTATAATTTTTATCAATGCATGCAGGGAAACTATCCTTGACAAAAAATACTCAAAATAATAATAAAGCACACAATTATAAGAATCAATTTAAAAATCCATTGTATTTATATTATATATAATCCCATGAACACAGTAATCAACCTGAAGGTCGGTTTGGTAGGTGATGATAGAGTTCACCTAGTACTAAGCCTGATGCCACGTGGCATTCAAACATCAGGGTAGGTGGCCGGTTTCTTTCCCTGTGCCAGTTATGGTTTCCCAATAAGAGCTGATACCCGAAAAATTACACAGCTTGGGTGGAGCTGCAGGTGCCCAGAGTGACCTGCCCAGGAATTGAACCCAGGCCCTCCGGTCAGTAGTCCAACCCTCTACCCCCTGGACTACCGCAACCCACATATATATGTACGCTTTATATTAATTAGTTATATATATAAATATATATATTTATAAAACTTATGTGGAAGTCTCACGGATGTGAATAATAATGTATATGAAGTTACCACTAGCGAACAAAGACAAAAATACAGAAACACAAGGGCAAAAAAAGAAATACACAACACATGTTTTCAAATTTTCAGTAGAACAAGCCACCTTTCTCAAGAAAGAATGGAAGGAACTGAGGGAAAGGTTATAACAGAAGCGGCCGGAGACTCTGGATGGAAGGGGAAGGTGGGGAAAGGTTTGCAATGGGAAGAGTTGGGAGGGGAATTTTCAGAAGTGTCGGAACAATATGGAAGGTGTTGGGAGTGGAGGGTGAATGAAAATATTTGAAGATGGGGTAATTAACGTCTAATATTAACACCTGTGTAATTCCAGGAATCCAGGAGACAGATACACACCTGCTCTATTGTTTTGAGTTTGAGTTGGGATCAGAGGGTGTGAGGGATGCTAAAATGGACACTATAGAATTTATCAAAGGGAGCATAATGTTCGGAGGCATGTTTTTGGATTGGGAGCATCCCAATCATGAGAGAATTCTTGCATGAGGCCTAGTAGTCATGGATTCTAATATTGACAGGTATGGCACACTGTCCAATATAAAATACAAATGGCCAAATGTCTCCGTTACATTACCATCAGACAGGATAATACAAAAAGAAGAGAAGGAATAACTTATCAATGCTTGTTTGCACAATGGCTTTCTGCAGATTATTTTTACACTTGCTGAGATGATGAATAACAAAGTGACTGGAGTAACTTTATGAACAGTATGGTGGTGTCAAACTATGCAGAAATTCCATTTCCAAAATATTGTACGGAATATTCTCAATTTCCAACAGAATCTATCATTCGTAAACCAGCTTGCATAACAGCAAATACAGATCATGTGATAACTATTATTGAGAGCAAATTCAAGCATTGCATTCAGACAACTGCTGACAGTCACACTGCAGTATTAGGCACATCAGTATTTGTTGTAACAGATGAACAACTGTCTCAATGGGTAAAATATCAATTTAGTCTCTTTAAATGGAGGGTCAAGTATGGCAAGGGATGTGAAAAAGTACACCACGGATGCACCCAGGGGTAAATTAGCAGATCAAAAGCACAAATATCAACCTGAAGGTCAGTTTGATAGGTGATAGTACGGTTCACCAAATAATAATCCCAACGGCATGTAAAATTCACACATTGGGGAACGGGGGTCAGTTGCTTTCCCTGTGCCACTTATGGTTTCCCAGGAAGAATTATTGTACCTTGTTATGTTTAATGCTATGGTCATTTTGTGCCTCCCCGCATCCAACTCTCATGCAGTCTTTGTATAAGCAGAGCCACAGGTTGGGCCCCTCCCATTGGCAATCCTCACATTTTGATAGCTAAAGAGAGACAGGGAGAGAGAAAAACCAATTCAGCTTAAACTTTATAGATAAAAAAAACTCAGAATTCATGCATTTGTGGAGCTTTCTAAAATATACTACATTAATTCAAATATAACAAATTGTTGCATCTTCATTAATGATTAATGGATGGATTCCTTCAATATATAATCAGGATGACTTAAAAACATTCAGTTACAGGATTATCTAGGTGTTTCACACAAAATCATGTGCTTCCAACTATGCTGTAAGAGGTCTCACAGACTGATATTTTATGGTCTGTTGTTTTTTGCACCTCCTGAAAATCTACTCATTCCATCAATCATTGAATATGAAGATATTTTGAGCCTTATTCACAACTATTTATATTATTTTGCACTGAGTTCATACTTTTTAAGATATACGATTTGATTAATTACAAAACACATCCACTATGCCAACCCTACACTCAAAGTACACTGAGGTGCAAGTACGTAAGCTTCGCACGTCATGAAATTAAATGTGCCTTACATGGAAAAACTTTTATAGCTCATGAAACATAACATTACATATTATACAATTCCTATGGATTCATTTTCGTTAATAGATATTACCAAATATAAAGTCAATTACGAGTCAAAGTAAAAATATTAAAATATTAAACAACTATTAAATATTAAACTTTTAAAATATTGGTACAACATCAAGCAATACTTTTGATTTTGCTTTCACCATCATTGAATAATGTAATGGAAATTATTCATTTTTATAGAACATTATTTGTACTCAGTGAACATTTTAATCCTTGCATTTTGACGACTCTTTACAAATATTTTTTTACCAAGGGCAAGGTACAATATAATGATAATAGTCATTAAGATTACAATACTTAACACTGGCTATAAGATTGTGAAGTGGTTGACAAGGAACTTCACAGCAAATACGAATGCATTGGAAACAATTCAGAAGAAAATCAAAACAAGATTGTATCCAAACTTTAGACATGACTACGAACTTTAAAAAAATGCCATTAGCAGTCAACTAGAACTCTCAATCATGATGGTTAATTCAAATACTTATGATTAAATAATTGTAACGCCTCTTATCAGAGGAAGTGAAAACCTGTCAATTTGAATGATCATTGGCAATACTTTTCTTGATGTATTTATTGTGCTTAGAACATGTCATGATAGAAAGATTTCTCATATTTTCCAGTACATATGAGCCTACTATAGGTTAATTCCGTTGACATTTGTTAGCAACATGAGATATTTCTTCAAAAATTTTAGATATTTCCCGGTCAATTGCCTCAATCATATCATTATACCCGTGGATCAATCTATAAATACCTCCTTTTTTTTAAATAAGGTTATAATTATAAATTGCTGTGTGATTGCAGTAGATGTTTTTCATCAAGAGGACTTGACAGAATATACCCCTACGTTTCAGATTTTAGTAGTCATGTAAAGAGGGAATATAGATACATATACTAGAGCGCACATCATAAAATAACTGGGATTCTACATAGCATAATAGTATCTCGAAAAGCATTATAGAGGTGAACAATGGATCTTGTTAATTATAGACTACAATGAACTTTCTTTTACTTTTATAAAACCATGGATAGCAAATCCATCATGTATTTATATGGGTGCATGCAAATGAAAATTCATTAATTTTTTTGGTGCTCCCTAAAATTTTAGCTAATTGCTACAGGGGGGATAAAATCGGCATACACATATATCTACTTACCTCACGTTTCTTCTCGATCTCGGACAAATTTAAGTCACCAATGCTGATAACATGAGGGCATTTACTACAATTTTCACCTGCCATCGTCGTCCCATGTGAAATCCTTTTTAAACTTTGGCTGATTTTAGGAATGACGTTGTGAACGTCTCAAAACCTTAAAGAAAACGTTTCAAATGTTTAACACGTTTCATGAATTATGTTCTACCATCAGCTTTCATTAAATCCTTAATTTCAATAACTTAATCGTCTATCACAAATAATGTTACATTCATTCAACTAACCGTACTGTCTTTTGTGATCACGCAATATTTAAATTAATTAAAATTTTAACTGTGTTTATGATTATATCTGCCAACTTCTCAGAGATAAAGAGTGCTAAACATTTCATGTCCATTAATTTGTTGGTTCATTACCTGACAAAAACAGATTAAGTGACCAACATTACACACAATTACCTCCACAACATACTTGACGTACACGACCCATGAGCAACTTATTTTCTCTCACAATTAGCAGTGCTGTGTGCCGCCATCTATGCACAGTTGCACTAATTTAGAAAAAAAGAAAATCTGATACCGCATCACGCTCTAAATCAAAATTCGTTCACGAAGAGCTAGATCATTATAAATTTCCCGCTACATCATAAAAAACAATTTTGGATCTCTTGACATTTCTTAGAGCCTTTAAAAAGTAATTCTATCATAACTGTACCTCCATGATTTCATTGAATCAGTCATTTTATTTTAAATACATTTTTCAATGGAAAATTTTAAAATTTCATAAAACGCCCATTCCATATTATGATAGGTAATTCATTCTAACTAAACACATAGAATCCATTTCTGAGTGACCAGATACTTCTAGAGTCACCATAGGTTGGGAGAAAGTGGGCCTTCGTGTCCACGCTCTCTGCAACAAGAGGAGACGCGAGTTTCTCGTTTTTCTGGGTCACGGGTGAGAGGGATGGAGTTAATAGAGAGGAACAGGCGGCGAAAGAGGTAGAAGGAGCTGAGACTTAAGAACGAAACGAATCCACAGGATGAGACCATAAGGTGGCGTGAGGTGATCGAACAAACGTTTGGTTGCTCTCTCTGGAAGCGGACCGCTTCAAATCTGTGGCCTGCTGTTCATCCGCTGACACCTAATTTTGAAGACAACGAACTCAAGAAGGGCCATGCAGAAGACTCGCTCTTGGTAGGGGAATCGCCGTCATCGCTCGGTAAGCTGACTGACTGATGCTTAAGCCTTATTGTTCTTCCCTATTTATAGACTTGTGTACTTTTTGTTTTGGCCCATCGATGTTTATTGCATGTGCATTATTGTCATTATGAATGAAAATGTTTCAATTCTTGCGACACGGATCGTCGTTCGTGTTCTCATTGGCTATTATTTCTGCGACGCGTTTTGAAAATGTACAAGTTACAGACATAGAACTACTATTAATGTCATTTTTAAAACTAAAAGCAATTCAACTTCACTCAGTTAAGGTGAGCATTCAGATATTGGCGCATACCTTTCTAGCGTATCTATTGAGGTATAAGGTGAAGGAAATTGAAGTGTCGGAAAACAGTAGCATTTCTCTTGGAAGGGGAGAAACTCCACATTTTTTTTATAGTGTCGATATTTTTTAAAATGAAAAAGTCGGCATTTTATGATTTCCTTTATTTAAAATATTTAGATACCAGCAAGACTATCCGCAAAGCTTGTAATCTTCGGATTTTAGCAAAGAAATATATTAAACATGAAATCCCCTTTTTACCTTTTTTCTTATTACTATACATCACACATATTTGGAAATGGCACCCATGAATATTAAAATTCAAAAACATAAAGTTGGGCAAGTATATAATTCATTAATTCAAACTTCTATGGGTATCATAAGTTTTCTAATCTAGAATATAATTTGATAAGTACAAGATAACGTTTAGGAAAAAGGAGACTTACCATTCCATCTCAAATGTGACGTAGTGATCCTCCCGGAGAAAGTTGGTCTGCAGTGAAAGAGAAAGTCGAATCTCAGTCAAAGAGTCACTGATGCCTTAATAAAGAGAAAAGGAGAAAGGAGCTCGGACCCCGCTTTTTTCTGATCCGTGGGTCCCGCAAGTGCGTCACTACAACCGCAAAACACGCGGTTTGCTACGTGAGAAAGGGACGCTGTTTGCCTCTGGGTTTCCAAATGACAAAATTCCGCGGAAAGCCGTACATTGCATTGACATTGAAATGAATTTGCTGGTTGAGAGTGAATCACACGGTATTTTATTTATTTCACCCAGTTACGCACAAATGAATACAAGCATATTTCATTGTGGCAGACAGTATCCTACAGTTACTTCACGTCGGATTTTCAATGGACATTGCCATGATTTCGGTTGGAGCTAATTGCTCAAAACGATTTGAGCAAATAGTGAGTATGTGAGGCATAGATATACAGTTATTGGGTTTTTCGAGGGGAATTCAAGACAACAGAGAGGCTTTTAGTTGTTCCCTGATTAAAAAATGACGTCACTTTCTGTCTGGTCACAGTCGCCGACTTACGTGGGCGGCGATTCACCTAAGTTTCTACATATAGGAAGTCATTGTATTACATATAAAACTTTGGGTGCAAAAATTCTTTCACCGTTCAAAAAGACATGAGGTGCAACCAGAAGAGCCCCATGTACAAGCATTTAGTTGACCCCAACACACATTACAGTGTTGTTTTCATGGCCCACATTTTAATTTAAAATATTATCAAGTAACCCTATAAAATGCTACTCATAGCGGAGAAAATAGTAATGGCGATGTTCTCCTAAATTAATTATTATACACAGGTTTCTCAATAAAATTAGAGCTACGATACCAAGCTTTTTAAAAAAACATATCAGGTACAATTGGACGTCGTGATAGGCAACGCACAATTGTCAAACTATGCTGGTTAAATTATATGGTAGAAAGAAGGTTTCTAATTTTATATTTAATCAACAAAGCATTAGGAACTAAGCCAGCACTCGTGTTTAAACAAAATTCCCTTACTTATAACAAAATTCTGGTCACGCAACCGGCGAGACCATCTATATGCGGCATTGGATTTATATAAGTAATCTCCTTCGTGTAAGTTATCACGTGTAATATAAATCCATAAGTAAGCTTTCCTATAATATTTGTCATGTGTTACTAAGTCGTGTGATAATTTATAGATCGCAAAAAATAAGTAAATCATGGTTTTGATAGCCAGTGCAAAATTTTACGAGAAATAATATAAAGGCACCGTTAACCGAATAAATATTTGTTTAGTTGAACTTATAAGTAAAAATTAAAGTCATGAGTATCTCAACTTAAACTTCTTTCCGCAATCTTTAAATATTATGGAAGGAAATTTTATTTCATCAGTTGTACACGCATACACGAATTTAACCTGTATATACGATATAGTGTCAATCCAATGATGGGATTTCCATTATGAAAATTGCACCGTACTTGTCTCTGTAATCGCACTTTGTCACGAGAATGATGAAATTTAAAACATTTTCTTGAACCTACACGTATGTTTCTATAATGGAAAAATGTCAACGCTGGTTGCTAAGTTGCCCCATTCGTTTCCCAATCAGGGGATTCTGGGAGTTTTTGCGCCCGTAAGCTCGCAAAAAAAGGGAGGTGGAATGGCTCATGGCAATTCTATGGCTTACTTAGCACAATGCCTTCTACAGGTCTCTACATCTCATTCAGTAAGTTGTAGAAGGCAATACTCGTGAGAATGATGGAACGAAGCGAAGGGGAACTGTAATTCTGATTAACCTAACAAAATAGTTTTAATCGACGTCTCCGAGCAGGATATGTCAGTGAAACGTACTGTCTACACATATAGGGTTAGGAAGAGTAAAATAAATACATTTCAACTGTCTGTGGGAACTTTCATTGAAACACCGCCGCTTTACATATCTCCCCTTGATGTCCTCCGGTAGGTCTTATATTATATTTATGTTGGGAATTCCAAATAACACTCACCTATTCCAACATTGGGCATAATGTTAAACGGAAAGTTTTGATGGAAAAGGCCAGGGAGATGCTCATGACAAAATGACAAGTTTAAGTATTTAATGGCAATGAGCTAATGTAGTCGCTGAATTTGAGTTCCGAAATTAAGTTGACCACAATATCTTTAACCATATATTACCGAGATAAATAACCATGTATTCCCATCCGACCAATGAAAACTAAGCAATAGGTTGGTGGATTGGTGTAACGCATGTATGCAATTGGAAAGCATGCTTCTCAACCATCGGTGAAAAGCGCTAAGACCCAGGGTTTGTATGTCCTGAATCGTGGATGTCCTGAAACTTTAATGGTAACATGGTGCCAAAGGCACCTCTGAGATAGATGACTGATACGATTAGAATCATCAGGATAACAGGTGCCAACTAGAGTGTCAAAATACAATCTCCAACCTAGATCAACCCCTGGGTGCTATGGTGATAAGTAATCCTGGATGGTATGGGAGAACGATATTGATAAAGCGTGGTTTAAAAATAGTATGATGCCTATGACGCACAGTCTTAATATTCAAAATTCAATTAGGTGCATAATGTGTATGGCACACCGCTATTACCTACTGACTTTCTACTGAGAAGTTGTAAAACATTTTTTGTTGTTTATCCACGTCTTGTGATGCAATCGCCGAAATCCTGTCTTGGCTCAGTTGAGATTTGTGCTGGGTAGATCGTATTGTTCATGAAAAAAGTCCAGATAACATATATCAAATTTTTTTCTCTATAGTGCAGTATAGAATTTCTTTAAGCATGATGACCCCATAAATATAAATTCCAATCTGAAGAAATTCGCACTACGACAACCATACAAGTCTTGTATACGATATATAATTAAAGAGCGTTTTGGGGTTCAAGAGCCTTCTTATGAGCAGCTCTTTTCCAAATGCCAGGAAAGAAATGAACTTTCTAAAACCCAACTTCTTGGGATGCCAACATACTGGGGCTGAAAGAACGGCCTGTCGGAAAGGAAAAGAGAAAGTAAAAATAATGAGAAAAGTCTAAATGTCAAAAAGATATACAAAGTAAATTTAAAAAAGAGCGCGTGGGATAAAAACCGCAGTGGTTGTTGTTACGTTGCCCTACGCACCACAGTATTGTAAATAGTTCCTAGCACTATTACTGTATTTCTAAATTACAATTATTACTTTTACCAACTATTCTTTTAATTTAGAACCATACTGATTGGAACAGTACCCACTATCACTAGGAAGACGGAGTTTATCTCGTTTGACGGGTGGAATTGGAACGTGGATCTTAAGCAACTCTGCCTCAAAAAGAGTAATCCGAAACAAAACTAAGACACCATACAAAATATTAAGATAGACTACAAGTATATCACATCAATCGAAGAGAATACATTGGAGAATAATATGGGTAAGGATCTTCAAAGATAAATAATTTCTGCGTTCTATTTGCAGTGTAAATGCGAATCATACGGGGTCAATATACATGTAGCAACTCTCCGACGACTTGTTTCTCCTATTTTTTCCTGCCACCTTTTGACGACGGAACTTAAGCTCGAATAATTGTTATTTATTACAATCAACTGAAGTAGGAACTTGAAATTTTTAAGAGGACAAAGTCTCCGACACTGATAGGGTCTCAGTGTACGTTGTAACACTCCACGCACAACTTATGCGCGCAAAAGTTGAGGCAACGAAAATAAAATATGAATATCCGTGATTTTTTTCGAAGAGCAATTCCAAATTGTATGAGATCCCAAATAATATGCAATTATTGAAGTGGATTCAAGTCCTTAATTGGCTGAGGATACAGATCTCGGAAAGTGCATGCCATTCAGCCGTCTAAAGAAAAGGATGCGCGACGTCACTAATTCCCTTCCATCTTTCGTCAGTTTAAAGAAAAAGCTTTAACCCCGACCTCGACAGGATTTTAACTTAGTCTCGACCAAAGGAATGAAGTGATTACGGCGACAATGCTTTATTTCTTATGCTGAAAACACCTTTGCGGGTTTTATGCAAAGATTGCCGACGTCAACTCTCGGAGTTACGATTCCTCAATCATTGAGACAAAACGATCGTAAAATGACAAAATATGCACGTGGTCGACTTTGACGTGACCTTTTTATTATTATTTAACTTGGTGATCGCGACAAGATTAGACACTTGACAGCAAAAATGGCTCTGACCCTTAGAAAGGACCTGACAAGCCTTTCCCAGGAATCCCCTTTTTCAGAATGTCACAGGGAAAGACCCAGGAATAGCTCTCATTGCACAAGGGCGAGGATCGAGGAGGCGTGGAAGGTTGAGATTTTCGGAGAAAATATCTCTAAGAGAGATGGAGTGGGGACTGCCTTCGGACTAAAAGTATTGCTTAACTTTGTAAGCATTTTTAAATAGCCCCTACATTTTAGTTCTCTAGGTCAACGTAAAAAGACCTAAAACAGGCTGAAGACGACATGGTAGTTCGAATTAAAACTTTAATTTCTCAGGCTTTAGCGGGGCTCCAATTTCAGTAGCCCCCATCCCGAAAGGTTTAAAGATTCCCGGTATAGATAATGACGTGCTCTGCCGACACGTGCTTTTCAGCCGCGATTCCAGGGTTGTTTCAAAAGAAAACCAGAGGCCACGGAAACGGGAAGTATGGTGAAAGCTCGACCGATAGGTGCGTACTTGAGCACAAGTCTGGTCGATGACATTTGTTCGCATTTGAAACAATACTCAGTAATATTTCATGTTTCTAAGTATTTCGCTGGAACAATGGACACTTAAGTATCGTTTAATGGTCCACATTGTTAGGCAAAGAGGAAATCGCACATAATCATTTTCATTCTCGAGAGATTTTAGTAAGGTTCCCGAGAAACGATAAGGATTATCGGTTCAATTTGCGAATTCCCCCAAAGTTAAACGTGGTGGAATATCACTTACTGTCCATTGTTCTGAAATACTTTGAAATTTGAAACATTACCGAGTATTGTTCCGAATTAGAAGAACTGTCATCAACCAAGAATAACTATTGGTATTCCCTAAAACCAATGCACTTAACACGTGGGACAAAATTACGTGAAACTACATGCACCTTTTAGAGCAAAAATCACGTTATTATCCATAGGCATAGTCAAAGACCTCTGACCTGTATTCTTTTAGGATATTTTATATTTTCTGAAGTCTATCTTTATCTACCTCGTCTAATCGCGCAGGTGTCTTATTTCCTGGTCTAATTACTTTCTTCGCACTGTTAATATTAAGCTGCTTTCTAAATTTTATCTAGGGAATTTTTTAGTTGGCCACCAGTGAAGAGGAGATGTGAAACATTAATGGATCTACTTGGCGCTCAAGATTTGGATCGTTCCACTACACGTATTCTAGTTTCGTGGGACACGGGGCAGTGGTCTCCGTCGCAGTTTACTTACGCCAAAGAACTGCATGATGAGAAATTTCGGACCGATATCAAATTTATGTTATTTGTACTAGCATGTGAGCTTTACGATATTTTACCTCAATATCTCGCGGAAGGATTTTGCATGCCAATATTTAAATTCTGCATATCAAAGGAAATAAGCTCTAAAATATTCGGATCGCCTGTACAGTATAAATAGATGAAAAACTAATGAGTAAGGCGCATAGATATGCATATGCTCGCAAGAGACCAAAGACTTGTGCGGACACAAGCATCTTTCTCGTTCATGGTTAACATAGAACTTAATTCGCCAAAACCGCATTCGTCAAACTGCAAAAGCAAAAACATACCTGTCAGACAAACGCAGAGGTTATCTTGGCAAGGAAAACATCTTGAAAAAGCACTTATTCGATACGCACAAAGCAAGGCCAGTTGAGCGTGTGTGGGATCTTTTTTTCGCGGCATACGTGACGGCTCTTCCTCCCGGTCATGAATGCCACAAAACAGTTCCACACGAATTCCGAGCCCAACGGTTGGCAAACGCCCGGCGCAAACCCGTGTACCACCACGCACGTGCACTCAGTACAATTCTTAGTGTCCCAAATATTATTATTTTTTTATTTTCCTCATGCTTTCGAAATTCCACATCGGCTTTTCTATTAAGAGAATCCGTCGTTTCAAAGAGATTGCTTCAATTTTAAAAAGGATTGTTCATATTGCTTCTTCAAATTATACATCAAGGGTATATTCATGATGTACTTAGAGTATTAGTTATTTGGAATCTTCCTCAGTCAAATGTATGATGCAATTTGAAAAATAAATAATAATATCGCCGCACTTCTTTGTTTTTGTCCCATTCCACCAATGATTTTGAGTTTTGGAAATTTAGATTTGAATTTCGATTCGTTTATATATTTGCACTTGCAAGTGGTAATCAAATAAATTATTTGAAAAATAGGAGGCACAAGAATAATATATACTAGTACCTAGTTTTTCAAAAAGGGACCTATGACTACTGGTGTACTACACTCCCCCCTCCATTAGTAATGAACAGGTACTTGCATGTACGTATTACATATGGTTCGGTAATATACCAATGACACTTGGTATGCATTTATAAATAATACAAAATATAAACGCACAATGAAGTGAAATAACCAGCCAACAAACATATTATCATTAAATAAATTTTAAACCTAATATTTTGCCATCGTTTTTTCGCATGGATAGCACTTTATTTTACCATGTGATAATGCTTCCTGATGTTATAAGGTTACATAAAGTTGATTCAGACTAAGGACAGGCTAGAGAGCATGTATCGCAAGAAAGAAAGATCTTTTTCAAAGTTAGATTCCGTACTTGGCCGACAAGGTAACCGATTAGACCATGGACTATAAAAGTTGTATTCATAGGTCAAGGCGAAGCAGAATGCTTTTTCAATGGACACATTTTCGTAGACCTAAGAATTTACTTCCTATACGCAAACAAAACATAAATGATCAGTTGTCTGCACCTGTGCAGGAAGGAGATTTCCCATCAAATGGTTTGAAACGTGAACGAAAGTAAGTTTTGCTATTCGTGTTTTCCCTTTACGTTTCGAGGCCGCGGCGTTTAGTTTTCTCAGTCACTTGATAAAAGCTGTTAAATCTCCTTTAATAAACTGTATCGCTTTAAATGTCAACGAGAAATTGGCAAGTTAATTACTATAAAAGTCTCATAAAGGAAACGTTTCAGTGATCAACACTTAAAACGTAAGAAGATTAAATAATGTTTGCGGCCTGTTTTACTACCCCCGTTTCTCGCCAGTCGTGATCTAATTATCTAGGTACTGCTAATAATTCTGAATTACCGTTGTGCTTCTTTGGCTATTGTTGTACGTCAAAACTAATTTGACTGCCTGTGCTAAATTACTTTCTGATCAGGCGTAAAAGGCGCGAACAAGTTCACTCGCTTTCCATTACTTGTAGAATACCTACTGTTACATGTATTAAATATCGAACGTCTGCTCATCGCTATAGTGGTGATAAAAAAGAAACTCCGTGTAAATTTTGCAGATATCTACAAATCGCAACTGACAGCCATAAATATGTAACTTTTTCAAACTTTGATATGTTATCAGTGCAACATAGTCATCTTGTAATACTATATACTAGGATCCCTTTACATGGAGCCTGTAGGAAGCAGCAGTGCATAGAGAAGCGTGGCTACCCCGACAAGGCGCTGCCTTTAGTGTTTGATGATGATTATGCAAAACAATTTTTTCTATGGAGTAGCTCCAGAAAATGGTAAAGGCGAGTGTATGTAATTATTGAGAGGTGGATGCAAATTAGACTACGTCGTTGCTGGTTTAGTTTCTTCGCACTATTTGATACATATACATGTTTTATTTAGATTTTAAAAGCTTTATTTGGTAAAAAAACAAACTGAAGCTTTAGATTTAGGACAAGGTTTTCTCCTGGTTGTCAATAAAGCCGCAGGAAACATGACGACAATGTTAGTACTGAGTACATAATGACCATTTTTGGATGTTTTGCTAGAACCAAGAATAGGCTACGCCTCCTCAGTACTAATAACCTCGTAAATTAGCAATGGTTTCACGTTTTCACCCCATTACTGCACAACCATTACACTGAAATAGCTCTTTTTCTGTACACTCTCCTCGGTGTCTCGATACCTCCTCGTAACCTCGCCCTCTTCCCCTCCCATTCCGCAAACCTCCTTTCGACCGCTAAGGTCGAGAGGGAACTATACGGTACAATATTCCCTCGCACTCAACGTGCTCAGTTTTATGGGGCATACACATTGGCGGTCCAAAACAAACTGAACGAACAGCCACTCTTAAAAACCTCACGGGAGGTAAACACGGGAGGTAAAAATACACTCCAGGGAGGAATGTTGCAGGGACTCCTGCAGCATGCAGACATTCTTGTGCTGACCATCGCTTGGTGCGAGGGACCAAACCAGACCAGGGGTATATCATATAGTATAAATTGATGACAAAGAAGTCTTCAGGAAATTCAATTCTCTCACAATGAATAATACTGGTATTCCATTTCAAAAGGCCATGCAGTGTGTATGGAATGCTTCACCAAACCTATACTAGGAGCTAAAATAACTGATGGAAGAATTTGTGTCAACGAGAGTGACCGACTACTCGACGACAAAGCTGGAAAAGTGGGTAAAGTACCGACCTCGGCGGAAGTAGACAAGACCTATTTTTATTTCCAATACTGGACATACTTAGTGTTGGACTCCGTACTTAGCTTGGATATTTTAAATGTGAAATATGAAATACAATATGCTTACCGTTTTTAAAATTAGTCATTAATTGAGCCCTCTGGCCCCTTTTCAATGGAATAAGCTTACGCCTAATCTACCTAAATTTCATTTTATTCTTTTTACTTCGCATTACTTTTATGATGAAAATTATTTCTTCTCTCGATGACGATTTTTGCTAATAAAAGTGGCCATTGTCATATAGTTGGGCAAACGACGCACCCGCCATCCAACCGTCTCTAATATTGCAATATAATTAGCATCATTAGATTGCAAATCGGCTATGGAAAATAAGAACCAGAATCTTTCGGTGAATACGAGAGGGGCGAGAAGGTTCCGTTTCGGAAAATAAATAAAAAACTGTAAAGGTTATGCTGAGAAAGGGTGGAGGGCACTAGAATGGAGAACGAGGAACAATTGAGCAACAGTGGAAGTAAAAGAATAGGACACATTTCCTCAAGATAGACTTCGGAGTAGAAAAGCAAATGTTTTAATATTTTGCGGAAGCATCAGAACAAAAAATCTTTATATGTAAATATTTTCACGTTGTGCACTATGGGAATATTAATGTACACGATTAACGGAAATGTTGGTTAAATTTAATTTTAAAATCATTTTATATTTGGCTGTAGTGGTGAAATTTGTATTGTTTGCATTTTTACGAAACGAAACTGGATCTGTCCAGAAGAGCAGTTTTTTTGAATTAAACCACATTTTTGATCACTGGAATGTAGGATAAAGGTGCTGTGGAAGGAGTAAAATGAAGGAGACTAGGAGAGAGGAGAGGTGACCGCCAGTGGTATCCATTAGAGGCAACTTAAATTATATTCTGGGAAGCGGTTGGTGCCTAGGGCAATACTTCTGGATACTGGAACCTACGGCAAGAATATTAGGCAAATCTTCAAGCCAGTACAGTGCGAAACTATAGTAAAAATTAATAAAATATAAAAACATTTTCATGAAAAACATGAAAGTATGTGATTAAGCCGGTGGGAAAGATGGAAAGTCTTCAGCTGAAGGTCACTAATTACTATCGAATCCGCCATGAGCGATGGAATAAAGTACCCTTTCCCATTTTAATTTTGACTGTACGGCTATTCTGAGCCTGTTACCTCTACTCATCATGGAAATGTTTTCACAAATGAAACAAAATAAATTAGTTCGATTGATTATGTAACTAAGGCATGTAATATCCATTTTGACTAGCCCCCCGAGGTAAAACACATGCCGCAAAATCTTTTCCCAGAAAAAATGCAAATACTGAAATGCCTTAGCATACTTCAAAGTCTTATTAAATAATTATTTTAATAAAGCTTATACTCTAAGGTATGACCAGTGATGAGGTCACTGATTGAAAAAATATATAATGCAAGCATGATGCATTAGCTTGCTTCGAATATTTCAAGGTTCTCAACAGAGTGAATTGGGTAAAATTAATTATAACAGAGGATAGCAGGGAAAATGAGGTTTATGCGACTTACCCAGATTCTCTCCTGTCTCAGACTTTACTGGTTCGTGTAGCGGATAAAGAGTTAACATAGGCTGGGTTACGTAGGAAGTCCATTATCAACCACGCTTTTCTATGTACGAATATCGTATACGCGGAAGAAATGATAAGACGCCTGATCGTGAAAGGATGGAGATAAGGCTGAAAGTGGGTGAGGAATTCATGCAATCAACTAGATTAACGGATGAATAAGTTCAAGCAAGCCAGTATATTATTCTCTGGAAATTATCAGGCTAAATTGAAAATTAAAATTTAAGGCATTAACTTTTAATAATCAAACCACTTTACTTTTCCACATAAACTTTTTTAATAAGTAAAGTAATAAACTTTTTAATAAGTTTATGAGGAAAAGTAAAGTGGTTTGATTATTAAAAGTCAGTATGAAGATTTTCCACCAAGTTACGCCAGAAACTGTTTTATTTAAGGCATTAACTTGGGCAGTTAGATTGAATTAAGGGGCTATTTAAGAGATGTTTTGGACGAAGAGGACTGAATTAGAAGGTACATAAAATGAATGATCGCGTTAAGCATAGAAACGTTTACAAAGATGAGGAGATGGTCACAAGGACCTCGAGTAAGAATGTAAAGAAATGACGAGGGACAAATTTGATGCGGGGCGTGGTTTTGTACGGCTCGGAAGCTTGGCCTTCGAGCTAGAGCTTAAGTATGGATTGGAGTATTTTGAAACTTACGTGGGGAAGAAAAGTTAAATGGATGGAATGGAAAAAAAACAATCGAAGAAGGACCGAGGTTCAGTAGGCGAGGAGAGAGGGTTGTTGGTGGAAATTCAAAGAATGAGGGGCGTTTTGGACAGAATGAAGGCAGTCAATATTATTCAGGATTTGAAAAGGGTTTATTGCAGTGCGGATTGTCAGGTGAGGTTTTCTTATTGGTGGTGTCTATGTGTTCATCTAAAACCTACCTTGATCGGTAGACTATCATTTGGAATAACAAACACCTTCAAAACTGAATTTTCGTAATCTAAAACGTTGGACATCAAATGAATATCGGACAACAGCCTAACCAACGTTGTTTAGACCGTAGTATAGACAAGTTTTTGAAAAAGTCGTATAAATACATAAATGGATTACTCAAAATTAGGATTTTCTTCCAAGAAACATAATATTGTAAAGACAAAATTTAAGTAAACATGTATTCTTTTGTTATTTACTGGCCACTTACCAACTTCAATATGTACGCAACTACACAGGTAATTGCAAATTCATAATTATAAACATTGCACATTCAAATGAGTACTACAATATAGCAACAACCATATTTGAGAATTTTCGATTCTTATTCATTTGACTTAGGTGAACAATTTTTAAATGTAAGGTTCACAATAAGGAAAAGTTACTCTAGCTTTAGTTACCCAGTTTAAGATTTCAGTGGTACTTAAATGACAACATAGTACGTATGTGTGTAAAAATTCATGCAAGAAACAGGAATTTTTCTTTATATCTTCTAAAAGCCGCAGTTTTATTAGTATTTGTTTCTCATGGTATTTCCCGAGGCCGGACTTCATGTCAACGAAAAATATTTCTTTTGGTCGTGCTTTAAATAAATAAGTAAAAATTACAATTCTCCCGTAACTGGTGAATTACTAAAATGATCATGCACCTTATCGATTTCCCGGAATTCTCAAGTTATTATATCAATGCACGGGACAGGGAACAAACCGAATATGCAGTGATGTGCACAATTCTCGAAATTCGAGAATTCACTGAAATTCGCTTCGAAGGAAATTGTATGGCACTTTGCAGAAAACTCGACCGTTGATTGGGAAAGCAGTTTTGTAAATCTCACTATTGCGATCAGTAACATTTTTTATATCAAATCACCACAGACTGTGCGCCGATATGTTTAAACGACGCCGTTCAAGTGACAGCGCGTAATGAATGGCACGCGAGATCGAACATTGGTATTCCGTCAGAAATACCGGCGCTAATAACGTTTGGTAAATTGAGTCTTTGTAAAACAATGCATACATACGTCTTTGCGTTTGGATTTTGCATAACGTCGCGACCTAAACGACCTATTCTCATTTCTTCAATGGAAGTATTATCGAAATTTGAAATGCATACATGGAAATCAGCCTCTTCCTCCACATTTACCCTCAAGCTGACGGAGGTCAGCACCTAAGGCTACAGGCAGAAATTACACCGGTATCAGGCAGAAGGGCACCGACAGCAAGGCACTGTAACAAATAATGCTAAAATGCGATTGCATTCTTACCGCATTTTTTTAACACAGGTTTAATTGCGATTCACACATTTTCCAATGCGATTCACAAATATTCCAATGCGATTAATGCAATTCCAAAAATGGAATACAATTTATGGAAAACTACTAATGGTACCGAAAATCCGGTTTCAAATTTCAGTGGCATCAGTTAAATGGTTTACCGATTCCTGACACTTACGTACCGTACTGAGATCCCTTTAATTTAGCCTGGAAAACCCCTAGGCGCCTATCGCCTAGTGCTGTCACATTTTTCATGCTCTAGCTCCTTAAAACCCCAACGGCACTATCAAATTACCTATGCATACTAAATGAAAAAAATTATATCTACTGCCAGTCATAGAACGTAATTACTCTTAATAGTTAACCAATAGATTGCAATTATCTCAGCTGAGGCTTTTGACAAATTATTTATAAAAATATAAATGTTTCAATTTGATACATCATGAATGTAGCAAAGAACAATTTTCTGGGGATTGGTATTTATGTCGCAAATCCGAGAAACGTAATTCAATTGAGAGTGGCGTGATGAATCTTATTGTTTTAAAGCAGACAATGCTACCATTAAAATTTATGATTTCATTTGAAGATGCGCGATTTTCCTGAAACTGGATAAAATAAAATAGTGCTAAACTTTTGTTAACTCCCAATTTTTACAGTCCTAAAGGAAACAGGCATTAAACGGGAAAGAATAACTGTTTTCCGCGAACGCCGATTTCTCTTCACACACGACGTAAGACAAAATACCCATTTCATTTTCGGAGAAGGTCGAATCGCGAGGGTGGTCTGAGCACCATTTATGCAATGCTCTGTCGCCGAACAAATTGCTTATAAATTCGATGCATTCGCGTAGTCGACTGAGAGACGCTGCGGAGTTCTCTTCGTCCACCGCTTGAGAGTACTCTAAAATAAGAGTGTACTTTTTCCGATTATCAATAGGTGAGTTATACAGTTAGGTTCGGTCAACAGTGTTCATCGTTCATAATCTACTCCTAGTGGCGCAAAGTGGTAGTGAGTAACTTCCATTCCAGCAACTATGCTTAATTATTACATTATTGGGCATTAACCTTTATTCAATGCCGAAAAAACTAATGGGTCAACTTTTTTCCAGCAGTTCCAGATTTGATTAAATACAGCCCACTTGAAAATACAACATGGGATTGGAAACTGCAGACAATTCAACCTCTCTGAACCAGCAATTTTTTGGAAAGGAAGCAGAATCAACATATAAGTGGAAGATAAGTGAAGACCTTCGCACAGTGGCACAAACTGAATTGCGGGAGGATGACGCTACTCGAGAAGCAGCTTTAGAGCAACTTCGCAACTGGATTCATGCTCATCCATTGATCAAAACATGTCGTACAGGTGAGAATTTTACCAGCAGCTTTGTCTAACAGTCACTGCACTTCAACCATTAATCAAAACCCGCAAACCCTTTTCTTTCTAATTTTAGGATAATATGACATTAAAATTATATTAACTACAGCTAAAAAATTTTAAAACACTTATAATTTGATAAATTAGAATGTTAATTCTATTACTTCTACTTCATTAGTTTGCTTAATCAGATACTAACACTATTAACTTCACTTCTTGAAATGGTATTTCTAAGCTCAGAATGAATGCAGAACATCAGTCTTCTGTTCTGATGTGCATTCAATAAACATTTAATATGTTAAATTCTGTGTCAAACCTAAAATTGGAAGATGAGATCCAACTTTTCTGAAATTGGAGTAAGTATTATTGGAATTAAAGTTAAGTGCAGTCATGTGTAGGTGAGGGAATTAGGAGAATGTAATAATACAGTAAAAACATGTTTAGATTACATAGCAATATTTCTGAAATATGGAAAAGGTCATGTTTAGTAATTGTGTTTATCATAGTGACATTACGAGGCAGGTACTGCTTCATACAAGCTACAAAGTAGATATCCAGTAAATGTTTTGGTGGTACCCTACCTCAACAGTGGAGCACATTATGAGTACAAGTAAAAATCTTTCATGCATTTCCCAGTTAGAAATTGTATAAGCACTGCACAAGTATTTATATTCTTATCCTATTTTACTTATTAGCAACAATAGTATGCAATTGTAAATGTGTACATATGCATATATATAGTACACTTACAAGCAGCCTCCCCTTTATATTGATTTGAAAAAATAGCATAGTTAATTACTAATTACCAGTACAATTACTATGTCTTATGGACTTGTACATGTACTATATACATGATATCAGTAATCCACAAATTAGAGGTCGGTTTTGGTCTTTTTGATTTAAATCTGCAATTTTTAAATGTTTTGTACTTTTGAATCCATTTCATGCTATCCTAAATACCTTTCTTGCCCCACCTTGTATTTGGTAATACACAGTTCTTTCTTATACAGCCTTCAACATACTAACTCTTCTCATTAGCTCCTTTGGCCACTTTCTAACCACTCCAAATGTTTCTCAAAAACTTCCTTCACTCCCAGCCTCCTTTTCCTACTCAGCTCAGTTTATACTCTCTGTAACAAATTTTAAAGTTTCCTAATCCAATCTCATTCTCTTTTACCAATGCTCACATAATGTTACACTCCTAATCACTACCATCTTTTCTTTATACCACTACTTAAAAATGTCCTTTCCATTTGTAAGTGCTTCCTTTATTAATGTGTTGCTTCAACTAAATGAATGTTTATTTTGTCCTAAACCTTTATCAATATGTCTTTCTTCCATATGTGTAATTTATGCCAGAATGTTTGACTTTTTCTCTAGTCTTTATTCACTCTGATATTTAAACTACTAGCCAAACTCTGTCTTCACATATTCTATAGTAACTCTAACAAATGTTCCTTCCATTTTCAACTGAATGGTTGAAACCAACACCATACAAAAGGGGTATTAATAAGTAATTTTGTACCTGGATGAGGCATGTATTTAGAGGTTTTTAGTGCATCTCATTTATTAGTGTTTACTAATATTCTCTAAACCTATAAATAGACAATGAAATAGCATAGGCTTAAGAACTCCAAATACAGGAACAAGGATGGATAGGTACTTAAGGACTGGGATTGTTTCATTCTCAACAGCTTGCATGAGTAGTAATATAACCTATAATAGTAAGAAATGTTCATCAAAGTTCCAACAACGATCTACCTATGTTGCACTTACTAAATGAAAAGTGATGTAATGTGTATTTTTATACATATTTTTGGATACAATTTCAATTTATTTTACTTTGTAAAACTGTATTTCATTTTCCGCCATTACAGAGGTTTTCCTTTTCTGAAAAAAACTCTTCTTGGATTACAGATTCACTTTTCCTGCTGAGATTCCTGAGAACCAAAAAATTTAGCATTCCTCAAACACAGGAAATTTTGGAGCGTTATTTGACAATAAGACAGGCATACCCAGTATGGTTTCGTGGGTTGAGTGTTGATGACAAAGTGGTCAACGATATCCTAGATAGTGGGTAAGTTATCATATATAATATTTAGATGAAATAATTAATAATTCAGTAACATGGAAATAATTCTTGAGAGGTGCTCAATCAATATATGCTCATATCAGCCAAGAGATTGTCTAATATTTATTTTATTAAGAACACAATGTGTACATCCACTGTTCTTTATTATCGTACAAATAGTTTCAACGCTTAGGCATCATCATCAGGTACAAAAATAAAACCAGCCACGGCCCATTTATACAGCATTTATGAGGGTGAGTGGAGTAGGTGAGAGAGGGGGTAAAAAAGAGGGGCAAAATCGGGTTGTGATCAGCGTAAATGGGAAGGAGGATAGGGATATTAAGCATCAGTGATTGGTGGGTTAACAGTGGGGACAGGGGGGTTGTTTTGTCTTTTGGTAATGGAAAGGGGTACTTCCATGATTGGGGAGAGGTATTCAAACAACAATTTGTTCACCAAATGACCCGTTTGTAAATTCTTTCTAATTTCAAGCTCCTCCCACTTGTCCATCCTCGTCCCTTTGTCCATCTGGTGTAAGAGTTCTGGGTTGAAATGACTCTCATGGTTGTTTTCCCCTTGATGTTTTGCGAAGTGCAATTTCTTGAGGTCACAATTCCTAAAACAGCGTTTGTGCTCTTCCGCCCGTGTTTATAATGACCTCCCCATTTGGCCTATATATATATCGCAATACAGTCATTACAAATTAACCAAAAAATGCCACTTTTATTCAGTTTGACTATTTTGTCTTGCGTAGAGTTCAAAAATGATTTTAAGTTATTCCTATTGTAGAAGGCTATTTGAAATTGTTCCCTTAGAAAGAGATTGGCTATCTTCTGTGAAATTAATCCATAAAAAGGGGAGTTTACACCATTTGTATTCTTTTCCAACCACATTAATTGGTTTGTATAAAATTCTTTGGCTTGAAATGAACGTTTTCTTTGTAGCATTTTTTCTATTAAACTGTCTTTGTAGCCATTATTCGTTGCTAAATCTTTAGTTATTTTAAGTTCATGAGCAAAATTATTTTTGGATAGAGGAATGGTCAAGTCTGTTTAGTAAAAAATGAAAAGTTGAAAGCTTGTGGGATATGTGATGGCGGGAGTTGAAGGGGATGATGTGGTCTGTGGTGGTTAATTTCTGGAAAATTTCAAAATCAAAGCCCCATACCTTTTTTGATACTAGGACATCTAGAAAATTTAACTTATTATTGAGTTCTTTTTCACAAGTGAACATAAACTTCCACAAAGTTGAGCATAAAACAATAGAAAGAGATTGTCTATTCAAGTGCTAAAATTAAAATCGCAACTTTCTTTTACCTTTATTTCTAATGCAAATTTAGAACACTAGTCACTTATATTTTGCTTCCCCTATTTGAGCTCATTAATAATTTTCCAGATACCTTGTTCCTTTGCCACAACGAGATAAGAATGGACACAAAGTAATTTTGTCATCTCCAGGTAAGTCTAAACACTGATCATGATTTAAACTATAAAGAAATAATCTCGTAACTCTGCAAAGTAAAAAAATAACAATATTATGTCAATATAGGCCGCTTGGATTCCTACAAATACAGTGCAACAGATGTAATCAGAACACACAGTGTTGTGGTAGAAGTTCTCATGGATGAAGAAGAATCTCAAATCAAGGGATTTGTATACATCAATGATGAAAGTGGTCTGCAGATGAGTCATCTGAGCATGTGGTCTTTTAGCGAACTACGGAGAATTACAAAGTGCATTCAGGTATATTTCACGTATAGTTAATTACATGTATAATAAATGATTTTACCAAAATGAACCTTTTGGTTAAATAATCATGATTTGATAATGTATTAAAATAAATTCAATATAATACACCAAAATAAGTGCTCTTTAATTAAGCAGTACTTGGTGCAAACATCAATGTTTAAAAAATTGGATTTTGAACTTTTAGTCATTCAATTTGCTCCGATAATTAATAATCAAAAAGATAGCTAATTAATTTTTTTTTTCATTTTACCTCAGAATTCAACACCAATGAGACACAAGGAGACTCATTTTATCAATATACCAAGTTTTGCAAACAAACTGATAGAATTTGTCATCTCAATACTCAGTGATAAATTGAAGAAAAGAGTAAAGGTTGGTTACTTAATCCCATTTCCTGTTGCATGTTTCCAATTTTAACATGCCTAATAATTACATATTATTATTTATTTTGAGCACTATGTATTACTGTCGATTGATAATTCCTCTCGAGAAAAGTATTTTTTTTAAGAGAAAACTGTTTCCACTCAATTATAATGTCTGGTATCTCATGCCATTTTAAAATA
Source organism: Hetaerina titia (assembly GCA_037158775.1). Taxonomy (NCBI): domain Eukaryota; kingdom Metazoa; phylum Arthropoda; class Insecta; order Odonata; family Calopterygidae; genus Hetaerina; species Hetaerina titia. The sequence continues at coordinate 104,257,152 of CM073772.1, read as the reverse complement.
ATTAAAAATAACTATTCTACACAAACATTAAACTGATTCAGCTAAAAATCTTAATTAACTTTTTAAGCACATTATTGATAGCTTTTATCTTAGATCTACAAAACAGTTTTATGGCTATTTTTTACCTATTAAGTCATTCAGATATATTATCGCTACTTATCTTGGTTTGAGCCACTAATATTTGAAATACTGTCAATTGGTTTCACTAGTTACACCAACTAATTTTATTTTAATTTTAGTTCCATAACAGTATGGAGGAATTGAAAGAGCATATTGATCCAAAGATTCTACCCAAAGAATATGGAGGTGTAACACCGATATCAGACATGATAGGTGTGTAAATATTTTGGTGTATTCATAAATACATTCTCAGTGGCAAGTTATAATGATAGAATCATTTTACTTGTCCAAATCGAACAACTTCTATTAAAATAGCCATTTCTTTTTTCAGCTGAATTTAAAAAAATGATGGTCAAGCATCGTGACTCTGTTCAATCACTTGATGATATGAATATTACTTTGGCAAAAGACAGCAAGGGAATAGTTGCAGCACTGGGAGATTTAGCTGATGATGAAGATCTTGATGTTATAACAGGAATTTCCGGGAGTTTCAGAAAGCTGGAAGTAGATTAATGGAAGGATTGCTGAGGATATACCTGAACTAATTAAATATTGACACAAGGAAAGTACAAGAGTGTCATAAACAGTTAAAAAAACAAAATTAAGATTGATGTGGAGTAATGTTGTGCTTATTAAGTTTGTAAGAGTTGTTATCTGTTTTAATACAATTGTTTAGGGAAATGATAGCTAATATGTTACAGTTTTACATGTTTTAATATGCACATATTACATATTTCAAATTTAACAATGTCATTATTCTTTATTAATTGCATAATTAAACTAACTTTTAATAATCAAATCACTTTACTTTTCCACATAAACTTTTTAATTTTTACAACCCAGGTTTTGTTATAGCATAACATCATCAGGTCATCATCAGACCTGATGATGTTATGCTATAACAAAACCTGGGTTGTAAAAATTAAAAAGTTTATGTGGAAAAGTAAAGTGGTTTGATTATTAAAAGTCAGTATGAAGATTTTCCACCAAGTTACGCCAGAAACTGTTTTGTTTTATGCATAATTAAAGCCTAAGAGAAGACAAATGTGACTATGCTAATTAAATAGCATTCAATTTATTGAAAAGGTCTATTTTTTTGTTTTTATGTAAGGTATTGCTTTATATTTCTTTCAAAAATTCACCAATTGTGGCCTATTTTAATTTTTAATTATTAGAAAAATGAACTTGATGATACATAAATTCAAAATGTCATATAAATATATTTGTACTAGATTAAGTTTTGATTCCATAGATAATAGCCAGGTCTTTTAAGACCCCTTGGTGGTATACAGTTACCGGAGGAGATAATCAGGAAAGATATTTTTAAATGAACACTTAAAATTTCTTTCCTTTAGATATTAAGATTTTGCACTATTATTTTAATCTATAATTTGTTTCATGAAAAAAAACTGCACTCTAATAATTCTCATGTTTGAGAACACTGTTTTATTCGCATGCATTGTAGTGATGATGATGTTATTTAGTGCTTAGAAAAAGCTTGATTACTACTTGATAGCAGTGTGAACACTTATTAGCAAAAACTTGCAATGGGTACTTGGGACAGGCACAGAAGAGGAATAAAGTACCGAAATAGTTCTCTTGTCATCATCAATAGGCCACCTAAAATACTTCCAGGGGACCAATAAGCACTGAGTAAATATGCCTTCCTATGGGATTAATTTGATTTCACATTGTATTAGATTATAGACTTGATCATTACAATAAATTAATATTATAATGTCTGTATTTATCCAAGTGACTCTGTGATAGCACATGTTATTTCTCTTTTTAAAGACTATTGTTTGTTTTTTGTTGAAAATTATTATAAAAATTATGTGAGAATAAATCTATTTTTTAAAAGTGTACATGCATGTATGATTCACTTCGTCGACCACAAAGCAAAGTCACACAGGGTACCTTTGACTATTATATTATTCTTCTTCTTCCTCGGTGCTGCAGCCCAGGGTGATCATTAGCCTCTCTATTTGTGCCCTCTTCCATCACATTGCAACCCGCATGATCTCCAAGTTTTCTCCCAAATCCTACATCATTTCTTTCTTATTTTATCCTCGATATGCCCAAACAGCAACTTCATTGAGTTTCTATACTTACTCATCTGTTTCACTTGACCTAACCCACCCGGTCATAGGGGCTAAAATTTGATATATCTTCATCTCTGAAACATTTTCTATTTTTCTATTAGTTATTATCCTCTATCTCTCATTCTCTCTCATCAGGCCATAAAATCCTCCATAAAACTTACCATTCTAATATATGTCAAGTATTCTCATTGGCAGCTGACAAAGCCCATACTTCTAATCAGGAAGACACAACTGGCCTAATAAGTGTCTTATGTGACTCAATTTTCACATCTCTAGATATAAGGGTTGGTTTCAAAAGCTTAATACTAGGGAAGCAAGTTTTATTTCCAGAAATTATTCTCATATTAATCTCCTTTATCACCACATTCTCGCAATTTAAGATGATACCAAGGTAGCTAAAATACTACACTTTGAAGTTGTATTTCCCAAAGGTTTACGCTTTGAGACTATCTTCTATATTTTGATGTTACCATTTTCATATAATTTGCTTAACTTCATTTATCCAAAGAACCATAGTTTGGATTCTCTACTAATGCCTTAAATATTTGCTTGAGGGTATCCATATTTCTTGCCACTACTGCTATGCCGTCAGCATAAGAATAATCATGATTAAACTTATGAACTACTGTCCCTCCTAGGTGAACTACAAATCCTTCAAGTTTTCATGTAGCGTTAGATTATATAACCAAAGAAATGGAACCATCTTGTTACACTACAGCTGTTATCTTAGAAGCTCTACCAATCCTTACCTCCTTTAAAAGCTTTGGCCTGTAATACATCCATAAACATATCTACCAGCCCAATTAGTTTATTTGGTACTCCAAATAACTCAATGGCCTTCAGCATCTTTATCCTGTTAATGCCATCAAATGTTTCTTAGAAGTCCATGAACAACATAATGCGAGTCAATGTTGCAATCATAGCATTTCTCCATGAATTGTGTCACTACAAATACTATATGTGTTCAGTTATGCCTCTTCCCAGTTGAAAGTGACATTGGCATTCACCCAGGAACCCCTCAGCGCAGACTCTCTATTTCTGCTGTAGTATTCCAGAGAAGACCTTGTAAATGACATTTAACAGCATAATACCCCTGAAGTTGCAACACTGCAGTTTAACCCCTGCAGTGCAGTATGGTGTCAAGTCTGTGAGCATTTGAAATGTTTGTTACCACTTAATTAATAAAGATTCTGAAGCTTCTTTAAGGGTTTCGTAATAATAGAGTTATCATAGAGTGACCCTATGCCCAATCCCAATCCTGGAGGACCACAGTATCACATGCAGTTTGGCACACTAATTTAGACAGCTCCAGCTTGGGTGACACTACTATAAGGAAAAAGCTTCTGCAGGTATAGCTCCAAGGATCACTTGAACATGTAAGCCACGATGCCAGAAAAGATATATTCTACCTTTTTCAAAGTGGTAATACTCTTTGCATAATGCTCATAACAATAATAAGTGGTAATACTCTTCGCATGCAGTGGTAATACTCTATTGCACATGACTATCATGATAAAATATTCCATGTTTCTCTAATTTGCCCATATGTTTATAATGTTGTGTACCAGTTCTGACCCCTAATGAGTTCAACACGAGGTATTTTCTCTTCTAAAATGCAATTTGGGTAATGTGCCTCTGTTTGTCACAAAATGAAGCATAAAAATATAAACAAAATCTAGATGTACTCCACAAGTACTTAGTTGGATTCTGATAAAGTAAACACAATTTCAGTATTAAAAAAATATTTTCAATCAGAAATGTAGTTCTGGCAAGAAGAGCAAGTCACTCCTTCCTCTGATTGGAAAATAAAAGAATGAGCATAATTGCTCACTGTAGACAGCAATTTTCCAGAGAGAAATTGCTCTCTCTCTCTCTACATTGTTTCACATATTTGGAAGAGAGCACTGATTGATTTTCATGATAATGGTTAATCAGCATTTAATACACTTTTCTTATCTTAAATTCCAAACTAATTACATCTTACTAAAGAACTTACAAATGCTTCCACTGGGAACATTATCTCTGAAGAACTTTGAAGATATTCACAAATTGTGGGCATGATGGCTGAAGTTTAATGTGGAATAATTTCTTTCTGTACATAATATAAGATGCTCTTTTTCTGTGTCATGTTAGTGAGGGCTTATGAGTACAGTCATGTGTTTGACACAGTTGACTAATGTTAAAAACAAAAGCTCTGGTGGAAACCAATAATTTATTATACAGGGGCCACAGTTCCTCAAAGTTCAAAGAGATAACATTTCAGTAATTATATGGTTTGGTCTTCATTGGCCCTGTCGTCTTCCATTAAAATTTATCATTGAAAAGTTTCAAAACCCTCAATAATGCATTAAAAAACCATGACCCCAGTTTTAATTCAAGTGCCACTATCTCTTTTGCATTATTGTGGTTTGTAGAATATTGCAATAATAAATTAGTATATTTTTTCACACTAAGAAGAAGAGGAAATATAAGGAAAAGCATTGATGCCATAGACATATTTCATGGTACTCATCTTTGTCTCTTTTATGAAAAGTGTTTTCATACCATTTTGAATTATTTAGGACATAGTGAGTAGAATAAATATCCCAGCTAACAACCCAAAGGCTGATTTGTCAGGTGAAGCCAGAACTCACTTAATACCAGACCCAATGTCACTGAAATTCATACACCAGTGTTATAAGGGGGCAGCAGTTCCATTCACTATGCCATCTGTGGTTTCCCAGGAAGATGTAGTTACCGACAAGCCATACAGTTTAGGTGACACTGAGCGCGGCCAGAAGTATCACCCAGAATCCAACCCCCAGACCCTTTAGTCAGTAGCCCATTACTCTTCCCACTGGACTACCATGTCTCCTAGTGAGTAAAATAATCCAAAGAAATACTTTCCATTGGGGAAACCAAACACATACCAATCTTAAGTAACACTGGCCAGAGCATAATGAAATTTCCCATAAAAACCTATACATTGAGTAAACTTTCATGAGGATATGAAACAACTACCACATTAACAGAATTGTATGAAAATGAAAAGTATTGAAAGAAATGAAAATGTGATGCTATGCAGGAATCATGAAAATAAAACGAATGTGCTGAGTGATAAATAAAGGAGTTTCTGGAATAGTGGATGAAGAGATGTCTCTATTCAATGCATGACAATAAAATGTAGAAAAGTAATTTGACATATACAGAATGCACAATAGTTTTCGGGAAATCCCAAGGGAACCAACAGTAGAAGGGAAAAGTAAAGTGGAAGACCAAAGATGGATAATAACAAGGAATAGCAAACAAATGTCAGAATCAGAAACTTAGAATAAACGGATATGCAGGGAATAGAGTGCTTGGAGGGCTGCTACAAAATCAATCCTGCAAATTGAAAATCTAGGACAATGGTGATGGTGATTTAATGCACAAAACAGCCAAATTGAACTTAAATGAATTCTCAGTTTAACCACAAAAATATTACGTGATAGTTTCTAGTCTCAAATTTATTAGTCTCTTCAAATTAAAAAGATCAATTTTCTTTTCCTAACTGCTTATCCATAGCGTTTTATTGCCTTTTGGGGCCCAGAGTGTGAGTTTGAATGTCAAGACATAATTTTCCTATGCATTTCAATAGCACAGCTGTAAAATGAGTGGTCTAGGATCTGGTTGGTTTTATTCACAGACAAATTCTGCAACTGGAAAATATAGTAATGAATCAAATAATGTGTATTTAAAACCATTATGACTTCAGAAATGTACGTCCGGTTCAAGCTTTTTACTGCCATTTTCAATTCACATATGAATTCTTTAGGGAATTAATTCCATCAAGCATGACAACCCACCTGGGAAAAGAGCCACATACAGCTGGCTGATTTTTTATGGAAAGCATGTCACTTGTGTGATTCAAGACAATAGATGTTGTATTTCTTTAATATTTTAAAGATGTACTTCATAAAATTATATATCATTAACCTAGAACAACTAACACCACGGAATCCAATATTTTGCTACCAAAACCTTGATTTCATTTTACATGCATAAAACTGATTGAATAGAGCCTACTGAACATTTGCTGAATAGAATATAGTATTATTGGGCCTGGACTTAAATACAGATAATATCCTGGACAATATAATCTCGGTCTACAGTACAAGGTCACATTCATCAATAAAATGGAGAAAATTGTAATTTCACTAAAAATACTTTGAGATATAGGTATGTACTACATTTTGGACACAAAAACCATTTAATTACAATATGTATTTTTCTAAAATTTTATTTTGATATGAACCAGGTATGTATGACAAAAATGTAAACAGTTGCAAATTCCCTTCTTTGCAATGAGAAAATAAAAATTCATATACATTAATTAGAAATGAATGCACTGAATTATATTTAAAAATTTTTTGAAAATACTATCTCATATAACTTACCAGAACCAATAAAAATGTTCAAAGTAATGATTGAAATGATTTAGTTCAAAATAAATAATTATTAAAATATTTAAACACTTGAAATTACTGCTAGTATAATGCTGAAAGTAGCAAAATAATCACATTAATCACAAAGGTACAACACATATAAGTAAACTTAGCATTTCCTTATATCCGAATAAAGTTCATGGATCCACAAATTTTACATGTCTTGGATCACACTTTCTTCTACGAAGAATACCATTCTTTGGCAAAGCTGAACATTACGGAATGTCTTCATCAAGAAAATATAATGTATGATCACTGAAATTAATATCCTTAATGCTTTAGTTTTCCTTTCCTTAGAGATACCAAAACAAAAATAGTTGAGTACTGGTGCATCAGTTCTGTTTTGTTGGACTTTTGCTTCTTGAATATAGGCTCCTCATTTCTACTTACAGATTCTGAGCCAGATTTGTCTTGATTATTACATGGCAAAACAAAGTTAAAACCTATTTCACCACATCCAAAAAAACCTATAAGGGGCACAGTTGGAAAATAATTCCGAAACAAAGTTGATTCTGTCCCCTTAACTCCCTTTGGTCTCCCCACACACCGACCCATACACGAAAACATAAATCCAACACAGTTTTCTGAAGGTAAGTCACAGGATTTAAGCTGTAAATAAATATCATACGTGGAAATAGAGTGATGTAAAAACTTCTATATTACTACATTATCGGTAAATATCACATTAGAGTATAGAAATTACTATGAACTACATGATACACTTGTTTGATGGTATTACCAAGGCTAAAAATAAAATGTGTCATTACTTTTGTCAGTGGAAGTCATACGTATACCTAGGACAGCTTTAAACTATTTGCTAGGTTGGCTGAATTGCCACAAAACATCAGAGTAACTGAATAACTGAAGCAAATACTCTATTAGTGGATCTGCTATGTTTGTACGTCACTTAGCTCATATATAATTGGGAAATATAGGTTTACATTTCAAAAAAGAAATAATTTTTTCATTGTGAATCCCTCACCGTAATTTTGAAATCACTTTCATTTTTTCATCAACATCGTCCCTGTCTATTCATTTCTACTTATACTCAATCTATTTCTGATATGACTTCTAGATAGATAGAACTTCAATTGATATCGTATGACCTCAAACATACATGTACACAGTGATAAAGAAACTTTGCATTAAAATTAAATTGACATCAAAATAACTTTTGAATTTATATCTCATGTTTCAACGAATGCTGCTACCATTCAGCTTGGTTGAAGTTGAGGGCACATGCTGAGGTGTCAGAATTGAACCTAGTTCATTGGCTCAGTAGCCCAGCACTCTACCCACTGAACTACTACACCCCAAGAAAGAAACATACTCGAAATCCAATATCAAGTCACCCCATTTCACCCTAATTGTAATCATTAGATAAACAGGGATATTAACCACCAGAGTAAACCTATTGAGTAGAATATTTTCCAGACACAAATTTAGATGAACAATGAGAAAAGATTAACTTTTTCTTACCTGTTCCAAGATTTCTTGAATTTTATTCGCTTTGGTTACATTTTGAGGAATCACAGCAGAAAGCGCCCGCACTGAATCTCCAGATATGGCCAAACCAGTGAGCAGTGGGGCAGAGTGTGAGGTACTCGTAAAAAACTGATCCCCTATACCACCTCCTACAGCCATTTTGTTATTCATTCTGTAAAATGGAAAAAAAAAAATAAAAAAATCAAGCAATTTTTTCACTGGACCAGTGGGGTAGTGTATCATATGGTACCATGTAAGCAAAAAATACCGGGACCGTAAACATTTTGTTTACATTGATTCACGACCATAGTTCCTTGTATATGGTACCATAATCTGGGGAAGTGGGTCATCAACTAAGTTAACTAAAATATTTATTAAACACAGTAATCAACCCGAAGGTCGGTTTAGTAGGTGATGGTAGAGCTCACCCATGTACTAAGCCCATGTACTAAGACGACGTGTGAATATTCACACATCAGGGTAGGGGGCCCAGTTCCTTTCCCTGTGCTAGTTATGGTTTACCCAGGAAGATCTGATACCCGAAAAATCAACTAGCTTGGGTGGAGCTGCAGGTGCCCAGAGTAAAAAAAAATATTTATTATTCAAAATAAATTGTTTAGGTCCATGTGCAATAAATCCTATAGAGTCCACCACAGACCACTGTTTTAAATCCTTGCCATATTAACAGTCCCTTGTGTGTTTATTTATAATGCAGTAATTTAAAAAAAACATGGCTCTATTTCCATCAAATAATGGCACACACACCTATGAGACTAGGACAAGAAATCATCTGTGAGCAGTGTCTGCTAGCATGACGATGATGACCAAGGGACTTCGTCTGTGCATCAAAATGTTCAACAGGCTCCCCATTAGTATAAAAAATGAGAAACAATTCTCTATTTTTAAAAAGAAATTGTTTATATACTTAAATTAAAAATTTTTTTACAGTGTAAATGACTACATCAATTCTGGGTAATATTGATTTTTTTCTGCACATAATTATGCAAGTAGGTGTAATTTTATTTTTTTTAGTTAGTAATTATTAAGTTACTGTACTTCTTGATGTACCCTATACAAGTACATACTGTGTGATATGTAGTACTATTCTATGTATCTGCCGATTGGGAAAATAAATTATTATTATTAGTGTCAGGACTGAAATGCCAAGTGAACTCCTACTCTTAGGGAATACCTAGGGAAATGAAATGAAAAACTCTGCAAGCATGATATTTAAATTAAACATCACATTCAAAATCACTAGTTTAAGAGCTATGAGGACTTTACTTATAGCCATAAAATATTGGGCAAAATTAGGTAAAAAGAAATTTTTCAAAAGGCTCTTCTGAAATATATATGTTATGCATGCACATTTCCCCAACATGAAGCTCTTGAAGCTCTAGGGGAACACTTCTTGAAAAAACAAGTTATGAGGAAATATAAAGACAAACGGGAGGGTAAATGTTAGAAGTTTCAAAAGACATAATCCATAATACAAATATTCTTATACAATTACAATCACAATAATTAAGTTAACGAGTTCTTTGTACTTTCACATCAAATCATTTAAAAAACCAAAAATCACCTTTTCAGCAAGGTTTGAATAAGTAGCTCTGCAGCACCTTCTCCATCAGGTGAATCACAGAATACTATAAGGCAGCGGACTTCCTCTGTCGGAGAAATTCCAGTCAGTCCTTCCAACTGCTCATCAGACAGCACCCCTGGTTTCGTCTACAAAGATGAGCAATTAGGTAGAAAAATAAAACATGAATTAAGCGTGATAAAAAGCAGACTGACAGTCGTATGAACTGATATTTTTGTCCTTCATGCTTTGGTATGCACATTTGAAGAATCTCCCAATTACAGGTGAGCATGCGTATAGAATCTAAGATGATAAAAGTTGATGGAAAAACATTCATTCACTCAGGCCATTCTAACTATGAAAGGCAGGTTTGGATGGACCCTTATAACTATTATCTATTTCATTTCATGAAAGCTTCCTCTGGTTTATCTTACTTTGAGTCAAAGTTTTGACCTTAGAAGCCAATAAAGATGATTATTACTATTATTATAATTATATGACTCCCTGGAAAATTCCAAGAAACTGCAGGAGATGCCACGGTAGTAACTTCCAATGGAGTCATCCGCTAAATGTGCATTACATTACAACAATTTCAAGGTAAAAATCGTTCACCTTGACCAGGATCCTGGTCAAGGTGAATAATTTTTACACACTGACATTTTTGCATTGTATATGATTTCCCCTTCAGATCCTCTCACCCACCTTCATGCTGACCATAAAGCCTATTCTCTTCCTTCCTCTTTCTTACCTCATGAAAACTTTTATTAGGACTCAATGGGATTTCTAATAACTTGCATTGAAAAATTACATGCTTATAACAATATATAAGGATTGCACACATACATGAAAAACACTTTCTTATTTATATTTTTAGTGGTTTAAAAAAACAGCAATTCTAAAATTATATTGTTGCAAATAAATATTTCTAATCACACAAATGAATCATCATTAAGGCACAGTTATGGTCAGGGCATTGCTAAACTACATGGTACCAATGTATGTTTCTCCAGTGTAACAGCCAGGCTTTGTTATTTCTTTGCAGCATTTTACACAAATTCTCTTAAAAAATGCCTCACTATTCCTATGAGATCTAAGTTATCTCTCTTGCAATTTCCTGATTACGAGGGAGGTCCCATAAGTACCCGGCCTGACCTAGAGATGGTGGTAGTTGTTTGAAAAATCACTGATTAGAAAGTACACAATTGAAAAGCATATGTTTTATGCTTGACTTTGGTACATTGTTTAGTATTTGTTTGGCAGCCATCAATAGTGAAAGTTTTCAGTGAATTTGTGAAAATGGAGGAAATTGGTCATTATTATAGGATACAATACTTTCATTTGATAGGCCTCACAATATAAATGCTGAACTGGATTCTACTCTGGGTGAGTCTGCTCCTACAGTAAAATATTGGGCAGCAGAGCTTATATGAGGCCGTACGAGCTGTCAAGATGAGCATCGCATTGGTCGACCAAATGAAGTGACGACTCCAGAAATGGTGAAGAAAATCCACAAAGTGACACTGGATGATCGTCAACTGAAAGTGTATGAGCTAGCAGACATAGTAGGCATTTCAAAAAGTGTGGTACATCACATATTGACTGAAAATTTGGACATGAGAAAGCTGTGTGCAAGATGGGTGCTGTGATTGGTGATGGGACACTCAAGCAAAATCAGTGTCGTATAGATGTTTCAATTGAATATTCAGCCAAGTTTCACAGCAACAAAGCAGAATTTTTGCACAGTTTCTTAACCATGGATGAAACATGGGTCCATTACTTCACATCCGAAACAAAAGAACAAAACAATGGATTCAAAAGGGAGAACCGGCTCCAAAGAAGGCAGACCGTTTCATCTGCAGGCAAGGTGTCGGTTTTTTGGAATGCATGCGGGTTAATTTTCATGAACTCTCTTCAAAAAGGAAAAACTATCAATGGAAAGTACTATGCAAACTTATTGCATGATTTGAGCAAAGAAATCAAGCAAAAGCGGCTGCATTTGGCTAGGAAGAAAGTGTTGTTTCATCAAGACATGCATTAGCTCACAAATCTGTTATTGCAATGGCCACAATTCATGAATTAAAGTTGCCATTGCTACCTCATGTACCTTATTTGCCAGATTTAGCTCCCTCGGATTAATTTCTGTTCACAAACTTGAAAAAATTACTCTGTGGTCTAAGATTTTCCAACCGTGAAGAAGTGATGTCGGCAGTTAGTGGTTCTTTTGAGGAGCAAGACAGTTCTTATTATAAAAAGGGTATCAAACTTATTGAACATCACTGGGTAAAAGTGTATAGAGCTGAAAGGAGATAATGTTCAAATATACTACCTTGATCAAAAAGTTCCCGGAATAACCACCGTGTGGCGCTCCCATCGTTCCGATTTGAGTTCTGTTTTTTTTGTTAAATTGGTACATCTGTTGTTGATATTCCCTTTAAATCTTAGTGTCATAACTTGACATTTGCAAAAGTTACGTAGCCAAGAGTACATCTATCTCTGTGTGTGTTAGCGATTTTTTACAATTGCAGAAATGGATTTAAATTTGCAACAACGAACTTGTATTAAATTTTGCGTAAAAAACGGATTTAGTGGCGCACGGACGTTGGAAATGTTGGAAAAGTGTTTCGGCAACGATTCTCTAAAAAAAAACGGTCGTTTACCAGTGGCACGAGCGGTTCAGAAGTGGTCGTGAGTCAATCGAAGATGATGAACGCAGTGGCAGACCATCGACATCGAAAGTCGGTGAAAAAATTGATAAAGTAAAAGAAATGTTGGTCAATAACCGCAAATTAACCATCAGAGAAATAGCGGAGGACTTGAACATTGCCTATGGATCCGCCCAAGACATTGTGGTTAATGATTTGGGTTTCCGTCGTGTAGCAGCAAAGTTGGTGCCAAAAGACCTCAATTTCATGCAAAAAAGAGACCGTGTTGACGTCGCAAAAGACATGATTTGCGAGGCTGAATCTGATCCCACATTCATCAAAAGGATCATTACTGGAGACGAGACGTGGGTTTATGAGTACGACACGCAATCCAGACATCAGGCAAGTGAATGGCGTTCACCAAATGAGCCGAGACCAAAAAAACCACGTCGTTTTCAGTCAAAAAAGAAGGCAATGCTGACGGTTTTCATGGATTACAACGGTGTAGTGCATCATGAATTTTTGCCAGAAGGCCAGACAGTAAACAAAGAGTATTATTTGGGCTTTATGAGACGTTTGCGTGAAGCAATTCGCCAAAAGAGACCAGAAATTATCGCACAGTGCGTCGAGACCGTCGCACAGTGCTATCATTATTCGTAATTTTTTGACAAAAAATGCAACAAATACCATCCAACAGCCACCGAATTCACCTGATTTGGCTCCCTGTGACTTCTTTCTGTTCAATCGAGTTAAAAAACCATTACGGGGAACACGTTTTAGCAGCCGAGAGGAAGTAATGGAAAAATCGCAGGAAGCACTGATGGACATGCCGAAAACCGAATGTAAAAAATGTTTCGAGGATTGGATCAAGCGCTGGCATAAGTGTTTTGCAGTCGATGGGGATTACTTTGAAGGGGACAATATAGATTTAGATGAATAAACTTGTATTTTTAATTTTCTGAATAAATTCCGGGAACTTTTTGATCAAGGTAGTATATACATTTTTTCCAAAATTTTCATGTTTTCTTTGTTGGGTCAGGTACTTCTGGGATCACCCTTGTAGATTTGATCTAATGTCACCGTATGTAACAGCCACCAAATTCACCTGATTTGGCTCCCTGTGACTTCTTTCTGTTCAATCGAGTTAAAAAACCATTACGGGGAACACGTTTTAGCAGCCGAGAGGAAGTAATGGAAAAATCGCAGGAAGCACTGATGGACATACCGAAAACTGAATGTAAAAAATGTTTTGAGGATTGGATCAAGCGCTGGCATAAGTGTTTTGCAGTCGATGGGGATTACTTTGAAGGGGACAATATAGATTTAGATGAATAAACTTGTATTTTTAATTTTCTGAATTAATTCCGGGAACTTTTTGATCAAGGTAGTATATACATTTTTTCCAAAATTTTCATGTTTTCTTTGTTGGGTCAGGTACTTCTGGGATCACCCTTGTAGATTTGATCTAATGTCCAGCAAAGAGAAAAACATTAACTCTCTTAGACCCATTAGAGAAAATGAATATCTGGGACTTCTAAATTACTACTGGCTGAGAGCAGACAATAATGAACCTACAAGCTGTGAAACTCATAAGCACAACACACGAAAAAAATATCGTCAAAATCATTAACTCAATGTAGGTTAACTAAATCCCAATAATATTGTTCATGTACTCATGGCTAGTATCAAAAAATTTTTATACAGTAGATGAATAATTCTCTCACACTGCTTCTGATTGCATGTTCTGATGCATCTATTATATATTTATGTGTTGTTTGCATTATGTGTATTGTCCTGACTTATTGTATTTTATATGTTCAATGACCAATAAATATTACAATTATTACCAGATGAATAACAATGAGTTGCAATAGTCCCAAGTAGTCAATATCCCATTGCATTCTGTAAGTTTTCTTTTCTATAAAAAGAGACAAATATGAAGCTATTCATCATAAACGTGTGGAATTTCTCAATCATGGAACCACTAAAGACAGTATGAAATTGTTCCAGTGAAATGCATGTAACCAGATGTTAAACTCTGTTAAAAGTTACTGTTGCGGCATCACCTGCAGTTTCTTGAAATTTGACAGTATGACAGGCTTAAGGCCAAAAGATTTGGATCCTGAGAACTGTCTGAATTTTCTGAATAAGCGGTACTAAGTAATTTTCTCTACACCAAATCATTCTGATTAACTGCTGGTATCATAGGAAAAGAATCTGCCCCCCCATAACCTGAATATGAAAATTTCATAGACCAGTTTGAGGTGAGCTATAACTTCAACTGTCAAATGAATCTTTGGATTGATTACTGCAGGTTTCCATGGCATCCAAAGGAGGCAGGAAAGGCATATGCACAGCAATTTGATTAGCGATGAGATATTATACTATGACAGAGGGGAGAACATTAGGCAAACATGGAAGGGTTAGAATTAGGATACGCATGTTGGACAGAATAAAAAGAGGAAGTAAGTGTGCAGATTGAAGAAGAGTCTATTGCAGTGTAGGGTGCCAGGTTGTGTTTCATTGAGAGGCAAAGAAATATATCATTGCTCAGTCTGTATCCATTCAAAACCTACCTTAAACAGTTGACTGCCCAATAAAAATAATAATTCACAATGGCAATTTCTCCAGGTGCACAGATCCTTATAAGTACAACCTGAGCAAGCAATTGTGCACTGATTTAATTGGTGAAGGAGAAATCTTATTTACATTTACTTCAGAGTGATTTAAATAAATAGAATTCCTTCATCTATAAAAAATATTTGGAAAGCTTTCATTGAAAGTTCAGTACTTGGTAAAGGATTGAGCATGAAGTTGGAGACAAGAGACTAGTTACACTGAGCATTTGTATTATGACACAGACGTTCAGATTTGGATACAGGGGTTTTGTATCATTGGTTGAGTTGGTTATTATATCATAAAGAGTGGCATATCATTGCCATATGGTATGTACCCCATGAAAAAATTTATACAAAGAGGCTCTCTCAGAATTACAGTTGATGCAGAGTATGATTTTATTTAAGATATCCTTGGCCAGATTTCCAAAAATAATGAAAGAGTGCAACAGAAGGGGTAATTCTACAAATCTAGGTTATTTACAAAATTATGGCCCAGAAAAGAATAATGGTGTCCCTAAAGGGACCAGCCCATAAAATAAATGGAATCTGCTAAAAAATAGGGGGCTCTACAAAATTCTTGGCTAGGTGTGACCATATAACAACAATGACCGCCAAAACAAGCTTAGCTCCATAAATCAGGGTTGGCTGTCCAAAAACAGGGCTGTCTGCCCAAAAAAATCACATGTAGCAAATACAATCAAACATGCTTGGCCAAAAAACAGGGTCATTCATTAAATAAATTGGCTGCCAAAAAGATAGATGATAGATTTAAAATCCAGATCCATCTGCTGAATAAAAGGGATGGTTACGACAATACATGGTACACAGCCCTGTATCATTAGGGCCAAAATCAATCAGGATTATCTGTAAATTTCCATCGATCTCCGCATTATTTTTCTTGAATAGGAAAAGTCGGAGAGCTGCAGATATAATCCTCAAATTGAAATCCTAGTAATGGTTTAAAATAAAACTTAACATTTGGCCCAAAATGAAAACGCAATCTGGCTTTTCCCATAAATAATAATTTTAAAAATAATTTATTCATTCAAATGTAAACTTAACAATAAATTACAATCTGAATCTAAAAACCTTTGACTTCTAACTCCTCATACATTCTAACTCAATATGCAAGCCATCTCAACAATATTTGAAATTGGAAGTAAATGTTAAAAGTAGTATCCTACCTTTTTTACACTCATAAAGGCTTCTCTTTGTACCACAAATGGATTTATGTGTACTCCAGGAATTTTAGGCAACATAAAGAGTGAAAATGAAGATTTATTCCTCAATTCCACAGTTTCACTTAAGTCCCAAGTTGACCCAACTGTTCCATAAGCTCTTAACCCAAGAGTAGTGCAGGTTGTAGGCATCATTTTCATTAGATGCTCAATTACTGTTGAAGCAATATTGTTAATTTTAGTTAATGCAATTTATAAATTTTAAAACAGTATGAAAGCATGGTGAATTCTTTGTGACGACTTGCCGGTAGGTAGACGGAAAAGATAAAGAGTCTACATAGATGGAAAGGCAAAATTGAACAGCATAAATCATGTCTTAATTGAAATCATTAGTGCTTGACCTGTACAGGAATGTGTGAAGCAGTAATACAGACAAGTGTACAAGTCTTGTCTTTCGCTGAACATCAAGAAGGTATTCAAAAGAAAACAATATAAAAAAATGAGTGATCTAACTTATCAATTCTATGGCATCGCCCACTTTAACGGATTCTTTCAGTAAATGATTTGAATTGTATCCAGACTGAGAATTTCATTTAACCTTCAGGTAATATCATTTTCAAACTGAGACAAGCACTATCAGACTATACGACAGACATACGAATGGGACATCGCATGTTCAATGTACTTCATACGAAGCACTAGCACCTGGTAGGGACTCAAATACTAACCAGGAGGCAAACCCTCTGAAGAACGACTACTAACAGCTGGTCGTGGCCTGCATTTTTTCAGGGGAGCCTCTTCTTTTTCTTCATCTTCGTAAATAATCGAGTTAACTGATTCTGAAGAGAAAAATAAACAAACATGGGGAACACAATAGACCCGTCCAATTTCTTCATTTATGTTTGTTCTGGGTGAGTGAAGTGTCCATTTTCCTCCAATTTTAGGACTATGCCATTCAAACCAATTTGGAGTCTGGCGATCCTTTCGTATGATTCGGCAGACGTTGTTCCAAGCGTGGCAAACAAGGGCCGCTTGGCCGAGATCTCTTTCTGGTAGGTGTGTTAAAATCTTCCTCAACACACCGAACTGCATTGACAGGAGGAGGGCATTTTCCCTTTCCGTGGATGTATCGCTTCCTCCAGCTTCCTCTTCCATTGTACCACTTAAGTCTTCATTAAACAAATTACACCACAGCAGTTGTGACTACTGTAAAGCAACGGCAACAGTCAAGTCTAGGTTGCTTTTATTTCACAAAAAACAATAGCAGTAAACTTTGCCCAAACTCTCCGTGAGTAGCGGGTTGCGTTTTACAAAGCTTAGATATTCTGATTGAAAAGAAATACGTTCCATTAGAGATAGGATGGGCAATACAGAGAGAACAAAACACGCGGAGGTATGAATTCATCCATTTTTTCAATGGAACTTCCAAGTTGACCAGAGTACGTTAAACAGCTAGGCATTTCACACCTCCACCTTTATCTTTCCATCAGCTACATATGCATAGATGTTTCTGCCTTCTTACTCCCACGATTATAGTATGCACATGTCAGCCTTTTAAAACAAATATTCAATTCTAGATATAAAGCATCATTTAAAGACTTTCAAAATTAGAAACTTGTTCTCAAATGTCACTATTCATTGAGAATGTACTTCTGTTACTGTTGAGATTAATAGTCAAAATTTAAAATTCTTTTTAGTGAGACGAATCCCATTGAGAATCGTCATGTACAAGTTTTCTAATGATTCCTTATGGCACATCCATGGTGTCATTTTCTAGAAAACATATGTAAATGGTGTAGTTTTATCATAAAATGTGCAAGATGACACTGCACATATATCTATTGCACTTTCCTACTCATAGCATTGGTTGGACATATTATGCTTAATCCACAGTTAGTTGCAATTGCCACTTGCACTAAATTGCAATTATGGATGTAAGTTTTAACGGTAATCTCTCATGCCCAGCAGACTTTTTGGATCATTTTTTTGGCACATTAGTAGTGAACATTCAGTGGTACTCCTAGCAAGTGGGGAAAAATATATAATTTTTGTTTTTCAAAGTATTTTGTTGATATTCACCAAAACCATGGTGTCAATCAGAATGCTGTTTTGGTTTACTGTGTGAAAGATGAGGTTCTTCATGATTCCATTGCTACTCTTAATTATTCACCAGATGTGCTCCGACATTTTCCTTTGTATAGCAATCTTATTTTTTTTAACTTTAATCGGTGTCCTGGTTCTGATGCACCATAATAGACCTAAGATATTCCTTTCTATACTCAACTGATCAACTTGCCTGATCAATGTATGACTTTTCATGAATCTTTAAGAGCCTTGATGAAACATTTTATTTTCTTAGTACCTATTCTAGTAATCTTTTCACAGAAACAATAGTCATAACCAGGAGAATAGATCAGCATGTATAAGAGGTCCAACACCCCCAAAATACAGCTCAGCAGCAACCTCCACCTGATGATAGCTACTTTTCCATGCCTATTTAAGGTGAGCAAATTGTAATAACTTTGATTTTTAATCTTTTAAGGAAGGTGGTATGTGTCAACAATTCAACCTAAATGGGTAAACTGGACAGTAACGAGTTAGAAAGAAACATACATTCATTTATATGATGGCAAAGCAACAATAATTTGGTGACGCTGCATGGTCCAGAATTATTTGTCACAAACTCAACTATCCTTTCCACTATTACATTTTCTGTGTTTGGAAACATGTTTAAGTCTTGGGCCAGTAAACAAGACACACAGTTCTACCAAGACATTTTAATATAGCTTGAACATTACAGAGGTATTGGAAGAACTGGAAAAAGGAGTGAAAGTCAGGGGGGAATTTGTAAAATCAGTTATGTTTGCTGATGATCAAGCTCTAGTCAGTCAGCAAGAGGGATTGCAAGCATTGCTGAATGAATTGGAAACTCAGTGTGATAGTTATGGGATGAGAATCAATATTAATAAAACAAAGGTTATGCGATTTTATAGAAAGGAACAGGCTACGCTGAACATTAAAATATGAGGGGAAGTATTACAGCAGTTAGAAGTTTACGTATCTCAGAAGTGTTTTGGAACAACACGGTCAAAGTAGTAGGGACTTAAGGAGAAGAATTGTGCTAGGCAGAGAGGCTTTCACAAGGAGGGGGTTTATGATGAGTTAAGTAAGGATGTAAAGAAAAGGCTCGTCAAAACTGTAATATGGAGCATAGTTATGTAAGGTGTGGAAACATGGTCATGGAAGCAGGAGTATAGATATAGATTGGAGGCTTTTGAAATGTGGATGTGGAGAAGAATGAAAAAGGTGAAATGGATGGAGAGGAAAACAATTGAGGAAGTGCTTGGTATGGTAGGCGAGGAGAGTGGATTGGGAGAAATCATAAGGGGGCAGAAAAATAGTAAAAGGGCATATTAATTGGCAGTGGGATGTTGAAGACTGTAATAGAGGGGAGAATGTTAGGCAAATGAGGAAAGGGCAGGAATAGGATAGGGATGTTGGATGGGAAGAAGGAAGAACACAGATGAAGAGGGGCTTGTTGCAGAATAGGATGTTAGGTTATGCTTTGTTAGGAGTCACAAAATATTTATTTGGTAATTGTGTCCATCCAAAACCTGCATTAACCGGTGGATTGCCATTGCCTAATTATAATAGGAAAAGTGATATTATATATGGATATATACATAATGGGTCGCGGTAGTCAGGGGGTAGAGCATTGGACTACTGACCAGATGGTTCGATTCCCAGGCAAGGCACTCTGGGCACCTGCAGCTCCACCCAAGCTAGTTGATTTTTCGGGTACCAGATCTTCCTGGGAAACCATAACCGGCACAGTGAAAGGAACTGGTCCCCCTACCCTGATGTATGAATATTCACATGCCGTCGGGTTTAGTAGATGGGTGAGCTCTACCATCACCTACTAAACCGACCTTTGGGTTGATTACTGTGTTTATATACATATATATATTTATATATATATATATCTATTATGTTGCTATGTACAGAGTGAATGAATGTGTGCTCTGCCATAAAAGTTATGCAATCGATCTCATTGATTTGATGTCCACTAAAATCAATTTATTGGAAAAATATCACACAAAACTATTTCTCACAGGTTGAATTATTCACAGAAGAAGTTAGTACTAGGGTTAGTAAAATATCTCCCCATTATTTAAGCATATAATTATCCTTAGAGCAATATATACAGACATGCAACATTAATATCTTTATGATATATAAATAAATCTTTCAAGAATTGCAATTTCAAAATATGTAAAACAAAGAAAAAAAATGGCATCAGAATATTACAGTCTCATTAATTTTCCTTGTATTTCTACTATTTGAATATTACTGACAAATCAAACTTCAGTAGAAGTTGAAATACACCTCTTCCAAAACAGATATTGGTGCTTATTTACAATATTTCTCTTTGACTATGCAAAGAAATGACCAATATTACAGAAATATAGAAATGCAAGACTTTGTGTACGTGATGAATATGATATTAATGGGTAACTTCAATGAAATGATACTTAATGAGCAAATGCAAATCACTGATGATATTGTAGCAATAGTCACCTGTAAAATACCTACGGTGGCCACATTTCCATAGAGAATAAAAATATTTGAAGGAATTTTGTTGAAATACAAAGAGTAGGTAGATCTAGGTATTATAAATTCTAGGTAAATATTACCTAATTGGAAAAAAATATCTCAACTTCTGGTGGATGAAATTATTCACACTAATAGCATAAATTGAATGAACACAAGAGGTTATCAAATCCACACACACACACTCTTTGAAGTGATGCACATGACACAAGCACACTGCAGACAGACCGCATCTTGGTTTCCTTTGCTGCACAAATAACTTGTTGAGATTTTGAAAAATAAAAATTTTTGTGACATTTATGTAAAATAATATATCCTGTTTCATAATGTTCCTCGGTCATTTTTGATTTCCATCCTCCAGTTTCTTAGCCTATATTATTTTGTGGAAATGCATATATTTTCTTTCACATATAAAATTTTGCATGATAAATCCTTTTAAAATAGTTTCATCAACAAGCATGGCTGTACTTCCCATTAGTACTGACTGTAAAATATTACATAGGTAATAAATGAAATTGAGCATGAGTTGCACAACATTTAAACTTACACTTTTTTTAATGTTTTCATTTTCTGAAAAACTTCATTTACATGCTGTATCATTAATGCTGGTCAGATTAGGCCAAGAATTGCATCTCCTGTGACAAAAAATATTTTAAATTAGCAGACTTCCATTATTTTTTAATTTGAGAATGCTGCAAAATGCTAGGCAAATACACTACACTGAGGAATAAACAGTCTCATTCAGTTGTAATGTTAATGGAAGTACTCTGATTTCAGTCTTCTTATTATTTAGCGACAGTAAAAATACTTCTACTTGAACTTACCTCCACACAAATTAATAGCCCTTATATTGAAATCAGTTATGCATCTACACACTTTTCACGACGAGCATAAACAACAAAAAAAAACCATTCTTAAAAATATTTATTTTACTACTTCAATGGAAGATCTTTTGCACACTGGAAGTTCATAGTTTCAAATTACTTGTAAAAATGTATTGACAATCATGAAATAATTCAGTTTGAGTTACTGCGAAGACCTTGGCATAACTATGAAGTAAAAAAGGGAATAGCTTTAATTCACAAATGGAATGCCTTTTTCATAACTTAATTATCTAGCTACAATTATGTATTCTCAGTAAAAGACTGAAGCTCAAAGAGCAACATAAGTTAATGCACATTCATAATATGTACAATACTATGAATAAAAATAAAATTTCTTTGATGGTCTCATAATACTGATTTTCAACAATGGAGTTTTTCAAGAAGACTCAAAGGTCCATACAGTATCACCACATATATTTAATTATTACAATCTTGAAAAAACCACATTTTAAACAACAACCGTAACACTGTTCACAAGCAAGACCATCACAACACTCAGACGCTTCACGAAATTTCTCTCAACTCTTTGGCCACTTTGTACTTGAGCTCCTCTTCATCATCACAAACTTCTGTAGTGACTAACACATCACCTCTGATGTTCTCAGAAGTATTTTCATCACCATGAGCCAACGACATCTGAAATAAAATAAATAAACAATAGAATGTTAAATCAAATATCCAGGTGAATAGTGCATCAAATCATACACATCCCATATCTTAAAATGCAACTATTTTAGATTTGGCAATTTTGCAAAAAACACAACACTAAAACTATTCTTCATGCATGAATTTCCTTTGATGAGAATATGGAAAATGGATATTTGATTTGTACTTCTGTTTCATATTGGATACCTAAACATAAAACCTTGCCATATCTACAAGAAACACACACCAATGTACTTGGGTTGTAACTTAAACCAATTTTTGAAGACCAAGGTTTTCAACTATATTTATGATTAGATAGTAACTACATAATACTAATTTAATCTAGAAAACATCCTAAATTTATTTCAGTGCTGGTCCCACAACTTCATTGATTCTGAATGACTGGAAAGAATGAACTGCCAAAGAGTCAGTGGTAAGTACCTCTAACAAAATAAGTAACCCTGACCACCACTTAAAGTTGGGAGAAGTATGAATCCATTACTATACCCTGCAGTTTCAAAACATTTCCAATTAAGAACAAGGAAGAACCATTTTACTGAGGTTAAGAGAAGAATTAATTCTGAAAGAGGTTCTTTTAATCTATTACACCATGGCAGAATATATCAGAAAATTATAATGTAAACTGGAGCTAGAATTTGAACCCAATCTGTAGGGTCCAGAATACTTCCAACAGATATAGAGGCCTGAATATGAAGGCTAGTGAACTATTTCAAAAACAATTAACAACATCTGTAAGGTATATTGCAGGAAAGGAAGTGAAAATTGAAATAGGTTAGTGGCCAAATACTTTTTAAAGGTTTTTAATGCACCAGACACTTTATTAGCGATCCTTTTAATATAACCAACCAAATCCTGGAGACCAGCTACACTAATGTTTGGACAACTAAACTGGTAACATGTAATACTATCCACTTCATCCAAAAAATATTAGCATGAAAAACAAGTATAATTCCCCTTTGCTTCCCCTAAATGTGGGTAAAAACTCATTGTTATAATTTTATTGTTGTTTCAGTTATTAATAATATGAATGGATTATTAATATTTATTCAGGACCTAACACATGTTGGCATTGGAGACATTGTATATGAGATGTGTTTGAACACAGTGGGTTCCTTGAAACTCCAAAATCATGATTATATTACAAAAATCAGCATAAAATGTGTTCCTCATTCTCCCTGTAGTCAACACCTAGCCTCACCTGACTTTTTCCTGCTCTTCAATGTGAAAACACTTGCGAGAAAAGCATCAAAACCATCAGAAGTAGGCATTGGTGAACTGAACATGTTTTAACTTGCAATGTCTGCCATTGATGGAATGCTGGAGTCTTAGCAATGACATATAGATTATACATTAAGTTAAGCAAACCAAACCGACCAAAGTAATCAACCCAGAGGTTGGTTTGATAGAAGTCAACCTCACAAGGCACTGAATCCAAATGCTGGTAAAATTTAAACACCATGGTAAGGGGGCCAGTTCCTTTCCTTGCACTGCCTGTGGTACCCAAAAAATCATACAGCTTGTGTGAAGCTGAGAGTGTCCTGAGGTGTCACCCAGAATCAAACCCTGACCCTCTGCAGCTCAGCACTCTTACCCACTTGGCTATCAGTTCTCCGATTAAGCTAATAATAATTACAAATCAATTTTTGCAAAATAAATTTTGAGAATAAAAAAAATGTGATGACCTCTCACTGAACATCTCTAGTAGAATTTAGTCCATCCAACACAATTGTTGATGCACTTACTTAAAACACAAACATTTTTAGTGTATTATCAAAAAGTACCATCAAAATTATTATTTTCACACCTTCCTGTTTAAGCAACCGATGAAAATTGCAGGAAATTAAAAATCTCAAGCATCTGAATAATGAGATAAAATTATAAAGCAAATTGTAAATTCCCTGAGTTCAAAGGATGCCTAGCTTTCAGGAAAACTCTAATTCCAAATGTCTTACATTATCGTACCAAAATGCATTTATGCAGGTTTTTTAGATATTCTGTAGGTTTTTCTTATGAGTTCATAATTTTCATTATTTAGCTTGAGTTTGCCTCATCCACAATAATCATGGCAAACAAAATACCATGCACAAATAACTTGGGAGGGTACACATACATATTCAAATACAACAAACAGTACATAAAATAATACAAATGCTTTATATTAGCGACAAAAACATTACTAACATGTGAAATGTCGATATTTTCCGCTCGAGTTGGTGATCTCAGCAACCCTGTTGAAGTGAGTGTGACGGCATCTGTGGTGACTACAGGGGAAGGAGATGAGCAGAGGTGTTCCACCACACGAATCACAGAGCCTTGTTGAATCTGACCCATTGCCAATTTCATCATTTGTTGTTGAGATGTGCTAAAATGCACACCTTCACCACAAGATGATGAAGAGGATGAGTTGCTGGTGGCGGATATGGGGTACGAGGCAGACATAGTAGCAGTAATGCTAGCTGCCCCATTGGTTGGGAAAAGAATACTTTGAGATGAGTGTATCTGAGAAGACGGTATCGTTTCTCCATTGGGTGACAGTGCACTCTCAGCCTCAAGATTCACTTCCCCATCCTTTTCATCTGGGCCATTATCACATGAACTATTTCTACTGTGTCCTGGTCCTGATAAATATGCTTGCCATGGAGAAACCACCACATTGGACAAATGCTGCAGCTAGAAGAGAATTTTTAAGTGTTTTTGTAATCAGTAGCAGAAAAATGTCTCAGTTACCTGATGTTTCACAAACGTCAGGTTTAAACTCTTGCAATAACCACCTCCTTTATGTAGTCTGGAATGACACTGAAATTTACTATTGCTCTATAATTGAAGGATGAGAGGTACACATTATTCATGCAAGAAGGAGTCCATAAATTATCAATTGTTGATAGACCCAGCACTATGGAGAGAGTATTAATGCTGCTATGATTAA
Source organism: Hetaerina titia (assembly GCA_037158775.1). Taxonomy (NCBI): domain Eukaryota; kingdom Metazoa; phylum Arthropoda; class Insecta; order Odonata; family Calopterygidae; genus Hetaerina; species Hetaerina titia. The sequence continues at coordinate 104,231,878 of CM073772.1, read as the reverse complement.
TATTTAAAAATCTATTGGAAAAATATACTTTCATTGGCTTGATATTTTTACTAATGCAATTGAATGATTGGGAATATATTTAAAACTTTCTAATTGTCCAAGAACATTCCCTTAACTTGAATGAAAAATAATATTTTATTAATTTAAGTACATTAAAATAGTGTAAAGTTACAAACGAAATACTATAATACCTAGAAATACAATATATTCTCTGTCTCAAACCTCTTCCTAGCTCAACCAATCCTTTCTTTCCTACCTCCTCTTCCCCTCCACTCAGAGATATGTTTATATACTGTGCTTGACTTGTATTTTTACATAATGATGCTATGCTATAACGAAACCTGGGTCATGAGAATAAAAAGTTTATGTGGAAAAGCAAAGTGGTTTTATTTTTAAAAAATGTCAATATGAAGATTTTCCACCAAGTTACGCCAGAAACTGTTTTATTTATTCACTGAATTAGAGTTTTGGCTTTTAAAATATGAATCCCTTAAAATTCATATGAACAACCATAAGGTTTACTTTTCCCAAAAGAGAGGTATGGGAGATCCTTTCAACCGAGTTATTCATTTGAAGCGATCTCAGTGCACTCTTTCTCATAAACAGCATAATCGTTGTATTGTTTACATTTATCCTTATCACATACCCATTGCCATGATTTTCTGATGTGCTTAGCAATCCTTGCAACCTCTTGGGTTACTTACAAACTAAAGCTTGGTCATTGGCAAACTTAACTGATATCATGCATTCCCCACGGACTTTTATTCCTATCTCCAGTTCTTCCGATGCCTCTTTAACAATTTCCTCCAAATACATGTTGAACAGCACCAGTGATAATGGGCAACCCTGTCTCACCCCTCTTCCTAACACTACCCATCATGAGTCTTCATCCACCATTTGGACCTGAGCAAACTGAGACATTTACAGGTTGCAGATAAGTCTCCTTTTCCTCCAATCTATTCTTATTTTCTGCAATATGCTCATTAGTTCTCCCTAATTCACTCTATTAAATGACTTCTCAAAATATATGAAATACACAAATACATCCTGATTGTATTTTATATTCTTCTCTATTAATGACCTCATTACTGCTATAGCATCAAGCGTGCTTCTCCCCTTCCTGAACCCAAATGATAATCCCTTAAGAAATCATTTACACACCTCTCCATCCTCTTTTTGATGATCCTGAGGACGACTTTATCAGCATGCAAATTCAAACTAATTGTTCTGTAGTCCTCACATACGGCAGACTTTCACTTCACTGAATAGTAATATGGGTATTGCAAAGATCACTAAAAACAATTGTTTGTAGTGATACCATTTCACCTTTTCAATTGTGAAAAATTCCCTTTCCACAATTCATGATGTATACAAAAAATTGAAATTATGTAGCCTAGAGAAAAACACAATTTTGAATGGCCAACAGTCCACACCCTCACTCCTCCCCTAGACCAGCTTTACCTGATTTCATGGGCCCTTCCCTACATAACTTGTGAACATCTTTCCTGGATAACTCCCTTAGCAGCTATCATTAAAGCAAGAGGGGAAGGGAAGAGAGTGGTAATGAGGGTAGGGGATGTCTCTTGCTGGGGCCAATGGATAATTCACCCATAGTAATCTGAATAACTGGATGTTGAACATGAAAACTGTGATTTACACATATTTTCTGTTTATTACACAATAAAACTAACATTTAAACATTTGCACAATTAATAATCATTTAGAAAAGTCCATGTTTCACAGTAAAAATTATATGCACACAGAGCTCAAGAAAATGAAGTTTATTTGCAAAATGGAATTTAACAATATCAATTAAATTATCTCATCATGAGCCTATTAAAGCAATTGAAAACATTATACTGAAGAAGAATAATTCCGTAAATTCATCCTTGCCTTCAACACTCTTCACAAGTAGTATATTTTAAAAGCAAATGTATCAAAGCAATACCAATAAGAGGATGATCATAAATTTAATGAATGAGGGTAGGCTGAAAACTAATGCACACATACTTGTGGAACACAAACAAAATGACCTTCAGAAACACTCCTGGTGGCATGTGGAAGTAACATTCCCCTTCAACACGCATGTGCAGGTTTGAGGTTTTCTAGTACTATGTCAACACGAGTTAAACACCGTGACCTAAAAAGTGACTCATACTGAGATTCGTCATCATTTTAATGCTGTTTATGGTGACAATGCTGTTGATAGGTCTATTGTAAATCGATGGGTACTAAAATTTAGTGGTTGCGAGCCTGGAAACTTTATAATTGTTGATGAAACACGCAGCAGACGTCTGATCACTGCCACAGACAATAAACATTGCAAACTCGTCAAAGATTTGATTCAAAATGACCCAGGAATCACTCAAAAGCATATTGCAAACCATATTGGAATATCCAAGAAACGTGTCAGCTTCATTATTGAACAATTGACAATGCTCGTCGTCCACACACCTCGCACGCAACTGGAGAGGTTCTGAAAGACCTGAAATTTGAACCAATTCCACACCCTCCTTATTCCCTCGATTTTGTGCCTTGAGATTTTTATTTTATTCCTCAACTCAAGAGACACCTCAAGTGTAATCATTACACCTTGGACAATAAGGTGAAGGCACCTGTCAAGTCCTGGATTCGAGAAAAGTCGGAAGAGTTTTTCAGTGATGGAATGAAAAAAGCTGTTACACGCTGGAAGAAATGTATTAGCCTTTCTGGTGACTATGATGAAAAATAAATATATCATTTTGAAACTAAAGAATTGTACTTTAATGCACTTTTTGCTTGATTTTGCTATTCATTTTTGTTTGTGGTCCACAAGCATGTGTGCATTACTTTTCAGGCTACCCTCGTATATTCTCCTACAAATGGTAAGCATACCATCCAGCAATCATTCTGGTATTAAACTGCTTCTGCATGGGTATAGTGATTTTAAAAATGTGAGTAGTCATTGGCAACACACCTACTTAACTTTATTCCCCTTTGGCCATACAAATGAAGTCCTATTCATATCAATAGAGTAGTTAGAAAATTTTAAATTGGCGAATGAAATCCAACAGATATCCTACACCACATTTCATGTGCAATCTTGAAATATATGCATCTCATATATGAATTTTAACAGTAGCCATACATATTATGTACTTACCGGCATTTGTTGTATTATTCCTTCTAATGATGAACTATACATGAAGTGAGGTTGTTGGGATTCACTGAGACTATCTCCTTGGTGATTTAGCGATTGTGGACTTCTCTCAGGAATAATTATGTCCTTTGAATCCTCCATCGAAGGGGCAGAATGAACACTAAGGATGATTGGACCCTCATCAATCTCCTCCTATGGTCAAAATAATATAAACGCTCATTACTACTTCATAAATAATTTTAAATGCTGCAAATAATTGTTATTGGATTATTCTGGAGTAAACATAAATTCCCCACATTATAGGTTGAATTCACAAAGCCACTTGCTGTTCAAAGCATGAAATTGAGAAGGAAGACGCATGCATGGAAAGGGTTGGCAGACAAAAGAACTCACGGAAAGTAGAACAGTCAAAATACCCCCATTTCAATTCCATGGCCCTAATGTGGCTGGATACCTCAGTCAAAATTGCTGATTCAGAACTAAGCTGTTTTCCAAACTATGATTGATGGCTAGATGAAAAACTCCCTGCTATCTAGATCCATTAGATAAAATACAAAGCTATGTTGTAAGCAAACCCTTTCTTGGATCAAAGCATTATGAAGAGGGCAATTCATAAAGCTATACAAAGTCACCTTTTTTTTGATTGTCCATTACTCACTTAGAGAGAGCAATGAAAAAATAACATTTGGTCTGCAACATGTATTGATCCCTGAGCTATGAATTTAACTACTTCACAAGAATAACACTACCAGAGGATTAGTCCAATCAGGGAAATTGCCACTGATGTTTCTTACTTAAAACATATAATATCACCAGTGGCAGATTATCTAGCCTAACCATGCTCTCGCATCCTTCTTTCCTCCTCCACTCAGGAATATTCTCATTCTACCCTTGACATCAGCAGCGAAAGCTACCACTAAAATGTCAAACTTTTTTTTTATTTGCAAATTATAGCACCCTTAAATCAAGGAGAGTAAGCATAAGAGCATTTTAAAGGTGACAAGGAAGTTTGGTGACCACGGGTGACCCTAGTGAACATAGCAGTTGACTTTTCTCCTCTACGTTGAGAAGTTTGTGGACAACAAGCCCTTTCAATGAAACCCTTCCGTTCAAAGGTCTTCAAGATATGTGATAGCTGTTGGTCTAATTAGCATGCTGTTCCTCAGAAAACAAGCCCACATATATTCTAGAAAATAAAAAAAACTGTTCTCCCCCAATGGCTAACATGAAATATATGGTAATTTGTTGACCGCACCTTTTTATTTGGAATATTCCATAGATTTACAACAGATAGTTTTTTACTATACCGGCTAATTTATTGAAGCAAAAAAATGTGATTCCACATTGTAAAGAATGCAAGGAAGACCATTTTAGGAAAAATTGATGCAACAACAGATGACAAGATGATAATGCTATCCCAGGAATTGATGCAAACAATTGTAGAGAGATTTTAGAATAAAAATTAAAACAATAAAATTTTTTTCCTAAGTTTCCTGTGATCACTTGGCAACTCAAACAATGTAATGCACAAAACAAAAAAAGGATCAAACAATGTGAAACATTCCTCCCAAATAATGAGAAGAAATTTTCAGTCACCAAATAAATATTTGGGCACATATTTCAAAGTTTTGAATCATATTGAATTGATTTAAATCACACCAAATTGAAGCACAATTAGCACTTATAAGAGTACAACATACCTGTGATCGTAAAGGATCCAAATCTGACTCCACTTGTAAAGCAGATGCCTCACTATCATTGTTACAGAGTTCTGACAGATTTTCCTCCACATGAACCAATTTGCTGGTTTTCTCCAACCCTGATTTGTTTGCTGTTTTAGTTCCCTTTTTAGAGCCTTGAGCACTGTTCTTGTTTGAAGATTTCTGCAAAGAATATTTCAAGACACAACTTAATCCATTTTATCAAATGTTTATAAAAAGCATGACCCATAATAAATGCTCAAGGACTGAATAGATTGCCAAACAGTAAAAACTGGTAATTTTTATCTTGGATTAAACAAAATATAAATTCCGCCACTTTCAAATACAGTAGAACCTTGCTTAAAGAGAACCTCACACAGCGAGTAATTCACATAACAAGCAAAAATATTGGTCCCAAAAACAACTCACTTAACGAGTGACTTTTCGAATAACGAGTGATGAGAGAATCCCCAGATTCATTGTGTGCTTACCACTGCAGTCTGTCTCCAGCACCCGTTCTGCTAGCATCTTAGCATTGCTAGTGATCACAAATTTTTCCAAACTTGTGCTCAAACATATTATTAGTGATTTTTTTGTGCATAGTTTTAAAAAATACCCCCAATAAAAACCCAAAAGAAGAAAACCATAAGAGAATAAAAATAAAAAATAACAGTATAAATGAAAAGTAAAATCATTAAAAGTTGGGAACAAGGTGCGATTGTGGCTGATCTAGCACACACATCAACAATTGGTTGACATCAACGATTGGCCTTTTCTTCAAAAACACAGACAAGACTGAGGAGATATATGCTTCAAATAAAGCAACAAGAGAATTTACGAAATGGTTATGTATTCTCAAAGATGTTGAAAGGTTGCTTCTAATGTGCATCAACAAAAAGCAATTGCAATGTGACACCATTAATAAGAATATAATTTTTGAGAAGGGGAAAGTGATTTTTGTTAATCTTGCTAATGAGATGTCAGCATCATCAACAGCTGAAGAAGAATTTAAGGGAGAGAAGTTTATGAGAAGAACTGTCATTCCCGGCATTGCGAGGCAGACTGAAGCATTAAGCTCAGAGTTAAAGGCAGCAGAGAATTCCATAGGTGACTTCCTAAAGCTCGTAGATACTGAGGGTTCCCTGCCACAACATGATTTTAATTTTGATGAGACAGTTCTCTTTGGGAAGAAGACGCCGAAGCAAACCTATATTTAAGCACAGAATGCATTGCCCCACCACAAGCCAATGAAAGGCTATTTCATGCTGCTACTTTGCACAGATGCAACTGGCGATTTGAAAATGAAACCCTGCTTGTTTACCGCTCAGAAACTTCATGAGCCTTTAAGAAGTGTTAAGTTCAAAACAGCACGTTAAATGAGATGTGGAGGTCACAGGAAACTTTTTCATCGTACCATGCATATGAGACATCGGCCTAAAAAGGCAGTGGTGATGCATGCCATAAATTTATTCTAAACAACCATTTTGAGTCACATCTTTACCAAATTTTGAAGAATTAGCAAAAACAAATGTCTCTAGACAGCTTTCTAGTGAAAAGGAATCAGGTATGTTATCATATATTATCATAAATAATAATAATGTCATACATGAAAAACCTATCATTTTGATTCTTTTTTGCTTTAAAAATCAAGTTTGCATTCCCGCTTGTTTCATTTCGCAATAGAAGAAAATCTGAACGTAACCCACCATCTTAAAAAAACATGCACAGAATTTTCTTTGAATAAAGTTTGTACATAATTTTTCTTTGGCATGGAATGCATTTAGACATTTTATATTAATTTATATGCAAAAAATGCCTAAATGTGTATGCAGATTCAATGTATTTATGGATGTAATGTTCCCACAGGGTGTGATTGTGCCATCTCATAACTTCCATGGAAATGAACTACACTATATAGGTCGGTTCTGATAAATTTTTACTTAAGCACAAACCAGCTAAGTCCAGTTAACAGGTTTATCGCATGTAGACTAAGGCATAAATTAGAAATGCCCAAAGATGTGACTGCAATCAAATACAAATATGTTTTTGAAGTTGTTTGGAGAAAAATGCTCCTCAGTCATAACTGAAATCTAGTCACATCTTAAAAAAATTCAAGAATAAAGTGAATTATACACCATAAGCCATTATTCTTACATCATTTTTCTTTTTGGAACGTTGATTAACCGAAGACGTTGAAGTTTTCTCACTGCCAGAACAATCAACATTCTCGCCATTTGTGCGATGTGACCTCTTGACCCCATTATTTCCAGTGGTTGGGATGGCACCATGTTCGTGATCTGCCATGTGGGTAACATAATTTTCCTTCTTAATTGAACGAAAGGAGCAGAGATGACAACTGAACATCAAACCATCATCTTGGCCTGTAAATGAAAAAAAAATTCCGCTGTATGAATAAAGTTAATTATTAAGATTTTGGATACCTAGTAAAAATGGATACACTATAACAGGAATCTTCAATCAATATTAGAGAAACATATAGTAAAAATTAAAGTAATAAATGGGTTGAATCTTAACATACATGTAAAATACCACATTTGCCTGATTATAAGCCTGTTTTTTGTTTCAATTCACAATGAAAAATTCACATATCTGTTAAAATTTACACCTAAGAAAAGGTTTTAATTTTTCAGACCTATGCGGTCTAACATAAAGTTTGGAATTCTGCATCATGTTTTATTACACTTCAAAGAAATTTTTATTAATTTTGCTACTATTTCTTCTATTACTAACTAAAAAGATGCTGAAAAATACTTGGATAATGGATGCTTGAATGTTCAATGGCTATAATTCTGATAAAGTATATAGAGACTTCACCAACAACTCGGCTGGCACCATATATTACAACTAATCAGATAAGGAAGCGTAAATTACTACATGGAACATTTATGATTGTGTTAAAGGTGATTGAAAAGTAACAACAAAACAGCAGAGGAAAGAGTCAAGGGCACATGATAATTGCTTGAATTACATGTGGCTTTATTTCTGGATTATGATAGACAAGGAATTGCAGTGGAATGAAATAGAGGGCCAGCTTCTATTAGGACAGATGTATCAGTACATTTTTCTTATCGTCATTTGTTGGAATGAAAGTCATAAACATATTATTCATATCAAAGTATTTGCCAGCCGGACAGAAATATTTTCCTGAGTCACATCAATTCTGTCGGTCTTATTTGGGAACCTATGGGTTTAATAAAGACAAAAGGAATGAAAGATACCACCACATGAAGTCAAGAATTAAATATAAATATAAGATTAAAATTTGAATCTACAACTTATCTGAGAGATTGACAATATTATTTTAGCCTAGAAAATGCATGCTCACCATGAATGCTCTTCCTTGATCGCAGATTCAATTCATTAACTTTATAATCTTTGCTTCATAGCCTTTAATTTGGAAATGAGACGACTGCCTTCTTCTAAAGATCTTTATATGCTCAAGATCGATTACTACACCTTACCAATAAAAATTTAAATCTACAACTTATCTGAGAGATTGACAATATTATTTTAGCCAAGAAAATGCATGCTCACCATGAATGCTCTTCCTTGATCGCAGATTCAATTCATTAACTTTATAATCCTTGCTCCATAGCCTTTAATTTGGAAATGAGACGACTGCCTTCTTCTAAAAATCTTTATATGCTCAAGATTGATTACTACACCTTACCACTGATATGAGAGAATAGCATATCACTACTAAAGAATTTGACTTTGCATCTTAGCCCTTTCTGGCAAATCCACCCAATGTAACTTAAAGAGAAGAGCATAGTGCCCAGGTTTACTTATTTATTTTGCATTTGTCCAAAAACAGCACTTCGACCTTTACATCAGACTTTGGACATTGAAAAACAATTTGACAATTACATACACCCAAACCCTAGGTGAAGAAAAAACCACCTCAGCAGGAATCAAATCCGCAACCTCTGGGTTGGCAGACGAGGACATTACCCTACCGCCACCGGGGTCTACTAAATTACTAAATACTAAAATTAAATGCCCAAAGTAATATTCATATCTAAAATAGATATAAATGCTAACCTGTTGACTGCTTGGATTAAAAATATTACTAAGTAGGGTACTTGATATTTAAAAACTATTTAAAGCAAATACTTATTGCGCCCAGAGAAACTGCAATGAATCACAGAATTCAGATTTTTCAATAAAAGGGAAGTTCCCTGAAATACGAACTGTAGTCTTTCCTTTACCTGGGTGCTTATTCTTCAAGTGGGTTTTGTAAGTGCTCGACTGAATGCATGCGTAAGAGCAGTAAGGGCATTTATATGGTTTCTCTCCCGAGTGGCGCATCTTGTGGCGTCGCAGAGTGTTGTGATCAGCTGTTCTGTAGTCACACGCATCACACTGAAATGGCTTTTCTCCTATAATGGCACAGCAAGGAAATAAAAAAGTATTAGAACACATAAATGCTTTGACAGATGGCCGCTTAAGACGACCAGTCTTCTTTATCATTTGCCATGAGTAAAGTAAGTCAGCCCACCAAATCACTTCCAGTTAATTGCCGTAAATTGTGAGCCTTAAAGTAAGGTTTCATACTATAACAATCTGAACCCATATTACAAAAACAGGTTAACTTTCACTTCCTCATAAATATATTTGTTTTAACCATCAACAATAAACACTGCCACTCTAATTTATGCCGAGCCTTCGCATTGAAATTCCATTACAGAACCTGAAAGGTATGACATCTTCTCAGAATAGTTCAACTTTTGTGGTCCTAATTATGAATTAAGACAACCATGAGACCATGAAATTATCACATGTGGTCCAACAGCATGAGGGGTCAAAAATAGTGAGAAAAGTGAGTTTTTTGAAATAAAAAACTAAGCAAAGAGTGAGCCCAAGAAAAAATTATCATAATTTAAATATGGGAATTTTTAAACATTCATAGGCAAAGTGAATGGTTTTAGGCACAAATCCAGTTATTTTTATTTTACCATTCATTAAAGGAGAAATAGGAAATTATTTGGCCAAATTTTCAGAATTAAAACAAATCATATTTTTGAGATTTTATCTCCTCAAGATTGTTGTATTTTTGCAATTTTGCCAACATTTGGTGAAAAATTTCAAAACCAGGCCAGAAATAAAATTATTAGCATGGCTTATAAAACCAACCACTACATTACACACAAAAAATACAAAACTTAGAATTAAAAGTTTTAGTCCAAAAATTGTTTTTTTTTACACTGACGATTGACATTCATTGTATTAATTAAAAGAAAAAGGACTTCAAGAACTTTTACAGAAAAAAAATCGAACAAGAGGCATCAAAATTACTAATTTCACTACCCACATACATTTCATAAAGTATGACTTTTTGCTTATATTAAATTTTAAAAAGCTGTGAATTGTTCTAAACTAATTTTTCCCAAAATCCCTTTGGGATAATTACTTCATCAGGTAGAAGTAACAAACGTACTTTTTTCAAAAAACTTTCATGGCCACTGGCACTCCCGAGCTGATAAGCAATCAATTTGAACACATATTAATAAGGAAAAGATATACCTGGAATTATTGACAAATCAATGCTATTCAATAAATACTCAGGATTCCTAGGATTGATAAATTCCTTTCAGTTGCAGGTAATTAATTAATTTGATAATATTATTAACTGGATGGTTGCGTAGATTTTCGCGGCGGTGGCTTGAAGAATTCTGCATATCCGGGTTTTCACCGCGTTGTTGTTTGAAGCCGACAACAGTTTCGTCGAAGTTTCATCCGGCGTCTTCAGGTCCAAGATGAGGGACTCAGATTTTGGCCGTCCTTATATAGGTGGTCCCGTCCAGGTGCTGCTCTCTGATTGGTCCTTTTTCGAAGGACTCTCTTCCACGCGTTGTGGAGATGGTAGCCTTCATCTCTATTGAAATTCGCCGGGTTTTTGGCTATCTCAATAGCTTCTCTGATTAGGCGTGGGTAATATCTACTTTCTTTACTTATGATTGTAGCGTCATGGAATAGAATATCATGGCCGGGTTCACTCCATTTATGCTCGGAGATGGCCGAGAGGTGAAACTGTTTATTCGTTGTAGCCCGGAGGTGTTCTTTCATCCGAACTTTCATAGCTCGGCATGTTTCCCCGATGTAGGCTTTCCCACATGAACACGGTACTTGATAGACCCCTTCGTATAGGTCTTTCGAGAATCGGCGTCAGAGATTTCATACGCTCTGTGAACTAGTGTATGAAATCTCTGACGCCGATTCTTTGCTGACTGAAAAGAAACATCTCCTGAGAGCACTACAACAAAATGGCTATCGGAACGATATGGTCCTAAAAAGGACCGCCAGGGAAGAAAGGCGAAGACGAGATTCTGACAAGTCAATCAAGCAGATGGAACCGGACCCAAATGCATACGCGACTATCCCCTTCGTATCAAGAACATCTGAGAAGATAGCCAGAATCCTTAAAAAGCACGACGTGGTGACAAGGGTCAACTGCACCAAGAAAATATCGGACGCGCTCCCCGGACAGAAGGACAAAATCTCGAAAGACCTATACGAAGGGGTCTATCAAGTACCGTGTTCATGTGGGAAAGCCTACATCGGGGAAACATGCCGAGCTATGAAAGTTCGGATGAAAGAACACCTCCGGGCTACAACGAATAAACAGTTTCACCTCTCGGCCATCTCCGAGCATAAATGGAGTGAACCCGGCCATGATATTCTATTCCATGACGCTACAATCATAAGTAAAGAAAGTAGATATTACCCACGCCTAATCAGAGAAGCTATTGAGATAGCCAAAAACCCAGTGAATTTCAATAGAGATGAAGGCTACCATCTCCACAACGCTTGGAAAAGAGTCCTTCGAAAAAGGACCAATCAGAGAGCAGCACCTGGACGGGACCACCTATATAAGGACGGCCAAAATCTGAGTCCCTCATCTTGGACCTGAAGACGCCGGATGAAACTTCGACAAAACTGTTGTCGGCTTCAAACAACAACGCGGTGAAAACCCGAATATGCAGAATTCTTATTAACTGGATGATTGCATGTATATACTACACATCAGACAGATATAAATCAATCCCAGTTATTTTATTCTGGTTTTGTAGTTAGCTATTATAAGTGAAAACAAAATGATTTTTGCTACATAACTTGGTTATGATAAGGATAAAAAATAAACTCTCTGAATTAATGGTTTTATCAAAGCATATTTCAACATGATATGGCAAAAAGTTAAAAAAGGTTAATAAAAGACCAGTATAATACCAAATTTGATAGTGAATGAACTGTTCAATTATACCTGTATGCTGACGCATGTGCATTTTGAGGGTTGACCTTGAGGAAGCTGCATAACCACAGAAATTACAAAGATAAGGCCGCAGTTTGTGGTGAACGGTGTCTCGGTGAAGGCGAAGCATTCTTCGATCTGAGAAACTGCGGTGACAGACTTCACATTCACCACAATGCATTATTCTCTGCTTAAGTTTCACAAGATGAATAGTCTGTAGGAAAAGAGGTTTTTTCACATAAGCCACAATTATTACTAACTTTATGTCGAACCATATTGTTTAGTGTCCATTGACATAAATTACAAAAGACATCATCAATTAGTACACATTAATGGGCCAGCTATGCACAATAGTGCTCTTGTTTCCACAATTAATATATCCAAATATCTAATGTCATTATGTGAAACTGCAGATATGTTTTAATTGTGTATGTAAAATATCGACAACATAATCATTAACACTAGAACGCTAGGCTTCATTGATAAATTACACAGCTGAACATCACAATTAAATAAGGTAATAATATAGGTAAATATACTTAAGATTTGTGTATTTACATTGTACTTATTTCTGTTATTATTAGGTAATCTACCGGTTAAGGTAGGTTTTTGGATGGACACAACTATCAAATAAACATTTTGTAACTCCAAACAAAACCCTACCCAGCAACCTAATCTACATCAGGTCGCTCTTCATCTCTGTGTACTTCTTTCCTCCCTTCATCCCATCAAACATCCCTATCCTGTTCCTGCCCTTTCCTTGCTTGCCCAACATTCTCCTCTCTATTACCTTCTTCAACATTCCACTACCGCTCAATATGCCTTTCATCCATTTTTCCCGTCTCCATAGGATTTCTCTCAACAAACCCCTCTCCTCACCCACCATCTCCAGTACTTCCTCATTTGTTTTCCTTTCGGTCCATTTCACCTTCTCCATTCTTCTCCACACCCACATTTCAAAAGCCTCCAATCTATGTCTATCCTCCTGCTTCAGCGACCACTTTTCCGTGCCGTGCATAGCAACGCTCCATGTCAAAGTTTTTACGAGTCTTTTCTTAACCTCCATACTCAATGTCCCTGTCATCAACTCCCTCCTCCTTGAAAAAGCCCCCTTGTCTAGCGCAATTCTTCTCCTTACGTCCCTACTACTTTGACCGTATTGGTCCAAAACACTTCCTAGATATGTAAACTGTTCTACCTGCTCTATTTTTTCCCCTCCTATTTTAATGTTTAGCTTAGACTTTTACTTCCTGGAAAATCGCATAACCTTGGTTTTATTAATATTGATTCTCATCCCATATTTATCGCACTGAAACTCCAATTCACTCAACAATGCTTGCAACCCCTTGGCTGACTGAGCAACTAATGCTTGGTCATCAGCAAACCTAACCGATTTTACAAATTCCTCTCCGACTTTCATTCCTACCTTCAGTTCTTCCCATACCTCTTTAATCATTTCCTCCACATATATGGTGAACCGCACCAGTGACAATGGGCAACCCTGCCTTAACACCTCTTCCTAGCACTGCCCATCCAGACTCTCCGTTCCACACTTGCACCTGAGTAGTCTGAGACATGTACATGTTGCGGATCAGTCTCCTATCCCTCCAATCCATTCCTATTTTCTGCAATACACACATTTATTTTTCCCAATTCACTCTATCAAATGCTTCTTCGAAATCTACGAAACAGGCAAATACGTCCTGATTGTATTCTATATTCCTCTCAATCTCAGTACTGCTATGGCATCATGCGTACCTCTTCCTTTCCTAAACCCAAACTGATCATTCCCTAGGTAATCTTTTGCCTTACTCTCTATCCTTTTGTTGATGATCCTGAGAATAACTTTAGCTGTGTGGGATATCAAACTTATTGTTCTGTTATCCTCACATGATGTAGCCTTTACCTTTTTCGGAATAGGAACTAACACTGATCTCACAAAATCTTCCGGCCAGATTCCTTCCTCATAGATACTATGAATCAGTCCATATAGAGTCTTCCTCCCACATTTTCCTAAACATTTCAACAGTTCCACAGGAATGTTGTCCACCCCCACGGCCTTATTTGCTTTCATCTTCTTTAATGTCCTTTCTATTTCATCGTCGAGTATGCCTGGACCTAGGCTATCTTCTTCTACGTCATGTTCCTTTTCTATGTCTAACCTTGTCGGCCTAAGTTCTCTACCACACAGTGTTTCTATATATTCCTCCCATTTCTCTTGGATTTTTTCTGGTACAACTATTATCTTACCCCCCGTTTTTCTTCAATAGTACTCAGCTCTTTACCGTCATCCATCATTTTCTCTACAGCCTGCTGATACTCCTTCCTCATTAATCCATTTAATGCTTCTATACTCCATTTCCAAACCCGTCTCCCTTGCCTTATCTTTTTGAAACGGACATTCCATGTCATAACAACTAAATTGTGGTCAGAGTCCGCATCCGCTCCTGGGAAACTGTGCGAATTTATCACACTGTTCCTAAACCTGTGCCTAACCATAATATAATCTAACTGATACCTTTCTGAATCACCTGGCATTTTCCATGTATACCTACGCCTTTTGTGGTGTCTAAACCATGTGTTAGTGATGACTAACACCTGTCTCCTGCAGAATTCAATTGCTTTCTCCCCGCGTTCATTCCTCGTGCCTAACCCATAGTCCCCCACCTCACCACCATCTCTTCCTTCGCCTACCGTCCATTCCAATCACTATCAAATGTTTCCCTGCAGGAACACTCGCGATGATATCCTCTAACTCATCATACATCCTATCGACTTCTTCCTCCATGTGGTTGCTCGGTGGCATGTATACCTGAACAATGACCAAGTTCGTCGGCTCTGCTTTAATCTCTACGAGTAAAATTCTATCTCTCACTTGCTCTATGCTGACTACGCTTCTTCCTACCCCTTTATTTAAAATTACGGCAACCCCTCGTTGGCTCTCGTCCCTGCCGCTGTATATTATTCTATAAATCACTCCAGTAATCCCCGCTATCCTCCCATCTCACCTCCCAGGCCTAAAACATGTATATTACCTCTTTCCATCTCTCGCTTAATATTCTCTAATTTGCCTGTCCTCAACATTGTCCTGATGTTCCTATTCTAACTACTTCTGTCTTCTTCTGCGTCTTCTGTCCTGCTGCTGTTATTTTTCTCCCACAAGGGTTTCGTGGGATGACGACCACGGAAGCCTTGCCTCCCCCACTGCCGGGCATGATACACCGGGGCTGAGTCCCGCAGTTGCCAGGACTCAATTTCTCTGTTGTCCATCATTATTTTCTAGGGAATAGTAATTGAGGTGGTTTCCCATTGCCTTCGTCAATAGTGTTTTTAACGTGACACCATCACTTAATGGCCGCCCCACTGGGGTCAGATGCCTTTGCAGCCGCCTCACTGAGGAACAGACGCTGCGTGGACTACCTTTCGTCTGGCTCCTAACTTTCGACCTATCTGTCATGGGTGACTCTACCAGGAGCAATACTTATTACTCCCGCCAGCACAGCTCTAGTTATTTCTGTTAATACTAGTATTATTATGGAAGACAAATGAAGCCAAACAACAAGAATACAGCAATTCTTACACTAACAATGGAGACGTAAGCTAAACTGTTTACTGTCCAGCCAAGTGAGATGATATTTAATATCACTTACATTATACATATAAGAGGCCCAAAAGTATCTGACCTTGAATTTTCCTGTGCACAGTAGTGACGCTAGTGTGACACCAATGTGCAAAGTGGAAGGAAACAGCTTAATGTGCATGCTTGAACTTTTTCTCCACCTTCGAGTGTGCCAGTCACTGCCTACTGGCCACCTCGAGTGTTGTGCTGCCATACTCATGATTGCTTATCAATTTCTCCCAAGATCCCTCAAGTCATATTAAAACACTTTTGAAAATATAGTTCATTGTTTGTTGCTTTCTAAAAGACACAGGATTAAACATATTATATGAACTATTTCTTTAACTAGTTCCTCAAGACATAACTGGGCAACAAGTCAAAGAATGAATTACAGTGATATGAATAACTTGGTTCCCATGTTGGTGGACAAATCCACGAATTTCTACCACGATATACCAAATCCAGGACCTCATCCATGAAATTATTATATTTCTCCAACGAATGCATCCATCATCAGGCATTATCTTCCTCATCTACTCCATTGATTATGAGTGTCGCTGAAATCAATAATTGGCTACAGAGGATACTCATTTCAAATCTTATACCAACAATAGCACCAAACCTTTAGTCACAATCTCCAAAGACTAACGTTCAATTCTGTGAAATAATGACACAATTGGTGTGACACTATACTGTTTGTGAGTTGGCTATGATAATTTCTAACACAAAAAGTTTGCAACAAAGTCTGATCACATAACTTGACCTTAAGTATGTCCAAAAAAATATTCATTCAGTTAGATGTAGTGGGGATTCAATTATTTATCTCACTTTTCATTCTCACATCCCAAGCTAATACCCTAAGGCCAGGGATGGTTATAGGTTATCATTAATTATGGTTTTGGGTAAACTTTCTACACAAAACTCTCATTCATTCAAAGTATTTTACCTATTAAGGCAGGTTTTGAATGGTCCCTAATATTAATTATCTTCTATGCATTACAAGCACTCTAACCCTTTGATCCAAATTTTATAAAATAATTTGTGTCAGATTAATACACTGCTCATAGTAGCATTTGTAGCAACTAACCTTATGGTTGCGTAGTTGCTTGCTAGTTTTGAATCCCTTTCCACAGGCATCACAGAGGAATGGTCTCTCGCTGCTGTGGATCCGTTTGTGAAGGTTCATCAACTTGCTGTAGCTGGAACCGACATAAGTTTTAATTTACAGGGGCAGCATTAAACGTCGATCAACCATGCCAAAGACCAAGTGGGCTTATTGACTGATGAACTCAGGGATTGATAAACTTAATAAACTAGATTCAATTGCCAATGGTATGAAACATGATAAAAGATGCAAATATTTTAGAATATTAGCTTCTACTAATTACCTTATTAGTGAAATATACTTGGTGACAATTACAATATCAAGGAGATGAAGCTAACAGCAAAAGGGTATTCACTTGCATTTAACTGATATACTGAATGTATGCACATGCATGTGATTAAAATAGGCTTATCCTACATGCCCAAATAGGTACAATGCCTGCAAACTCTGGCAATGGCATATTAAAAAGTTAAACATATTAAGAAATTAACTTTATAGTTAATATTTAGAGTAGACATCAAATTAATAATTTATTCACTAGCTAATTGATTAATGTGTACAATTTATGTCATTAGGAAAAACTTAGCAGAAACTTGAAACAAGTTCATCAGACAAAAACAGTTAAAAGGGAAAATATGAACACTTTTCGCCCAATACCAATGTGATACAAAAGGAGAGAAAAAGAAAGGGCATCAACTTTTTAACAGACACTTCTGGGTTTTTCAAAGAAAATGACTCGTTACCAATTTCAATTTTGATTGATTTTTTTCTTGAGAACTGGGAAATTTTTTAAAGGTGTTTCTGGGAGTGTAAAAACACTTGTTCAATAAAAGTGGATTAAAAGTTAATTCTTATTAAACATAGTTAAAATTAATTTAATTTGGATTTAGTCCAATTTAAAATGCATTACTTAACTAAGTTAACTTTCCTACGTCTGAATACCTGTTTGTTTTATATGTGCACTGGTCACAGGAATAGAGCTCCATGTCAATGACGTGAGCTCTCCACAGATGTACTCCAACTGAGCGCCAATGTGAGAACAACTCTCCACATTCTGGGCAGACATGCTGCATTCCACCATTGGCAGGTCCACCACCAACAACATGGCACCTCCTTAAAATGAATGGTAACATTTGAGACAGTGGAGGCCAGGGTAGGAATATCAGGTACACACATAGGTGCCTGATAATACATTAAACTCCCAGTTATCTAATACAAAACATCACCCTTGTTGCAGCAACTTTATGAGAGCCAAGAGATGGCCGAGGTTACTTGTGCCATTAGGGATGGATGGGAAAGAAGGAAGGGTGGAGAGAAATCCAGTCTTGGCATTTGCCTACTCTTAACGAAAGGCACCAAGGGGTCCACAGCTTAACATTCCATCTGACAGATGGCATACTCAATTTAAGAGCTTTCAAACAAAACACCTTGAGTAGGAATATGGATATCACTTAAAAAAATCTGCATCTTCCAGGACTTAAACCCAGACCCTCAGAGTGGGAAGCCAGTACATTAACCAATGCACCATCCTGACCCCCTTGAAATAAAAATATAGCCTTTTAGGTTTTCAACAAAGCAAAGAGTGTACTGCCCTACAACAACAGCAATAAATAAAACAATCTTGTAGTTTGTATGTTATCTACAACTTTTCTAGAATCGCATTGAATAACATTTGCTAACACAACAAGTCAAACAAAAGTATCATGCAAAAATAAAAAAATCCCGATGCTGAAGAGAGAAAAAAGGAGAACGTATATTAGCAAAATAGTGGAATAAAGATGGAGAAGGTTAATTAGCAGGTAATACTAGAGTCTGCGAAGCTACAACGCATGAAAAGAATACATACTGATACTCATCAACCACCTCCTTCAAAAAACAACATCAGGATAATCATTCATAGTACGTTCAACAAAAAAATTAACCAATGCAACAATTACAAATTGTAAAAATCATTCACCTTGATTGAGATTTTTGCTCTTCGAAATTGTTGCATTGTAATGTAAATTATCGGATGACTCAGTTAAAAGTTTCTGTTTCAGCATCCCCCGCAGTTTCTTAAAAAAAATATCCTTTAAAAAAAATGAATTAAATGCCCTCATAAATGAAGTACCTGATCCTAGTAACTTTGCCACCACCTAAACTCATCAAAAGTGGATGTTAACACAGAAGACTGCAAGACAAATGTCCTTTATCAGATTAATAAATATCATGTGTATACACACCTCACTAATGAGCGTACAAACTCATTCTCAACTGAATTTAAAAACTTGACAATTTCTCCTTCATTCATCTCCCTCTGAACCTTGGGAATCCCTAATTTTTGCTGATTTGCTAAATTCTAAAGTACCAGAGTCTCAAATTTAAAGTCCCCCAGGTAGAATCTCTACCTTTGTAAGCCACTACTTGGCACCCTTTAATATTTCTTTGCCTTTATTCCAACCATAAAACTTCTTATTAAACCAAAATCCTTATTCCACTAATTCCAATATATTTATATCAAAAGATTGAGCAGTTCAATAAGAAATGTATATTCAAATGAAAAATTTTAATTAAGTGTGATTACCTGTGGTACTCTATATTGTCCAGGGATCTCATCCTCACAGCACAGCCATCAATCCCACACCGATAGCCCAACTCTTTTTCTCCAAGCCTCACAGATGGATTCAATCTTCTCAGTGCTGTGATTCCAGAATTACGAGACCCCCGAGGTCGACCCCTCCGCTTTGGTGTTGTCCTGGATGTCATTGAAAGGGGGTCTGTTCCACCACCACTCTTTTTCTCTGAATCCTTCACAAAGTCCCTCTCTGGATCAGAACTGAGTCTTCCTTCCTCATCATCCTCGTCCTCGGTCACCTCAAGAGCAGTCTCCACATTTAGCAAGCCCATGACAGAGGGCGGCCTTGCCTCTTCATCACAACCCACCCTTTCATCCAAGAGAGAGTTGGATGCCTGCTTATAGTTCACTTTTCCCTGCTGATCCATGTATGCAAGGTCATTCAGGTTACCATGTGACTGCTCTTTCACTATCTTACTCTCCTTAGTAATCTTCTTAGTTGAGCACTTCCTTTTAGCAGCAGGGGCACTGTCAACCACTTCGACAATCTCTGCCGGAGAGATGTCAACTGGCTTTGTGTCACTTTCCCAACCATTTTTATTCACTGATTTCTCTTCTTTGAAATGAGAGATTTTATGAGATGTGCTGGTAGCTGATGTTGCTGGGCTCTCAATTTCCATGCTCTTCAAGATTATTTGAAGCTCAGCACTGCTTACCTGAAGAAATAGAAAAGTCAACATAAGTGATAAATTACAACAGCTTCAATGAATGTTAGGCATAAGATGAAGATATCCAAATGAACTGGCATTGGTGGATTCTTAAAGTGTTCAAATTTACATGTCATACCCAGGAGTACACCAAATTTGGTGAAAAAATGGTAAAGACATTGATGATTCATTGGTGGGATTTATTAGGATGCAAATTAGGATTAGGTCCCTTCTACAATATTAAAATGAAAGGAAGTCCAGAAACAGAGTAGAAGGTAGGAAAAAGGGTTGACGAAAACCTCATCCAGTATCTTTCATTTTTACAATCGAGAAAGAACATAAAGATGAGGTAACTCTTACTTGAGAACGAAACACTGCGAGCCAATTCCATACATCTCTGATTCTAGGTGCATGACACCTCAAGAATTCTCATAACCTTTGGACTATTTAATAGCCTCTGGAGATTATATACTTAGGCTTGTGCAAATCACACAGATAGTTGAGTTCCTGATGAGTTTGTTCTCAAGATATGTACAAGGGATGGCCCAATAAGCTGGTGATTCTTTCTATCTTTCACCACTTTTTTAGTAATATTTCACACACAAAAGGTTTTTATTTGATATGCTTATGTGGCCATAACAGTCTCTATACTCTCTGGCCTAATACAAGAGCTATCATTACAATTTTGATGCATACACTCTACATTGGCATGTGCTCTATTGTTTTTGGTTTTTTGACAAAAGGAAGTTTGAATAGTGTTTTGTTATTAGGTTTAAAAAAATATTTTTATGCTTGAAAGGTATACCTATCACTCCACAACACTGTCATTCCACACACAGGAAATGATATTTCATCAGACTAAATTTCTTAGGGTGCAACCTGTCCCATCTAAAACCCGACACTTTAATGATCATTTTGTTTGCTGCTTACCACAAAGGATACAGATGAAGACGAGCAAGAAAAAAGCACTTTTTCTAGCTCATATTTATCTATTTATGTACTTTGTAAACCATCATTAGGGTGTGTGGCAGGGGGTGAATATATGCCAGACTAATTTTGACCCGAACATGAACCTACCACAGTCAGACAATGCTATTATGATTTCTTATCGTTTGTGGAAAAAATGGCAACTTAAATCTATCTGTTCTACACTTAATCTCTCTAATTTTACAAGCATGATTTTGCCTACCATAGTACATAGGGCAATGTTCTAGTGAACATTGCTCTCTCCCGAAATAAGAATACAGACATGCCAACTTTCAAAAATGAAAAATCGGGAGGACATGCCAACTTTCAAAAATGAAAAATCGGGAGATTTTTAGAAGTGTATCACGAAGTAATCACTTTTAATTACCACAATATTTGCATGGCACCTTAATCCCTTTATGACACTTTGCCAATTTTTAATGAATGTCACACTTTATTAACATGTTAAGCTAAGTACACAATTTGAACAGTTCATCAAGAACGTAAGAAGGAAAAATCGGGAGAGTTGGCATGTCTGAGAATACCATGAACAACAGGAGCAAGTCGTGTCTTGCAAGATTTACCTTTTTGGAAACCAATCTGATTTTGCATTAATAACTCCTGACTATCGAGGTTTCTCATGATCGAGCTAGCTCCTATATATTTAATGACTTTGTATGAAATGAATGTGATGGAAATAGGTCTGTCATTGCTCGGTTCTTCTTTGTCTCTGTTTTTAAATATTGGTGTTACGTTAGCCGTTTTCCAATCTCTGGGAACCTTGTGATCTCCCAGTGAGTTCTTAAATATTATTTTTAGATACGGTGCAATATCTGAAGCTAGATCCTTAAATATACAAGTGGGTATTTCATCAGCCCTGGAGGAGTTATTAGGCTTTATATTTTTCAGCAAATGTTCCATTCCATTATATGACATTTCAATTTTGGGCATCAGTTGACCATAACCTAGCACGGTTGATTTGGTAAGCTATCAGAGGCATTTGGTGAGATATTGGTGAAGTTCCTTTGAAAGAAGGAATTTGATAAGTCAGCCTTTTCCAAAGTGCTGGTTACTCTTTCCCCTTGATCATTTTTTAATGAATTAACTGTTGACTAATTTCCCTAAATTTCTCTGACGTATGACCAAAATGCTTTTGGATTCTCTTTGAAATTTTCCGCTAACCTTTTCCTTTTGAATTTATTAAGACTTTCTGAAATTCATTCTTGGCATTAGGCCTAAATATCTTGTAATCATATGTAATACATTCCTTTTGTCATTAGAGATATCATTCCTAATATTTTTCATCTTGGCGTGACATAGCCTTTGACGTCAAAATGGCATAACATCAGCATTGTACCATCTAGGATCCGTGTTATCTTTTTCAATTTACTAGGAATGATCTTATTGACAGCTGAGCATGTGATCTCAAGGAAGTGATTCCAAGTATCCTCAGTATTTTGGTGATTACTATATTTCTTAAAACTTGCAAATTGATTCTGTAGCATGCACTTTAGGCCACTGTAGTCCCTTCTTTAAACAAGTAAATTTTCCTTTTTGGCTCTTATTTCGGACCCCAATAAGCGAAAACTAAGCATTTACTGGCCTGTGGTCACTAATTCCTTCTTTGATTTCTATAGTTAAGACTTTTTCACAAATATTCATTATTAACAAATCAAGAATATTATTGCCCCTAATTGGTGAAGTGACAAGTTGATGCAATCAGTTCAATGTAAAAGAATTCAATAGCGATTCACAGATATCATTGCCTTCACCACCTATTTTAAAACTATATGTGCTCCAGTCAATAGATTGACATCTACACCGATTATAATGTCACGATCATTGTGTAACGATAAGAAGCCTTTGATTTGCAGATCTAATTCTAGTTTTGGATTGTCTCTGTCAACTGGTCATCTATTAAATGTGCATACATTAATTATTTTGGATTGAGAACTTTTAATTGAGCAACAAAAACTGTCCTATGCACTAACTGGAATTACTTCAGTCCTGCTGATTCAAGAATTTTTAACTGCAATAAAGATCATCACCCCCATTTCTATTTGTTCTGTCATTTTTATAAATGGAAAAGGATTTTAGGAAAATTTTACTGTCGGCAACATCAGTGGATAACCAACTTTTTGTCCCAAAAGTATATCCGTGCCTGTGCTTTGAATAAGGTGATGATATTCTGCAACTTTATTTTTTAAACTTTGGCAATTAACTACCAATACAGATGTTTCATTGACTGTATGGTTTTTTGAATTTTTAACGAGGATCGTCATCTTATTAATATGGAATCCCTAATTAAATTTTCATCTGATGTTACCCGACTCGTGTTAAATGAACTATTGCTAGCACTGAATCTCACTTCATTTAAAGCTACATAATTAGGCAAAGAAGATTTTAGAGACCCACTATTTGACCTAAACATTAATCTAAAAAAGCCTTAAAGTACTTGAATATCCTACCCGCTACACATCTGGTGGCCTCAGACTTGTAGTGGATGATGTCTGGATAATTAATCATGCAATATTACATTGGTGCTTCTTTAATGACAGGTTGAGGACCCATTTCAAGTTCATTAAGAAAGTGGTATCATTTTCTGTAGTTCTTATAATTGGATAACAGTTAATATAAGATGGAAAGGGTAATAACAGGCTACTACGATATGAAAAATACTCGAAATATTCTGGCAAAAATATCAACATTGCACATTCTAAATGAACCCTTAATGAATATAAGAAGTTTCAGTTATGACAGCTTGAAGAGGAGATCAAAATCTTGCACAGCCAATTTATGGATGAAGTCATTTGCACAGGTAATAATGGTGGTGAAGAATTAAAAATGGATACACTAAAGAATGCAAAACTCAGTAAGTGAAATAAGATAAAGGGTGTAAACAGTGTGGGTTAAAAAAAGAACACAACATATAACAGATATTAAAGTTTTGAATGAGTTTTTTTTACATTTGAGATAGATGCTAAAAAAGTGAAATGAAGTTTCACATACATGTATGTGAGAAAATGATACAGGTCCTTTATTGAACTACCGCTTTGAATGCTCAGCTAAAACAAGAACACAAATAATTATATTCCTAGCACCCTAGATGGTTTGCATTCTAAATGAGGACTTCAAAATCAGTCACTGCATACTTTGTGTAGCTCAAAAGAAACCCTTATAGTTTCCTCCTCTCCTATCTCATTATCGGCATCACTTTAGTAATGGGTGATTAGCATTTCCATAAAACTGAGCAGACTGCCATAGCTACTCAATTTCTTTGTGGTTCCTACTGAACTTCCCACTGCCAAAAGGGTGCTTTCAGGGAAACAAGGATAAATAGGGCATAA
Source organism: Hetaerina titia (assembly GCA_037158775.1). Classification (NCBI taxonomy): domain Eukaryota; kingdom Metazoa; phylum Arthropoda; class Insecta; order Odonata; family Calopterygidae; genus Hetaerina; species Hetaerina titia. The sequence goes on along the minus strand of CM073772.1, from coordinate 104,207,471 downwards.
GGTCACAGAAGTGGAACCCTCTTCAGTAGAAGGTGGTGCAATCTTGGGAAAGAGGGTGACGGTCATTATTTCACTTTGCTTTGATAGTTGAGGTCATTTTGCATCTTTGGGGTAAGATGAGGGGAAGACATCAGGAAAATAAGGGAGGAGAGAAACCTTGGGTCAACAGAGTGTTTTCTTAAGCAAGAATACTAAAAGGTATAAACAGTAACATTAATTCCATCCAATGTGATGGAATAATTTCAGTACCCTCCTTAAGATACATGGATATGGATATTCCAAATAAAAAATTAGATATAATTTTAATTAATAATAAAGATATAATTTTCAACAGCTAGAATTGAACCAGGGAATTTCATGAAAACAATTTAGCATACATTAAGCTAACTACCATTTAATACGTAGAGTTGTATGACAATCACTGTTTCAACTTTATGAAAATATTTAATTTTGATTAGAAAAATCTTTTCAGCACCAAATTGCAAAAGAATTTTTTAGGAAATTAATGCAAACAACCATGTGAGTTTTTAGACCCTAATTGCTGTCAACCATACCACTCCTGAAGTTCAACATGATTGCAATGACATTTACTTATTGAAATAAGTGCATTAGACATATCAGATATACTTATTTTTATACTCCGTAAAAATATTAAACGAGGAATTACTAAAGAGCTAATGTTAACTAAAAGTGCTTCAGTTTTTTAAGTGATTCCAGTTAATACCGTATAGGCTTTAAATTCCTTCCTCATTAAAATTGCTAAATTAATGTTTGGAGTTTGGAGTGGGGTTTTCTAAAAAGTTTGATAACAATAAATTACTGTTCTTATGCATCAAATAACAAAATTGATAAATATTGATGCTATATTGTTAACTATAGAATAAAATTCTGAAATTGATGCCACAAAATCAAAATATAGCCTTAATAATGATATCAGCCCAAAGTGAAATCCGGGAACAATCATTTTGAAAATATCAGGGCTATGTATTTGAAATGGCATACTTCATGCTACAAACCTGTATAAATGTGATAGTGGTAAGTAGTTACTTCTTAAATTAAACTATTTAAACCAAATAAAATGTTTATGGTATCAGGAAAATGAATTCTTCAGGAATAAGAGGTAAAATCCTTAATACTTTGTACCCATTTTTTACAACAAGTATGATAAATATCCCCTCCCATGGACTACAACCTTGACGTGATGGAAGGGCTTGTGGGTTCCAATGACCCCTAGACCTGTGCTAGGAGACTAATCCGCAACCTGTACATGTCTCACACTGCTCAGGTGTGATTGGGGAATGGTGAGTCCTAATGGGTAGTGTTGAGAAGAGGTGTAAAGGCAGGGTTACCCATTATCGCCAGTCCTGTTCAACATTATGTGGAGGAAATAATTAAGGAGATTTGGGAAGAGCTGGAGGTAGGAGTGAAAGTCAGAGGGGAGTTTGTAAAATCAGTTAGGTTTGCTGATGACCAGGCTTTGGTTTGTCAGTCAGCCAAGGGGTTACAAGCATTGCTGAATGAATTGGAAATTCAGTGCAATAGATATGGGATGAGAATAAATATTAATAAAACAAAGGTTATGCGAATTTCAATAAAGAAAGATGCTAAGCTAAATATTAAAATAGGCAGGGAAAATATACAGCAGGTAGAACAATTCATCTTAATTATCTTGGAAGTGTTTTGGACCAATGCAGTCAAATTAGTAGGTATGTAAGGAGAAGAATTGCTAGGCAAAGAGGCTTTCACAAGGTGGAGGGAGTTGATGATGGGGACATTGTTTAGGGAGGTTAAGAAAAGACTCGTAAAAACTTTGATATGGAGCGTAGCAATGTGCGGCACGGAAAAGTGGTCGCTGAAGCAGGAGGATAGACTTAGATTGGAGGCTTTTGAAATGTGGGTGTGGAGAAGAATGGAGAAGGTGAAATGGAGTGAAAGGAAAAAAAATGAGGAAGTACTGGAGATGGTGGGTGAGAAGACAGGTTTGTCGGGAGAAATCCTATTGAGGCAGGAAAAATGGATGAAAGGCGCATTGAGTGCCAATGGGATGTTAAAGATGGTAATAGAGGGGAGAATATTAGGCAAACGAGGAAAGGGCAAGAGCAGGATAGGGATGTCGGACAGGGTGAAGGGAGGAAGGAAGAACACAGAGATGAGGAAGTAGAGTATGTTGCTCAATTGTGTTTTGTTTGAAGTCACAAGATATTTATTTGATAGTTGTGTCCATCCAAAAATCTACCTTAACAGGTAGATTACCTTATAATAATAATGGTAAATATAGATTAAATTTTAAAATTCCAGTATGTTGACTAGTTTACCTAAATAAAAAATAGCACTAATGACCAAATAAAATTAATATTTTGAGAGCATCTTCAGAAAATGTAATACATAACTCAAGAGAGCATCTTACTACAAAGTAAAGATTTTCTTTATCACAATATTATATTGCCTTGATTTGTCATTATTTTTTTTAGGGACGAACATATTAATTTGAGTCCATTTTTATGTCTTTTACGCTTTTAATGCATAGAGCAAGTTAAGACCATATCAGAAAAAACTGCCAACACATCTAATACGGTTTTGCAGGACTGCATCATTTGTTAATTATTCTTCTTCACTAAAGTGCTCTTTGAATTTCTCAAACTCAAAATATTTGTACTTTTCTCTTGTTAGTAACATTAACAAACCTTAATGCTATAGCAAAAATATTTAAAATATATCAACAACTTCCATATACATTAATACACAAGTGGCAAGGGTGAGTTCCTTAAGACATTGGTAACCAAACTCAAATAGCAATATTTTTGTGTTTTTCTGAAATGCATATTAGATCAATCAACATGATGTGTTCCATACATGTCTCAAACATGTCTTTTAGGATTCAATAAACATCATTTTCATTATAAGTCCCCTGTGATAAAACTATTCAAAGATGCTTAATAAAACAAAGGTTATGCGATTTCCCAGAAAGAAAAAGACTAAGCTAAATATTAAAATACGCGGGAAAAAAAATACAGCAGGTAGAACAATTTTCGTATCTCGGAAGTGTTTTGGACCAACGCAGTCAAAGTAGTAGGGACGCAAGAAGAAAAATTGCGCTAGGCAAAGAGGCGTTCACAAGGAGGGAGTTGATGACGGGGACGTTGAGTAGGGAGGTTAAGAAAAGATTTGTAAAAACTTTGATATGGAGCGTAGCTATGTACAGCGCGGAGACATGGTCACTGAAGCAGGAGGATAGACGTAGATTGTAGGCTTTTTGAAATGTGGGTGTGGAAAAGAATGGAGAAGATGAAATGGACCAAAAGGAAAACAAATGAGGAAGTACTATGGATGGTGGGTGAGGAGAGGGGCTTGTTGAGAGAAATCCTATGGAGGCAGGAAAAATGGATGAAAGGTGCATTGAGTGCCAATGGGATGTTGAACACGGTGACAGAGGGGAGAATGTTGGGCAAACGAGGAAGGGGCAGGAACAGGATAGGGATGTTGGACGGGATGAAGGGAGGAAGTACACAGAGATGAAGAGGGACCTGATGTAGAGTAGGTTGCTCGATTGTGTTTCGTTGGAGTCGCAAGTAAATTATGTGATAGTTGTGTCCATCCAAAAACCTACCTTCACCGGTAGATTATCTTATAATAATAATGGATTTTTTAAGAGCACCCAATACTTGATAGACCTGCAATTTACTTGGAGATGATGTCTTAAAAAGGCATATGGTCTGAACAATAGACATGCTATAAGATGGAATATTTAATAGTGCAATGGAATAGTCTACACATTAGGTATATCACTTAAACTACAGCTTAATACCCCAATTACTACACCTTAATACAGAATAATACAGCCTACAGCATCCTACACTGATTAAAAGGTTAGTGGCCGACAAGAAAGATGAACATTCAATTGGCATATGAAGGGGGAAATCCTAATTTGCTGTGGTATGCATGCCATTTGAGAGCATAAAATATACATGGTATTTGCTAGTACCATTAGTTAGCTAACTCTTCATCAAAATTCAATGCCATCTAATACCATGATTTTTTATACACAATTAATAAACACTTTGGTATTGTCTAAATAAACCATTAATTATTAATTATGTAAGAAATTAATTCATTTGACTATCAGATATCAGTTTTAAAACACAATGAAATTTAGATGTCCTTAAAATATTATATTATGGCTTGTTTAACTCTAAACTTCTTGTGAATTGTAATCTAGGGAACATCAGGCTCATTAAATCAAGTATTTTTAGCCCAAAAAAAATAATAATACTCAAATGTCAACCTTATCCTGGATATTGCTGACCTGGACTATCTATATACAAATATCATGCAGTGACTTTACAATGAATAATAGTTATCACCGTCAAAATACCATAATATGTAAAGATATATGTGTGAAAACATCAAGCCTATCTATGGTAGCTAACCAACATCAATAAGCACAAAATTGTTCGATCATTTAACAAATGAGACAGGAATTTCATTTAAATACACAAGGAACATAGCTACGGTCGTGAATCAATGTATACAAACAATGTCGAGACCGTAAACTTGATTGGCTTTTGTGTTTTTTTCCTTTTCTTTCTTATCACTTAGTGCCAATCAAGTATACAGGAATTTCATTATTCAAGGAAAATCTATTTGCAAATCTGGTTAATGAGTGTGATTATCGTGTAAATGAATATCTATGGAAAACTTAAATGTATATTAGTTTCTTGTCATAACTGTATTTTGTAGTTCTACCTGTGAATAATGTGATCTACATCCCAATGACTGTCCAATACACCTGTTGTGTATTCTTTATACTGAACACTGTCTGCGGAACAAATCAATATATATTATTACATTATTATTATTAGGAAAGAACAAAAATATTACCTGATGGTCTTGAGACAAGTGTACTTCCAAAGGATTGGAGCTGAAAAACACATTAGGGCACCCTGGACACTTCAGACGACGTCTTTTAAAATGATTGCTCCAATCTCTAGAACCAGTACGATCCGAGTCTGTAAATGCATTCCCACCTTTGGAAGGTATTTCGGTGGAATGATTTTCTTCTATGTGATTAGTAACTCCAATTTTGTCAAGGCTGAGGAAGGGGCAAAATCTGCACTTGAAGCAAGCAACCTCTTCCACAAGGCTGACCTCAGCTGGATCTTCCCTAGAGGGTTTTATCACAGGTTCTTGTAGAGGACTTTTTGTTGTTTGTTGTGAAAAAACTTTTGATTGACCAATTGTTTTCTTCCTTTGCCGACTGTGTTTTGAAACGTGGTGGCCCTGCGGTAGACTTTTCTCAGAATCACGAGATTTTTTATAGTTCGCAGAATGTTTCTTCTTTCCAATGCCACTATCAACATGGGCTCTACTGTTAGAAAAATTTACTGAAATACCGAAATTGTTACTTTCAGGTTTACCTTTCAGATTTGATGGCAGTCTACTGTGTTTGGAAGAGGATGGGAGTATTTCTAATGGGACATTTGAATTTTCGTTTAGAGAATGAGATGAATTTGAGGAAGATATATGACCAAGCATTACAGACGAGGGTTCACATTTAACACCATGTAAAGTTAAAATATCACTTCTAGAAGACTGTTGTAAAGGATTTAAAATATGATCGTTTTCCACATCTTGAAGTTTCTGAGATCCAGAACACTGACTGGAGTTCGAAGAGTCTTTCAACTGAGAGAATACAGGAAGTGTATCTCTTGTAATTGGAGGAGAAACAGAAACACACAAATGAGTCGAATGATGTCTCTCCTCCTGCTCCATGTCCACATCTTCACTAGCAGATGTTGAGTCTACACTAGCACCTTCTGCAAGAGCTGATAGCACAGATGAAACTTGGCTGCCACTTATAGCAGGAAGGGCAGCTTCACGAGGGGGTAAATGAGAGAGCAAACCGGAATTCGAGGGAGAATCATCAGCTAAATTTTCATCATGACCATGTATATGATCATGGTGAATATCATTGGAATCCGACGTCACTAGCATCAGGTCCGAAGCAAGTATGGACTGAGGTCCATGGTGTTGCTGCGACAATGGAGAACAATCACTATGCGAGGAGAACACACACGAACGTGTAGGGGATGCAGCATTATGGTCCATCACATCAGGGTCGTGTTCTGCTTTATGTTTTCCAGAGATACTTCGTTGTAACCTTTGTAAATTAAGTTCATTCACAGTGACCAACATATGACTGGTAGTGAGCTCTGTGATTGGGGGCAATGGAATAGCTGAGTCTGAACCCTGATGTTCACTACCACACTTCCTCTTTTTTGGAACCATTCCATCTGGTGAGGATGGCGGACTCGAGGTATAGAATGGTGCCTCCGGGCCGGAATGGTGGTTAAGCAAAGGAGTCCGTAAATCTTGGGAACTAGTTAAACCGTCCACTGTTTGACAAATTGTTTCTTTAGTTGATTCACCAGGTGAAAGAGATAAAACTTGTACAAGCCCAGAGTTGCAAGTTGAAACTCCTTTCATATCCAGATCTATATCTTTTACAGGTTTATCATGGCCTGTGTAGGTGAATGCCAACAAGGCGGGAGATAGTAGCGTCTGTAAGAAAAATGTTTCTATAATTAACCAGCAGGAATAACCTCATAAACGTGAAATAACAATTTACAAGTACGACGTGGTCTGCTCCCATAACTGCAAATAAGTTTACCTGACGTAGCATTCCATCCGAAGGCCATAGCATTGCTGTCACAGCATTAGAATCCACTTCTTCAAGACGAACTTCTCCATCGGAGGAATGGGCTATTGATGCTTCTGTCCTGTCGGCTTGAGAAAGAGTCATGTTTTCCACCATTTCTTGGTCTACTGGAACATGTAGTCCGGATAAACAATCGCTACTTTTTAATCCCCCCTTCGAGTTCGGGCGGATGAGCGTGTCTTTCGCCACTTTCATTTTTATATGCAACACCTGTAAACAGTAAACGTTATTGTACAACAGTACTGGAATTTTACTTCAACAACCTACTCCACTTGCAGATGAATGCCCACATTGCACAAATATCATTTAAGTAAGGATAGCATTACCGGTATATTGAAAGGCAATTTTTTATTTACTTGCCGGGGTCAGAAATATAACTATCATTTCAAATAGCAAATCAATGAGCGAAAGATACACTATACAAAATCTTACTTAACCCAAATCCCCTTCGAGGGAATTCAACCAGGCAAATTTCATTGACAAAGAATACGAATTAGACCAAATGTAAACAATTCAATCATATCGAAAGCCCGCTATAAAGTACAATCTCTTCCAACGCCATTACAAAATGCTTCTACCGAGCCTGGGATGAGGCTAGCAATAATGTATCGACCTTAGGTAGACATATTTAAAATTGCAGTACAAGGGTGGTACTAATGCATCTAAAATATCTCAAACGAGGGTTACTTACCAAACATTAAAAGAAATCAACAAATTTCAGTGGAACTCCGCCACTAACAACAAAAGTTATCGAAGCGCCATGATGAAATTGTGAGGGGCCCGTGTAAAGGCAGCAGAATCACGTCATTTGATAGGCTGCGAATCGGAGTCACATGGACTTCCATTATGGCGGTAAAGATGAAGAAATCATTTCAATTAAAACGAAACTTTATTAAACAAGATGATAAATACAAAGTTTTAACATATTTTTTTACACAATTTTACTTTTTGTAAACTTAATTACAGATAAATTCTCTCTACCGGCTTTTCTTGACAAGATATTAACACATTCAAATCCCTGACCATGGAAAAACTTTATTATTTCACCAGGTTGGTTTTCCTTCAGAACCAAAAGGTAAAATTTCCCTCCAGGAGACATAAGTCTAGAGACATCGTTGAAAAGTCGATCCATTACTTGCCGTCCATTCTTACCTCCAGCCCAAGAACATGTCAATGCATCTGCAGATTTTAATTCCTCGTCACTAGTTGGTACATAAGGTGGATTACATATCAAAATATCTACAATACCACTACCAAGACAATTTAAAAGATCAGAACGAATTACTTGGAATGTTTGAGAGCCATTTAATTTCATTGTATTGTATGAGGCTTTACATGCATACTGATTTATATCCGCAGCTATGAAAAATGCAGTTTGGCTCAGAGCATGTGACAGAGAAGCACTTATGATGCCTGTCCCTGCACAAACTTCAACGATTACCAGGGGACACATTGATGATATATCATCCAGATCTTTCTCCAAGGCATCCATCATTAAAAAAGTATCTTCTGCTGGCTCATAAACATGTTCATAATCAATATCTGTCAGGTGGTGCATTGCTGGAGTCTCCATTTGAGCCTTAACTTTTATTTTATACTTTTATATGAAAATAAAATTGACTGTGCATACATCTAAAATTGAGTGGATTAAATTCCTAGAATCACAGGGAAACACTTCATTCAAAATTAGACGTGATAGCAATATTTCATTATATATTCTATATAACTTGTATTTAAATTTTATTGGAGGGAAGCATTTGAATCCACAGACACTGGACTCATAGCTGGTGATGGTTCTAGAAGAGCACGTCGTCTTTGAGCCTCTCTGGCTACCTGCACTTGAACTTTACTCAGTCTTTCCTAAAAAATAAAAGTAAATTAATTGCACCACAATTATGATAAGATCCATATGATTTTATCTTATACTTAACTAAAACTCCCGCCCCACCCCCTCGCCGACATTTGCAAGTGAAATCCCTACACCACCCCTACCTAAACCCTTGCTAGGGCTTTCCCACCATCCCCCTGGGAACCATATAGACAGTGATCCCACATCTTTACTCCTTTTCACACACTTCTTTGTTCATGGATACCTGTGCCCGGTCAACAACAGGGGAAACCCCAATCTCATCCCCTTTCTCCACAGCCCTAGGAGCTTGGTGCCGCACTGATGGATCACCCTCAACGAGACACCCCCTCCATCCAGCCACGAGGTTTTTCCGGACTGTGTTGCCCCCCCCCCCTTCTCCTCCCGCGCACCTTTTTACCTCCCACTCTCAAATGTCACCCAGAAGGTGATGTAGTTACATCGAAACCGGTTGTATTAATAAAAAATTTTATTTTGTGGAAAATTGCCAATTTTAATTAATCATGATATTCCACCATATCACGCTTGAAACGTCTCTTTTTATTTGTTATTTTCTTATTGAAATTTTCAACATATAAATTAAATAAAAAATATAACTCCCTTGGTTTGGTAAACATCAATACATATACGATTATGTTTGAGTGTGTGCATAGGTAAGTTAATGAATGCCCATGAAGGATAATATAATGTATATTAAAAACAATGTAATTGTGTTTCAGTAGCCAGCAATGATGACGTAGAGAATAATGTAGGACGGAAATTAGGGGTAAAAAAGAAATGGGAACTCAAAGGGCTCAGATGCTCACTGTGGAATCCATTGATGAGGGCAGGGTCATGGATGGGTATAACATACAAACTGTGTTGTATAAGAAAAACAATCAAAAGATATCCAAATATTATATACCTTGTCTGACGAGGATGGCATTGCCATCAAAATGAAGTTGCAACTTCCACTCTTTCCCCTCTCACTACGTCCTTTTCCTAAAACACAGTCTGCACTTCTTCCCCATTCATCACCCCACCGACCCCTTCATTTCAACTACATCAATGCTCCTGCAACCACCTGTTATCTTGTGCCACATCAATGCACATGAAAACTCAACAAGAGTGACCTTTTCTTGCAGGTGCTCATCGTCATGCATATTTCTCAGTCAGCAGTTAAGAATGTACTGTAAGTTAACATCACTTTAATATGCCTAATTTTCTTCCCTCAATATCACTTCTATGTTTCTTCTTATTTCAACAAACAATCTCATATCCTTTTCCCATACATCTGATGACCTTGACTTTCCACCCCGAGAGGTTTGAATCCCACTGGGGAAAGAACTTTTCAGAGGCATCTCAACCTCTACTTGTATCCTATATGGAAAACATTTCAAGTGGAGTCTCTGTCAAATGAGATATAATAAAAATAAGACATTTTTAAGTAGAGAGAAGCTATATGTTTAAAAACTTTGTCTTAATTGTCACAAATAAACCTCTTGGGGCCCATTGTTTGGATTTCTCTCACCATTCTCCATGAAAATCCTACCTCTGTCAAATTATTCGCCTATCCCTTAAGGTTTAAATGGCCTTAGCTGTTGATCTACTCCTCCCTCTCCCTAATAATTACTACAACTAAATCCTGATGCCCTTTTCAGAAGTAGAAATGATTCTGTAGGAAATAAAAAATTCTTTAAGGAGTTTGGTATTTGGTTACTGGATCAAGACAATATGGTATGTAACACAAAATGAATTCCCCCCACTCTTGATTGACTCAGCATGTTATAGAATGCGGTGAATATTCAACATAGTTACACTAGCCTTCAATATGGTGAGACATGAAACTCACAAATAGACTCCTTTTAATTAAATGCTTGCTTTAAAATCAAATTTCCCATTGTTATCATTATGACATTTAACAACATTGCCTTCAGTGGAGAGAAATACTAATGTTTTGAAGTATTTAATGAAGGCAAGGAAGGGAATTCCTTTTACTACACCAACCCTTGGAGAAGAAGCAAAATACTGTGCATTATAATCCATTTAAAGTGAAACACAGCCAATCAGCAGACTATTAAAAAACAGATAACTGAATATTTTTACTAGAATTTTGACCGTACATTATTTCATCAACACATTTTCACGATTTTTAATATTTTACCATAATTGAGTAGAGAAACTGTTTATCCAGCAGTCTTTATTCTTGTCCTGAAGCTAGTTTTGAGTGAGAGGTGTGCCTATAAATGGAACGCTAATACATGTACAAGCGTGTTAATGCTAATTTAGAGTGTATTTCTTGCCCAATGTACTAAGTATAAGCTATATACACGACTTCTCTTTACTTTGCTCTTTCAGAATATTGTATAAATGTATACTCTGAACTACTTTGTTGGAAATGGAAGGCAACCCGACATTTATTCTTTTAAATGAATACACTTGCATACAAATTGCTATTTACCAGCAATTCTAACTTTATTCTACATAATATACTTTTTGTTCAATGTTATATATAACAATTAGTTTAAGACTGGACTGGCTCGGGGTCATTCTAAATCATGTGACAAACCAACGCCGTAACTTGCACTGTTACTTGTTTAAAATTGACTGTCCAAATTATGTAGCCGACGTCACTAACAAATTCAACATTAGTTTAAAAAAACAATGATGTACCAACTCCCCATGGTTTGCATACCAAATAAAAATAATCCCTTAATCGCCACAGATAAAAATAGACAAACCATTCTATTTAGTATTAGATGTGACAGCACCATTAACTCCCCATATTTACCTGGGTATTCTGTAAGACGTTGCTGACAACGGTAACTTTACGTTTAGCACTTGCTAATTTTTTAACGTAAAGCTCCAAGTCCAATGGGCATTTATGAAGTTCTGATATCTTTCTGAGCTCCTCCGCTAGGGTATCTATTTTTTCTTTCAGTTCCAACTGACTTTCTCTAAGGAAAAGACATTAAATTTTGTTTTTTTTTTATTCTAAAGATGAATTTAAAGGACGGAACAACACACAGCCTTACCTAGTTGATGTTATCCTTTCATCGAGAGTGTCTATGGTAGGTTTGAATAGGCATATTAAACCCTCAGTAAGAGCATCGCTAGTCGGATTTTCACCAAAACTATTCGTTTTACTCACGGATGCAGAAACTTTATTTTCAGTATCTTGATCCATTATTTACCAAAACGCCATCTCGTATGATCACATGTAGAGATCGAAAACATACAGATACAGAACTAACGGAACTAAACGGAACTAACAGAACATTCACGAAAAATTTGAATGAAGAAAAATAAAGCGGGAAGATGTCAAAAAAGTTCACACGTCAGTGGCATTCTGAAAATTGTTTTAAAAGATAAGAAGAAGTTCAACTGAACATTATCAAACCTTCTTCCTCGCAGAAATAGTCAAACTTTTCGCAAACAACAGCTACCTTCCTTTTTCTCACCGTGCATTATAACAAGTGTGATTGTGATGGTCATCAGGTAATTAAAGAGGTATCTGGATTTATTCACGAAGTCCATATAGTTGTGAAAGCATTTTCATTTCAAGACTGTGTAATACAAGTTTTTAATACCGTCAAAATAGAATAATAAAAAATAAAAGTTGCGATAGTACTGAGTAATCTTTCCTACCCTGTTTATTAACATGTATGCCAACATTTGTGCAATTTAATTTAGTTATACTGTCGAGGTGATATCCTAAGATCAATTCGTCCAGAACTTAATTAATATTAGGATATTGCCACTATCTTCGCCCTTCAGAAGGCCATCTACTTCCACAGTCTAGCAATTATAAAATTGACCGAACACAAGGTTGGGGACTAAACAAATGATGCTCATAATGTGTCAAACAAATAGGTACACAGTCGAAGGAAGTGCCAGCGCTATTTATCCGAAACGAATAAATACTTCTAGGTACTTATACACAACTCATCCACGAATTCCAGATTAGATCTCATCCCATGGGTACAATGGGGTGTTAATGTAAAACTCAATTACCTAGGTGACTTACCCAGAAGTCAAACAACCTCAGGACAAATTGTGAAGTTCCATTGAAATATTTACAGCAGTGTAGGCACAGGGAAGCAAGAGGGGCAATTGCCCCCAATCTAAAATCCAGTCCCTTGCGTATCACCAAGGACCCCAGATTTTCAACATTAATTAGGGGGAAGGGGTGTCATGTTTTGGTCTAGTAATACAGGATGTATTAAAGAGGATGATTACTATATCTCTAACTTCCTCTCAGAATGCAGAATCCCACAAATATCCCACTATTGTCAAAACTATGCTGATGCCAACATGCTTTTATCTAGGTGTCACTGAGATGTTTGGTGCATACCTCACACACAGACTAAAAATAATACTCTCTAATATAATCAAAGTAAAAATATTAATATAACCTATAAAAGTAAAGATTGGTTTCATATTAAATTGAATACATCATATTTTTCATTAACTTCAGCCTGCATAAACTGGTGCACTTATCCCATCACAAGTCTTAATTGCAATTTTTATGTGCACTAAATAATGGTTGATATGGTGTTTCACTGCCTAACATTATGTAAACTTCTAAACCATAGATGGGTATTGACGTTTTTTTAAATAAAACCACTTTGCTTTTCCACATAAAATTGTTATTCTCACGAACCAGGTTTCGTTATAGTATAACATCATCAGGTCTAATGATGTTATACTATTACGAAACCTGGGTCCAGAGAATAAAAATTTTATGTGGAAAAGCAAAGTGGTTTTATTCTTAAAAAAAACGTCAATATAAAGATTTGCCACCAAGTTACGCCAGAAACTGTTTTATTCATAGATGGGTGGTTAATTAAATGTACCCTAATAAATAGTGGGCCCTTAAAAATATTTTTGTATGCTCAAACTTTTTTATTGTTAGCTGTCCAGAGAAAAACAAGAGGATGTAAATCTTTTTCTAGAAATGAGGAAGAATTGCTGCATTGATTTTCACTGATTTTACCACCACTGCGTTATAGGATTAATTTTGTATAAAAAAATTTTATTTCATGAACAAAAATTGGAATGATTTCCCTAGGTTGTGCTCAATAGAGGGATAGATTAGAAACAGAAAATTGAAAAAAGAAGGAAGGTCAAAAACAATCATAGACAAAACTGGGACGCAACACTCTCACTTGAAATTTTGTGTGTGATTCCATGTTTACAAGGAGGGACTCAAATGGCAGTGTTGTATCAACCTCACTTAAGTTGGAGAAAATTATTATTATTTGGTAGTACATTAAAGGTAGTTTTTGAATGTGGACAGACTCAACACACCTACACTTCTTAGTCTCATGCAAAGGACAACCTGACCTCGCAATACAATTAACCCTGCTTTGGAGCTTGTTATCGCCCTAGCTTGAGGAAATCAAGAGAGAGGGATGAGGGAAGCATTGATATTATCATCACTAAAGGTGGAGACTATTGTTGGTGCCATCTATCTTTTAGGCAAAGGTTGTTGGCTTTTGGGCTATGTTCTACTCAGAGTAAAAGTACACTGAGAATGGAGGATGCTCTTGTAAAAAGGAAGACCAAAGAGATTCATGGTCAGTTAGTTCTGAAATATCCTTCTCAGCCCAAGCAGTAGCCAGCTGACCTGGTCAATAGAATGGAGTATTGCTCTTTTCCTTTGTCTGTCTATCCTCTCTCCCCCTCTGTTGCTTGGCACCCAACTTTCCTCCCCATTTTGTCCCAGTCCAGTGTGTTGAGTATTCTGGAGCTTATTAAAGCCATTTTTTAGAAATTGGTGGTTATCTAATTCCATCTCCTAACGTCACATCTCGGTGCCTAATTGCAAGAACGTCTAAAATTTCATTGCATTGAATCCATCTCTGGTGCATACACAACACCTTTCATTTATGAAAATCGCTTTTGAAACAATAAATACTTAATTGTGTATAAAAGGCAATTATTTCTGCTCAATGAAATATTGTCACAATGTTATGTTTCAAATAAATTGTCACACTACTTCTGCTTTTGTGGTGTGGAATATTCCTGCAAATGAAAACAACCATTCATCAAGGAAACTGTCCTTGAGTTATATAAGGCCTTCTGCCATTTTTTATCTATTACCCCTCTGTGAGGACGCATAAGATATTAACTAACCCTCCTGACTCCCCTCCCTTCCATAATTATTTTCACTATCATTAATATTTAGCAGGCAGCTATTTCTTTAAGAAAAAAAAAATTAGGTTTGATGATAGTGTTTTTCACTCTGATTATTGATTGGTTCAATGGCATGCTTGTATCGAAAAAGTGCACTATCTTGGTTAACGATGCCTTTTAATATGGATTAATGCATAAATAATTGTGAAATGAGTTTCAATGGTATGTATTTCCTCAATGTCTTATTGGTGACCATGGATAATTAAAACTCTTTCTTCATAAAATTAAAACAAAATATCTTTATCGCTTTATCCAGAAAAAAGAAACAAGTGATGTCATGCAATTTAGATGTCTCAGAGTTGATATGATAATGATAAAATTAATCACTTGGCTAAGAATTCTTGGGCCAATCCACGAATGACTCAATTACTGATAGTATAGGAACCAATTTGGTCATCCCAGTAGTGTTGGGGTAATGCTAACTAGGGTCTAAATCACTTTCAGTGACTCATTCCGCATAATCCACTCCAGATTTATTTTTTATCCCTTGATATTCAATGCACTAACCAGTTACAACTTTAAACTAGGGTAGGTCTCTTGGTTGCATCCTTTTTTCCCACCTGGCATCTCTGTTGGGGACTGAGGCAGGTAGGCAATTCACTGTGTGGTATTCAGTCATATTAAACCTTCTCAAGCAGAATGGTAACTGCCCTTTAGGTTGGCGGTTGCTCCTCAAATCCATCTAATGACTAAAGTAATGCAATGATATACCTTTTTCATAATTCTCCTGAAATCCTTCACCTCCCCCCCTCCGATAAGGAAAGAGTGCCTCCACAAATCTTTTTTCTCTGCTTCCTTCCTAGTATCTTCCTGGTAAAAAATTTTCCTTCCTCATCTAAATCTGAACTATTTTTTGGATACCTGAGAATGTATTACTAGCAATTATTTATAAATTTTCTGCTTCAAAGTTTAAGGTTTTTACATGAGATTAAATAAAGTGCTTTTGGTTAAAAATAATGAAAATAAAAATAAATAAAATACAAATAATTCTAGCACCAAAACATTGATCAATAATGAAAAGGGGTGAATATGATTGAGACATGTTAGCCACAACACAAACACTGAATTATCAATTGTGACAATAAATACGAGGGTGGTCCCAGAAGTACCTGACCCAACAAAGAAAACAAAAATTTTGGAAAAAAATGTATGTATTTTTCATCATAATCTCCTTTCACCTCTATACAGGTTTCCCAGCAATGTTCAATTCGTTCGATATGCTTTTTATAATAAGAACTGGCGGACTCCTCAAAATTGCCATGCGCTGCCAACATCATTTCTTCACGGTTGGAAAATTTTTGGCCGCCCAGCCATTTTTTCAAGTTTGTGAGCAGAAAATAATCTGAGTGGGAATAATCTGGCAAATAGGGTGCATGAGGTAGCAATTCAAACTTAAATTAATGAATTTTGGCCACTGTAATAATAGATTTGTGAGTGGTGTACTGTCTTGATGAAACAACACTTTCTTCTTAGCCAAATGTGGCCGCTTTTGCTTGATTTCTTTACTCAAACGCTGCAATAAGTTTGCATTATACTCGTCGTTGATGCTTTTTCCTTTTTTAAGATAGCCAATGAAAATTATCCCATGGGCATCTCAAAAAGTCAATGCCATGGCCTTGCCTGCAGATTAAACGTTCTTTGCCTTCTTTGGAGTCGGTTCTCCCTTTTGAATCCATTGTTTTGTTCTTTTGTTTCGGATGTGAAGTAATGGACCCATACTTCATCCATGGTTATGAAACGGTGCAAAAATTCTGCTTTGTTTATTTATTTATTTAATGGGAATAACCCTTTTACACAAAGAAAGGCAAAAAACATATTAGTTCTACAATTATAAAAAAAAAATTACAAATGGTACAAATTACATAAAGTTACATACTCGTTATTGAAAATTAAAATATAATTTAAAATTGAAGAAGAATTTTGATTTGCAATACATGAAAAATATTTTTAGATGGTATACAGGAATGCAAACATGCCTAGTTAGGTTAATTAATGTAGAGAAAAAACTGTGAAACTTTTTTGTTGCTGTGAAACTTTGCTAAACACTCAATTGAAACATCTTCACAATACTGGTAATCAAGTGTGAGCAAACGCAGCACCCATCTTGCACACAGCTTTCTCATCTCCAAATTTTCATTTAATATGTGATGTACTGCACTTTTTGAAATGCCTACAATGCCTGCTAGCTCGTGCACTTTCAGTTGACGATCATCCAGTATCACTTTATGGATTTGCTTCACCATTTCTGGAATCTTCACCTAATTTGGCCGACCAATGCAATGCTCATTTTGACAGCTCATATGGCCTTGTTTAAGCTCTGCTACCCAAAGTTTTATTGTTGTAAATGAAGGAGCAGACTCACCCAGAGTAGAATCCAATTTAGCTTTTGTATTTTTTGGGCTGAGGCCTTTCAAATAAAAGTATTGTATCATATAATGATGACCAGTTTCCTCCATTTTCACAAATTCACTGAAAACGTTCACTTGAGGACTGCCAAGCAAATACTAAACAACATGGCACCTACAAACTTGAAACATATACCTTACAGATTGTGTACTTTCTAATAGTGATTTTTCAAACAACTACGCCATCTCTAGGTCAGGCCGGGTATTTATGGGACCAATCTCGTATTTAAAGATTGTTTTGATGTAATCATGTTCTAGGTAATATAAGGTGGGGGGGGGAGGTTTTTACAGGTTTCTTTTAATTTAGGAGAAATCCTGGACCAATGGTCTTTCATCTTGAAAGATAAAAAAGTTGAATGGAGACATTTTGAAATGAAGTGTTTCTTCACTGACACAATCAAAATTAAAGATTTCAATGAAAATTAGGTCATGTTGGTTGATTTGAAACATCATAAATACATTTAAGATGGTGTGGAAAATGAAATATTAATTTTAGATATTCTAGATGGGATAAGATGTTTTTCATGCAACTCATTGTTGCTCCCAATTTAAAAAAGAAATTTTTAAGGAGAAAAAAAGGCTAATTGGTTATTATTGTAAAATTATTTGCAATTAAAGAAAAATTAAATTATATTTTGTTATAAATAGTGCATCATGGAAAAATTAAAGTTTATTTTTGTTGCTCATTTTGATTTGTCAATAGGCAACAAGAAGCACACTACTGCCTATGCTCTGAAAAATATGTTAAGTATACGTTGTAAATTACCAGTGATGTACTTTACATGAAAGGACACATTTCTCAAAATTGTCTTGCAAATAAAATTATTTATCTACTTTCCTTATAAATTGCCTTAACTTCAGAGCTCATAATGGCTTGAAGAAAATTCTAGTCAAATAAAGCAGTGAATTTTTCTTGTATCAGGGCAACATTTGAAAAGTTGTATTTATTATAATAATAATCCATGTTGATGTATAGCAGCAGGCACATTTCTACTTAATTTTCACTTTCTTCAATAAGTACCAGGTTATTTAATTAAATGACTGAAGTGAGACAAACCCCATTAACATGTATCCATAAATACTCATACAGAGCCATTATAAAGGATATAATAGCAATGATGTAAAATGATGCATGCTCCTGGAATACCATCAACCCAGCCCATGTTGCTCATTTGCTGCATTTCATGTCAGATTTTAATTACTTAGACCATATATGTAACTGCCAGGGACAGTTTATTCATGCAGAGAAGCCACAAGGACTATAATATTTTAAGTTTCTGTAGTAATAGTGCTACCTAAATTCTTGTGGGTACTATTGATTTAGAACTTCAAGAAGGTTTAAGGAAATCCAAGGAGCTTGATATCTTTTATGTATCTGACATACCTATATATACAAGTACATAGGCAATGAAAGAAAATGTTTTGTATTGTTTCTCCTCCTCTTCTCATTTACTCTTTATGACACACATTTTATAACTACACTTTTTCAGTGAGACAATATGTATACCAACAAATCTGAATGTGAAACAGAAATGATGACAGGAAGAGTTTAACAAAGGTGGGTAATGATTCAATTTCTATGAAAGGATGATTTTTAGATCAAAATGATAAAAATGGAAGTCTTCTTCTAACATTATAATTGTTACTAATTAATTGGAAGACTATAAATGTAATTATTTACCTCTTACTTTTTGTCATCATCTGAGTCACATTCAAATATTTATATTATTCCCTATATGACTTTCTTAAATATCTGGATTTTATATATACATATGTGCATATACATATACGATGATACATATATACATGAACACACGTACATGAACCAGAGTTATCATGGAATCACTTTTTCAATAATTAATGGCATGGACAATGAATTACTCTGAAAATATTCCAACACTTGTACTGTGATAACCGCCAACCTGAAAAAACCTTCTTAGTATTTTGTTAGAAAAAGAGAAAGTTTGGCCAATTAGTAAAATACAATCAAGCATAATTTTGAACATAATGTTAAATGTTTATGGATATCTAAAACATCACTGATTATACAACTACTAAAGTAATACGGAGATATGTTTATTTTGGGTAACATTAGGTTGCACATCCTCGGGCTTTGAAAATATTACAACATTACTCTGAAAAATAGCTATCACTCTCAGGGATATCAAACATAAGCTGTAAAACGGGCGCACATTTTCAAAATGAACACTTGTTAGTACATTTTACAATTTAGCAATAACTTCTGAACAAATACACGCACAATACACAATTCATGTCTAGTTTTTAATGACCGTAGTTGAGGAGAAAACTATTTGGCTTGAAAGGGAATTCAATTGATTAATGTATATATGCTCATAAATGCTTATGGATAATAGAGAGCGCAGGTAAAATATCTGCATAAATTTGAAGGAGATATGATTTGTAAAACAGTATGAAGTTCATGATTCATTCAAATCATTCTAACAGACCATTCATTAAAATGTTTGACATGGAATGGTTTATTAGAAGTAAAGATGAGTTGAATTTTCAGTAATTAAAAATGAATGGATCTGGAAATTTTCAGTTCAATAAATAATTTCTCATTTTAATTATTTCAATATTTGTTTTTGATTAAAAAATGGTAGGAAAATAGTACCATTTCCAAAATTTGATAACCAATAAAATATTTGTGATATATAAAGGACAATATTAATATTAAATTATGGGATTCAATTATAATTATTCCTCAACGTATGGCTTTTGTATCTGTTGTGGTAAAATTTATCCTTGGCAGAAAAAAGTTACTCATAATTTTCAAAAATCAATATCAGTCTTGCTGGAAAGTGGCCTCACATTGGTTATGAAATTAGCAGCAATTTTACACTAAAAATGCACATGGAACGAGGGTCATGAATGTCATGAGAGATTTGAGAAAAATGCAAAGATTTCAAATAAAATACAATAAAAACAAATCAATAAAAAATCTTCAAATACTTTCCTACTGAGCCAGCAGTAAGTTTTTTTCTTTTTAATGTTCCTCCAGGTGCACCCAAAGAACTAATCAGACATTAGCATCTTTATGCACCATATCTCCAGCCCATTGTCTTTCACAATGAAAGAAGTGGATGGGTGGTTTGTATCAGCTTAGGCTTCACCATACCATTAGATGAAGAGCTTCGACAGCTGCTATTAAGCCCAACTGGAAAGGCTGAGGTTGATTGTTTTTGATAATTCATTGGAGGTGAAGTCTCATGTCACCTGGTTGGACAAGCAACTGTGCCTTCTTCTGAACATAAATTAAACACACGACACTCTCTGCGATCCCATTTAAAAAATTCTTTCTGTTCTTCTCCACTACTTCTGTCCTCCTCTTTACTCTTTCCTTTAAGATGTAATGCAGAAATAACAGTTGAGTCTTTAAATGCTAGAACAATTGTTTTACCACGATCCAAAACCTCCCATGCTGTAGCCATCTTCTTAGGAGTGTAAACAGCCATAAGTTTCCCTGAAAGGAGAAAGATTCATAGATGTTTCATTTAAATAAATGGTAACATATGCAATTGTCAGTTAACAGAGAGTTTCAGAGTAAATTGCTATAATGTGAATACTTTCAATAATCCATCCCTTCACTCAGAATTATTTGAAATCACACATATAAAGGATGCCACAAGAAACATTCTTTGTTTGGCTGGTAATTTCTAACTTACCTTCATGAAGATCCCAAAGTCTGAGAGATCGATCTCGTCCTTCTGAGTCAGCCGATAAGAAACAGGTTCCTGATGGATCAAGCCTCAAGACATTAACAGGTGCAGTGTGCCCACTTAGTCGCCACCGGCAATTACCTACAAGGGTGAAAAATAATTTTTCCTCGTATAAGGTCTGAGAAAAAATGTAACACACGTATACAAAAATGCACACAGGGATAAATTTGTGTCTTAAGAAAAATATATTTTCTCAAATATATTAAAATACTTCTTTCAATTTAATCCCCTTATGTAAAAATTAAATATCAGTAGCAACTAAATTTAACATACCAGTTATGAGATCCCAAACAAGTATTCTTGAGTCTTCCAATCCACTCAAAACACATCCCTCTGGAGATGATATGTCAATGGATACAGTATCCACACCAGGTTTCCATTTTTTAAATAATGTTCCACTTTGTAAATCATACACAACTATAAAATTTGGAGATGGCTCATCTACCTCCTGCAAAAAAAATTATATGAGAGAAACAATTGAGAATACGAAATTACTGTTTCCATCATGAATTACTCTTCACTTGTTGATTAACTTTGTTCATAATTTAATATGGCTGTCATTTAACAGTATGAAAATAAATGGCAATGGGCATGTGAATACCTTATATACCGTGAGCTTTAGAGACAGAAATTGGTAGCTGTTAAAAAGGTTAAAAATTTACAAATTTAACAATCAATAATATAGTAAAATATGTAGTTAATATAACAATTGTTCTGGATATTTATATATCAGCCAAAAAGCTTAATTAAGGCAAGTGTAAGGTAAACTGAAGTTGTATGTGTGCTAATACATGCACATTATACCTTTTAACATATTCACTGCCCACAACAAACCTTACATGGTCATCCAGATTTGTGCTAAGTTTCCTTAATGCACCTCTCCATGGCTTGTAATGATTCCCATTCAGATTGACTGAGGTGAATTTCAATTATAAAGAGGGACAGTGAATGCATTCGTTTAAGAAGCATTTTTATGAGAAATGATTCCTTGATTACATGCCATAGACCCCAACTACCTACACATTGAAAAACTTAGACCTGATGATGTTATGCTATAATGAAACCTGGGTTGTAAAAATAAAAAGTTTATGTGGAAAAGCAAAGTGGTTTGATTTATAAAAACATCAATTGAAAAACTTGTCAGGGACTTAATTTGAAGGAAAAAGAACAGAAAATCAATGAGAGCTCAAGTGTCATTACACTGCCTATAATTCAATTTTCTATGCCAGAAGAAGGCTATTGAACACAATGTGACTAATTTACCTTATTTTCAAAAATAATGACTGCAAATTGGGACCAAAATAAATCTTGGAATTTAGTGATGAGTGTGTTTTTGAAATAAAGTCTTATGAATAGGTCTTTGAAGGAGAATCTTCAATTCAGATTTTATGGGTTTAGATTTAGAACTAATACAGAAAATTCCACAAATATTCAGCGGCAAGGGAAGCTGATATCATTCAACTACTTTTGCTCATAGGGTATTTGTGCCTAAACATAGGAAAATCAATTTTGGTCTCTCTTCCTAAATGAATGATATAGCTAAAATATCCATAGCCGCAAATGCCACGCATGCATAGTAAAATACAAAGTAAAGAAGATGATGAAATGTAGGTAGTCATGACTATAAGGAAAACGAAATTCATATTGCTGTTATCTATGATAGAGTTCTCTATATGCAGCCATAGTATATACACAATACACATATGGAAAGTGCCAAACCTTGCAAACGCAGCATACATAATGTCCTTCATATGTTATCCCAGCGAGTCGGGTGACAAAATCATGCCGAGGTATTCTAAGGTCATACAGCAGCTTTCTTGATGCCAAGTCCCATACCAGCAATGGGAATGGTTTCTGGGTCTCATCGCCACAGACTAAAATTCTTCCATCTCCTGACACCAACAATGAGTCAAGAAATCTATCTTCTCCTGCCTATAAATCAAGCAAGAAGCTTTGAATTTACAATATGTCATGGCCAAGTAAGCATGTTGCTTTTGGATACCCATCTCTATAAATTTGACTGAATGACTCAAGAGCCTGAGTTTATTTTTAGTCAAGTAAAGCATAATGTATTACATGAAAAGTGATCTCACATATGATTGAAGGACCACAAAAATGATTTATTATTTCATAAGTAATTACTATTTTCATTAAAACCATACAAGGAGTAATTGTGGAATTCATTAAATTATGGTTAAAGGATCGCCTGATCCTCCTCACCTCTTGACCCTTTCTTTTGACACAAATTCCCAGGCTTTGTCACTAAGATTAGGGCCTTTACATTTCCATGGTACATACAGTAAATGAGAAATAATATGATCTATATTAAAACTCAGAAACAATTAGCGGTATATTTTAAATGGCCAGTAGATGGAATAAAAAATACTTGTCATATTTAATGATTTTCTTTTTCTAACTAAACTGTAAAATAATTTAGTTGCAAACCTAGAACAATATTGTATAATGTGCAACAAAAAATGGTATTTTATTATTCTTTTCATGTTTAATTTTGTCCCACTTGAACAATTGCAAACACTCCTTTCAAACAAGAATTTCTGACAATTTTCTACTTCAGAGTAGAGAGTAGAGTACTTCAGTTTTTAAGCCTAAAATTAAGCACCTTCTGCTTGATAAATGTATTATAATGTTGAAAATTTTATTAATGTCAAGAATTTTAAGTACCTCTCCCATTATAAAATGGCTGGACATATATCATGTTACTTTGATTTCAAAACCAACTATAGTATAAATTTAAATAACTTATAATAAATCTAAATAAATAATTATAATAAGTTTAAATGTTTGGGGATATTAACTGTACCTTGCATATATATCTATCATGCAGTGACTTATACTAAGGAAAACAAGAGTGATTTTCCAATGAATAACAGTTATCACTGTCACAATACCAGACGATGCAATGATATACATGTGAAAACATCAAACCTGTCTGAGGTAGCTAAAGGACCAGCATCAATGTGCACAAAATTGTTTAAAAATCTACCTAATCATTTAAAAAATGAGACAAGAATTTCACTATACAAGAAGAATCTTTTTGCATATCTGGTTGATAAGTATTATTGTAGTGTACATTAATATTTATGTAAAACTTAGATTCTAATGCAACCATTTCAGAGAGTAAAAATCATTCGCCTTGACCGGGATAAAGTTACTGTGACAGTTTCTTGAAATTAAAATTTAGATGTATATTAGTTTCCTGTCATTACTGTATTTGTATTTCTATTTGGGAATAATGTGATCTATATCCCATTGATGTGTCCTATATACCTGTCATGTATTCTCAATACTGTACATGGCATCTGCTGGACAAATAAATATATTATATTTTAATTATTTAGAGATAACTTCAGTGAAATTAACTTAGAAAATAACTTAAATAGTGCCAGTTTGACTCGCACAATAAATAGTTTTGAGTTGTTAATCTGAGTGAATTCTTATTAAAACATTCAATTTTCACCAATAAGGATACTTAATGACAAACTTAATCACCATACTGCCTATCCAGGCCTTTTTGAGGGAATATTTAGATGCACACCTGACTGTTTATAGTTCATCAAATTTCATCTCTATTGATCATATGCTAAAGAAATCATGAAATCAAAGTATGGATTTTAACATTTGATAACTCCTCATTTGTTTATAATACTACCAACTCAGCATTATCTGAAAAGAGTTTATCTTCTTAACTCATACTCAAATGTGCAACAGCTACAAAGAAATTGTGAATATAAATGCTAGGCATATTTAAATCATTAGTCATTTAGGAGTAGTTGCAAATTAACTGGAACTGTCATCATTATCATCAACAGGAAATTCATAAACATGAAGTAATCTTTAGTAAATGTTTACCTTGAATGTGGCAACACAGTCTCCTGTTTCCACATGAAGTAAGTTTACATGCATTCGATTTCTAGAAAGGGCTGCAACATATCCTTGTCCATGCAGACCATAATATGGCATCTTTTGATTCATTACTCCTTTAAGCCTTGATAGCAAACAGCCATTTTCCAAGTCATAAAGTCTCAATTCCCTTCGACAAAGTGCCACAACGCGCCGCCCATCAACAGGTTTCAATGCAACAGGATGAGGCACACCTTGCAAACAGCAAAGTTTCATTGGACCTTCAAGTCTATTATTCCTATCATTTTTACTGCCTCCTACATCCCACACACATATTTCTTCATGGGCTGATGATGCTGTAGCCACAAGGTTTTTACCAGGTGGTAAGCGGCATAGGAAGTCAAAGGAATGTTTCTCATCATCATCTGGCTTGTCTTCCCCATTTTCACATTCCACCAAACTCATCAGGTACTTGTTCATATCATCGACATTCTCAGGTATTCCAGGTATTAATGATGCAATGGGAGGATCTAAAGATGCTTTCAGTAATCCTTGTATAAAAGGATAATCCTGATCACCTAGAATTAAAAACAATCATTAATATCATTACACACTCTGATTTAATCATCCTAATTTGTGAACTCTGATGGTCTATCAGCAAATCAGATCCTAAATATTCAAGGATCTGCATATTGCATTAGATGCTAAGGTCAACTGCCATATCATTTTATTACTTCACAAGATCTAATATTTTGCAAGTTTTGTTTGAGCAAAATTTGCCATTAAATTCAGGGGATTGCATTATCTATGATCATGATAATTTATAACTCATATTGTAATATATAATTCATTATACATATTCAACTCTACATCAAGAGCAGTAAGATGAAAAGTTGAGAGGAAAAATACACGTAAAAATCATATCAACTGTGTAGATTGAAAATTTAATAAGGGTATTAAATGCAATAAGCATGTCTGCACTACCCACAAATACTGCAAATATTGAAGTAGTTTGGCTACCTTCTAAATGTCTCACATGATAGATTATGATGGACTTGCAACCAAGAACTCAAGAGGTAAAATTTCCAACAAGAAGTCAGAGGTAAAATGGGAAATAGGAAAAATGTTCAATAAGGCATGATCATATGTTTATTTGCATACTTTATTGTGCAAAACATTTTTTTGTTACCTTAATGTGTTATATAATGTGGAACAATTTTAATTGATTTAATTCCAGTATTGCATCAAAGGTAGCCATCACAAGTTGAAACACATTCAGTTTGCCTACGGAAAAAATGAAGTAATATTGGACACTGCATTAAAATTTTGCTTTTGCTTGAACAAATTATTAGTCAATGCCGATGCTTTGGCCCAGGAGGCTTATGCAGAGTCTGTTCTTACCTATGGGAGAGCTAGAAGATTGCTTAAAATATTTAAAGAGGTGAGATAATTGACTTCAAAGGAACTAAAGTCATTGATCTTACAGAAGTACACTTTAACATCACAGCATCCACTGTGAGAGAAGATCACCAAACAATTTCATTGGGTGCCACCCACATATGGGTAACTGAAATATTGAACATGAAACACGTTTTATTTATCGTTTATTTATGCACAGTAGGCTCCACAAAATCCACTAAAAATAATAATTATCTTGCTATATCCCCAAGTAGTCCAGATTCAGCCCCATGTGACTTTTTCCTTTTTTCATTGCAAAGAAACTTCATGACATTCGTTTTTCAGCATCAGAAGCATGCATAGATGACCAGTAACTTGATGTAACTGTTTAGACTTGCCATGGAGGCAATACTGGAGTCAAATCAATGAAGCCACAAATACATTACATCCCAACCTAATAATACGAGATCATATTAAATGTTTGCACAGTAAATTATGAAAATGCAAAAATGTGTGAAAACTCTTTATTAAATAGCCCACATATTTCTCCTGAACTACCATTTACTTGCTATGAACATATAAAATTAATATTTACCAGTTCCTTCACTTCTAGCAGTATCAATTATTTTTTCCAAACGTATGTATGCTTGAGTGTAGAACTGACAGCCGTCATAGTTCAGAGCTGTAGAACTTTCCTCCAACCATTGTTTAAGGAGGCACAAATCTCCACACTGCGGCCAATCCTTTTCCATTAAGATGTCTTCCAGAACCTTTAAAATGTTTGTACAAAGAAAAAATGCTTCATAATATATTATGAATAATTAATACAAATACAAACAATAATTAAATACTGCAGGAAAAGAAAAACTTCCAAATATGCACATTTTAATGCAATATTTCAACAATTTCAACTCTATTTGCTCATAGTTAATACTGCCTATGGCAAAGCACAGTGGTAGAGGATAAGAAAAAAGATTTAAAGTGGTATTTCTTCCTCCAATAACTAATTCAGAATAAAATTTAACAATCATAAAATGTAATAAAAGTAAGTATCATGGAAATATGGCATAATTTTTAAAATTAATTGAATGATGAAGAAAAAATACATTTAAATGCCTCCATAAGTCCACAACATATTGAAATACTGAAGTGTAGTGTTATGAGAAAGAAAGCTACAAAGCAACAGATTTGGGATATTTTTTTAC
This sequence comes from Hetaerina titia, assembly GCA_037158775.1. Taxonomy (NCBI): domain Eukaryota; kingdom Metazoa; phylum Arthropoda; class Insecta; order Odonata; family Calopterygidae; genus Hetaerina; species Hetaerina titia. The sequence goes on along the minus strand of CM073772.1, from coordinate 104,180,103 downwards.
ACTTTTTTGAGACTACCTAGCCCATTTCCAAATATAACAATTATTATTCACTGAAAACTATGAAACAAAATATGACACTTGTAGGCAAATTATTTCAATGAAAGTTGAAATCATTTTCATATTAGGAAGGAACAATATTGGTAATGGAAAGGAAAAAATGCATACCTTACATAACTTATGTGTATATGTCATGCAATGAGATGGGAAAGAAAGCATATAGGAGGAGATAGTAAAAAGGAAAGATGCAGTGAACTCATTGGATTTTGAATCCCCCTTTGTTTCATTACCTCTGAAGAAAGAGTTCCACAAAATATGGAGTGAGGCAGAGGAAATGCTATGTGGAGAGGGACCACTGTGAGAGAGAGAGGAGAGGGGGAGGGGAAGGAAGGGCTTTACATAGGACACCATTTCAGGAGGATGAGAATAAATCATGTGGCAGGTATTTATAATGCACTTAGGTATGTTGTGTGCCTTGTTTCTTCATCAAAGATTAATTTATCATGCCAATCCTTAGAATTACATCAACTTTATTCTTACAAATATGACCAGAGGCACAATTAATATACTTTTGCAAACATATTCCTTATACTCATAAATCATTGTGTAATCCTTGACCATTCCTACATTTTTCAGGGTAAAGGCAAAACTTTCTTTCTTTACAATCAATTATAAATTCTGCCTCCCGCTAGGGCATTATGAAGCAGCATTCTGAAATCATTGCCAACTCTAAATTAAGGGCATGTTTTCTTTCATATTAGTCAGCTTTTTTTAATTGCAGTACATATATTACTTTAATAGCCAGTGTGCTAAGTCTATTTTGCATTACAAGGAGTTAAATGCAGTCTCATGACACACCTGGATGCACACATATGAACCAAGATGCCTCTGTATGAACCATGTCACACATATGTGATGAATGAGTCATAAATTATTTGAACATACTGAAATGGATTTATTACAAAACTCTTGCAATAGTGGCATATATGTTAACCAAAGACTTACATTTGAACATTATAAAGAATATTCAGGTAATATTAAGTTGATAATAAAATGTTATTGCATTCACCTAGTGAAAATTAGTCTTTTTTGGGAATTAAAAACTTCATCTAGGATTTTTTCAGAGCTAGAAAAGTAAAAATTTCATGCTAGATGTAGTTCTTAATCTCAAAAAATTGGACCTATTTCCCTGAGAATTTCTTTATAAGGGTAAACAAAGAAGTCTGATAAAATGATAATATATGAGCCTTAGGAGTTAGTAGTTGTTTTGAAACACAATATGAAATAAGAATTTCATTACATTTAAGTGAGAAAATGTTTGTGACAAATAAGTTTTTGCTACACACATATAATACTTTGTAAGGTAAATTTAAGTTTACCAACCTGATACACATCTGAGCCACAGAGTTTATGAACCAGCCAGGTAGGATCAAAGAGAAATTTTTCCTTGATTGTCCCCTCCAAAGAGAACACTTGATAGGGTAGTTCATCAAGCTTTCTTCTGTTATAGCTGGAATCCAAATAAAATAATGAAATATGCTAGTAGCTACTGCCTTAATAAAACATTACAGTCTATTTGTACAAAGATTATTCATTTTCTCACTAATCATGCGGTGTGCAGGTATCTAATAAGAACACAACAATATTTATTTATACAGGTGATCTCCCAAATCGTTGAATCCGAAGTTTCAATGCAGACTATCCAGAACGAAATGAAATATTATAATTCTGATTAAAATAATCCAGGATATTTCACTCTCCAATGTGCACATAATAATTTATGACAAATCATACTGTAGGTTGCCTTATGTCTATGAAACGACATTAGTTTTTTGCATATTCATCTGGAATAGGATTAGACTCTTGATGTTGCTTTTTAATAAAACAACTCTTAATTAACCAAAGATTATTGGTTTTTCCATGTTGTTTTTAGTGGTCAACTGCACTGTTGAAAATTATATATACATAATAAGACTTTAATACAGAAGTACATGCAATGTGATATATAATTCTTATCACAGTTCAGGTGAATGAAAATGTTTAAGTATGTACAAGTGACTTTTGTGCATCATTTTTCAACATTCATCTTCTCTGTTTAATTACAAATTAATCATACACCATCAATGAGACATGCATGTATAAATTATCAGGTGTGAAGTTCATCCATTGAGATATGATCTGTACCTCTTTCATTGTAAATTGCCCACACAAAAGTCCGATTTACAGTATCCAAAGACTCCTTTCTCCAATTCAAAATTGATTATGAACCATCTACGAGGGGTTTTATAATTGATGTACATACTATGAGAAATAGGTATCATAATAACACTCAAGATAGATCCATCTATGCACATACAATTAATTAGATTATGTGCATAATTTTCAAGGACAATTTCTGCAGATTGGAATATTTTTAAAAGTTTTTTCCCAGTAGATGAGCTTAGTTAATTGAATTATGATTAATTTGATACATAGGTACCCAGACATTGACTGATTGAGAGGTTGGTGGAGCACCCACTTTGGTACATTTTTCTGAATAGAAATAGCCATTGATTCCCTCCTTATTGTGAAAAGAATTTAATGCCTTCATAGAACCTTTTAGTTTTTATTGCAATCCACATAAAAACATAAAGAAGCATTATTGTCTGTCAGTGGATCTTGGCACAATATTTTTCAACACAAGACTGCTTTTAAAATACTTCCAAATTTAATATTTAAAAGCTTAACTATACATATTTCAGAATAATGAATATGAAAAAATACTTTTGTAATTTTCCAAACTACTGATGCATCTGTTTCCAAAATCAGTGCCAGCATTAAATATTTTTTGTTTTACAGTCATATTCGATAATTTCTCACAACTATGGAATAGCCACTTCAACAGCAAAATGGCAAAATATACTTTACATTGACCAATAATTGAAATACAATGGTGACTATCTGTTTATAAGCCTTTTCCACCAGTGAGGCATTTTCAATATGCTTCAATTAATGAATGTCAATGGATGTTTTTATTTTTTTCACCAAGTAAAATATTAATGAATGCTCATTAACTTTACAATAGACATATCCTTTGCCAACTCAGAACATCAGCAACATCTTCTTTCAGAAAAAAATAGAGACTTTTGGTGTGGGGGAAGTTTAAATAAATAATTGGATTCCCATTGAATTTATAACAAACATATATTTTAAAAAACTGTTAGCACATAAATTCTTAGGTCTATAAAAAATGTTGATACAATAAAATCAAGTTGAAATTTTCAAATCCAAAGACTGGGTACATTTTCAGCTGAATCTAAGTTGATGTATGGTTGATGGGCAATTAGGAGAGAAGAGGACATTGGGTGAACAGAAGAAAAGGTAGTAGATGGAGTTAAGGATGTGACTATAGGTGGAGTATCATTAAAAATCACTTCCTCACCAACCTTATCTCTTAATAAAAAAAGTCTTTCAAAATTGAGTCGTTGATTTAGAATCCATATATGTAGGTATAAAAATGATAGAATATATTTCCTGCATATACCAGTACATAGCTAAAATAAATACGAAGAGATACCAGCATATATGCAAAGGAGAATAATTAGATTGGTAAGTAATTGAATGAAAATTATTACATGCTTAATATATAAAACTATTTGAAGAAAATACATATGTAAAAAAATTTTCATATGGCAAAACTGATGAAAATTTAATAACATAGTTCCCTCATATAATTTATGAGTTATGATCATAATATGTAGCAATACCCTATGCTCCATCCCTCCCAAAATCAGAACAGCTGGAATGAACATGGTAGCAGAGAGCAAGTCCTCCAGTTTTTATGGAGAGTGGCATATACTCCATTATAACATGGCCTTTCAGAGGTCCCAAGGATTCCATCCCTTAAACCCTCTCAACTACCACAGAGACAAAAAATCATACTCAGCAACCTCCCTTAATTCTAAATATTTAGTGTGGTTTTCCTCATCTACATCTTCATTAACTACCTAATGCTAACATAAAGAACATTTAATCAATATTTTAAAATAATTTCTACAGATACAATACTTTTTATCTATATCTGTCTCTTCTTTTTAATTATAGTAAAGAAAAAGTAATTAAGATTTTTCAATATCAGGTAAAGCAGTACAGGCAGATGCTTGCTTATATTGCATTAATATGGAGTAATGCTTTAAATTACTCAAAGTTGTAGAAATTCACACTAGTTAAGTTACACATGTGAATTAAGTGTGGCAGAAAACATGTTCTAGTTAATTTAATGCCATCTCCACATCCTAATGAAGGTGAAGTGGGGAGAAAGAAATGGTATTGGATAGGAGAGGAGGTAATGCCTTCTACTGGGACCAATGGATTATCTGCTCATCAGATAACCTGACCTCAAATAGTTCGTTCTCTAGGGTAATTCATAAGAAAATAATTGAAAATTTATTTTGGAACTATGGCATTTCATATATATGTAAAAACACCTCCATGGCATTGATAGTTTTCTTTGCTTTATGATTTCTTGAAGTTGCCAAAAGCCACTTCTGGCTATTCATAGGGCTTCTCAGAACTGACTACCCATGTTGATGCAAAACCCACAAATTGCAGCAAGAAGTCAAGCCATGGACATATGGTGAGTAACCTTTTAGATTGACAAAGTATGCTATTTACATATGATTTGAGTATCTTTAAAAATCCTAAGTCATGAAGTGTTGATGGGAGTGGGAGAAAAATTTGCAAATACCTCCCTGAGACGTGATCTGAAATAATTTAGACAATGGGTGATTCCTCAAGTGAGTTTTAATTGCAAGTGACCAGCAACATATATACTAATGCCTCCTTGACCTAGTAACCTTGAGAGTATATTCTGATAATGTTTACTGCCATCCAATATACTTGAAAACTTATGTGCAGACATAGGTACCTTACAGCACATTTCACAACAGGGATATAAGAAGGCACTGCGAATTCACTGAAAAATACTGTTAAGTGCTATGAGCACTTACATGTACATGGATGCTTTTCAAAAAATAGGGGTTTCTTTATTTTTCATATTCTTCCATCCCACAGGGTTTGATTGGGCTCCTCTGAAAACCATTTGGTCCAATCCATACACCTTACTCATCAGCTTGTTAAACTGGCTTGACATCAGTCAGCACCATTTGAATCAAAATGGGCCTTTGCTACAATAAATGTTAGTCTGTGAATGCCCAGATGTTCATGGTGATGATCTTAGTCACTTTAGTGGCTGTCTGCCATAGGTTTCTGCAAACCTGGTGATGGTGGACAATGATGATACCTACTTATATGAATGAATACAGCTAAATGTATGAAGCCATTAAAATAAAATTGGTTTATAAATCACAATTATGGTATTGTACAACCCTTTCAAAGCTATATTGAAAACTGATGAAAAAAGTCACTCAAAACAAAAATAAATATTTGTGCATATGAATGTACCATATATAAAATATAATCTGATAGTCTGTTGAGAACCTCTTGATGGGACTTCTCAGATAACCTTGCACAAAAATTTCATTTGTGTATCTTAGTATCCTCCACAGGTGTTTGAAACTATAAGGAAAGTATTTATATTACATGAAATATTAAACGGTATGAAATGTACTGAAAAGGGTCACTATTATATTGTAACATAATGAATAGCTGTTTAATTGATCCTCCCACAATCAGCGACCTAATTACTCCATTCTTTAAGGTTAACCGAGATCCATTTTTGGAGAGTCCAAAATTGAAGCCTTCCTGGCAAAAAACCCCCACCAATTTGGAGGATCTACTGTATTAGGAATCTTGCACTTAGTTTCTACTACTCCAAAACAATCTCAGAAAATTTAATAACATCAGTATATAGTGTGCATTAACATGCCATTAAGTGTAAATGAATGCAGCCATGCATAACCTAAGTTAGACATGCCGAAGGTTAGATTCCATTCACACACATTGCAGAATGAATGCCAAATTAAATCAGAATAAGAGGCTTTTAGTTGGACTTGTCTAAAAAATGTAAGAGAGTCTTATACGTATAGAGATAATCATGAATAAAAAAAGGCAATGCAAGCAAAGTCATTAGATTACTGGCTTATTTAGGATAATTCCTATTTCCATGGTCAAAATTAGTTACCATCATGCAGAATTAAAAATATAAATTTTCCTTAAAAAAATATTTATTTTACACTTGAAAACTGAGTCATTTATAAATGGTCTTCATTATCTCTTCATGATACTGTCAATTGTCATCTTTTATGCTGCATAATGCAAATGCATAATGTTAAATGAAAACTATTTAAAATACCTAAAAATGTCACTAATGAGCATTAATTTCTTCAAACTGTATATGCCTCTTCAAATGAACAATATTTAACAGATAATAATGGTGGCACAAACCAAATGTCACAGGCCACCTAAAATTTGCTGATGCATTTTTTCAAGAGTTTGGCCTATAATGTGTAGGTATATTAAAATTTACCTATAACCTCATGTAAATTCAAATACAATATGAATAATATTTTCATATTTCAAGGTATTAATTTAAAATGTAAACCTGAAAGGAAAATGAAAATGATCTATAATCATTAAAACAATGACTTGATGAAAAATTTTGGTTTTCAGACTTCAAAGTAATATATAAGCTCAGAAACAGCATATGTATGATTGGAATTAAAAAATATAAAACCTTAGTCCTATGAACCCATGTACCATAAATAATATTTTCATATGACTTAATGAATTCTGATGATGAACATAATTTGAAAGAAAAATAAATTCTCAGGTGTTGAAACTCAAGATTTATCACATTGTTGTAGCTGAACATGAAGAGTAATTAGCAGAAACATTATTATTAATTTTACACACCATTCATCTCCTATCATTTACAGATAATCAATTTAGAAAACTCTATACCAAATGGAATGGACACATTACTTGCAAAATGTTTTGTTTAGATATTCAATCCTAATACAATAATTGAATCATGAAAAAGGAAGACATAAAAGGTTTTTATTTTTATAAGAAAAGTTTACTGATTCTCCAAGAAAAGCCGATAAAGACGAACCAAGTGTATGAAAAAATTACCTTTCCCTAAATGACAAATAATGCAAGACTATGTTTAAAGCAAGGTATATTTGCATTAAGATGTAAAAACTAATGTTTGAAAAATTACATTAAATTCTCCACATTAAAAAGCAGCCATGCAAAAGGAGCACACTTATGCATCAGGCAAATCTCGATATGTCTGAGAGTATGCCTTACCAATTTTCACTCTTAATGGGCTGAGTAATTAGACGGCCTGTCATCTCAGGCAAATTCTCCTCTACCCATTTACCCTAGAGTATGCACCAAGAAATGAAATAATTAAAATATTTTACCTTTCAGTTATGTTATTCCCAATTAAGTCTCTAAGTTATTTCACTGACATCAAGGAAAAAACAAAAAGGAATATTACGAGTTGCATGGCGCAAACTCATACACTGGTGAACTGTTAGGTTACTACAAGTCCTGTATAAAGTTAGATGGAAACTCTATTTGCTTGTTGTAATGAGTACCTCAATGAAAAACATATGCTTGTGTTTTACCAGAGTCCTTTGACTATCATGAATGAAATACTACCAAGTAAGTATTTTGCATTTATATACTTACTTGGTAGTAGACAGCTGCCAGGAAATATATGGTTACCACTTAAAATATTGATTTCTGCTTACATCCTCAGAAGCCCTGGAATGAATTTCTTCCACTCATTCTCAACTTTCATATATTCTCTACTTTTGCAACTTCACAATTATCACATCAGTTACAGGCATGTCTCACTTTATGATAGAGTTAATTTCCACTAAAGTGTGTCATTTATTAAAAACACATATTTTTGATCATTCAACATATATTCCCATGACTTAATGATCACCTCATTGAAAATGGCTATGAATTGATATCAATTTTGACAGATATTTTAAAATCTCTAATAATAATGGTAATGATTCAATAACAGTTACAGAATCATTCTGGTATTTAGATACTGAATGTATTTTCTCTGTTGATGACAAATGTTTAACTCTTATTCTCAAGTAAACACCATCCCAAAGTTGGTGCAGCAATATGCTATATTGACACAAATTTAAAATGACAATGAAGAAAAGACAATTGCCTTGCCATCTCATGGTCAGAGAGGTAGCTCAGTAGGGACTCTGTTGAAAGTGCTCTGGCAGCAGGGTTTATTGTGGAAGAACAAACATTTCGGAGTTGAGAAATGAAAATTAAAAGCTTATTTTCACCTTGCTTGATTTTCATTATGCTTGCCTGTGCACCTGATTCACTCTTGACCTTTTTCAAATCCCAAAATGACCTGAATATACGAATTCAAACCTCAAGTGGCTGAATTTTAAATTCAGATGATATCTGTTCATTGGGAAGATCTACACTTGATGAAAGACTCATCAGATCATTTAGTCACCCAAATCTGTTCATTCTTCCATAAACATTTGAATGTTTTGTATTGATGATTTTGTATGAGCCGAAACCAAAAACGTTATATCTTTGATATTATTTCCAAGTGTTTGCTCATAAATTAACAACAATAAAACTTTAATTTTTTCTCTTTTGAAACAGCTCAAAACCTTTCTTAGCACGGGGTCAGTGTATAAAAATACCTCGGCAAGATTTACATAGTCACTTAGAGAGTGAATTCCACAAGGAGAAGATCTGAAATTCCAATATCATTGACCCAATTATGTGACAATGCCTATTTAGCAGACTAAGGTAACTTGAAGTTAAACTGTTTTCCTTCCTTTACCAGCTCGGGTCTAGGAATGTTTGGTCATTAATTCCAGGCATAATGCATAAGCATTTTTAGAGCAGGTGAAAGATGACTTCAAGAAATTTCACTTTTACAATCCCCTCCAAATAAAGATTAACTGCAGTATCTATTTTATGCTGCTCATATTTGGCAAAAAGTTATGAAAGTTGAGGCTACACAATTACATATGATATCATTCAAGAAATAATACACCAAGTTTTTCAATCAAATCCTTTTGATCCAAATCATAAATGTATATTTGCATGGCTTGTATTTAAGAAATGTTTCAAGGTTGGCCCATTACAATGAGTTGCTGAGTGTTTCCTCTTTTCTATATAATTGTGTCTAAATGAAAAAAGAAAGATTAAAAGAGTGTGCTCATGTTTCAAATTTGACAACAGTTTTTATGTGTTTTTCATAGTAAATGTTTGTCTAATGATTCACCAAAGTCAATCATAGCTGCAACTGAGGTTATCACTTTTTGTGATGCATTTGTGCGCAATGTCTGATAAATGTTGGCATCAGTGAAAATTCGACACGTTGAATCTCTTCAAGCTCAGTAACACCTACATGGCATTGATTAGAGTACCTCGTCTTGAAGTACTTATCACAGATAGACTGCATTTTCAAGCCTGCAAAAAAATAAATATAATGCGACGATTTAAGCCTAAACATTTTACTGGGGAATGGATTGACCAGGGTTTTCATTACTAGGATAATTACTTCCCATTCATCCTAAATAACTGAGTGTCATTTCATATGTTATGCAGGTATGTGGCTCACATCTGTTTAGTCACAATTCATGGTCAGTTAAAACCTATGAGAGTTCAATTGTAAGTCAATATTTTTATGAAGATGGGGAATAGTAATACTGCTCCTACTTATGTCTCAGTTATTTCAGTGGCTCATTGCAATGCAAATAAATACCAACTAAAATCCATTACATATATTCTAATGGATGAAGGTTTAATATATGCAGCTAACACCGCAACTGCAGATTTTAAAAAGAGATTTTACTCTAACTTAAAATGTGAAATTTTCTGGAATCCACAATCTGTAACACTCAATCACTTTACTTATCAAATTAGAAAAAAAACTGATGCGAAGTGCTTCTCTTCTGAAGGGTTGCTGTTGACATGATATCTTGAAACAATTTGATAGGTATCTAAAAATACGAGAAGTACATTTCATCTGTTTACTTGCCTTCACATTACAACCGTGTGGGGAAATTGTCGGAAACTAACCATTATCTAGTCATTTTTATAAAAGATATTACAAATATCTTGTGCAGTATTTGTGTATTTGTGATTGTTTCTCAATCATCTTTTTGTTATGAAACTGTAAAAATCATAAAGAAAGTATGTAAAATTTATGTAACTTCTCATAAACCATGCAAATAACCTCTAATAAGATTTTTATTTCATTGAAGGTGATGAAGCTTTTTATGAAGATGCAAAATTGCATACCTCAAGGTTTTATAAACCATGATTTTCAGATATTTCTTGATATTTTTCAGAATTTAGACCTGCATTCACTTTTCCTTGTTGTATTTGTGAGTACACAATATATTTATTTCTTAACGGAGCCAGAAACTTTAATACGCTAAGTCTCCCCCTTGGTATAATGGTGGAACGATGCATTCAAACATTTATATTTTTGGTAATTTTCTTCAAAAAACTTATTATCAGTAGAATCATCTTCCCCTCTTTTCACCAAGGAATGATAGATATCCCTTTCTTTCAAGCTTTCTCATTGAACTAAGTAGAGGGATGCCTAATATTAAAATGTTAAAAAACTTCAAGTTTGTCTTTTACACATGGCCATCTTATAAATGTATTAATGAAATATTTTGAGAAAACATAATAGATATGATATAACCAATATTTATACACATATATATATATATATATATATATATATATATATATATATATATATATATATATATATATATATATAAACAAAACAATTACAGTTAACTTTAAATTATCCACAGGTAGATTACTTATGAATTTGTATTCTTCTTTGTTATTTTCTACATTTTTATCTCAGTGCTCTGTTTGTATTCTGGTGCATGCAAGTTTTATTTATCTGTTCCCTCTTAAATTTAATCTATTTTTTCATTGGTGAAAATACTTGTTCATCATATTTATTGTAATGATAAAAAACTGCATGAATAATTGAACCACACATTGAGAGACAAAATTGATCAAATATTGATATAATGTTACAAAAGGTCATTTTATGCACATAAAATGGTATCAAATAATATTGGTTTTCTCAATGCTGCAAAACAGGGGTGAGAAAATTAGTGAGAAGAATAACAAATTTGAATGTAATTGAGGTTTCTCTGCTTATATAAGAAAATTCTTAAATAATATATTATAATTATTATAAAAACTATGGTTGCGTGTTTCACTGAATCAACTAGTGTAAAACACAATTAGAAGAAATTGGGAATGGGCCAGAAACAGACACTGTCACTCACTGTCTTTTTTGTAACAAAAAGAACAATGAGGACAATCATGTGATAGAATATTGCTGAAAACACAATCACACCATGAACCTAATGTGTCAAATACATAAACTCACACTGAAGTAATCTGTCAGAGTAGAGTGTGGTGAAGTTCCAGGGTCTTGGGGTGCATCTTTGGGTAAATACCGGTCTTTTATGACAGAATTAAGTGAAAAGTCCCTCCACTGCGTAAGACCATAACCTCCAACTTGAACCCATCTCACCAAGGGACGAAGAAATTTGTTAAGTTGAGCCCAAAATAAGCAGGCAGGAGCCCAGGGAACTGTTGGAACATACACACATAATATTAAATTCTAGTGGTTAAATTTGGCAACAATTTGACCCATAGCTAAAAAAATTCATGATCATCATCATGAATTTCTTGAAATAGTCATAATATTTATTAATATGTGCTGAATATGAAATACATATATGCACTAATGAGACTTAAAATGGCCATCATCTACTCCTAGAAAACAAGAATAATCACTCAACTCATTGATACATTAAAACATTCCCTAGAAAAGAAAAATCAGTTGGTACTAAAATGACTGCATGGATTATTTATTCACAAAAATCCTTAACATTTCTGTGTCATTCTTCATAATAAACCAACAAAATGTGAGATGATGCAAAATTCCAAATTATTTGTTTATATTTTAAACAGGAAATCATGAGACCACATTATTTTTTCCATAAAAATTTATTGAATACAAGTATTTTGGCCATCCTAACCAAGTTAACTGTGTTCACATAACAATTTCCTTGCATTTTCAATAAAAATTACAAAGATTTACATACATTTCATTTAAAAATTGTTCATAACATGGTTCTGCTTCCTAGGTATTCAACTGAATCAATTTTTATCATTAATATAAGAACTTACAAAACTTCCAGAAAAAAATTTAAGAATCATTTAAGTTAATTACTAAAAACTGATTTTTGCCTCTTATATAACTATTTTGTGAACCTCTTAACATGAAAACCAAAACTTGCCCAGTCTACTTCAACTACAGTTACAGTCAAAACTCATTAGAAAAAATCACTCTTTGTCAAGATATTTCCAATGAAAAAATAAAGACTTCCTTCCAGTAAAATATTGATATAATTTGAAGGTTTATGATTAATGGTTTTTTCTAACTTCATTTACACACAATTACATTTTCTCTTGCTTATTTTAATAAGACAATTTTCCTTGGTGTTCTGAGATAGAGCATGCAAAGAAAGAATGTTACTGAGGAGTAGCATAATTTTTTCACCCACTCATAGATTATTTTTTATGCAGCGGATCTGAACAAAACTCTTTTAATACACATAACTTATACTCCTGGCAAGAAAAGTCTAAATACGCTAGTTGGGAAGGGTGTCTGCAGGAATGACAAAAAGAAAATAAATATGCGTACCAAAAATAAATCATAATATAGGGAGATAAATAAATAAGGATATTGTAAGTTTTGGAAAATTTATTTTTAAAATAGGGTAGGGAGAATCTTTATAGAGTATAACACAATAGGAAACTAAATTGATTATTTCCATGAATGTACATAAATTTTGTCATGTTATGCGAACAACTGATAGTTTATTTGAATTTTAAAAAATATATGCTACCTATTGGAATCTTATTACTTAATTACATAAGTATACTTGTATACTTATTTTCTAAAAAGGAATTCTAGTAGATATGATATTTCTCTTTGAACAAATACAAGAACTTGTTGCTCTGCATGCCATACTACAGCATACCCTGACATAAAAACCCTTACTAATACATTCAAAGATTTTTTTGACAGTTAATTCTTCCCAAATGGGAAAAGTGGGAAAAGAAAAACCCTGGGCCATAATGGGCACAATAAGATATCGTAGAATAGATCCACAAAGAAAGCATATGACTGGTCTAGTATAGACTATAGCTCTGTATTTCATCATAGTTAAAAGGGTCTGAAAAATGCTTATACTTACCATATGTGGCATCACTGTGGAATGACTTATCATGTGCAAGGAGATCTAACATTTCAGAATCAGTTAACCCAAATCTTGATGCAGCCATCAAAGCAAAAGCATGTTGTACCTGAGACAGATAGTCATCAATTAATTAAGCATACTTTTGTATCCATTAAAGAAACATGATAATGTTAATAACAGCCAGGCAGAATAACCACTAAAATTTAGTGCTTGAAACATTTTATAGCTAATTGAATGGTTCATGATTTTTTTTAAGATATGAAGCTTCTAGTGGGCATTTCAGATGTGGCTAGTTGACCAATGCAAGGGAGGAGGTTTGGAAAGCTTTGTTTTAGTCACTTGGGACCTGGGAATAAACATGATCATCAAAGTAGAGACCATGATTAAGTAAGGTTTATGAGGAGAGAGATGGGTAACAACAGTGGATATGTAGATGGGAAAACACACTCCTGTAGTTTGCAGCAGAAGGGAGGGATGGTAAGGTTGAGGGATTGAGACTTAGAAATACTAAGGGTCAACGCCTGACATAACCAATTGAAACCTATTTCCCATCCCATGAAACCACATGAATTACTACACGTCATCCAAAAGTTTTGAACTTAAGGAAATATATAATACCATACTGTTTGCTTCAAAAAAGCTTTCATCTGCTTCTTAATTGAATAGTATTCAGAGAAAAGCTATTTTATTTCTTGGTACATTTGTCCTCAAAATAAAGTTCAATAAATATCATCTAACTTGCATCATTCTTATGTTAGCGCTATTTTTTTTACTGAATGATAACTTTTTCAAGAAGTTCTGAATGTTTCTTTCTGACTTAACTGCTAGGTCAGGTTCACTGTGATGGCAGTGTTTAAAAAGAAAAGCTTCAGCCATTATCCTTGGGATTATTGGAATGGCTTCCCTACTCATACCATACACTGTGTGGAAGATTCATCTACTGCTCCCTCCCCTTTGCTGTCTTTCTATAAGACCCTTTTCAGGGCTATATCTTTACTCTAGCCATTTTTTGGAGTGCCTTGACGAGATGCTCTTTTTCTTTTGGGATGGATTCTTGGTCGGGGACAGTTACTATGTGAGGTGTCAGGGTTTACATAAGAAATTTTCACAGAACTTGTTCAGGAATGGCAATTAATTTTTTAAATATATTGTTTAGATTTATATATTTTGCGTAAATATACAACAAAAAATAACTTACTCTGACTTTTCCTAAAAAAACTTCCAATTCATCTAGGAAACTGTTAATTTGGTCCTTTATGTTTCCCCTTGGCACTATGTCATGATCTTTATCAGACCACCATGATGTTTGCCATGCAAGCATCTGAAAAGGAGTAAAAGTCAATTATAAAAATATTTTGATTTTCAGAGTTCAAAAATTGACCAAAAGAAAACACAAAATGTAGTTACAGATAAGTTCAATATTTTTTACCTTCACGTATAATGGCAATGTGCATTCTTGTACAGATGAGCGAACACAGTCTTGCAAGTGATTATTCACAATGTGGTTGTATTGCATAACTGAAGCCATCAGTATTGTCTGAGCTTCCTCCTTTTTCAGTGGCAATACCTGGATAATGATGACAGGAGAATAGATGGTCAAATAGATGAAGTCATAGAGTAACCTATCTAATGAAGATATTGCAGAAAATAATGGTAGATTTAAGGGATAGGACACTTATCCACAACCTGTATATGTCTCAGACTGCTCAGATATGAGTGGCAGATAGAGAGTCTGCATAGGTAGTGTTGGGAAGAGGAGTATGGCAGAGGTGTCCATTGTCACCTATGCTGTTCAAAGTATATGTGGAGGATATGATTAAAGAGGCATGGGAAGAACTGGAGGTAAGTAGGAATGAAAGTTGGTATTCGCATAAAACTCATCAAAACTTTTACATGGAGCATAGTTATGCACGGTGCGGAAACATGGTCATTGAAGCAGGATGATAGATGTTGATTGGAGGCTTTTGAAATGTGGTTGCAGAGAAGAATAGAGAAGGTGAAATGAACCCAAAGGAAAACAAATGAGGAGAAACTTTGAATGGTGGGAGAGGAGAGGGGTTTGTTGGGAGAAATCCTATGGAGGCAAAAAAATGGATGAAGGCCGTATTGATCAGGAGTGGGATGTTGAAGACTGTAATTGAGGGGAGAATGTAGACAAGCAAGGAAGGGGCAGTGTTGGGATTGGGATGTTGGATGTAATGAAGGGGGAAGGAATATTTAGAATTGAAGAGTCTTGTTGTATGGTTATTATTATTGTTAAATGGATGTATGGTTATGTTTTATTGGGAGAGACAAAGGAATTTCAGTGTAACATTTGGTAGCTTGAATTCATCAAAAACCTAACTTAACTGGTAGATAACCAATAAAAAAAATATACCCAAACACACATACATTAAAAAATAATTATAAAAGTAATTATAGATCTTTTTTCAGTGTATTTCATTTAGGAATTTTACTGAATTTGTCCTTGTTGGCAAAGTTTTTGAGTGAAATAAAACTTAAAAATTTTTTTTAAAGCTTTGAACAGTAGAATATAATAACTAATAAGTTTCAGGAAAGTAATGTATACGATCCAGGGGATATCTTCATCCTCAGCAATTAATTTGCTATCAGAAATCACTTATGTATCACATATATAAATATCACTTGTATATCATCTATATAAATTGTTAGATGCTAGATGCAAAATAACATGTTATCACAAGGCAAAACATAATAATTTCCAATGAACAAAAAATTATTGTCGTTGGTTAAGAACAGAGAAAATCCAGTTATTATGAGCTCGACAATTTTTGTAAACGTTACTAAGTTGTTACCAATGTTCTGACAGATAAAGTAATTCTAATATTAACATCCTTCTCAGTCTTAAAGGATATGTCAATCATTTTATCGTGAGAATAAATTCAAAATAACCCATGGTTTCATGAAAATTTACTTAATGACTTGATAT